>CAOKZL010001351.1:0-1214807 GCA_948472985.1 Iguana delicatissima
CTCAGACCACTACATTACACTGGTATTGTTAGCTATGTATTATTTTTCAGTATCTGAGGCTGTATGCCTTGGTGCAGGATAACATGACCAGTAGGAAGGCAGTAACATATGACTGCTTATGGGCTTCCTGAAGATGTTGATTAGCCAATGTGGTAACAGAATGATAGACTAGGCCTTTGGACTTCTGCTTCTCCTGCAATGATCTTATTCATTCCTATTTGAACTTCATCATCAGTATTTGTGAGAGTTAAGACTATGGTCATGGCTTTGGCAAAAAATGACAACAATGTCCAGTTGTTCAAGGGACAAATTAGAGGTGATGATAACTGCAGATCTTGGAATGTTAGTTTAAACATTAATTTGCTAATGTTCACAGTTGGAAAGGAGAGAAATAATTTGTTATTAATGCTAAAGAAGAAACTTAATTCAGTGCGTTAGTTAGTTAATCCAGTGGTAACACAGTTAATTTTCAAAGAAACTATGGAATTTACAGCAGATGGCAAGTTTGGCCATCTTCTTAACTCCCTAGTTATTGGTTCTTTCCTTTGTGTGTATTAGTTTACATATAACTGCTTGCCACTGTAATCCTGTGCATATGTATTCAGATGTAAATCCTACTTCAATGGATCTTACTGTCAAGTAATTGTATATAAGATTTGATCCAAAAAGTTTTAATTGGAGCAATATAAAAGCAACCCGAAGGGGTAGGAGTTCCTATTGAGAAATCTTTCTCATCTTCAGTCTCTTGGCCCCTGCCACCAATCCAGTCATCTTGAGTCTCTGTCTCTAGTTCTGCTGCTTTTTTCTCAGGATTTGGCAGGCAGGGTTTTTTTTTTCCTTTTATTTTCTTTTTGACAAAAAAAGTCAGTACTGAACCACATGATCCTCCTCCTCCTTGCAAGATTTTCCCACTGGGCCATGACTATTGCAACTACCCTGCTTATTTGTTGCATCATAAAAATATTGAATACTGTTAGTCAAGCCTAAGTTTATTGGGAGAAGTAGCAAATGAATTAATAGTGTTGTTAGCCAGCAGATTAATCTTTCGAACCTTGCTGGGGGAAAGGGTAACTAATTAGCACTAACCAATTAAAATGAACCAGTTATTAGCACAGGCTAAATGTGTAACTTGAGGTTGTATCATTATTTTATAAGCAACAGTAACTGTAAGAGATTTCAGTTACCACTGGAACTGTGGCATGTAGGAGGGAGCATTAACCTCTTAATGTGGCTGCTGAGTGTGCCACAAGACAAATTTTCATTGGCATCCAGTACTAAAAGTAGCTCCACAGAAGTGATTTTCAGTGGCCCCATGGTGGAACAGGAAATGATAAAACTCCCATACCCAGGGAGTGGTGGTATTTATGGTGGGTATCAACATTTATTTTTTTAAAAAAAATCAAAGATGTAGTTTTAAGCGATGTGTTTAGAATCAGATTTAATTTTGGTCCAAAGTGTGCTTGAAAGTAGAATTTATTTTTCCAAAATCAAGGTGGATTTAAGCTGGGTTGCCAGAGGGGTGTGTGTGTGTGAGACAGAGAGGGAGAGAGAGAAAGAGAGACTGAGATTCAGTGGGATTCAGAAGTGATGAAATCAAAATATTCAATTCAAATTCTGGATGCTGTGCATTTTGGTAGCAAGTTTATTTATAGGACACACATTTTTTAAAAGAGTTTTTGGCATGATTCATACTATCATTCCCCTGATATCTTTATGACTGTGAGGCTGTTTTTCCATGGAACGGTCTACAATGTATTCATTCATAGAAAAAAAATCAACAAACAATTGTGAAATTTATCTACACAGGCCATTCAAGAGGATTACTGCCAGAGAGGATTACATCCAGATTTCAAAGACATTATTCCAGAGACAACTGCACAATGTGAGGTCTGTCAATTCAAGGCATTTCAGCCTTGGCTGCTATGAAATATGTGAAGCACCCTAAGTTTCTTCACAGACTAGCCATCACATCTGGAGGTCAAAGGAGGAAATGCCAAGATACAGAAAGTCAGGCAGGTCATGATTCACAAAGGCTGAGTATGCAAATATTGCACTATGGTGCCAGGACAAAATCAAACCAGCAGAGGCATAAAACAAATTGCAACCTGAGAGGAAAATATTTTGCAAGTACAGTAGAAGCATTCATCAAGGCTTTAGAGCCAGTTAGTCACATGATTTTCTTAAAAGAAAACTGGAGACATAAGAACTGGGCTTTTGAGCAAGTGATCTGGATTGGCTGTGCTATAACAATTGACTGATCAGGAGCAAAGCCATATCTGAGTTTCTTTCTTTCAAAACTTTCTTACAAAGCTGCACCCAGTGTACAGGAAGCCCCACCTTTTGACACCCCATTATCTGACAACCAGCTCTTTTGAGACTTCCAAATTAAGGACAACTTCTATTAATTTGATGGGGGTTCTGCTCTTTAATCAGTCTTCTTGCCACCCTATAGTACAGTAGATAGGTTCTACTTTTTGACCAATTCTGTTTTCTGACAGTGATCCAATCTCTAACCTGTCAAGTAAGTGCAGAAATCCTATAAAAATTTTATAGCCTGGATGGTGAACTTCAGCAAGATTAGACAAAGAGAGTCAGTCATGAAACTTCAACATACAGAACAGAAAAGTAAAGTGTTTTGCCCCTTGGGGCCATCTAGAAATGTTGGACTCTATCCACAGGCAGCATGGCCAAAGCCCTGTGGGCTGGAGAGATTATGAGTTGTAGTCCCATAAATCTGGAGGGTGCATGGCCAGGGAAGCCTCCTTCAGTACTAAGCAAAGAGAAACAACAGGAGAAAATGGTCTGGCATTAGCTTATGGAACCCCAACTGGACATTGTTTTTCTGACATGTTCAAAATTATAGCAATTGGGGAAGTAGAATAAAGGTGGCTCAATGAAGAAATGAGAAGTCTTTTCAAACACATATTCTCCTGTATGATCAAGTGCAGGTAGCAATAACTGGGGTGGGGGGAGAAAAATACACATGTGGATGTTAGCAGTTAAAATAAAATGAAACCTGCTGATATAAGGAGAAGGAGCACAGTGGTCAGCAAAGATGACATATGGGTTTCATGAATTGGAAAATGTTGTAAACACCTACAAACATTAGTAAAGACTGACTGAGGGAAAGATTGTGAGTATTCAGGATCTCAAAAGACTCTTGAGATTTGAAGCCTGATCAGAAACTACTGAGAGGGAATGAAAGGGAACAACCATCACATTTGTACACATAATATTTGCAATTTCTATGTACAGTTGTGAAAGCTGGACAGTGAAGAAGGCAGATCGGAAGAGAATCAACTCATCTGAGATGTGGTGCTGGAGGAAAGTTCTACAGATAGCCTGGGTAGACAGATAAATGGGGTTTAGAGCAAATGAGGCCTGAGCTCTCCCTGGATGACTAGATGACTAAGACTGAGACTATCCCACTTTGGACATATGAGAAGACAAGACACACTAGAAAAGACAGTAATGCCTGGCAAGGTGAAAGACAATAGGAAAAGAGGAAGACCACATTACACATGGATAGAGTCTGTCAAGCAAGCCACAGCCCTAAGTTTGCAAAACCTTTGCAGGTTTTTAATGACAGGGTGATTTGATGGTCTCGTTCATAGGCTCGCTGTATGTCAAAGTTGGCTTGATGGCAGTTAACAACAACGACAACACATTACCTCTCCTTAGCATTAGTTATTACTAATTTATTTAAAACATCTCAAGGCCACAGTCAAGGGCAAAAGGCCTCCTAAAGTTGCTGATACAATAAAATCCCATACAATATCCAATCAGCAAATAATAGTAGTAGTAGTAGTAGTAATAATAACAACAGTAATATCAATGAACAATAGCTCACTGCTGATAAAATCAGCAATAGTAACAAACATCTATCCTGCACAGTAATAAAATTCAGCTCTCAGCTGCATCTGCAACACAAGAATTGTTCATGAAAGCATCATCAAGAAAGGGCTAAAGAAAACACATGTGTCCTCAGAGCTTTCCTAAAAGCTTGCAATAATGGGATCTGATGGATCCCAGATGACAACACATTCTAGAGGTATGGGGCCATTGAAGAAGAGTCCCCCTCTCTTGCATTTGAAAATCCTACTTTCTTTATAGTTAGGCAAATGAGAAGGGCCTCCAGTAGAGCTGGCCTGGTAGAATATTGCCCTGGCCTGGTAGAATATTGTATTCACCTGTAGCTTAGACCTCCTGAATCATTCCTACTTTCAGTCTTCTAGTCTGAAGACCCATACTGAATTCAGGAAATGACATCTTTCATGGATTCTATATAGGTTTTGGTTAATTGTTTAGATCTCACACAAGTTCATGTGGAGATGCAGTCCTCCCTCCACATTTGTGGGTCTGACCTTTGCAAATCTGATTATTCGTGAAGTGTGCATGTGCCCTCCCCTGCTTCTCCATCTTCCATTCTCTTGCATTCTCCTGAGTACAGAGAAGGCAGGCAAGTGCACTGCAGCAAAAGGCAAGGGAACAGGGAGAGAGAGGCATGTGTGTGTTTTTCTCCTTCTGGAGCTCCCATTCCCATGCATTTGGCCCTGGTGGGAAAATGCATACCAAGGCAAAGGAATGAGGCGGAAAGCACACCATGCCTTTCTTCTCCCTTCCGGAGCTCCCTCTCACATTCCCATGCATTTTTCCCTGGCACAGAGAACGCTTAGTAAGAGAAAATGCTACTAAAGTAGTGTCTGAAGTATCTTTCCTTATGGCTCTGAGGAAGGGTTAAGCAAGGACATGTTGCCAATATTTAGATATAATATTGTCCTTCTATCATGAAGCATGAGAAATAACTTAGTCAAATTGTTTTCCAGTTAATAGCTATGTATGCACCAAAGCTTGGTGTTACCCTGTGACTTGGGGGTCCTGGGAGGGCACCCAAATAATCACAACAAACACAACAAGATGGGGAAATTAGCTGGAGCACTCTTTTAGCTAGCGAGAGGCAGGGTAACTTAGCGGGGATCTTTTACCCTGTGTCTACAGCGTCAGGTCAATGAGTAGACAAATGGTTCAAATAACAATTAGATTTATTAAACAGTTATTAAAGAAAAGCACAAACACACTCCTATCTAGAAAAGGAAAATGGAGTTCAAGGGGGAATGGGTGATACGCCACCTGTCCTGCGATCCTGAGGAAGCCAATTGTAGAAGAGGAAACCCAGCGTGGTGGCCAAGGGGAATCTGCTGAACCAAGCGGCAGCAAGGCAGAGTAGAAGTCCAGAGCGATCCGGCGAGAGTTCCAAAGGGCTCTCAGAACAGGGGATTTTTATAGTGGAAAGAATGAGCGTAGGCTAGTCTGGTCTCGGGCGAAAACAATAAGTTTTGGGTTGGAGACAATGCCTCCGAAAGGTCAGAATTTACCTGATTGAGTTATGTTCCGAATTGACAATGGTATGACCCGTATTTAAATGCGGCTAGCTCGGCAGTTAAGCACTTAGCTCGCCAGGGTGCCCTCTTCGGGCAGAGGGTCTCTTTGTTTATTGTGCATTGGTAATGAAGGTGTTTGTTTCGGGAGGTCCCCTAAAGCAGTTCTGGCTATTTCTGGCTTGGTTTGGTAGGAGCAACAAATAGCAGCCATGCTTAGCTTCGCGCTTGTACAGTGGCCTCACAAACACTTGGCTGGTGGCAGAGCAGAGCCGAATTGTGATATCAAAATGATATCTTTGGTTCACCAAAGTCCAGGCCAGTACACAGTGGTAACATTGGGAAGTTACTTTTTTGGACTACAACTCCCAGAATTTCCCAGTAGCCTTGTTTTCTAGGGAATTATGGAAGTTTTGTCCAGAAGTAACTTTTTCCAAGTTCTGTGTGCACATAGAGATGTTGGGGTTGTGGGGGGAGATTCCTATTTGCTTCCATGGGGAGAATTTCACATTTATAAAGAGATGTGTATTGCAGAATTGTCTTCTCATTTAAATAAAGGAAGGCATAAATACAGTATTTCCACATGCCCATCCCACCCCACACTTCTTTTGGTGGGGGGCATGAATGTGAGTCACAATTACTTAAGCACATTTAATCACCATTATTTTCTTCCAGCAACCAACATACACCTGTCTTTTCTGCCACCATTCTATTTTATGTTCAAGCACAAGCATACTAAATAATTTGTTCTTCATTGCTTCACAGCTTTACAGCTACCTGTTTAAATGAACAAGACTTCTGGAGAGGTATGATGACACTCAGTTTTCTGGATCATTTCTATAATCATCTTTGGTATTCAGTAGATAACAGTTTGCAAATTGGTTAAATTTTGGGATTCCCCTCTCCCTCATCTATCTGATGTGTGGGCTTCATCAAAGACAGAACTTAAAGGAATATTTCCGATGTCAAGGATAGTGAAAATAGCATGCTTCTCACTCATAAATCTAGACTTTTTAAAAATCAGCCTCACATGAAAATAGCTGGGGAAAAGCTTGGAATTTGGCAAGGAAGCTGATCCTATACAGGAAATGTGCTGTGGAATCCATACGTGTAATAATTTTAACAGTGACCCAAACAGACTGGATCTTCTTCGTTACATGGATATGGCAATGTGGTAATTCCCTTTTTCCATTCTAAAATGACAGATCTCTATATAAAAAAGCAATATACATTTCACAAATGACATTTATTTTGTTAATGATCCATCAAATTATCCACTGATCTGGTCATAGCCTCATAATCACGTACTGTGGTTGCCAAGCAGGGCTGGCCCTACCTTTAAGAAGAACAACACAACTTTCTGCTAGGGAACCACAGACTCTTCTGAGTCTCTTAGTCACTGCCATCTGTTGGAGAGACAGAACTACATATGCCCCATCGCCTATCCTGGGCCCCTTAAACTACCCTTTCTTCTTCAAATGAGGCAGAAATTACTAATTGCCAATCCAGTTGGCTTCTAGGTGTAGACTACGGATGAGGTTCCATTTTGTCTTTGTCTCAGGCAGCAAAATATCTTGATCTGCCAATGTTGCCTGGTCATCCCAGAGATCTGACACACAGCATTAAAATTCAAGCAACGGAAAAGATAGAACATTAAAATTCAAGCAATGGAACATACTGTGTATTTTTTTGCAAATTGCTAATGATGTAATTATTTTGATAGGCTTCAGCTCTCAAGGGAAGGTGGACGCAAGAACAGAGACAGCTGTTTGCTGCATGCTGCAGGTCAACCCTATTGCTGCTCATGAAAGGAACATGTGACTTTGCTGAATTTTAAGAGCTCCACATTTAATCTGGAGGAGATTAAAACAAAAAGTGCAGAAAGCCAAATTTGTGTGTTAGAGACGCAACTGAAAAAACCCTCACAAAATCTGAAACTTGATTTATGATGTTCATAACCAGTTCAATTGGAATTTTCACTGAAGGATGTTTCTTTACAAACTCTCCAATTGAAAGATTTTATTTTACTAGCCTTATTATGTATTTCTGGGAGACCAGTCCAAACTGACTGTGAAATGCCTTAAAGTAATTACGGCCCATGAGAGACTGAGAACATACACAGGAAACAAGATTTGCAGAATCACTACCTCTAGCTTACAGGACCCCTATCTTTGATACAGTTTCAAAAAAACCAGACACTGATTAACCTTATCTGCATAAACCCTGCCTTTAAATATTGCTCAGCCATTAACAAAGCAGAAATTACAGCTAGGGAAAAATCAAGACAACTCTACTTACTCAATGACTGCTTCAATTTATGCCATATATCAGCTTATCACAAAGACTATCACACGCTACCAATCACTGATGAGGAAAACCGCACTACTTTTACCATATGAAAATCCCCATGTGACCTACATTGTATACACATGTATGATTCAATGAAAAATTCCTGTTCCTACAAGTGCACTTAGCTTATATAGTAAGCAAACATGTTTTGTTTTCTAATTGTTATTGCCAACTAGAATCCTGATACACCAATCCTGGGTGTAGCACAGAGTGTTAGGCATATGAATCCATGTGACTTTGCAGATAAACTTACTGTAATTATTAATAATTCCTGTTATACTCCTCCCTACCAGAAAACAGACATAAATTATTTTCAGATGTGTGTGGGCTCAATCAAACCAAACACTTTCCCCCATAGGCTGCCTCTCTGGCAAGTTAAATCCACGACCACATAGTGTTCTTACTGGTTTCTGGAAACAACTATCATAATATTTACTGCCCTCTTGGCATGCAGAACTCAACAGCACACTGCCAACAACAGACTGGTACCCAGTGATAAATTACTCCATAATATTCTCTGTTATCTACTTAGATTGATATCTGTGGCTATAGAAAAACCTCCTTTTGCAAGTTTACAACTGCTTCCTCAACATTCCAAAATGTCCTTTGATGCCTTATACCCTGGTGTATAATAGAGCTCTGAGCGTACTCCAAGGCTCTTAACTTTTCTTTACTAAGAAGCCTGTCGGAAAATAGTAACTCTCTTTTACTGTGCAACAGCCTCAACAAGCTAGAGATCAATTTGCTTACTTCAATATCTTCAGTGGCACCCACTGGTCATAAGCTATGGGACCTAACTAGGCTCCCCGACACATTTCATGCGAAAGAGTGATTCAAAAGCAAGAGACTTTAAATTCCAGCTTTTAAGACATGAAATGCAAATACCACTTTTTTTCCAGCTTATGGATCATGAAGGGGGAGAAAAAATGCCAAATATATTTCACAAGCTAGTTAAGCCTCTACTGGAACCTAATCATTGCCAGATGTCTAGAAGCAACACTAAGAACATCACGAAATCCTGGCAACCCCCCACTGCTCTCTTTGAAAAACTGCAGGGGAGGGGGGAAGGAGGGAGTGATTAAAAAAAAGATAGGTGGTCAAGAAGTATGTGCTGGGGAAGGCAGAAAACTGGCGTGTGGGTGAGCAGTTCACTCTCCTAAGCAGATTTTTCCAGTCTGAAAAAAATCCCAAAAGGAAACCTGTAAACAACTCACAAAAAGCTGTAACTCAAGACTTTTCTCCAGAACAAATGGCAGCTTTCATCCTTCGTGGACTAGAGCAGAGTCCTTTAATGCAGCTTCGGTTTTGAGCGTAAATCCACACACACATGATGCACACTTAGAAAAATGTTTGCTTCGACAATCAGCACCACATGTTCCCTGCTGACAAGACGCACGCCCTCGCCCAACCACTCAGAGCCTTCCCAAATACTTTCTGAAACAGCCACATGCCCTGTCTCCGGCTTACCTTTCATGTTGGCACACGACAAGGCAGCCACATAGGAAAACTTTCAGGCGCCGGGGGGGGAGTTTGCTCCTTTTGCACAGAACTCCTTTATTGGGCTTTCATGCTGAGCGCTCAACGGACGGATGGAAGTCCTGGCCGGCTGGTTGCAGCACCACCAGCCTCCCCTCTGCCTCGCTCGCTCGCTCGCTCGCCCAGTCGTCTCGAAGAGTTTGAAGCATACGCCGCCCCGGCCGGCTTGAACTCACACGACCAACCTCTGTCCCTCCTCTCCTTTCTCTCTCTGCTCCGTTTGGGAAAGGAAAGAAAGCTGCGAACTCCACACTTCTCCCCAGCAGCTTTGCCTCACCGCCCCCCCCCTCAGTTTCTCCCGCCTCCTTCACGAGTTGGGCTGTAAAGTGATGCGGGGACGAGTCTGTAATAATAAACCCCCAGGCGAAGGTCGGAGCAGGAGGAGGAGAAGCAGTTCTGAAGGGGTTGTTCCTTCACTCTGTAACCCGCAGCCTCTCAGACCCTCCTGCAAAATAAACCCACAACTCCCTCAGCCGTCCTCCTTTCACAACATGGGCTTGACTCCCCTTGCCGACGGTGGGCTTCCAGGGAAGCCTGCCTGAGGGAGGCAGCAATGGTTTGGCACTCAGACCCCGGATCAGGCTTTCGCTTCCATACAGGCCGGACGTTCTCAGGGTGGACCAGAGAAAGAGCGGAAGAGAGAGAATATATGAAGGAGAAGAGTAGCAGTAGTGTCAGCTATTTCCTTCAAGTCTGAGAAGACTTGTCCTTTCTCAAAGTAACCAGACTCCTTGTGGTTAGAAAACAAGGCATGGATAGCCTACCTTAATCCTGAATCAAGAAGCATCACTAGGACAAAAACTGTTGAACTTTGAACCAGAGTCCTAATTTGAAAACACTGCACAACTTTTAAAACAAGCAAGGCTGGACCCAGTCTTGTGCTCAGTGTACTTCTGCTGACCTGAAGGCAAAGATGGATGGCTGTTTCTCCCAGATTCTTCTTTCTCATTGTAGCCTCAGATGCCCCATGGAAGAAGTGCGCCAGAGGCTTAGGGGGACCTTTGGGGAAAGCATGATGTGGCATTTGAGGATGCTGGGGGGAAAGGGAACCACAAAAATAACTGAACAGCTCTGCCCTTCCAGCCAGAACCATCCTCTATATTCCTTCCATTCCTGGAGAGGGACAGATCTTATCCCAATCCTTTTTTTTATAAAGCATTATGAATATTACATCCAAGAAATAATAAAAGTCTGTTAAAAGTCTGTTTAAGAGTAGAATTAAGACACTTACCAGTTTATACCTGCACCACGAAACACAGAAAATTAAATACCTCTTCTTAATGTTCAGATAAATATCCTAATGGCATCATATCCCATCTGATCTTGGAAGATAAGCAAGGTCAGGTTGGGAAATCACCAAAGAATATTAGGTGCTACAGGCTATATTTCAGGGGAAGGAACTGGTAAAACCATCTCTTGAGTATTCCTTGCCTAAGACAATTCTATAAAATGTGTGGGGTTTCCATAGGTTGACAGATGACTGGAAGGTACACACAGACACAACTTCCATTCCATGGAAGCAGAAAAAACAAAATAAAGAGCTCCTTTCAATGGCATGACTTCTGGACAGAGGTGGAACAAGATATTTTGCTGCCAGAGGCAATGGAGGAGATGGCACCCAGTTCCATTCCATGTACAGTATATGAGCAGATGGGCAACTTCAGCACTGGCAATGGAACAGTGTCCTACCCCACACCCAAACTTAACAAACACAGCAAACACATCTTATCCATTACACACACACACACACACACACACACCAACTGAGGCAGTGGTACCATTTGCATTCATGAGAGGGCTGAATCTAACCCCAGATATATTGGACTAAAACTGACTGCCTGATGACTGGAGAAGAACCCAACGTATCTGGAGGGCACCAATTTAGGAAAGCCGGTTCTACAAATGTCCATATTGTGTTCACTTACAACTTTGTCTCCCTGTTCTCATGCTGTTCACTGATCTTTCAGTCCCAACTCTCTTCTGCAGACTGGGGGCAACACTGAAGTGTTACTTTAATGGTAGGTATGCTTTCAAATTTTACATTCTCACTTCCCACAACTAACATCTTGTACAGCAGATTTTAAGACCTGGAGAGCACAATCCTATGCATATTTCACTGCAACATGGTGTGCTGTAATTGTAAGTTCTAAACGCCTAACTATGAAAGCCAACCTTTTTGCATGGTTCATCTTAAACTACATGTTACAAAAACCTTGTTCATATTTAACCAAAGCTAACACCAATAGTCCTAATCAAGGTTTTTGGAATATTAGCCTCTGCTCTTGTAAATTTTAAAGATTTAATTAAATCAGCCAGTTAAATCAGCAAAGGCCACTCCTCCTAATGCAAGGCCTGTGTGCTAATTCACATTTTACCTAATGAAGAACCAATAAAATTCCCCTTTGGATCCAGTGCCTGTCTGCGCTCAGTCTTATGTTCTCTTCTTTCTCCTCTATCACAGAAGTGAGCAATTGAGGAAGATTAGCACATTATCCCTTCATGGGACCTTGGAAGACCACATCCCCATTGCACCTGCTCTTCCAAAACAAAATTTGCACCTACATGCCCTCTAGGGGATATGGGAGCATGTTTGGGGGCCTTCCTTGGCCCCTAGAAGACATTTGGGGCCATTTGAAGCCGTTTTCCCCTCAAATTTTGCAAAATTTCATTTTGATCCCTCAGGGTACTGGGGTACATGGTGGAAATGCCCTCCAAACCCCCTAGAGATCAGAGGAAAAAAAGTATTGCCTGTGGGGGTCCTGTGGGTCACAAAAAGGGCCCTGTAGGCCATGTAAAGACTGCGGACCACACTGTGCCCACTTCTGCTCTATCAGTTAGTTTTGTTTCACCCTACATATTGCCAGAAAATGTTAATGTATGCCATTGCATGAGGACTGGAGGCAACCCAAGATCGGTGGTACTGCTGGTAATTTTAGATCTTGGGCTTACTGGCCTTTTGGAAAACGGTTTTGGATGTGTGTGTGGAGGGGGAAGTTACTTTTGAAGCTCACAAATAAGATTTTTAACTCTCCACCACTGCTGTTCCATGCTTTACAGCTGCTTCATTATTTCTGCTACATTAGAACACACAATGCAATCAAAATCTAATTGTCAACGCTGATACAAAGGACATACTCCGAGAAAATACAGTTTTGTATGCTAAATCCATTTAAATCATAGAACCACTATAACTAAAGGAATAAAACTGCATTTGCTTTTTGCTGTTCACTACACTGTACATGTTTACTTGGTAACCAACACCATTTAGTTGGAAGATAGATTTCTCAATATAAAAAAAAAATAACATGGGTATTTGTATGCAGATACATGGCTGCCTTGCCTTGTTGCAAGCTGTTTTTATATAGAAATAGTTAGCTGAGAGGGCCTCCAACCAAATCCTGCAGCCAGCACCCATATTGGAAGGAAATGAGGAATGTGATTACCACCACCAGGGATGTCATGATGTCATACTGATTAAATGATAGGATATGAATAAATACACCCAAACAAATTTTGCTTCCCAATGTGACATTCTTTGGGGAAAAACAATCGATCCCACACTGATTGGGAAGGCCTCCTATAGAACAGGTTGATCAGCTCAAACCTTCACTCTCTTTGTTAGACAAAATATAGTAATAATATCTCCCAGCTTAATTCAAATATTTTATAATATTTTTCTGAGATGGATACTTACTTGGAACACTGATGGTTATTCTTGTGTGCCTTATGGTGGCCCTAAGGCAAACCTATCACAAGTTTTTTGGGGGCTGAGAGTATGTGATGCACCCAAGGTAATATAGTGGTACCTTTTGCTAAGTCAAATATCTGTTAATATCTTTTAGGAAAACTTTATTTTAGAGGTTCTTTTGCTTTAGTGGACTTTCTGAACAGAAGGGTCTTCTCTTCTCCCCATCCTACCCCAAATCATTTGAAATGAAAACACAAATTCAAGAAGAATTATTCTGGATTAGAATGTACTTGAAGCTTCTTCTGAGAAGAAGTGCACTTGCTGCTTCCACCTTGGACAAAGAATTCCGAGTCTTGAGAAGAATCATGGCATCACAGAATCTTAAGAGTTGGAAGGGACTGCAAGAGTCAGCTAGTCCAATTTCCTGCCATCCAGGTATGCACAAGAGAGTCCTTGCGCCCTACTTCTGAAGGGCTCTTGCTAAGCTCACTAGCTAAGGTTTGCCTAGCTCCCTTTTAGTTGATAATACTGATTCTTAAGAGTTGGTGCTTAACTAAAATCACTCCCTGTCAGACCTTGCACACACACACAGACACACAGACACACGAGAGAGAGAGAGAGAGAGAGAGAGATTGAGAGAGAGAAGAGAATGAATGAGATATTCTGGTCAGATAATCTCATCAATTAATTCTTGTTCTTAAAATCCTACTTCTGATTTAGAACAGTGGTATTCATAAAGTCATAGTCCAAGGACCAGTGGCTGCTCAGAAGGCATTGATGCAATCTGGACAACCATACTACTTCTTGCAGAAATCTGGTAGGAAAGCTATCAGCACATTATCTTTCACATGTCTTTTTTAAAAGTTGGAATTTGGAATTTAAATAGCTGACTTAGCAGCTACCATGGTCCATCAAGAAAATTGATTGCACAGATTAGTTGCACTGTTCACATCCTTAATGACAAAGGGTTCAAGAGATCTCTGCAAAGCTTCCAAAAGAGACTGCTGCCTTCCAAAAGAATCTCCCCAAACTGAATAAATGGGCAATAAAATGGCAAATGCAGCTCAGTGTAACTATAGAGATGCCTATTGGGAAAAAAGATCTCAAGCTCACACATAGGGCCTTTCCACACTAGACTGTTATAATGCTAATATTCCACTTTCAACATCCTGTGGAATTCTGGGGTTTGTAGTTTCCTGAGGCCAAAAAATTCTAAATGCTCCTCCCTAAACAGCAAACCCCAGGATTCCATAGGATGTTGGAACAACAGCCCTATAACAGTGTAGTGAGGAAAGGCCCATAGTGCCATGGGGACTGAACTGACACAAAGTGACCAGGAAAGAGATCTTGGTGTCATGGTGAACTACTCAACAGAAAAATCGATCCAGACCTGAACAATGCAGTTTCCATATTAGGGATTATTAGGAAAGAGATCAAAGTAAAACAGCCAATATCATAATCTCTTTATTCACATCTGCATTATGATACCCAGATGTTGAACTGACACATATGCATGCATTGCTGATTCTATATAACAGATATTTTATAAACTCCTAAAATGGCACAAAAGTACATGAGTTTATGAATCGTTCTAGTTCCAAGGAGGCCAAATCTTGTTTAAGAAAAAAGAAAAAGAAAAAAAAGGAGAAGTTAAGTTAGAAGAAAACAAAGCAAAGCAAAGGAGAAGCTGAGGGAGAGGAAATACAAGAAGAAAATTGTTTCAGAGTCATAACTTCTGGACTCCAAAGGAAGAATTCTTGACTATCAAGACTGCAAAACTGGCTTGTTTGTTTAATAATCAAAGCCTCATGCTTTGATGAGTCGAAAAGTTTAGATTTTAAGGGGAAAGAGATTTGGGAATTCAGTGTGTGTGTGCGCGTATGTGTTTAATTTTGACTAGCTCAGGAATGAGCCAACCCTGGATTGGAGTGTTTGTGTGCGTGTTTGCAGGCCTGAAAAAGAATGAAGCTTGAAAGAAAAGGCATTATAGAGTTGGAGACAATGTTTTCTGTGTGGCCTTTTTTGTGTAACGAGACTCATTCAGAGGAGCCATATGAGGCCATTTTCAATATTACTCATCAGTGTTCCCCATCACCTATGCCTTATTCCCTCCACACACACTCCCTAAAAACATGTTACAGAGGAAAAGACAAATAAATACACAATGCATTTTGAGTGGAAGCACTAGGAACTCTCCATTAGGACATACATTACTGGGAGGGCATTTCGTTCGAGAACAACACGTAAGTGTTTTGACCTCGTTGTAGGTATCTAAATAGTTATCCATAAGCCATTATCCATTAACTGTATATCAGTTAATAAAAAAATGCAGAATTAAGGTGAGGCAGCTGCAGCAAGATTTAAATTGATCCTTGGCCCTTCTGTTCTAATGGTTGTTTCTGTCATGTCCCCCTAGTCCAAGCTTTGTTGCTTTCTACCTTGAGTAGAACATTTACAATTGTGAGCTGCTGTTTTGTAGAACTCAGTGCCAGCTCCAGGTCTTGGAGGGACCATGAGTGAGGTGCACCCACTTTTATTGCAATCTTTTCAATGGCACAATCCATATGAAAGCCCAGGCACAAGGCATGTAGACAGTGCTGTCAGTACCTCTTTCTTGTCATGGTTTGAAGATTCAGAGAGCCAGCTTGCAGGCACAGTTTGTCAAGGGTTCTAAACAGCCTGGGAGGAAGAAGAGAACAGAGCTGTAGGGAGTAGAAATTCTGGGATGTAGTCCTTCTCAGGAACCCAACAATACATGCCTCACGATGTCAGATCTGCCAGAATGGTACAGTTTGAGAAATCAAAGAAAATTGTCAGACTGGCAGTTCAGAATCATTCTCTTTAAAGGACTATTTTTGTGGAGTTGACCACTGGCACTGAAAGTCAGATGATGATGAGAGACCTTCTGTATTCTCACCAGTGGGAGATGCAAGACTGTATTGTAGAGGATGGAGGATGGTTTTGTCAGAAACATTCACGCGTATCAGCTGCCAACTGCATTTTTTCCCCTTTAGGCGCGCTGACAGTGCTGTCTTTGAAGATGGTTCCTCAATCATTTGGTGGGCTTTCAAGATAATCACAACAGTATTTTTGACCTTTTCATTCTTTGATACGTGGACATGTCCCCCACTGCTAACATTATTTGTTGGTGGTGTTGTTATGTGCCTTTTAAGTCAACTTGGATTTATAGCAACCCTATCATAGGGTTTTCTTGGCAAGAATTATTCTGGGGTTTGTCATTGCCTTCCTCCAAGTCTGAAGGAGAGTATTATGACTTGCCCAAGATCACTCAGTGGATTTCCAAGACTGAGTGGAGTCCTAGTCTCCTGGAATCCTAGTCCACACAGGCTCCAAACATCATTTACCCAGAAAGAAGTCAAAGGCTTGCCTTCTCTAGAGAAAAATTATACAGAGTTTGAAGAAAATGCATTCAAGACTAGATAGCTATAAAACATTGCAAGCAAATGTGTTGCAATGTTTATAGCTTGTACTGGATATTAGACATTACACAATGCAAGAAAAGATTCCTTTCAAGATTTGTTAGATGCTCAAGGGAATGGGAGGCACAGAAATAATAATTTTTAAAATGTTGGAGAACTAATGATGCTGTGGAAGCTTAGAAAGAGGAGCAATTATATTTTCCCCTAAAATGTGTCAGAATTGGACTGGCACAAAAAGTACACTAATATTGCTTAACCATAATTACATTACTAAGGGTTTCTGGAACAGAAGGTTGCCAGAGAGCTGAAACATCCTCATATGAAATGTTTGTTGACAATATATACTGTTGCCTAGATTCTTGAGAAACTGAAAGATAATAAACTAGACACTGTTGAATGTGTATGCATGTATGCATGCTCTTTTAAAGAAAATGAGAATTTAAAGATATGGTCCTGCATATATTCTTAACCATACTGATTCATTTGTGATGTCAGTCCAGATGCCATAGAAAGCAGCATGAGGGAGAATGAGCAAAAAAAGGGGGATTATATATTCTTAACTGTCTGACTACACCCCAGTTGAACTGGAATTCTTGCCATTAAGGCAATCTACTGCCTGATTCTATATACTTAAAACAATAAAAAAAAAAAACTAGGAAGAAATGTTCAGTCCTATGTAAGTTTACTTGGAAGTAAGTCCCTGCATTCAATGAGATTTCTTTCTAGAATGTACGAGACCCTCGCTGCACTTTTTTTTTTTGTAGGTGTAAGCAGAAATCAGTGACAAATCTTTGATATTGTCAGATGCTGCCAAATGGACAACTCTGAGCACTAATAGCCAAAAGAACACTGATTGTGTCTACACTACACAGTTATGTCATTTTGAAAGCCCTTAGTCCACTTTCCCAAACTGCGGAGCTAGAGCTGTAGCAGAGAGTTCCAAGTACCTTAACAAACTCAGGATTTCACACAGCGGAGCCATGGCAATTAAAGTAAGTGCTAGAAGTGGGTGGTGTAAATACAGTCCCAATAGGTATTTCAGGTATTTCACACTGGGAGGGTAAAAAGAAAGAGGTTACAGTGGGAAAGCAAGGGAAGTTTACAAACAGAAGATGCCTTCACTCCTAAATTCTCTGTACAAAGTAGGCCAATTTGCACAATAGAAACTTCACCTGCTTTTATGTCAGAGGTGGGCAAAGTGCAGCTTGCAGATACGAACTGCATGTGACCCCCTCCAGGGCCGTTTTCGTGGCCTTCAGAGTTCTTCAGGAGTCACTTTTTACTTTCTTTTTTTTTATCTACAAATGCTCCCAAACTCCATCAGGGAATGGGATGGAGGATTTTTTGTAATGGTTTTGGGCCTCCTATACCATTTTAGGACCTTAGAACAAAACAAGAAACAAAACAAACCGAACAGGAAATTACTTTCTGGTCATGTCCTGTTGTAAAATAGGCTTCGTCTGGGCCTAAAATAGCCCAAAGGACATAAAAAAAATAGTAAATATACCCCACAAGTCCTCTACAGGATATTAGGGACAAAAAATTGATGTTTTTAGCAAGGAGATGTAGCAGGGAGGGTACAGCATCCCAAGGCATCCTAAGGATGGGGTTCGTGCAATCTTCTAGCTTTTGAGAGTTGCCTACCCATTGTGCATTACCAATCAAGTTGTTCCTTATCATCAAGTTCCAACTTACATACTAGAAAGCTTGGTTTCTATAGAAAAATCCCTCAGATGAGTTACACTGGAACAGTCACAAAGCTCTGATTGCATGAAATCCCTGACTTACAGTTAATCTTCCTGCAGTGTGGAGACACACTCTGCCACCATTGTGTCATCCAGTGGAATTATCTTAGTCAATCAGATATTCAGCACCACTAGAAGAGAACGTAGACCACTCAACAGCCCATTGTGAAAAATTTGCATAATACTTTACAGACAAAATTGTTTAGATACACACTGACTTGGATACTGTAGTTGATACAAGTCTAGTGGATGCAGCCTTGGGTCCTGCATGCCCATGTTATTGGATATGTTTCAATTCGTGCAGGCTGGGGATGTGGACAGGATTCTTGAATTGGTGAGAGAGCCATCACGTGCATACTGAGCCTGTGCCTTTCTTGGCTCATAAAAGCAGCTAGTGGGGAGCTGGTTCAGTGGGTAAGGGTAGTAGCAGATGCCTCACTGTTGATAGGCAGGTTCCCAATATGCCTAAAAGAGGCACAAATATCCCTGGATCTCACTTTATTGGAGAATTATCCATCAGGAGTGTGTGGTGGCTTTCCAGCTACAGAGATTCCTGGATGGAATGGATTATTTAGATCCATTTCAGTCTAATTTCAGACATGATTATGAGATAGCGACAGCTTTGATTGCATTGGTGGATGACCTACATCAGGAACTGGACAGGAGGAGTATGTCCCATTTGGTTCTGCTGCACCCCTCAGCACTTTTCACTACCATTGACTATAGTATCCTTCTGGCCTGCCTTTCTGAGATGGGAACTTGGGGACACTGTTTTGTAGTGGTTCCGGTCATTCTTGGAGAAGTGGCACTGAAAGATTTAGCTAAAACTAACATGCCAGCTGCAGCCTTTCCTTGAGAAGTCAGATCTGGCCATGGTGACACAGATCTTGATTTCATTCCATTTGGATTATTGTAGTGCATCTTCATGGGCTGCCTTTGGAAACTGCAGTGGGTCCAAAATGCTGCAGCCAGACAGCTGACTGGGACTGATTACAGGGAACACGTAACTCTCTTTGCAGCAACCTCAGTGGCTACTGGTCCATTTCCAAGCATAAATCAAACACTGATTATGACCATTAAAGTCCTACACAGCTTTGGTCCAGACCCTTTGAAAGACTGTGTCTCCTTCTAAGGCCTGTCTGACTTTTAAGATCTTTTAGGGAAGGCTTTCTGTGCCACCATCATCACATGTGTGTTTGATACCTCCTTCCAGCTGGTGAATTCTTTTCCATGGGAAGTTCAGCTGGTCTTTTCTCTTTCCACCAGCTTGCAGAGACCTTTTCATTTAGGCAAGCCTTTGGCTTTTAAGTTACTGTAGCATAATGAAATTTCTAATGGATGTGTTATCCTTTTATCTTTTTGCTGTGTTTTAATGTGTTTTAACTATTGTAACTTAGTGTTTTTAATAGAACTCTTTATTTAGTGTTTTTAAAATTTTGTGTCTAATATATTTTTATTGTACTTTAGTTGAGATCCTGACTCATGGACATAGTTATTAATGAGTAATGTGTAAACATTATCCCCTAATCTGACCACTCAAATCTACCAGAAGCAACACTAAGCAATGGAGGTCTGTTCTACTGGCAGTCAGGGTGCTGTATGGTGATGTTTTCAGACTCCTTGTGCCTGTGAACTGCAGTGGGACAATCAGAAGCAGGACTCCAGCACAACTTATCTCACTGCAGTTCACTGGTAGAGAGGAGATGAAAGCAGCATTCTACAGTGCTTTGATCGCTGGTGGAACAGACTTCCATTAACTGGTGTGGCTGCTGGCTGATAAGGTAGGTATGGAGAAATAAACATGAATACCAAAAGTAAAAAATGCGTAAGTCTAATACCTCACTCTACCCTAATTTGGAAGCAAAAACTCTAAGGCCATTTCTGCACTGGACAGTTATAGTGCTATTATTCCCACTTTCAACATCCTATGAAATCCTGGGATTTGCAGTTTAGGGAGGGAATAGCACTATAACAGTCTAGTGCAGAAATGGCCTAACTTACACTTTTGTAACTGACCAACAGGCTGCTAGCCTTTGTTTTTAAGTTGGTGAGTTGCCTTGGATCCTGTGCTGGGAGAAAAGTGGGATGATAAATAAATAAATAAATATCACCATGTGGGCTGCACAAATATGTGACTAGTGTTCTCGTTTCCATAGGCTACTATTACAATACAGAATTCAACTAAAGGAAACCACTTTTGGGCAGTTACCATAGATGACAATGCATAATTTGGATCTTGGTGGTAACATACACTTACATTGCTCACCATTTATTTACTTATTTTATTTATATTTTATATTTCTCCCAAAACTGAGACTCAAAGTAGCTCACTACAGTAGTAACTAAAATATAACAGATATAAAAAAAGTTATAATATTAAAATACAATTAAAACCATTACTAGTTTGTGTTCTTTATTGTGTGGCATTCCCCAGTCTTGCCATTACAAAAATTGTCTTCCTTTACCTGTATTAATCAACTGAAGCAGTCTCAGAAACAATTTGTGGATTAATTTTGCTTCTTGTTCATATAGGTTGTGCAACATTATTCTTTAGACTCAAATTTTGAACAAATCATGTAAGAGTGTAATCAGAAAACCATCAATTTTTCATTGCTACTACCACTTCTCACAGCTGCTATCGTACAGTCTTGGACTGGACCGTATATGCCAGTCTGATAGTTTGGATTAGAAGAAACCAGCACAGGGGTCGATATAACAACTGTGTGATTCTAGTTGTCCTGTGTGATGCAGTTTATTGGAAACTCATTGTGAAAGACATTTTCTCAGTCATAGTCAAATCTCTGTAGATGTGGTTCGTTGGAAAGGTTCACACTAGATCTTACTCACAAGCTGACACAGACAAACAAGCCTAAAAATAATGCAGAATCAAAAGAATATGTAACATGAAGAAAATTCTTGAAGCAGTGATGTCTTGTGTAGAAGCTTTGGAAGAAAACTGTTGAAATTATTGGCTGAAATTTGAGCAAGATTATTATTCTTTTCATGTGCTGTAGAACATTATCTTCAACCAGATCTCCATTTGGGTGGTATCCCAAACTGGTGATGAAATCACTACAAGAAATACTTTATAAAGTTGTTGTCTAAATGTCCTAATTTTAGCTTTGTGGATTCCATTTATACTAACTAAGACTCACAGTTGAGTGAGTAGGTATAACAGAATATTGGGAGGGGGGAAGTGAGTGCTGAAATACCTCACTCTCTCCTAATTTGGAAGCAAAAAATATATGAAGGTTTTGTAAACCACTTAAGCAGGAAACTGATCATACAGTAGTTTGGCCAATGGCTCTGTAATTTATGTAAATTACTGTTTATGAAAATACTGAGCCTTTGAGGTTTTACTTTCCTGTCTTGTATAACTGGTTTAATAAGTGTTTCTAGTTTTCTTTGGCTTGATTATCTCAGAATAATGATGAGAGATGGGAGCTGAAAAGGCTTCAAAAAGAGCAGATGTAAAAATGGGGGACAGTGTTAAGAGATGAATAACTTTGTCCATGATCCAGAGGGTTATTTCATAATCGAATTGCTGCCACCAGTGGAAACAGGAAGGGGACAATTCTTTTCCTTTCTCAAGCCCCCTTTAAAACCTGCCCAGTGAAAATGAAAAACCTTCAGGATCACAAAGAAGGATTTGGGTGGATCAGGAGAGAGGGTGCCTCCCATGCTAATGGTTGAGTACTAACATGGTATTGGATTTCAGCCTAATATATATATATAGCTGAATGCATATCTGTGTTGCTTACAGCATTGCTACTCAAACTAGTGGTCCATGGACCAGTGCCTGCCCAGGATCCATTGACTGTTGGTTCCTGGCAAGTTTCAAGAAAGAAAGAAACAATTGAAGCCTATGGGCATAAACATGGAACCAGTCTCTGGCATACTAGGGAAGAAATTGCCATTCCCTCACATCAGATAGCTTCAGATGTACCAGCTTAAACTGTCTGCCATGTATCATCTCTGCTTCTGAAAATCTCACATCCTCTTTCCCTTTGCTTGTCCCTGGGCAGGGCATGCTTACCTGTCACCCCCCCCACACACACACACACAAAACCTGGCTCCCTCTATATGTGTTTTGCCTCAAGAGCATACTCAGGCCATACTGACTGGGGATGGTGGTGATCTAGCACATCTGTTGGCTAGACATGATAGAGTTGCAGCCTTGCCTGTTAACAAGAAAATGATGACAGGTGGCTCCCAGGTCAGTGAGGTGGTAAATCCACTCTGGGTGTTATACTTAAAGGAGCTATCCAATATTTTCAGCAGAGGATCCAGAACTTTGGATAGCTCATTTAAAGTACTGACTAAACTCAGAATGGATTCAGCTTCCCACTGACAAGGAAGGCATCAGCCACTATTGTATGAGAACTATGAAGAGCATTGATGTAGCCCAAAACAAAACCAAAGATAACAATGTATCAGTCTAGTTTATCACAATTCCTCACAAGGAAGTTAAAACGGGCCAAGGCATCCTGGCACGGAGGTCGTCCGCACCTTGGATCGGACTAGGTCCAGACTACTTACCTTAGTTCCGCACCTTAGTCCGATCCAAAACACCCGAAGTGGTCCTCCAGTGTGCTAAGTGAAGACCGGAAAAATCCGGTCTTTCAATCTCCTGGAGCACGCCATTGCGTTCCTGCTGACTAGTGCAGATGCGCAGGCTCGCACCAATGCAAGCCTGCAATCAGTGGAGGGCAGGCTGTGGGTGTGGCCAGCGTCAGTGATTGGTTGAGACTCACAAAGAAACAGGAAGTCACCATTTTCAGCAGGAGCAGTGTGGATCTAAAGACCTCACACTGCTCCGATTCGCCCTGGACTAATGGAGGAGCCCTGTAGAAGGGTTTAAGGGTGTCAACGCCAAGGCCTGGCAAGCAGCCAAGGGAGCTGGCTACAGGTCTCTTGCAGATAAGGCAGGGAATAAATTAAAGGGCTTTACTTCAGCAGAACAGAACAGGAAAAATGGCAGTAAATACCGGCAGCAGGGAGACTCCCTGGCTGTTACGTCACAGCCAGGCAAGCACACAGTCAAAGTCTGTTCGAACAAAAAAAGTTACCAGAGCTGGTCCGGGATCAAGAGGCGGCGACGTTCCAGCAGGTCGGGCAGCGTTTCAGGAGGCCAAGCTGAGATCCACAACAAGCACTTCGCCCAGAATGGTCAGTTGTGAGCCGACAAAAGACCCAAGGCTGAGTGATTGCTTTTATAGGCAGATCACTCCTCCAGGTGTTATCGCAGCTGGGCCCTGATTGCCTGGCGTTTTCTATTTAAACGTTCTGACCTCCTGAGAGCACTCTTTTGCTCCCGATGCTGCTGGTAAGTAGGCACCTGCTCTTGAAACTCACCATCCGACTCCTCTGGCTGGGCTGGGTCTGGGGCAGCCCCTGGCTCTGCTGCCGGGACTACTGGGACCAAGGGCTCTGTGCCTGGGGCAGCCTCGGGAGTGGGCTGTGCTGGTGCAGCAGGCTCCAGGGACTCTGGCTCAGACTCAGAGCTGGTGTCCTGGAGTTCCAGGGTCCTGACAAAGGGAAAGTCTGCATTACTTCGGACCCAGAAGACCTGGTAAATAACGGCATGGAGCAATTCACTCACCTTGTGCGGAAAGGGCCATAGTCTAGTTTTCAAAATGTCTGCCCACATCCACTGGTCTAGTAGATATAGCAAGTTGCATTCCTTCCTTTTCTGACTGTTAGCACCAAACTGTAGTGGTAGCATTGTACCAGCAGCAACTTCCAGATGTTCAGAGTATAGATTAGACAGATCAAATGTACATTACAGATGGCTCAAATTTACCCTTAACACATGGGAAATAGCTAACTCAGATAGTGTCATAGTTTCCATTCATTGTGCCAATAAGGGAAATTGGGGGCCCTGTCTGGTGTATTACTATTTCCATTCTTGACATTGATGCCTTCCCCACCCAAAAGCTCAGTAACAAAGCTCAGTAATACAGATCTTGGTGAGAGAACATTACAGTTCTGATACAGTACTGCCTAGTTGCCTGCTGCTATACCATAGCCTATTAGGAACTAAACAAGACAGATTCAGAGAATAGAGAATAAGCCTGATGCATGTGTTCTAATCATGTACGTGATACCTAGACATGTCTCCGTTCCTCCACTATTTACTGCAGTGTCAAACAGTACTGTAGATGGATCTGACATTTTGGGGCAAGGGAAAGCTACTATAAACTCCAAGTGTGTTTGGGGGTCTAGTATCAGGGTTGATCTATCCTTTGACACATACACACTGTCTCCTTTTCATAATTTTCCACATCAAGTACACACAGTTTGGGAAGAGAAAAGGAGGTTGCCATCCCAGCCTGGCCTAACATTAGGCAGAGTCCATCAGTTGCCTTGAGCAACAGATTTTGGGTATCATACAAGGACAACAAATAGTATTTAATTTGCTGTTGCTGCATTTTTTACTGCCAGGGTTGGAGAGAATACTTATAGGATTTCTGCCTCATGAGCCAAAATAACATGGTTGACTCAGATGCCTGCGTACCTTGATGTTTGTGCAGAAGAAGCAACATTTGCTACTCTACCTCTCAAAGAACTTGCAATATTATTTTTAATATTTTAAATTTTTAATTGATTTTTAAAAATATTTTAACCATTAATAATTTATTTTTAAACAAAACAGATTGATCTTTACCCGTTCATCATTATTTTAAGAGTAGCAACATGCAATGATGTGCAACTTTTTCCTTATTTGTCTTCTCCCAGAAAAGAAAAAAAACAGAAAAAAGGCAAAACAAAAAAATCCCCCCTAATGATCTCCTGAACAACATTTCAGAAATAATAAGCAATCCCACTGGCTACAATCCCACACCCACTCAGCATAGCATAAATGTGTACACATGGAAATACACTACATTAGTGTTGTACAGCCCCTATGCAGAATAATAACATTCTATAACACATGTCAGTGACTGGGATGTCATACACAATACAAGATGCAAACCAGAGTGCAAAGTATAGGATGCATAACCACAGTGCACAATGTAGGATACACAATCACAATGTGAAATATAGGGTGTATAACTAGAATGCAAAGTATAGGAGTCACAGCTGCAGTGCATAATGTGTAACTTGCAAAGACAAGGCACAGTAAACATGCTGTCTGTACAACTTTGTTTCTGCTGCTGTCAGCAGAATACATCCATTGCATAATGATGATTTTTTTGGCCCTACATGTATAGTGCGGCTTATGCACATGTATGTCCCTAAGAAGGTACCGTCTGTTATTTGTTATGTAAAAAAATGTAAAGCTACCAGTTGATAGATTACTGTGTAAAAATAATGTTATCATACTCTTGTTGCACCCATAAGTAATGCATTGCAGCCAACATTGTTTCATGTTTTTGGTATTATCATCATCATCATCATCATCATCATCATCATCATTATTATTATTATTATTATTATTATTATTATTTTGTTTATTGGCAGGGGAGAATTCTTCTAAACAGGAGTAAAAGATAAGTGGAATAGGTAAGATCAGATCAGCCTACACCTGATAACCAGGAAAAAGCAGTGGTGTTGGAAATTGGCCTCTAGAAGTCTCCTTCCCACACGTATACGGAATCAGCCTCCTTGAAAGGCACAAAACAAGAACTGTATTCTCTTCTCCCACCTTCCTCTGTCTCATCTTTCTCTTCTCACATCTATCCAAAAGTTTGAAGCCAAAAGCATTCATGTCTCTCATTGCTCTGATCTCATACTTCATCTCCTCAGATACCTAACCTGGCTTTTCTCCTGCTCAAGGATCCAGCACTAGTTTCCTGTCCTTATCTTCAGAAATCTTTACCTAGCAGCTCTGAGCACATATTCCCAATATTTAATATATCTTTTATTCCTTCACCACATTGTAATCTCTTCCCTTAAGTTCCTCATCTTTGCTACTCTTTGCATTTGTGTAACTGCCTCATCACATCATCACATGTTTCACATAGCACCATTTAGTTAAAATCCCTCCTCAAAGAACATATTTCCTTTGACACAATCTTTCTTGTGCTTGCATCCTATCACTGAATGTGAGTACAGCCTGGAAACATTACTTTGGCTAGACTTCATCGAGGATTCTGGGAGTTGCAGTCCAGACAAGTAGCATTTCCAAACTCTGAAATTAATACATGTGCAACTGAAGTGATATACAAACTGTACAATTAAAGCAGGATTCACTAGGATGGAACCATGAGTGTTTAAGATAGTATTGAACTGCTACAAATGTACAGTGTAGATACAACCTAAGATTATTGCATGTTGCTTCCTTTTTCACCCCCACTACTTCCATTCCTTTCCTCTGCTTTGTCCCTATATCAGATAAGTTAGAAAGGGCCAGACCTTCCATCTTCTGTAAAAAAAAACATGCACAGTGACAGTACAGTAATTAATTAAATAATTCTTTGCTTGTGGCAAGTCCAGGATTAGCTCTTGAGTGGGATGGGGAAGAGCACCCACCCAAACAAAGAGCTCTCCTCCCCGCTGTCTGTCTACCATTTCTGGACTCCAGTTATAATTTGAAGGAAGGGTACTTTATCTCATTAGGTCAGAGATAGATAAAGAGCAGTCTGTGGGCTGTGTGTGTCCCCCAAAGATGTTTTGCACCCTCTTAAATTATTTTTTTTTAAAAATTCAGTTATAGTGGCCCCTCTACTTTCACGAGGGTTTGGGGAGAACCCTCACGAAAGTCAAAACACCGTGATATCCAGTGGTTCCTGTATCTACAAATAACAGAAAGATTTAAAACTCACACAAAGGCTGGCGGCATTGATTTGAGGATAACAGAATTTGAAAATTATCTGTTGAAAGGGGAAAATACTTGATTGGCAACTTGTATGGATTGTTATTTAAATTTAACTTAGAAGAAGAAAAATCAATGAACGTATGATAAAATGGGCAAAAGATTTGGATTATAGTATTTCTTTGGAAGATTGGTAAAAATATGGAAATATATTAGTGTATATACAAGATCTTTTGATTTAGAAAACTTCATAAAAATGATGTATAGATGATACCTTCCCCCAGACAGAATTGGTAAAGTACATGAATGTATGAAGAATCATTGCTGGAAATGTGAAAAAGAAATTGTAACCTTCTTTTATATATGGTGGGGCTGTGATAGAGCAAAAAAAAATTTGGTACAGGATCAGAGCTAAAATGCAACAAATTCTAAAGATTAAAATTGGTCTGAAACCATTTTTTTGTTAGGTCTTTTTAATTTTGACGAAAGGGATGATAATGAAATAGGAAGACTTGCTTGGCATAGGATAACAGCTGCCAGAATAGTTTTTGCAAGACCTTGGAAATTAGTTACCATTCCTACTGAAGAAGAATGAATGGGTAAACTTGTAGACATAGCAAAAATGGACAAACTTACTTACATCTCAGGTATATATACTCTGTTTCACTTCCATGCCACCATATCCTCTGAAGATGCCAGCCACAGATGCAGATGAAATGTCAGGAGAAAATACTAATAGAACACGGCCGCAAAACCCGCAAAACCCACAACAACCTATGGATTCTGGCCGTGAAAGCCTTCAACTTTACAAAGTATAATTGGTTTTGACAATTACCTATTCATTTATAAGAGTTTTGGTCATCAGTATTTGGATTAACTTCTGGTTTTGCTGTAATGAGGGTAAGGATGCTAATTTGATAATTATGTTATTCAATTGCGTTTTTGTAATATATGTGTATCTAACAGAAAGGAAGATAATACATTGTGTATTTTATGCTCTCATTTAGAAACTTTTTTGATGCTGATGCTTTTGGGGGATGGACAATCCTTTTGCTATTTTCTCAGTTGGGGAAGAAATTAAAAAAAAGGGATAAGATAAGTTAATATCTTTTTTTCCTCTTTTGTCTCTTTCTGGTTTTTGGAAGGCTTATCTTGATGTTTTTTAGTCCTACTCTGTAACCTCATAATGTGGGAAGACTACTTTTGTTAAATGTCTAGATGTTAATTGTTTAGATGTTTTGTGTTCACATTTGTTTTGTATTTGTACTTGTTTTGTTGTATGTACATAATATTTTTTAAAAAAAACCCATAACTTCCCCACCACCACCAAAGTGACCACTCCCCCTCCTATTACCTTCCAGGGCTCCCCACCCCATTTGCTTGTGTTTCACCTGGCCGCACTGCCTTTGAGGTGCCTGAATGATAGGCAAGTAATGGCAGGGGCAGCGACACATCTGGAGAAGGCCATTCCTGCCATCTGCTTGCTTTTTGCCCAGGTCCGTGGAAGGAGGAGAGGGAGAATGGGGGGGGGTGAGGCAAGTGGGCACCTTGTGAATAATCAAGTTTGTGAATGTCAAACCAGCGAATGTCCAGGGAGGACTTACAAATGAGATGCAGTTCCCACATCAGGAAATATCCTTCTCTACTTTTATGCCATTGAGACTTTTTTTCTTGATGCCACCATTGCCTCTGCCGCATATGTGGAACATGAGTGACATTCAAATGATTACAGGCTACCCCTGGCTATGCAAAATTATAACCGTACACCCTTGTCCCTGCACACATATATGCCAGAAGTGAAGGTCCCATTCTGCCACCCTCAGCCAAGTATTTGTGAGGCCCTCGAACAAGCACAGAACTAGGCATGGCCCTTAATTGCTGAACATTCCTTTCTCTACCTAGGCAAGCCAGACTCAGCCAGATCTTGCTTTAGGAGACCTCCCCAGACAAACACCTCATTAAAGATGCACGCTAATACAAAAAGCCCCCTGCCCCGAGCAGGTAACTTGACGAGCTAAATGCTTGACCGCCCAGGCACGCTGCATCTGCATACTGGCCATTCCATTGTCAATTCAGACTTAACTCAATCGTGCTAAATTCTGACCTTTCGGAGAGATTGTCTCACACCCAAACCTCATTGTTCTCTCCCAAGTACAGACTAGCCCACGGTCATATTTTCCCTATATAAACCCCCTGAGTTTGAGAGCACATCGGATCGCTCCCGAGTTACAGATCGCATTGCTGCTGTTTGCCTGGCGAGCTCCCCTCAGCGAACCACGCTGAGCTTCTTCCCTCCATCTTCAACTTCTTCAGAACTACAAGAAAGGTGTCGTATCACCCATTTCCCTCAAAAAACCCTTATTTCCTATTTCTTAGTTAGTTGTGTGGTTGTGTTGTCTTAATTGTTTGTCTGTCCTTAATAAAACATCATTTTTGCTATTTTAAAACTGTCTGACTGCTTGACTGACCTGACCCCGTAGACATTGGGTTAAAAGATTCTGCTGCATTGCCCTGCTTCTCGTTTTGCTAACTTGTGCTCTGAGCTAATTTTCCCCACCAATATTGGAGCATGATTGGAGTCCCTCATGGGACCCCCAGTAAACAGGGTAACAGCTGTGTGCCTTCAAGTCCCTTCTGACTTATGGCAAACCTTCATGGGGTTTTCATGGCAGGATTTGTTGGGTTTGCTTTTGCCTTCCTTTGAGGCTGAGAGACTGTGACTTCTTCAGGGTCATCCAGTGGATTTCCATGGCTGAACCCTGCTCTCCAGAATCGTAGTCCAATTCTTAAACCACTACAACAAGTTTGCTGTTCTAAAATAGCTAGTAGAGCTCAAAAAGTTACTTTTTGGACTGAATTCTCTAGAAGATTCTAGGAGTTACTGTCAAAATGAATCAGTTTTTCAGGATCTGGTATCCAGATATGAATCTGTTTTTCACTTTTCAAAACGAAGTTTAAGTGTCAAACTGGATATTTTAAGAGGTCAGACTAAAATATTAATTTAGTGTCTTTGTCATTCCTCACTGCTGAAAAAAACAGAAATCTGTCTGATGAGCCAAGTGAAGATCCCTGTCTGTGTTCTGAATTCTAATGAGTTGGTTTGGTTGTCTAAACTGCCTGCAGGTCAGATCACGTTCCATCTTTTGCTATTAGCAATTAAGATTTCCTAAAACAAAACACAGCACTGAAAGCTTGTTAAAATGGCTCCCATTTCCCCTTCTTCAATAGGTTCCATAGTGAATCTTTTTTTTTCCTGGCAAGCAATTCCACTTTCTCCTTTATGTGCTGCACCATTATTTATAGTGGATCTGCCACAGATTTCCACTGTTCTTTAGGCCATTAATTTTAGGATGAACTGTAGCCAAACAATTTATCTCAACGTGGCCCTACTGACAGCTGTGGGGGGGACAGCATTTCCCCTCACAAGTACCTTATCCTGAATTTGAGCCAAGCCTGCAATCATTATCATAATACTACCTAGCTGTACTACTGTATTAACAATACCTTATTTGTACTATTGCAAGTTTTGAAAGCATTTACTTGCGTTACAGGTATACCTCAGTTAACACAGAAGGTATGTATCTGGGCACTACTTTAACAGAAAATTTGGTGCCAGGGATAGAAATAACACAGAAAGAACAGGAGTAGGGTCTTAAACCACAAAAAAGAAGATCACTTCAACTTTTTTCAGTAAATTTGTATTCAAAACTAACAATATGGACATGTGAAACATGTGAAAAATGAAACAGCCAGATCAGGTAAGCCTTGAAGCCTTGAAAATAAAACCTTCCAGAGACCACCTGAAAGCTTCTTCCGAAATGCATGCAGGGGTGATTTTTGTCACCCATCTCTATTTATGTAATGATTTCCAAATCATAAGAATCATGGTGACCAAACTTAGAGACTCTTTTAATAGCTGGCAAAGCAGGCTAATCTGTTTTCCCCTTTGGCTCTTAACACAAGTTCAGTAAGGGATTCCAGAGGCACCTGCTGTTTACTTTGCCTATTGTAGGCAGGCATACGTACCTCCAGTAAGATTGGCTAGACCAGAATCTCAGTCTTTCCTTGCTCAGGCATTACTGCATTGTAAAGGGTAACCCAGTAGAAAAAGCCATTGTTTTCCAGTCCTCCTTCATTATCCTATCAATACAAGTGCTGCTAAAAACTTACAGCTAGGCAGAAGACAAGGAAAAAAGGACTGAAGCTGAGTGGGTATAAAGACTTTGTAAGAAGGAGCTACTTTGTCAGGGGCTTGTTACTAGGGCATGCAAGTATATTGTCTAAGTTATGCTTTTGTGTTTTGTTATTGCAGATTCTTGCAAGCTGCAAGAGACTTGGGATGGACATAATCTAATAGTTCCATCATACCCTCAAGCTATACTTCAGGGAAGAGGATAGAATAACTGCTATTTTCCTTTGGACCAGTACAGGTGCAATGGACTTGGGCATACTGATAAGTTTGTATTACACTGCACAAACAGAAAAATGGATGGAATCTGAGATGTGATAGAAGGATCTAGTTGGAACTTATGAGGTAGCCCCACTTCTGAGGATGATATTGTTGTACACGCACATTAGAATTATGACAGACCCATAGATTTCAGATTTCAGCAACCAATTATGCCACATCACCATAGGTATAAAAGATCTATCAAAGGAAAACATTTATATATCAAGTTACACATCATTAGTCTATATCACATATCTAGAAAAAGGCACAGGAACATTGATGTTTGCCCATCTATTTTAATTTGGAAAACCTCCTTTTTTGGACTACCACTCCCAGAATCCTCCAGACAACAAGACCCCTGGCCATGGTCATTAGGGTTTTCTGGGAGATGCAGTTCAAAAAGTAACTTGAAGGTAAGACTTATTTCATCTGCATTTTATTTAACATACGATTTGTTTTTTCTTTCTGTCCCCTCAAACAGAATGCATGTGGTGAGTTATGGAACCTTTTTAAAATTGGAAACATAAATGGCAAAGCTCTTTCTTACAGGAACAAATATATGCTTTACAACTAAATCCTAAGCAGCACTCCAAAAATAAGACTTTGGTGTATTTGATTTACAAACATATTTTTATTATTAATATTTGCAAGCTTTCCAGCATACTCTATTTTGCCATAATGTTAAATCACCAGTTTCCACATGGTGAGTGTGTTAGCTAAAAAATGCTTCCTGCACTACAATCAAAGCGCAGAAAACTGTGAGGATATCAATAGTGAAGACCTAAAAGATGAATAAGGACCCAGCTTGGCACAGTGGTTTGAGCACTGGACTGGGAGACTAACTTTCAGATCCCTACTCAGCCATGGAAACCCACTGAATGACCTTGGGTAAGTCACACTCTCTCAGTCTCAGAGGAAGGCAAAGAGGGGGAACCATCTGAACAAATCTTGCCAAGAACCCTGTGACAGGTTCATCTTAGGGTTCCCATGAGTTGGAAACAATTTGAAGGCACACAACAACAACAACAAAAGTTTATTTAATACAGTTTATTTAAACTTTAATTTGGCATGACTTTGCTTAAATTCTTTCCGCCCTTCTTGACAACATGCTTATAATAATAGTTTCTATGATGTTGAAGCAAGTGATAAAAAGAAAACAAAAATGCAGCTAAAACTGAGTTTTTAAATAGGTGAACATGTCTAATTTGTCAGTTTGGCAAGGAAATATTTCATTGTCTTGAAGTTAAAATATGTTGATAATGAGGTCAGACTTTTAAAGAAATGGAAGTAGGGCTGGTGTCAAACTTGTTCAGAGCCTGGAAACATTATTCCTTTGGAATACAGCTTCCAGAATCAGAGATCCTGTACAGTTATTCTGGGAGCTATACTGCAAACAAGTAACACTTCAATACTTTGAGTTCATCTACCTGCTCACTGGTGTGGTGTCAAGGAGAAAGGATGTGGGAGTGTCTCCAAGATGATCCAAGCAAGTAGCTTGTGTACAGGCTTCTTAAAGTGGTTGCTCTAGGACAGTCCCACCTTGCCCTCTTTGGAAGTATCATCTCTTCGGTTATCAGTTACAGGTAGGAAGAGTCAAGTGAAAAAAACGGGGAGGTGGGAGATGACAGTATCAGGCCCCTTTCAACACAGATCCTAGTAGTTGCCCAACTTTTCAGAAGTGGTACAGGCCATACACAGAAGGTAGACACATGTTTTTGTCAACATTAAGTGAAAAGGTATTAAGAAAAGAAAGCTGGAACCTGATCAAAGCTTGTAACTGCCATTGGAAACCTTCCATTGATTGCTCAAGAGTCTGGCTGTAACTTAAGAGCCCTCCCGCATACACATTATTTGTTGTTTTCTCTCTCAATTCTTCATTTTTTAAATTTTGGGGAGAGTGGAGAAAACAAAGTGTGATTTGCCCAGCTTGCATGTTTCCTTTTGTGTTGAGTTGAATAGCTTAGGCTACATATTACGATTATTTCATTTATCTTCCATCCTGTTTAGGAAGGCTGGAGCAGGTGCTTTGTGCTGTGAATGCACATTTTACTTAAACGATAATGAAAGCTATGGTAAGTGTGAGATGGTGAACAGCCTTTCAGCATCTTCTTCAAAGGCAAAAATATGCAACCAGTAATGAGTAGGTATGTGACGCTGTCTTTTGATCATTCTTGTTTAATTGAAGGTTCATCATATGTCAGACATGGCATAATCCTTGAAACATAAGATAGATAACAGTGCTAGATTTTGGGAGGAAAGGGGGGAAATTTTACTTTGCAAACACAGGTACTTCACACTTTTCCTGGAGAAGTAGCACAGTTCTTCACTTTTCTGCCTGAAAGACTTTACCTCCTCTTTCTTTCTGCGCTTGCCGCCTATTGCTTTCCTTGCTTGCCTTTCTTTTGGCTTAGTCAGTACCACTGCCCAATAGGAGAGCCAAGCAAGTGGAGATTGCTCCTACTTCCTGTCACTTAAAGGGGACAGCAACAGGGCCAGCAGGTTGCCAACAGTGCCAACCTCTGACACCAGCACTAGACCAGACAGTGTCCCCATGCCCTGATTTGGCTTTTTTTTAAAACACATTAAATAATTATGGGTAGAAGAAGTTTAGAGAGGAGACACAGTGTGAGAGGGCAGAAGTGGCTTAGAAGACACTGGAATGCAATAGTGTCTTTTGGATTCCACACACAGAAAAAGTGGAGAACCAAAACAATTACAGATAAAAATGTGAGAACAACCATGAGGGGGAAGCTAACCCCATTAAATTAAGAGCCAGTTCTATAGTGGCCCCAAACAGACTGGAACAGAAGGTGGGTAGCATAGCATCAAAGCTGCAGCGCATCTTTGCGAAATAGGACATTACAATGAGAGTGTTATAGAAAGCTCTTAGTCCCCCAACAGCCAATACTGCTGTACAATACAGTACTGTGTTGTGTGGAATTCTCTTCCAAATGATTGTGGATAGAAGCTTGGAAGTAACATATTATTTACAATGTATTCCCTTATTATTTCATTCCTTTTATGCATCAACAAAGTAGAAGTATTACTTCAAAATTGCTCACTTGTTTTGTGACGCAACAGGAATAACTTTTCCCCTTGTTATTCATTGTGTAGGAAGGATAACCTCAGAAGCAGGACAAACACCACGTGGTTCAGTGCTGCCTCATTCATTTTGCTCTCTCTCTGTGATTGGTGGTCCTCCCTCCAAGTACTAAACTGGGCTGGGCTTGCTTAGCTTCCAAGATTTGGTGCTCTTAGGGCACGGGTGCGCAATTATTTTTTCCATGGGGCCACATGAGAAACTAAAAATATTGTGGAGGGCCGGGCATATTGCCCACGCTAGAGCGACCTCTCCAGGAGGTCTTCTTCACCGGGGGGGTGCGCTAGAGCAGTTAAAAAAAGTGAGGTTCTAGACCTCAAACTGCTCGAGTGCAGCCGCGGGGGTGGCGCTGTGAGTTTTATAAAAACCACCTTCGCAAGTGGTTTTTATAAAATTCACCCGCGCTGCCCCGTAGCAGCCCCCAGTGAAGAACTGCAGAGACGTGGTAGCGCGTCCCTGCAGATCTGCCATGGGGCGGGCTTCCGGCTGGCGCGCTGTCCTGATTGGCGGAGTGCTGCCGGAAGCCGCCGGCCACCATTTTGGGCGCTGCGGAGCGCCGCTGAACGCTGCCGAGCGCCACCAAAATTCGGCGGCGTTTGGAACGGCGGATCCGCGCTCTCCGCAGGGATGGAGCAACCCGCTCACAGGTAAGTTCTGCCCCTGCGTGCACTGCCCCGTTTCGGCCCCCCCCCCGTGAGGAAAGGGCCTTAGAAAGTATGTTTATTTTGTAATTTCCAATTAGCCTTACAAGGGCCGGTCAGAGCCAATCAAAGGGCCGTATGTGGCCCGGGGGCCGTACAATGCCCAGGTCTGTCTTAGGGTATTTAGGCTGCCTCTCTACTCTGCCTCGTTTTCCCATGGTATGAGGGAGAGTGAAAAGAGCCAGAGACTCCCAAGGTTTGGGGAGAAGAGGAAGAAAGCAATAGAAAGAAATGATGGAGGAGAACTAGAGAAAATGTGGGGAAAGAAGAGAGAAAAGAATAGCTGGACCTGGGAGGAAAAATCAGTTTGTATTGTTTTGATTCTCTCACAGCAGGGATGAAGAGGCCTCAGACTCTTTTGCTCTGGCTTGCTTTTTGCTTCAAATTTGCTTCCATTAAAAAGTCTGCTCTAGCTTTCTCTCTCCACTCAGCAACCCTTCTTTGCCTGAATTAGGACTCAGTCACTGAGCTGCAAAGAGGTCTGGTTTGCAGGCCTTGTCTTGGCCCTCTTGCATGCCTGCTATATTTTAAGATACTTATCTCCCTACTACTGACCCTTTTAATGAAAGACCACCTGAAATTCTGCTTCTTATTCTGAGAAATTCCTGTGAGTAGTTTTATTATAGAATGGCCAGCATCCAATGCTGGGCTTCAGCTCAATCCTGCTGCTTCTCCTCGAATCAGGAATTCCTTCTGCCTTTTGCAGTTCGTTGTGCAACCTAAAAGCCTATGTCAAAGGCTAGAAAATTTTCTGGAACCAGTTTTTGGTGCCACAGTGGGTGGGATGGGAGGTAGAAAACAAGAAGAGTTAAATTCTTTGGATGTTGGATACCTACAATATTAGATCTTGTCTTACATTTTTTCAAGTAGTGTTATGTAGTTCTTTGGATGTTGGATACCTACAACATTAGATCTTGTCTTTCATTTTTTTAAGTAGTGTTATGTAGTTCTTAGAACTGAGTTTTAAAAATATCTGTTAGTAATTTCAAGAATACTTTAGTGGCGGAAAGAAGAAAATGTATTGCTTAAAAACAAACTTTGGACTGAAAGCTACTGTAATGGTACCTCAGTGGCCACTGTATGGATACATTAGAAATGCGTGATTAATTCTGCATCTGTTATTTCATCATGAAGCATATAACAACATTCCACATATAATGGTGGCTTCTCAAGGGTCTCACAATAGTTCTGAACAGCAGCACAATACTTGAGTTTCTGAGGACATTGCTAGATGCTTTAGAGAAAATATTCACAGAATCATAGGAGTTGGAAGAGACCACAGTGGCCATCAAGTCCAACCCCCTGCCTTACAGGAACACGCACTCAAAGCACCCCCAGCAAATGGCCATCCAGGTTCTGCTTAAAAACTTCAAAGAAGGACACTCCACCATACTCCAAAGCAGCATATTCCACTGTCAAATGGTTCATATGGTCAGAAAGTTCTTCCTAATGTTTAGGTGCAATCTCTTTTCCTGTAGTTTGAATCTACTGCTCTGTGTCCTTGTCTCTGGAGCTGCAGAAAACAAGTTTGCTCCATCTTCAACATGACATCCCTTCAAATATTTAAACATGGCTATCATGTCACCTCTTAAGCTTCTTTTCATCACGCTAAACACACCTAGCTCTCTAAGCTGTTCCTCATTGGGAAGCTTATCACTCTATTTTTGTATTTGACTTCTATCAGACTTCCACGCTGGGCACTATAGATGATAACAAACAGTACACAGTTGATGTGCGGTTTATTCCTACTACAGCAAACTGTATTGCCCATTTTCTTCACTAGCTGCTGTTGGTCTTCTTTAGCTCATATATGTGTAAAGTTATTAGATGGAACCAATATAGTTTTAGCTGAGCAAAGAATGATGTGTGCCATGGACCTGGATATTTCTGGCAGCTTGTGATAACCATCTCAGACTTAGAAATCTATCATGCTACTGATCAATTTTCACACAGACCAATGGGATAAAAATGCTACCATTCTCAAGGGTGCTTGTCTTGTTTAAATGAAATGTCTTGAGGGATATGAAGTTCTGGCTTTCAACTACATTGCACATTTAATAAAAATGTGTCCTTATATTTTTTAAAGAATAATTTAATTTTGGAAAGATGCTCATTTGAGGGTCTTATAATCTAAAAATAGAGGGAAAGAACAGTGGAACAATAGGAACCCTGTTGTTATCAGTCATTATTAGAAGGCAAGGTCTTTGTTTCATATTTCTCTTTCATTCTCATTAATGTAACGTACCAGAAACAAAATAGGTTCAAAAAAATAAACAAACATAGATTTCAACACTTCCAGACAAGGCTTTTATCAGTAATTGCCCTACCTCATTCATAAGAGTATCTGGTAAATAGCACCTGGACAATAACATCTTCTATTTGTGACCCTCCCATATATTCTCGCCTTTTTCTTTAAAAAAATAATACTAAGGAGGGAAACATGGAACAGTCCACAAAGATTTTTAACTAGTAGTCCTGGGAGCTGCCCTTCTGGGAGTACCCTTAGTTCAATGCCAGATTAAAGTACCCTGCAGAGTAATGAGCTAGCGTTATAATTTATTAATCAGCAAATCAGCAGAGTGAACCTTGAAGACCCTAACAACAATAACAACAGAAACAGCTTTATTTATATACAGCATTGTACACTTTTTATGGGGACAATTTGGAAACTGATTGAAAGAGCAAAATTAATAAATAAATCAAAACCAGAATTATAGGGGTCAGCTGACAGAGAACAAGATGATGGCTGTGCCAAGGACAGATTGTAGACTTCCTGACTCCTAGTCCCAGCAGACAATTGTCCTCTTTCCCTTTGAAAGCCTGGATGGACTTCACTGGAAGAGAAAAATCTACAAACATGACACATTCCTCTGTCATAGGGAGCCTTTGTTCCTTGATATAGGAACTCTTTTAATTACTTAAATAACTTCACAGTGTGTGGTGGAAAAGGGTAAATTTGTTAATAGGTTTTTATTAACCGTGACCCCAAGTGGTTATATGTAGAGCAATTTCTGTGTGCAGAGGCTAGGGTTACAATTCATGAGACAAAATGGGAAATGCTTCAAAATGTAACAATGCCTTAATATAATAAAATTACCTAAGACTGGGATGCTGAAACCATTTAACTTAAGATGGAAGATTGGTTTGGAGGCAATGCCATTACTAGATTCTTTCTCTCAAAATATTAGACCCAGGACCAGAAAAAAGGGAAACTTTTTTTTTTAAGGACACAATGCATGGTTAGTACTTACATGGGAGACTGCCAACAAATACCAGGCTCTGAAGGCTATATTTCAGAGGAAGGAACTGACAAAGCGACCTCTGAAAATTCTTTACCTAAGAAAACCCAGTGAAATTCATGGGGTCACCATAAGTCAACCGGCATCTTGAAGGCACACATAGTTAAACTTTGAAAGTGGCTATCATAAGGGTGTAGTAGTGGCATACAACTTGGGCAACTTTAAAAGAGGATTGGACAGATTCATGGAGGATAGAAGCTATTAGTTGCTCCTTGTCATGATGGATATACGTGATCTTCACTATCAGTGTACTAGAGGACAACACAAGCAGGGTGGTGCTGTTGCATTCATATCCTGCTTATGGGCTCCTCATAGATGGCTGGCCACTTGTGAACAGCAGACAAGACTAGCAGGCCATGGTGGGCAAAATGTAGCCCAGTAGCCACATATTGCTCCAGGGCCATTTTGGCAGCATTCAACAGTCTCAGGGAAAAAAATGGCCTCAATTTGGTTTTTTCCTACTCCTGGAAGCTTCCTAGAGATGGAAAAGGACTACAGTGTCCCCCTCCCACAGCTTGGACAAAGTAAAACAACAGCAACAAAACCAAAAACCAGAAGTAGATTTTGAGCCAGTTCTGGTTTTGATTTTTTGGGGTTGTTTTTAGATTGTGTCCCACAGAGGTTCCTGGGCATAACGTTTACCTCCTGGGACCTTTGAAGTTGCCCACCCCTGAGTGAGGCCTTTGCATTGATCCATCTTCTTTTTTTAATGTTCTTACCTACAGAGTCCCCTCTTTGTTCCTTCAGTAGCAACATATTGAAATTTTTTGAACCTACGCTATTTTCCCTGGCTTATGGCTCGGGGGAAGGCAGTGCAGATGGCCGAGGCTTTACATGCTAGGGCATTTTAGAGGACCACCTACATCTGTGTGAACTGCCCTGGCTGAAAATCAGCCACAAAAGCCCAGCTCAAGAGCCTCCCAGTAGGGTCCATCTTGTTTGTGAGCACAAGAGATGGGGCCTTTGGTGTCCCATGCTTTAAATCAAATGGTGATGCAATTATTTCTTTTTATTTCTCTTATTGTTTGATATGTTTCTGTGTTTTAGAACCATAAGGGCTGTCCAGCCTTGAGTACATAAATACTCAAAAGAATAGACAGATTTTCCCAACTGTCTGTTTTCTGATAACATGCATCCTGGTCATGTAGTAGACAGTTTCAGAGAGCCTTTTCACACCACACCATTGTGTCGGGTTATTCTGTTTGAACACCAGTTCAGCTGTACTTGCAAAGATAGCTGATTATAGATGCTGTGTATTACACCTTCACTGCATTTGTGCTTTAATAGCGTGATCTCCACATTTTTTTTTCATCTTCACTAATGCTGTTATCACCAGTCCATTTGCTTTGTCTTTTGCTTCATGATTGCTTTGCATACATTTTTTAAAAATATATAGCTGTGATAATCCAATTATGGCACACCTATCACTGCCCATATTTTGCATCTCAAGAGGTGACACAGGAAGAAAATGGGATGTCATCCCCATAATTTTTTATATCTTTCTCCTATGGACAATAAAGAGACTTCCAGCTTTGTGCCAAATGCATTGCAATGCATTATCATCTGGGCAAATTTCCCTCTGCAATTGTGCTGCCATGCTGTAAGTATGTTATTATGTTGTTATAATTTGGCATTGTCACTGTTTTGCCATGGAACTGGAACTTGCAGCTTTGTACAGAAATGTTTTCTGAATCTGTCTTAGACAGAGTATATGTTTACACTCATGCTTTCCCTGTAACATGTACGGTTATAAACACAGATTTTTTTTTTTTAAAAAATCTACTTCACAAAGATGCAATAGCTTGTTCTCAGCAGATCCTAGCTGCTATGTTCCACAAATACAACAGAATTTTTCAATAATTTTGGCATAGAGGAAAACACTTTGCCAAACAGGCAGATATCTTGATCATAGCATGTCAAGATTAGCTTAGCTTTATTTGTTTGTAATTAGAAACAATGTGAGCTTTCAAAAAAAAACTACTCAGCAAAAACACTGTAGCAGAGAAACAGCATGAATCCATGGAATGTGGATTTCATAAACTCTTTAGGATTGTGAGATGTTATAGAACCTATTTATTGTGTCTGAAGACTTTCTTTACATCTTCCTGTATATTAAATGTCATTGCCATGATTTTCTCCTGTTCTTACGTTTATGCAAACATACTCTCAGCTCCCTGTACTGGGATTTCTGATTTTTGCACATTTCATAGACTTTTGAATAACAACCTGAAAAAAGAAATGATTTCCAGAGAGTGATTCAGTGAATATTGAAAAGGAAGTATGGCAAGGTAATTGCCTCTCTTAAATACGTATCACATGTTTACTCATATATGAAAACAGCTGCTATTTTAAATGCAGCTAGTGAAATGCCAGGCATAATGACTAGCCCAGGAGTGGCCAAATGTTGGCCCTCCAGATGTGTTGGACTGACGCTTTCATCATTTCTGACCTTTGGCTATATTGGCTATGGCTGATGAGATCTATAGTCTGGAGAACCACAAATTACCCATCTCCAGGTTACTGGAACTAGTGTGGAGAGAAGCATAATCTACACAAGTGATAAACTAAGATGGTAGAGCTGTGTATGTCTGTATCACACATTTTTGAACCCTCCCTGAATATCTGCAGTGTACATGACTGTTTGGGGTGCAGAACTCTCACGGAAGTGGAAAAACTGCTAATAACCCCCCTTCCCTCTCATTCCCTTCTGGGGAAGCTTCACACATAGGAATGGGAGGGGGAGCTGAAGGGGGAAAGGAAGGTTTGCGCAAGGCTTCCCCAACTCCCTCTCTCTTTTGTTTTGCATGGGAACAGGAAGAAGGGAACTCCAAAGGGGCAAAGGAAGGCTCACGCAAGGCTTCTCCCCTTCCATTTTACATGGGAATAGGAAGGGGTGAGCTCAGGAAGGAAGGAAGGCTTGCACCCCACCCTCATTCCCTTTCATTTTGCCTTGGCATGTGTTCTCTGTGACTGTCAAAATGCATGGGAATGGGAGGAAGAGAACTGGGGAGGGAAGGCATACACACTCGCAAATATTCAAATTTCTGAAGATCAAACCTGAGAAAGTGGAGGAAGGAGTGTAAACAAAGGGAAAATATGTTGGCACATTCTGAATGCTGCTGTGCCACACTCACCAACATTTCACAGATGAAAACCAGGACACGTGTGGCCAAACTATGCCAGAATGTGGTCAGAATGGCAAAAGGCATTAATGAAGAAGAACAGATGAACAAGGAGAGGTTGCAGCTGTTTGCTTTGGCCTGAGCAAGATTCTACTTTCTCCTCTCCTCGCTGCTGAGTTTATCAAATTCAAACTACTTTTGTACTTTGAACTCAGTTTGCACTACATAAAGTAAACTGAGGCTGAAGGGGAAAAGTGGAAGGAGACAAGAGAAACTTGGACATTTTAAAAACTGCTGAAAAGGTGGGATGACAGAAGATTAATCAGAACTGTCCCTCCCCAATCAGGAGAGTTGGAAGATATGCTCTGCTGATTCTGACTTGGATTGACTTTATTAGGTTGGTTTTATAAGAGAACATTTCAAAATGTATTCTGCAGCCTGAAATTATGGAATCTATTCTCCTCCTTAGTACACTATTTCTTCAGTATTAGCTTGTACATATTTGGCAGAATTGTCTGTTTTTATTGTTTTATTGTTCTGCAGCACCATGTAGAGTGGTAGTGCAATAAATAACTCAATAAGTAAATACTGCTCTCCCATTGTGCTGCATGGGAAGAGACAGGCCAGAGAGCCTGTGTTTTGCAGGCACTTCTGTATGCTGGGGTGAATGTAAATATCTTTGTAGACATTACACAGAGAAAAATACATTACACCATCATCCTATCATGGGTTCACATTGATCAAGGATGGGATATTTACTAGAAGGAGTGATATTGCTTCCACAGTGATATTGCTCCCAATTTCAGAAAGTCATATGGGTGAACTTTGGGTGGGGGTTAATGTATACACAATGGGGGACAGACTTCACTAGGATGCAGACATAGTCCTTCCTTGTGTTTAATTTCTTGGTTAAATGTTGGAGTGTGTATGATATTAGTGCAGAAATTTTGTGGAAATGCCTTGTATAAATAAGTTTTCATAAGATGGGCATATCCCAAAGGATCTTCTGTTCTATTGAAAAACTTAGTCTAAACAGAGATATCCACTGATAGCAAAAGAACTGCACAGGGAGCTGATTGCCATTCTCCACTGTAGCTTTTTGTGTACCTGCAACACCTGCTGCAGAGAGCAAGGAAGCCACCTGGAGCTATTTCTGGGGATGGGGTTGACACAGACAATTGCATGGGGAGGTGAGGGGAAAGGGAGAGTATAACTTGTCACCTGGCTTTTCTGGGTAGGAGAGGGCAAAGTAGGAGAGGCAATGATGTTAACTTCCAACAGGCTTGTGCGATGGATGGTGGCAGCTGACATCTTGGAAAACAACAATGGTTATGAGAGTGAAGTGGCTGAGGGAAACGGGTGTTTTATAGAATCATAGCCACAATTTGTTCTTTTCCCAAGGTGCTGCCTAAGACGATGGTCTGTTTCATGGGAGACCAGGGCCTGTTAGTCATTTATGGCATTGTTGCTGTGACCCCTAAGCAAACTTATCATGGGTTTTTCTTGGTAACTTTTCTTCAGAGGGTTTTTGCCATTGCCTTCCTGAGGTTATATGACTTGCCAAGATCACCCAGTAGGTTTCTGTGGCTGAGCAGATATTTGAAACCTGATGTCCCATAGTCCTTGTCCAAACCACTACACCACATTGGTTCTCCATTCATGGCATATTGACATCCTAAAAGAAAATGAGTCCACTCCTCTACTTTTTGTCACAGATCACCATGCTCCTGGCTGATCTTTTGCTTCTTCCTGTTTACAATGATCATTAGGTAACTGAATGCAATTTTAATCAAATAGATAAGAACACTTTGGTTAGAAGACAGTGCTGCTTTCTGGATATGCTTCCATCTTGTCCTATGGATGTGGTTCATTGTTAGGGTAGCCTTAAACAGGAAAAAAAGGACACCATATGCATATACTAATTTAAATGTATAGATACAAAATTATAAAAGATTTTCATAATATAAACAGAATTACAATGCATTTCCCCCAAATTTAATATGGTGAGCAGGTGACTTTACTACATGCTGAGTCTGCTGCCCAGAGGCTAACTGTGGATAAGCACCTGCAAGAAGCACAATTGACCTTCTTATTTTTATCTCTAAGCCAGACATGGGCCCTTTTTGCATGGCATTTGCCATGTGAAAGGGGCCTCTGGAGCATCGTGCGATTGCGAGGAGCCGTCCACATAACGTCCTCGCAATCGTGTGATGCTGCCGGGGCCGGCAGGTGCTGATCGTGCACTATTTCATTTTCGGCTTGTAGCCGAAAATGGTGCATGATCACGCATCATTCCAGGGCGCCGTGTGCACTTACCATGCATGAGGAGCCTCCAGAGCCACGGCACTCACGCTTCCTGCCCCAGCGCAGCCTGGGAAAATCCCAGGCTGCGCTGCAAGGAAGAGGTGGAGCCTTCATGTCAGCAGGGAGCAGCTGCAGAGCCAAAGCAATGGGAATGTGAGAGCCTCTCGTAATAGGCTGCTCACGCGATCCCCGCGCCCCAGTGCCGAGAAAAGGTAAGTTGCGGAAAGGGCCATGGACTGAGTAGCCCTTTTAATATAGGAGCCCTTCAAGAAGAATAATGAATTCTGGCAGCCCTTTCAACAAAGGATTGTCCTCTGTAGAAGAAGACTTATTGTCTGTGGCCACCCTGCTCAGCAAAAGAAAAAGACCATATGTAAGTAAAATGGAGGCACTTAATTTGCCTTTATTGGCCTCTGATGTAATGCTTTCCTAATGGAAGCCAAAATACTAAGCTTTGATGAATCTACATTTCATTAAATTTGTGCTTTTTGAGATCTGAAGCCACTCCATGAGTGTTTAGGATTACAGTATTAAGCTTTTTATACAATGGAATATCTGATACCTTTCTCCAGAGATTTCCCTGTAAAGAATAAGAGACTAACATTGCTGTCATCATTATTAACAGCACGAGGTAAGACTGATTAGAAAAGCTTAACCTACTTGCCTTGACAGCATTTTCCAACTCTGCTGCTTTCTAAAAATGGACACAAAGCTCACTACTGGAAATGTCTAAAGCTCTTTGTGACAGGCAAATGGACAAAAATATAGAGTTACACCAAAACCCTGAAAGTTTGGTAACAGCTGGTATTTTTTCCTAAAAATAACAACATATCACTGAATAGAATGATTGGTCATAGTAGAACTAGAAAAAAAGTAAAGGATTTGATTTGTACATTTGTTTGTTGACAGATAATGTCATAAAATAAATATTACAAGATAAAAGAGACACAGGAAATGAGTATCTTCTGGAATGCTATGAAACAAACATGCTTAAACCTTGTTTGACCCTGAGGAATTTGCATGGAATTTTACATTCTGAATGTTATTTTAAACATTAAACACAGATGGAAACTTTAGACCTTTTAAAATATGTGAACAATATAACATTGAAATCCATCTGCTTACTTATTTTTAATTTGTTTTGTTTTGTTTTTTTCTTGCCAGACATTTTACGCTGATATTCTAAATTCTGTTTTTTCTTTCTTTCTTCCTCATCATGACAGTGCTGGACAAATAAATAAATTAATGGATAACTATGAATCAGGATTGGGATGGTGTTTGCTTATACATTACCATATTGAATAATATGGAATAGCATCCACAAAGAGCTTTTTATAGAAATCATTCATGAAACCTGGAATATGTGTGATAAAAGTGTTTGTCATCTTTCACTGATTTTCCTTTTGATTGCAGGATAGCCACTTGAGAATAAAATATAACTTCTTAAAGTTTGTCCTTGAAAAAAGTGTCATGTTTTAGCAGTGTGTTTCTTTGTGGCAGTATATTCACTAAATGGTGTCATATACATTAATCAAATGTACAGAAGGAATCCAAATTGTCAACATTTTAAATCTATCTTATGTTATCTATCACTATAAGGGTGTGCTACAGTATATGACAATGTGTATAAAGTTGTTTTAGATTTGTGTTGTAGCCTTGAATGTATCAAATATTAACCAAAATAACCATGACTTTTAGGTACATGAGGAATGCCCCGTGTTTTACAAGACCTGGTAAAGTAATGAGGTTTGTCTGCTTCCACATATTACAAATTAGATATACAGTGCCTGGTTTCTAATAGTATAAGCTCTGTACGGAATTCACATCCTATCAATAATTTCCAACATGGGGCAAGTTGTGATTGCCCAAATGATGATTGAAATTCACTTGGTACGTGACCAGAAGCATCTTTCTATGTTATAACTCAACTTATGGCATGTTTAATGATGTATAATTTAACTTATAACCAGTGGTACATACCTGCTACAGGGACATGCATGAACTCAAGTGCTTTAACAAAATGTAGAGGTAATAGGGGATCATTGAAACTTGACATTAGTTCATCTTGAGAGCTTTTTTCTTGGTGAAATTGAAATCATACAAAATCATCACTTGAACCACAATCTCCAGCAGGTTTGTGCACTTGGCAATGTTGGTAAGATGGATAGCAGCTGAAAATTAGCTTACTACATGAGATCTAATAGCTAATTAACTATCTCATAAAAATAAAGCAAGAGACTAAATGAATGTAATCCAGATCTATACGCTGGATTTAAATTTGAGGAAAATAAAGTACCGTTATATAATCATATAATATATGATTAATCAAGGGCAGCTGTGCTTAGACACTAAGTTCTTTTTAACACTACACAGTTATAGTGCTTTGATGCAACTTTAACTGATATAGCTGTATTCTACAGAAACCTAGGATTTGTAGTTTGGTGAAGCATTTTGAATGATCTAGTACCTCACCAAACTACAAATCCCAGGATTCCATAGGATTCAGCCATGATAGTGAGAATGGTTTCAAAGTGGTCAAGTTGTTTAACGTGAAAGAGACTCAAGTCAAAACTCTATGGAGCAGATGAAAGCCTGGGTGAGTCAGCTTCTGAGGTGAAACAAACTGGAGGTCCTAAGGCTTCTGGGAAGGGAAGGAGGGCTACAAGATTGGGAAGAGATAAATGTTCTGCAGAGATTTGTCACTGTGGGAAAAGGGGAAGGTTGAGCTTTTCATGCAGTGGCATTCAAGACAGACACATGTCACTTTGTGCATCCCTTTCTACTTCTCTTGATTTTCCTTTGCTATCTCTTATTTTGAACAATGTGAGATCTTGGTGAGCTGAAAAGGCTACCGAATTTGGAAGGAACTCAGAGGGAACCTTAAGAAAGATGGCTGACCGTGTCTTCCCTTTTCACTGGAAGAAGTAAATCCTGGAGAGCACCCAATGGAATCCACAGGACAAAAGAGAGATGCGTCTCCAAGTGCTCAGTGAATACCTGTTTTTATTTTTTTATTTTTGGAAAAAGCCCAACCTGTTTCAATCTATGCATATATTTCAATGATCAATAACTAAGGGTACCTTTCCCTCTCCAGTCACATAGGCACAGGGGGACGGGGAGGTAGTTCGCCCTGAGCAGCAATGTTTTTGGGGCATCCAGGCCCATAGACATGGCCCTGTGTGCCCTGGCCATGCCCCCACATGCCATAGCCCCTCCTCTTCCTGCCCCCCCACACACTCCAAGCTCAGCCACGGTGCCTCTCCCAAGAGGACCAGTCTTGAAGAAAGTGCTGGGTAATATGAAAACTCCTGGAATAGTAGAAGTTTGAGGATGAGGATTCAAGTTGTTCAAAGCTAAGCCTAATAAAACACTTCTGGTTTCTCTTGCACATCTCAGTTCCTGGCCAAAATTTAGTTCAGCTAATGGTTCATCATGGGTGGCAACCAGCAATTTCAACATGTAGCATGGGTCCAGGAGCAAGCAGCAATGAGGAGCCAAACAAAACCAAAGCTATGGATTTTGACTTAGAGCTGCCAACTTGAGACTATCCCAGGGCCTTAGGTTTCTTTAACAAATGCAAGAAGAGTTCAGTCCTGATGAATATGCTGGTTTGTAGTTCAAGACTATTGATTATTATATGGTGCTAACAGATTTTCACAGTTTTTTAAGTGAGATAGCCACAGGAGAAGATGACATCCTTTATCAGTGACATAAGTGAAGAGAGAGCTGATAGGGATGTATTTGACAGTTTATGGTTGCGGTAATGGTGAGAAAAGGAGGAGGAGGATAAAAATGCAACAGAGGTATAGAGTGCTGTGTTCTTCAGGTTCCTTTTCTTAAAACAACATCATCACAACAACAGATAGCCTGTTGAAGGAGGTGGGAAGCAGTGAGCCTGCTGGATGAACCAGTGTTTGATTCAGTGTGGTATACATGACTGTCATCTGAGTGGTATATCTCAGAAGAAGCCAGTTTTAACAGATAACCTGAGAATTTGCAGTGATCTCTATTTTCATATTAGGGCTGACTTCATCTCAAATTTTGTTTTTTCCTTTTTTTAAAAAAATAGAGGAAATGTAAATGACAGTAGCATGGACTTTAACTAATCCATTACTGTATTATGTAGACTGTGGTGCAGGAATTTTCATTATTTCCTCTTCCCACCCCCAAGCAAAGGAATTCTAATACCTAGTGCCTCTAGTGTTTATTTTCAATGAGGAAGTCGTGGTATTCATTAGAGTTTTAACTCTGTTTGCTTCCTAGTTTGTTTTTTGTATAGGAAGGCCCTACTCCAAAAAGGTTTCCTTTAATGATGACTGCATTCTTGACTGTGCATGTGGTTTATAGACTCCAGAGAGTCCAGAGAGAGAGAAAGAAAATGAGTCACACAATAACATATAAACAAACCTGCCTGCTGGGGTAATCATAAATGAGGTTGGGATGTACCTCTGTCCTGTCTGTGTCTTATCCCCAGAATGGTTTGCTTTGGGGTCTATCACCAGCAAGAACACTGGTGGAACACCAGCATAATTATACCTATGCACACTTTCTTTGACATAATAAGAGCCTCTCGGGAAAAATTTGCTATATCCCATCTTCTCCACAGGAAGGTGATATATAGATGTGGAGAACTGTGAATTCTCAGGAGTATGCTTTTTAATGTAATGGGGCTGAAATGTAGGCTAGTGCCTGTGGGCTCAAAAGCAAGCAATGGTGCCCCCTCTTTGCTTCTTCCTCCACCTTTGGTCTTCCATGCTCTTCCTCTTTTCAGTCCCCACAGCACCCACCACAGCCAGCTGTGCATCACCTCATGCTGCCATCTAAAATCCCCAGTTACTAGAGCTGGACTCTCTATTTGCTTCCTCTATCATCATCTTCCCAGTAGCAAAGCCCCAGCTCTGATCTCCTTTGTAGTCCCAGGTACACTTTCTCTTCCCAGTCCCCAGAATGCCTTGATATATCCTACTATGCTTTATGTATTGCTGCTGTTGGATTGCTCCCTCTATTGCCATCTTCATACTGGCAGAGCAATAACTCTGATAAGAACAGAATGATGTGGAACTAAGTCAAATGGAACACTGGGGCTGGAACTGTGTGGGGAGCAGGTGACACTAGGCACTCCCCATAAGCTACCTGCCCAGGGGCTTCAGCCCTACCACTCCGGCATAATTCTGGCCTGTTACGTATCAAGGTGTAACATTTAGGATCAGAGTTCCCTGTCTTATATTATTCATTATGAACACTGTAAGTTGTTTTTGAGCGATGAGGAGTTTCAGGGACTCACTCTTAGGAAGGAATTGGTTTTCTTAGAAGAAATTCATCAAAGATTTGCAGCATTTCTGCAGTAAAAGGTTTCCTCGCTGATGTGTACAGACTGAGCATAAGGTGAATATTCACAGCATTAAAACCCCAGCAGAAAGGAAGAGTGTTGGAAATGTTGGTAATGAAAATTAACGATGTTATAGAATAAGCATAAGTTGAATGTAACAATGTTAAAACTAATAGTGTGATAGTGTGATTAACTTTTAAAGTAACTCTTAAATAGAAATATGTTTAAATGGGATGTAAACACAAACTCAACTGGAAAAACAATGCTCGGAAGTGGGGGGGTATTTTTCTGTGTAAAATTTCAATAAAAATATATACAAAACAACAACAACAAAAAACCAGCAGCTATTTTTTTCTCCTCACAAGATATCTAAATGAGTCCATAGTTCCCTAAGATTTCTTGCACAGAGCAAAGTTATCTATCTCCTTTTCAGATTCAGTTCCTGCATAGATAAGACCACCAAACAAGCAAACTGACTTGTTTCTTGATCTTAATTATGCTGCCCTTAATAAGATTAGCACATTCCTCACTGAGGGAGGAAAGAAAGATGGGTATTCTCTGTCCAGGACCAATGCTGTCTTGGCTTACTTCATTTCTTCATAAAAACTCACCTTCAGACTAGACTCTATTGTCTAGTCTTGAAGAGGTTTGCCGCCAGGCAATACTGAGCTGAACCTACTGGAATCTTACAATAGACTTCTTCAGCCTGGTGTTCTCCAGATGTTTTGCATTTCAATTTTCACCAGCCATAGACCAGCTAAGGATCTTTCCTCCCTCACTGAGGAACATGCTAATTTTGTCTAGCGCAACATATTTAGGATCAAGAAACAAGTCAGTTTGCTTGTTTTCTTTGATCTTTGTCATCCAAAACATCCTGTGGACACCAGGTTGAGGAAGCTGAGGAGTTAACAGGTGTTACTTACCTGATTTCAATCAGCACCTGCAGAGAGGCATGCCTATTTCTTCTGTCTCCATCATCATTTTCATCAAACACAAGGTTGCAGGTCTGAAGAACAGACAATCCGGTCTGCATGAAGAATCTCCACACAACCAGGACCTGGAAAATCAGGGTCACTGCTTTCATGGAGATTCTCTATGCAAACAATAACTTCTCTTCTTTGGACAGTTGCTTTTCACATGAGGAAAATGACCATGGAGGGGGACAGAGATTGGTACTCCCTTTTGCATGTTGTCTCAAGGCTGGTAAGTAACAGCTGAACAGGGCTAGAGTTGGAAAGGATCTTGAATCTCTGTGCAGTTAGGGAGACTGGATTTCAAAGGATCCCTGGATGATTTTTCAGGTCAGTCTCAAACCCATAATTTATCAGTTTTATCAGTTCTCAGAGTTCAATTGCAGACCAGGATTCTGTTTGAGGAGGATGTACAAAGTGTTGATATGAGTTTGTGAAAGACAACAGTATTTTCCAGCTGCAAAGATCCTCTGATTTATCAGTAGTTATGGTTCACTGAAGGGCAAATGTAATTTAGTCTGCTTAATTCAGAAACACGTCCTAAAGCAATATCTACCTGAAGCACCTGTTTTGGTCCTTCTCAGCATCATGAACTGTTGGTACAACAATCTTAAAATTCAAAAACTATTTAAATTGCAAATAGAGTTTGCAGTGTATAAACTGAAAAAATCACTTGTTTTCAAAAGAGTCACAAGCTCATATGAATGGGCATTCTAACATATGAGCCAGCTCCCAGTTTTATAATATTTGCGAATCAGATTTTCCTGCTAGTTTGGCTGGCCTGTCTAAAACAATACTGTATAGTGACTCTACATTTTGCTACTGTAGTAACTAATCTTCATTTGACACTTTTTATCTCCATGTTTATTCCAAAGTGTAAAGGAAGAATAGGAGGATTCTGAACATGAAAGCAAAGGTGCTGGTGCTGGAAATAGGAAACAGAGAAAGGGTGAGTACCATGCAGATCCCAGTGGTAAGCCTATGGTAACGAACAGTGAGCTCTAAGAGCCTATGGACCAGGAATCAACAAAGAAAGAGGGGGCACTTAAAAAAAAAGGTGTCTGTGGCAAAATTTATACTGCAAGGAGCCCTGGTGGTGCAATGGTTAAATGTTGATACTGTAGCCGAAAGTTTGTGAGTTCAGTTCTGCTGGGCTCCAGGTTGACTCAGCCTTCCATCCTTCCGCAGGTCAGTAAAATGAGTACCCACCTTGTGGGGGGCAATTAGCTAACACATTGTAAACCACTTAGAAAGCACTTAGCTGATAAGCGTTACAGAAATGCACATGCTATTGCTATTGCTATTGAATGTCAAGTTGCAATAGATTCACTGCCTAATCATTTAGGCCCCAGGTTACAACCACATCTCTTGAAAAAGGAGAAGACTAGCACTAAAAGTATCTATGCTTATGGAGATTTGTGTTATACTTTCATCCTTCAAAAAAGATTCTTCAGTAAGAAAAAAATATGGATGCAGCACAGGGGAAAAATACAGAAAGTTACATACAAGTTTATTATACAAGTTTATACATGGGTGATATTGATTAGTCCCAACTAATTCAACCAAGAGTTGAATGGTTAGTCAACATGTAGGTAAATCCCATTGATTCAATAAGTCGAATTTATCCAAGACTTACAATAGGATTTAGGTCTTTGTATGGATATCCATAGGGCCCAAATACCCTAAAGGAATCAAATCCCGTCTGATCTTGGAAACTAAGCAGGGTCAGCCATGGTTAGTATTTGGATGGGAGACCAACAAACAATACTAGGGGTGCTGTGTTATATTACAGACTAAGGAAGTGGCAAACCACCTCTGAGGATTCCTTGCCTAAGAAAGCCCTCTGAAATTCGTGAGGTCACTATAAGTTGACAGGCAACTTGAAAGCATACACACACATATATTTACATAAGATTTGAGTGAATGAGCTTTGTGATTTCACCCAATAAATGCTCATCTGGAAGCATGAAGATTTTTTGGAGAGGCTGATAAGGATGATAAGGTTTCTGAATGATGCCTACTATAATGTTATATTTGTGTTCCTTTATTGTTTTGAATAGACTATTTTGAATGCAGAAGGTCATTGTTAGCAGATGACATAGAGTATCACACCAGAAAACAAGCAAGAAAAAAAACACCACCTTGATGTAGTGGCTGACATTATTAGATCCTGCACTAGTACCTGAGTAGATATAGGAACAGACTTGCCATTGGAGTTTACTGAAGGATCTTGTTCCTGTGATTTTGTCTTCCTTACATGGAGTAACTAGAGCTGATGCTAGAATGGAGCTAGTTGCTGTAAGAATGTGAGAGAATGGTTCCAGCGTATATTAGAGGAGCTTATTCCATCCAGAGCACCAAAGTCCTTTTAGTCTGCTCTGTTTAATTGAGATTCCAGCCAGTTAAAAAAAAAGAAAAAAAGTTAACTATTGACTGAATGGACCAACACATAATCAGCATAGCATGTCAACATCTCTATAACATCTACAGAGGACTTCAAGATTGTCTCCTCTTCCAATCTCTTGCAGTGAGGCAAGCTTTTTACCGCACCCAAAACATTCCTAGCAAATTAGCTCATACAATAGAAGAATGAACTATGGGAATGCTGTGAGGATATACGAGAGACATATTGTAAATCAGCTCATACATTAAAAGGGTCTGTGGAAATGATACAATAACTCCTCTTTAACTTGATATGTAAAATGATATATATTGGCTTATGCTTCATTGCCTTTGAGGGCAGTGTGACTCAGAGCGGCAAACTACATGGGGAAATGAATCCTAGCCAGTGAAAGTGAGATGCAGACTTATGCCATCCTTTCTCCCAATATCCTTTTAATTGTCATTTATAAGAAACAGATGAGGACAGGCAAGACATCCCTAAAACACAATCTGTTCTGAATTTTAACATGACATTGGGCAAGCCAAGTAACGAGGATATTATGACAGGATTAATAGTTGGGTAGCTCTCCCTACGAAATGCCCTAAGCTGTGCCTATTCCCAACAGCCTCAGAATTCAAAAGCATTAAACATGGGGATTGGTGCTACCATCTTTATTTCTCTATAATACATCTGCCTTTTTTCTAAATTCTGGAGACAGAGGAACATTAGTAACAGCTGGGGGTAGTGAGGAGAAATTATCTGTATTGATAGTCACAGATGCAGTGGCAGCAAAAGGACGGGGGGATGTAATGAAAGATTGCTGAAGACATAGTTGGTGCCAGCCCAAGACTGACTGAAACAGAAACTCCAGCTAGGGCCAATGGTTCAAAGAATCTTGCTGTTAAATTCAGAACCAATTCCTGTGTTCATTGATTTACAATTCATATCGCTGAAGCAGCATGCTTTAGACTGTTCCATCACAGCTAGTCTTTATAGCAGGGATTAGGACAGGAGTGAGAATCATGTGGCCTTCCAGATATTTTTGGACTGCAACCCCCAGCAGTCCTAGCTAATATAGAGCATAAGCTATGAAGAATGTGAAGAATGCTAAGAGCTGCAGCCGAACAAATCCTGGAAGTCTGCATGCTTCCCACCTGCTGGATTAGAGAAACAGATTATCATCAGAAAGACCCAAATTCAATCCTCATTTAGCTATGAGGCTCACTAGGTGACCTCAGGCCAGCCACTCTTTCCCCCTCAGCTCACTCAAGCCTCACAGGATTGTTTTGAAAATAAAGCAAGGGGAATGGGGGACCTCCCCTGAGAGCACTGGAAGAAAGATGAGATAGAAATTCCGTAAATGAAAAAGAGGGCACTCATACAGACATGTCTAATACTTGTCATCTTGACATTCTACTTCAAATTTCTAGACACTAGAGGTATCTTGTGTATTTTCACATATTTGGGGGCTTTCTGTGTCACTTTGGGGGACAATTAGCAAAAACATACCAATTTCTCAAAAAATTGAAGGCTGGTGGGGGGCTTCAAGGGCCACAGAATGGGATTGAGGGCTTCATGTATCCCATGAGCTACAGTTTGCCCACAAGTGGTCTAAAAATACATTAACCAGTATAACATATATACATACCTTCCAAGTGTACCTTTGGACAAGGACAATCCCGATTAATCCTCCAACCTTTTCAGCTGCTTTAAGAATGTCCCACTAGCTCTCACCTCCTCACACTTCCTCCGTTTGCCCTCAGCTTGCTTCAGTTGTTGTAAACTTAGTTTAAAGTGCAAATGTAGCTCACACAGCAGTGGGGAGAAGAGAGAAAGGGCAGATCTTGCCCTTCTCAGTAGGCTCAGGTGAAAGTAACCTGCTAAGGCTTCTCCTAGTTTGTGTGTTCTTCCTCATTAATAACTTTTGACATCAAGATGTTTCCTGGCCACATGTATCCTGGTTTACATGTGTGAAGTGTCAGAGGGTAAATCTACATAGACAATTGTTGCTTGCGCTTCCAGAATTGTGTACTTCTCCCAACACTTCAGTGTGAGATGATACAATGCTGCAGCAAAGAAACTAAGGACAGAGCTGGATACTGCAGCAAAGAAGCAATGCTATTTTAGCCAGCATTAATAGAAGCTTAGTTTCCAAGTCAAGGGAAGTAATAGTTCCACTAGATTTTGAGATGGTCAGGTCTCATCTGGAGTACTGTGTTCAGTTCTGGATGCCTCTTTTTAAGAAGGATATAGACAAGTTAGAGCAGGCTCAGAGAAGGCCAACAAGGATGAGAAGAGACATGGAGAATGAAGTGTATGAAGGAAGGTTGAAAGAGCTGGGCATGTTCAGGTTGGTGAAGAGAAGACTGAAGGATGACATGATTTGACTCTTTAAATACCTCAAGCACTGTCACACAGAAGAGGGGCAGGCCTGTTCTCTGCTGCCCCCGATGGTAGGACCAGGTTTAATGGTTTGAAATTGCAGGAGAGCAAATTTTGTTTGAGCTTTAGAAGGAACTTCTTGACGGTAAGAGTGGTAATGGAACCAATCGCCTAGAGGTCTCCTTCTCTGGATATCTGCAAAAAGAGGCTGGGCAGCCACCTGCTGGGGATGCTTTAGCTGGAGATCCTGCATTGAGCAGGGGGTTGGACTCAATGGCCCATGAAAGCCCCTTCCAGCGCTATGTTTCTATGATTCTATGTTATGGAAGCAGCTTTGCTTCTGCTAAAAGCAGCAGCCTCTCCTCCCTGTCTTGTACAATCTGGGGTTACAAAATGTATGATGTGAAGTCACTCACTAACCTGTCATAGGTAGATGAAGATGGTTTGTTTCAGCAGGCCTTTGATGGCTGCCAGCTCAAGGGGAAAGTGCCTTTGAGATGCTGTATTGTTTGTATTTGTTGTTCTTTTTAATGGTTATGCTTTTAACCACTTTTAATTTTGTTGATTTTTAAAATTATTTAATTTATAGAGTGCAAACTTTTTTAGCTACATGTATTTTGATCTTTCAAAGCTGCATTGAGTCCCTGGCTGGAAAAAAGCCAGGAAATAATAAATAAATAAACAAACAAACAAACAAACAAATAATACAGCAATAATAATTTCCCAAACTCTGCTTTTGCTACAGTAGTCCGTCTTTGTCCTTCCTGCTCTCTCCATTTACTGAAACTTAGAAGATTGTTTCCTTCTTTTCTCACTGTAACCGATGTTTACATGTGAGAACTTCAAAGCATTATAAAATTATATGCTAGAAATAACTGGGCAGCAAAGTAGTTATATTTCCAGAAACAGCTGTAAAAACACACATTAATAAGATGATATTATTTCCTAAAGAAAAGAAGATATGTTGAAAGTCAATATTGAATCTGAATTACCACACATTTTATCTTGTGAGTAAGCAGGGATGAGGAGGAGTTTGACCTTGCCTCTTTGTCCCTGCTCTGTGAGCAAGGTTGGTTTCAGTGAGGAGCTGAAATTTTTTCAGTCTCTCAGCAATCCAGACACAGATGGCTGTTTCGTCACTGCTAATAGCAGTGGGGAACTGTAAGGATAACCAGGATAGTCAAAAGGTATTAACATTTCTGTCCCTACAGGAATCTGTTTTCTAGCCCACAGGTGATGGCTGATCTACTGGGCTGATCTTTTCAGCATCTTGAGACATGTATCCAAATTCTGATTCTCTTGATCTGCTGGGTGGAACTGAAGAATGTGTAGAGCACTGAGGGGTTCCTGCAGACTGCTCATAAGCAATCTGTGCTGATATCAGAATAGCAGCACTAGTGTTAGGTGCCAACCTTCTAACAGTCCTGATTTGGAACAGACAGTCCCAATTAATCCTTTGTTGTCCCCTTTATTCAGCTACTTAAAATGTTCTGGTTTCCTCTCTCCTCCCACTTTTCCTCTTCATCTTCTGCTTACTTTCACTGTTTCAAACCAAGTTCAATGTGCAAAAAGTAGTTTGCACTCAATTAACTCAGCAAAGGGGAGAGGAGAGGAAGGGCTTAGGCAAAAGCAAACTGATGTAGTTTCTTATAGCTTGTGTATTCTTCCTCACTAATAACTTTTGTCACTTTGTCCACACTCTGATGTACAATCAGCCCTCCATATTTATGGATTTTGTATCCATGAATTCAACTAATCACAGCTTGAAAATATCCCCCCTCCCCCAAAAAAATTATCCAAAAAGCAAACTTTGATTTTGCTATTTATATAAAAGATGCCATTTTACTATACCATTGTGAATAATGGGCCTTGAGCATCCACAAATTTTGGTATCCACATAAGTTCCTGGAACCAAACCATAGCAGATACTGAGGCCCACTGTATACTAACTTTCATCTGTGAAATGTTGCAGGGTCTGATATCACCGATCTTCCCCAGTTCAGTGATAGCAGCACATACCAGACCCAAATTCTGAGAGATAAACAGTATTAGCATTACTATCAGTCAATCAATCATTTCAGAAATGAGACTTCAGAAACATATACAGGTTGACTTACTACTCTGAGCTTGTCACATATTATACATGGCTTTAAACTGTCTTTATTTAATTGAAGATGTATGTATAATCAATTAGTGCCCACGAAATATTTCCACACACTTCTGTGTGTTAAGGTATGTCCCCTGACTCAGTTGCTAGATTTATTATATCCATACTCTAGGGAATGTACAGACCTTTGCAAATGCCATATCACATGACTGCTGGGACTGGAATTTGGAATATTGTGTCACAGCTTGGGTGGCTCAGAATGAAGGAATTTTTCAGCTCATATTAATTCCTTCCCCCACCAATATTTGGAATCTACATGTTTCTTAGCAGCTCATTTACTTTCAGTAATTCAAATTTTGTCACAGAAAACATGTCCTAAAAGATCTTATTCTATGACTTATATAATTTAACTGCCAGTTGTAAAGTATAACAATATGCATGTAAACACAGATACTTGGGAGCATTGCCTGAAGCTGCAATCCTCATAGAAACAGACCTCTGAGCCAGACCAAAGACTTGGAAGATGCCTTCCTATAACAGATTACCAAACATTCAGAAAGGAAAGAGAAAGCAGTAAAGGGAAACCAGCTACCATGATGTCTGTGGGAAGTCAAAATCTGCTAAGAATTTGTCCCAAAAATACTTTACTTGCCTTGCTGACAAATTCATTTCCCAGAAGCTGAAAGAAACAAGAAGGGGAGTCACTGTCTTGAGTCTGATCTTCACCAATAGGCAACAACTGATCAACAAGGTAGAAGATAGTGCAAAGCTTGGGTGGAAGTGACCACATCCTCCTGGGATTTGTCCAATAGAAGAAAGGGCAAGCTAAGTGAAGTTAGATGTGAACTTTGGACTTTAAGAAGGGAGATTTCAACAGGCTTAAGGAAATAACTGGCTGAGATCCCACGGTCAGAAGTATCTAAATAGAAGGGAATTCATTATGGATGGGACCATCTTAAAAGTAAGACATTGGAGGCACAATTGCAAACAACCTCAACAAGAAATAAAAATGGGATGCATCTAGAGAAAACAAGGTGGCTGCATAAGGAGCTTTTGGATGAGCTTATTAAAAAGGGGCAGGTATTTAAGAACAGAAGAAAGGACAAACTACAAGGAAGGGTCTAATTAAATAGGCAATATTTGTATAGAAAGAGTCAGGAGAGTGAAAGCTCAAAATGACCTTAGTGTGCAAGAAAGGTTAAACCTAATAAAATCATAATTTTCACCCATGTTTGAAGCAAGAAGAATAACAAAGATGCAGTAGGTCCACTATGTGGGGGAAATGGTGAAATGCTAATACTGAAGATCTGAAAATTCTGACTAAACATCTGAAAGGAACTTCCTGATGATAAATGCTATTTGGCAGTGCAATAGACCATCTCAGAAGGCTTCTAAACAAAGATTGAATGAATGGCCACCTGTCAACACTTTGGCTGTGGATTCCTGCAGTGTCAGCAGGTTGGACTAAATGACATTTGGGATCCCTTCCAACTGTACATTTCTATTATTCTGTGAAGATGACAAAACACATCTGGGATGATTTTTTTTTAAAAAATAGAGGTGGATTGAAAGAACTGCAAGGGGGAAATTCAAGAATTCTATTAGGCAGGATTTGAATTCATCTTAAGCAGCTAGTTCCAAAGGACTCCAGCTAAAATATATAATTGTCTTATGCCATACAAGGGTTCTCAGCTTTAATATATGGTATATGTTTTCAAAGGCCCTAGAACGAAAGATTTCTTGTATTGCCGGTTTAAAAAGAATAGTTCTGTGATCAGTTACATCTAGTATAGTTGATACAAGAAAATAAGAAATCTTTTTCCACAGTTGTGTCATATACTCCCTCTAGTGTTTATTTTTGGATGTAAGCACAGACAAGTCTTGGAGAGAGAGATATCCTGGAGTCTAATCACAAAACATCCCATTAATAGGATTAAATACCTTGTTACTAAATAAGTAGTCCATGGCAAAATCTGTGACACTCATGGAAATTAGAACAGCATACAGCCTTGCTCTTTCCTGAGGCCAGAAACAAGTTTGCAAGAGGACACATCAGCACTAATGGTAAATATAATGTCTTGGAAATTCTACTACTAAATGATTCTGTTCTTCTCTTGAAAGAATTATGCCGGTTATCTGCTATTACTGGGCCTCCAGCAATATGTTTGTGCGGCAACTGATTTTGTTGATGTTAATATGAGAGTGCAATACTTTTTTTAAAAAAAGAGGAAACTAAAATAAACTTGTGGCATTCTCCTCAACAAACTAAAATATTTCTGTGATAGCAAGTTTCAAAAAGTAGACGTCTGGAATGTATTTATATTAATAAGAAAGTACAGACTATGTGAACAATCCAGCTCAAGGTAAGCAATTTAAAATCACCACTAACTCCAGTGGAAATATTTAGAATGGACATACATTTTCTGCACTGAAATGAATGAACTAAAAAGTATTTGATCGGTGAACAGAATATTCTAGAGCACGCAGTGGTGATGGTAGATTAGCCACAGATTTTGCCACTGACTTCAATAGGAGGTTGATTAAAAGTTTTCATATTCTTGTAAAATGGTATTTTAAATAAAACTGAAGTATTATTAGCATATGGAAGAAAGAAAGAAAAAATAGATTTCAAAACTGAGTATTAAAATTAACAGAAAAGATAACTAATTGCATAATATTTTTTATTAATTCTTCTAGTGAGATTCCCATCTAAGGGCACCTGAAAACTGTAACACACAACATATTCTGTGGTAATAATTTTTAGCATAGCAAAGATGAAGTCTTTACTCATCTTAATGTACTTAGTATGGCTAAAAGGACACCACTGTGCACCTTTCAAAGAAGAAGAACTAAATGATGTGGAAAACCTGAAAGGTATGTACATTTTATACCTGCCTGACTAGCTGTCTGCCTGCCTCCTTTTAGCCTTTTGTCTTTGACAGCCACCATCTAGTAAAACTTATAAGGAAATGAAAAAGCAGGTTCAGAGTTAAACCTGGGAATTTCTACATCCTCACTAGGGACAGAACCTCATGATCAGCTAATGCAGATTAGTTATCCCTTCATACTTTTTCAAACTGTTCTGCTATAGAAGCAATGCTACCTATTGCAAATATGAAACCGGGGGTGTTATACTAATTCTGTGTTTACTAACAGGAGCTGCAAGGTTTGAGTGTATTATCTGATTATAAAATGATTAGAATAATTTCTAGATCAAATAAAGAGAATAGTTTACTTTGACATCAGCAAGGGTAGACATAAAGACCATCCATATCTTTCCATGGTAGTCTGGATTTCAGTACTGGAGTACTGTCTATTTGATTTCAGGAGTCTTATGTGTATTATTATGAAATGGCCCAAGCCATATGAAAAGAAATCTGCACAGGTTCTGCTGTGAGATTAAAATATATTTAATTGTCATTTGTGATTATCTTCAACAGTTATCTGTTCAATGCAATTTTGTATATAGTAGAGTTTTACCCATAAAATTCCTATCCAGAAGTAGCCTCAGTATAGGAACGTCTGTGGGACATGGGCAGAAAGGTTCTATTACATTCATATTGTGTTGTGGGCTTCCCATAGGCATTCAGTTTCTACAGGTATTCAACTTAATGCGGATTAGAAAGGTCTTTGATCTGGTCTAGCAAGACTCTTCCTGTCTCCTTTGTGAACCCTGTAGGAAATTCCAAAATATGTGATACACAAATATGTTTACTTTGCCATTCAGTCATACTATGAGAAATTGCAGCTGAGAATTCTAAAGCCCCTCCCTAAACTGCAAATCCCAGGATTCCATAGGATGTTGAAAGTGGAATAATAGCACTATAAAAGTGTAGTGTAGGAAGGCCTTTATTGCCCAGAAAAGTAACTTCCCTAAATTCTGTATATGGTTTGCGTTCAATATTGCACTGACACAAAGGAATTTAGGGGTGTGACCCCCACTCCAACCTTCCTACCCCAGAATCACCTGAAAACAGTCTCCTGAGAGCTATTGGGAAGGCTGAGAAGGATGTTTGAAAATCAGCTGGAAGTACCTTCCTCCATGTTAGCAAGAGTGCCACCTGTAAAAATGTGCCTTGATCCTCAGCTATCGGTGCCATAACCTGCACCGTTCAGGAGAACATTATGACTATAAGGATAGGGTGGGAGTGAAAGGGGTGCCATTGCCTGCCAGCAGAAGTGGAGAAATTGTTATCCAAGAAATTTCTTCTATCAGAACAAATCTAACACACTACCCATAGAATATAACAGATGGATGAAAATGTATTCAAAGACATAGCCATGCCAGTCTATTTTAGCCTAAAGAGATGTAAAGGAATCTTTTAGCACCTTTGAGACTAAATTTCTCAAAAAATTTCTAGGATAAGCCTTTGTGTACTCTACAAATCACGGAGCTTATGCTAGAAATTTCTTTTCTCAGTTAGTTTCCAAGGTGTTACAGGTTCCCTTATATCTTTTAGGCTGATGAAAAGCAAACGTAACTTGGTGAAAGAAAAGCAAAGATATAATCCATGGGAGGCGTGAGTATGAAAGCAGCGGTTTGCAGTTTTATATGTGACAGATTATGTATTTCTGTAGTTCCTGTAGTAGGAATGGAATTTCCATTAAAGAGGAATAAACTGAAGTTACATATTTCAGAGTTCTGCTTGATAACACATCTGTTGTTTGACCAAAATGTCCTGGATGAATTGCTAATGAAGTCTGTTGGCACTTTGCCACTAGGAACATTGCCAAGATTCTCATCACAATGCTGCTGACACTTGTATAAAATATAATATATAGATTTTAAATTATATTTCTAAATATAAAAAGAAGACTCTTTATTTGAAAACAAATGCATAAGTTAAGTTAAAACATATGGCATTTAAGAAGCATGAGCAACATATAATCAATGGATTCTAGATTCTCTGCTTTTACATGCATTAAGGATTTTGATCTTATTAGACAGGAGTACAAAGATCCATTATCATTTATGTCCCCCCTAATTAGAATGTGCTAATTGTAATTCAGTATTTTGCCCACAACATAAGAGACTGTTCTTTTTTTTTTTTTTAATGGTATTTCTCTCCTCAGTTTTGTCTGAAGTTGGGGAAAAATATGTAGATGAAGAAGTGAAGAAAGCACTGATTGGCATTAAGCAGATGAAAATTATGATGGAAAGAAATGAAGTCAAGCACATGAATCTGATGAAAACCTTAAAGAAGAGCAGTGAGGAAAAAGAGGTAAGGTGTTAATATGTATGCAAAAATTCTTCCAGTGTTGGTTTAGTGATGTTTTTAGAACTAGATATGACACTTTTCTGAATGCTGTCTTTGTGACTTAGATGGAAGCATTTTTAATCCAGTATAAATTCTGCTGGAAGGGATTGTTTCACTTGATTTGTAAATGGGTGAGTTCCATTGTTAGCACCCATACAGTAAAAACAGAGAAGTAAATGATATTCATGGGGCTGCCATAAGTCAACAGGGGACTTGCAGACACACAAACATACACAAATCTCATTAACATAGTAGAGCTTCCTGTCAACGAAGGGCCTGGGCTGTTATCGGCTGCATTTGTACTAGCCTCTGTATTTGCTGCAGCTCCAGTTCTAAATTTGTTTTCTGTGGTGACCACGGTGCTACACCCTTTATTTTACTTGATGTCCTATCCATTCTGAAAAAAAACAAAAACACTCTAAGGTCTACTGTAGCTTTCCATATGCTGTGAGTTCCAATAGCCATGCTGGTTTGGTGATAAAGGGGACTGTGGTAGCCCCTCACCTTCCAACAGATATTGAAGGGAGTAGGTTGTGTAAGATTGATCTCCTTTCCATTTTTCCACACAGTTTGGACCCATTAATATACCTTTCAACACTTCAGCCTATATTAACAACAGATCACCTACTTTGTGTCCACATACTATTAATGGTATTAACCTGCAGGGACAGCTGAGTATTTCTAACAGTTTGATAGTTTCCAGAGTTCTGTTGGGGCAATCAGTGTCATTAAAGCAGTTAAAAACCAATCAAATGCTGTAACACAGATCTTTTCTTTGGTAAGCTACTTTGGTAAGTGAAAAACATTGCATAGAACTTCGTATTCATCTATTTTGAATTTATTTTTATATCCCCCTCCATCCAGAAGGGATCTTAGCATCAGACCTCTTGTATAGCTAACCTCTCAAAAGGGCAGTAAATTTATAGAAAGATCTCTTCCTCTTGATGTTAGGATATGTCAGGGAACACTGAGGAAGCAATGGTCTCTCAAACACATTGAGAGACTATCATTTAGAGCTTTATATATCACCCAACCAGCATCTTAGATGGTACCAGGCAAGTCACAGAAACAAGACATTTATAAAGAAGTTGGAACATAAAAAAACCATATCTGGCACATTGGTTGTAGCCAAAATGTGTTATTCTGACAGGCCTCCCTAGACAATATCTCAGATGTGGAATGGATGATTTATTCCTGTGCAGACAGACATCATAGGCACATAAATGTCTCTAGTGAACACATCTAAGTCAAACCAAGAAAGGATAGGCCAAGCTGATCATATGCAAAGCCAGCCCTTTCTGCTCAGAATTCCAGACTGAGGTCACTAGCTTTTGCTATAACCTGCAGTGCTGCTAGTAGATGGTACCTGCTGCATTGAGTGGGTTAAGTCAAGTTTCTTATATTTATATCAGGTCTGATGTATAAGAAATCCAGATGCTTTCTGCTACTAGCCAATCGCAGGGACTTTTATATTGCACATTTTTCCCTTTGTCTGAACAAGAGTCTGTATCATGGGGCACCAGTGGTTCACAAGAAGAGAATCCAGTACAAAGATCCTAGGGCAGGTCCTGGCAACATGTTGATGGAACAAGCCACTAGTGATTCAACATGCATTCTCCTTAGGATTCTTAATCAAATAACTGAAAACCTGGAGAATAATCAGTTCTGCTCATGGAACTTTGGCTCTCTAAGGAATGCAGTGCTCTAGAGTTTAGAATGCCATCGCCTTTCAGAGCATGTGCAAAGGACTTTCCCAAGTTGCTTAAGGAAACAGCTGTGTGATAAAAAAAAATATTGTACCAAACAGAGTAATGGGCATTTTGTTTGCTTTTATGGTCACACCTTTGTTTATGAAGGCTTTCCCACTTATCAGGATTTCTGGAATATGGAATAAAACCACTGCTCTGTTATGACAAAAATACCTTTATATGCATGTGTACATGCATTCATCTTTTCTAGTGAATCTTTACTTCATTGTACTAAAATGTGAAGGCTGCCTAATATCTGTATTGGAAGATGACCCATTGGAAAAGGAACATATGTGTACCATATTGTATGAGAGTGAGATTCACACTTACATACCTGCTTGTTTCTGCCTAGCTGTTCATATGGTTTCTATTGAGAAGTAATCATGTCCTGTAATGATAAAGGTAGTATGCAGAATTGACATGGTATCTCAAGAAGGACTAGACAGATGGGAAGCAGGAAGAGATACCAGAGTATGGAGGAAAATCACTGGCTTTTCCCCCAATGCACTGAAGTAGGGTAGGAAGTCCAGATGTTTTGGACTGTAATTCCTGTAGGCCCCCAGTAGCATGGCCAATCACCAGACATTATGGGAATTGTAATCCAACACATCTGGAGGATTGCATGGCTCTGCATGGCTATTTTAATCTTGCCATAAAAGCCTTGAAAACAGAGAACAGTGTGCTTTATTTTGCTTCAAATACCATTGTTGGGTTTTGAGTAACTTGAACACAGGGGATTAGTGTGTCTGGAACATTCATTCTCTGAGACCTAAAACAAGAACCCATGACAACTGGTTTCAATTCAGGGCCAAGTGTAGGGAAAAAAATCTCAAACATACCCTCCTACTGTGAAATCCTAGACTAGAAGAATAGAGCCAGACTGCTGCAGCCAAGCAAAAGTCCTCAAACAGAAATACAGCTTTGTGGTCATTACTGTCCCCAGAGCCATCTCACCTGTAGGAACACATCCTTTGTACACAGATGATACCAAATCCCACAAGGGTGAGAAAGTATCATGCCTGCAACTGGTGACAGTCATTCAGAATAAATAATACTGGGATCTGACTCAGTTGAAGGCAGCTTTCTCTGTTTCTGTGAAGCTGTGCCCTTTTCCTCAAACTCAAGACATTTTGTGGCATCATCTAAACATTACTTATATTCTAATTTCTGCTTCAAACAGGAAAAAATGGCCCTATCCTTGCACCAAGAATTGGAGATAGTAAGTGCTGAAGATGACTGCCCAAACAATTTATAAGCTAGATCAGTATTTTAAGAATGGAGCATAGCAGTTGAAGAAGAATAGTTTATAAATGAGCTGAGCCAGACTTTGTGAGAAATTAAAATGTATCATGAGATAAGTAACTCAAATTGAAATCCAGACATTATAACTAATTCCTTCATTAGGAGGCTGTGAGACTTATGAATGAAGTGAAAGAAAGACTGGAAGAAGAAGAAAACATATGTCAGGGATCTTTGAAGAATCTATGGGACGAATGCAAATCTTGTCTAGAAAGCAACTGCATGAGGTTTTATACTACGTGTCGTCATGGTCTCTCCACATTTACAAGGAAGGTAAGGTGTGTGTGCCGTGCCGGGTGGGGCGAAGCTGCACAATTACATTTTGCTTTGTCCATTGTATGATTGATGAAAGCATAGGAAATGAGTAGAATTTTCCAGCTCTCACTTTATTTTTTTTTAAAAAGTAAATATAGATTTTAAAATCATGGGCAATGGCTGCTGACATCTCCAAATGAAAGGGGGAGCTAAACAGGATTTCTAGTGATCAGACTTCGGTGCAGTGCAGAAGTCATTTTTAAAGATCTTCGCCCTGATTAAAAGGAATAGATTCAGATATAAGTAGGTGCATATAGACTGGATTGGATCCATCATAGCTATAGATCAGTGGTTCTCAACCTGTGGGTCCCCAGATGTTCGTGGACTTCAGCTCCCAGAAGCCCTGAGCATTGACCATAGTGGCTGAGGCTTCTGGGAGCTGAAGTCCATGAACATCTGGGAACCCACAGGTTGAGAACCACTGCTATAGATCATACAGCTTTCCTTGGTACTGCAAATTTGACTGTAAAGACGAATGGATGATATGACTGCGCTGAAACACTTCTCCAAGACTGCATTATTTATGATAGACCTCAGAATTTGGTGAGGCCTACTCCCATGTACACACACATAATATTATACCATAAATTATCGGAATTGGAGTCATTCGTATATACTGGACCAGAATGATCAGGGATGATAATCATTGTCAAATTAACACACATAGGCCTAAATCCTATTTTAGTCTTGACTAAAATAGTCCTGCAGAAGCAATTATATTTACCTGTGTGTTGACTCATCTAATAATTGATTCAATGGGTCTACTTTAGTGGAGATTAACTAAGAGGATTCTAGCCATGATTTATTTTTTGGTCCTTAGCACTATAATAGAAGTCATTGCGTATTTCATTTTTGGTAAAATTTATACAGCTGTCCTCATTTATTAGATTAGTGCAGAAGCCTTCCAGATGCTGTCAGATTGTGACTCCCAGCAGTCCTCACTATTGATTATGCTGAGCAAGGCTGATAGGGATTGCAGTCCAACAACAACTGAAGCTGTCCACATCTGTACATCTCAAGGAATAGCAACCTAGAGCCCTCCAGGTGTTTTGTACTAGCCATAAACTCCAGCCAGCATGGGCAAAGATCAGGGGTTGCAGGGGCTGTGGTCCAAAACATCTGGAGGACATCAGGTTGTCTATCCCCCAAAGACAGAGAGTTATTTATATGTAAGTATATCTGAAGCTGTTCTTTGTGGAAATTTCTAAAGAACTGCATTTGACTGACTGATTGATTTTCCCTGATGCACAGGTTGAAGATTTTTTCAGGAAATTAACTCCATTATCACTTCCTATGTATGATGATCAAGGGAAAGATCTTCAGTTCAGTCAAAAGCCAGAGAAAGAGGATGCCCAGCTTGTACAAATGGAAAACCTGTTTAACCAGCTGTTATCTGACATGGGCGCAATCTTTGAAAAAAGCCTTGTTTTCTTCAAGCAGATGCAAAAGGAATTTGACCAATCTTTCCAAATGTATTTTATGTTTGAGCCAGACATTACAGAGCCATATTTTTTGCCAGCTTTTCCTGAGGAATCTTCAAGAAACACTGGCTCCCCCAAAGACTGGGAGGCGCCAGGCTTCTTACAGCTGGTTTTTGACTTCAGCAAAACCATCCTGGAAGGTGTTGGTGAAGTGATAACTGAGGCATTTGAAGGATACCAAGAGAGTGCAAGAGAGCTGGTAGAGCACATTAAAGGCAAGTTGTTGAATCCGTATAACTCAGGTTTTTATATTTGTGCCATGAAATCTTGACTCCAGCCCTAACCATTTCTAATACATTGGTCTGTCAGGCTGGTGTAACATCACTGCAGTGACAGCATAGTTACAAAGCAGTGCTTCTCAAATTCTGGTCATCAAAGTGTTTTGTACTACAACTCACAGAAGCCCCAGCCAGGTTGACCAATGATTAAGGATTCTGGGAGCTGAAACAGCAACCACCTGGAGGACCAAAATTTGGGAATCATTATCTATTGTTATATTGTACTGGGGCAGACCTAAATATACATGTATATTAATGTGGTCTTCTTTTGAAGAGGGCTATTAGAAAAGATTGGGTTTTATCTGAATAGCTTTCAAATTCCATAATTATTGGAATGCGATGTGGAATGGATTACAAAGATAAATCAGGACCATCATTTAAACATCAGGAAGAACTTCCTGACAGTAAGAACTATTTGGCAGTGGAATATGCTGCCTCAGAATGTGCTGGTGTCACCTTCTTTGGAGGTTTTTAAACAGAGTCTGGATGGCCAAGGGTGCTTTGTGTGTGTTCCTGCAACACAGGGGTTTGGACTCAATGGGCACTGGGGTCTCTTCCAACTCTGTGTTTCTATGATTCATGCTAAATTAGAAACTGACAGTTTTGTATGCTTAAAAATGGAATTTCCCAGAATCACATAAAAAGGTGTAGGGGTGTATGTGTATGTGTGTGTGGGGGGAGGCGTACAATTTCCAAAGCAAAATAAAACCTGAATGAGGAATATAGGTTGCTCAGAAGCCTTTTCTAGCAACCAGGATTCTTGATACCAGAAATAACCCTGGCTAAGAAAGAGGGCAGTGGTTTGATAGGATGATAGTAGTGCAGGAAGAGTTCAGGTTTCTTCACTAGTGCACCCCTTTTGCTTTTATGTGCTGGTTCCTTGTCATCCTCTTTCCATACAATTGGGGTTGTCCCTTGTTTTAGCACTGTGAAACTGCCCCTACTTGGCCCTCAGAAATATGTCTGCTGACCTCAAGGTGTTGCCTTCATATTTGCTTTGAGATTTAAACCACTGAATATCATGTTTGATTTACTGCAGCTTATACTCTTATTCATGTGGGAAATTTTATGTGAATTAATTATGGTATGTATTTTTCTATGTTTTGCTCTAGATTCCAACAAAAGTGGAATGTTCTCTAGGAACACACCAGGCCATGAGAGAACTCCATGCAATCAGCTACGTCAGAACTTATCAGGATGCCCTCAGTTCCACGAGAGATGCGACAAATGTCAGGATGATCTTATGAGAGGTAAATTAACCTGTTAACACTAATTGCAGTGCTGTCCATTTCCATATATTCTATCACATTTTCCTTCAGCTTTGGCGCAGTTTCATACATGATGGTTGTAAGACAAAGAAAAACTTAGTTGAGAGATTCCTTAAATCTCTCCTCAGTATTGTGCTTAGTTTTTGTTTTGTTTGTAATGTGTAGTCGCACTGGATCTTCTGAAGAAAAATGTTTTTCTGCAGACTCTAAGGAAGAGAGTTTGCTTAATTTGGATAATTGCAAAAACCTTTCTTCCTGCCTAGATGTTCAGATTGGTGAGGCCGTGGTCCTACTTCTCAGCAAAATCCTCAGTGAGGATTATATATAGCAATCTGTACTAGAGGATCTGTTTAGTAAGTGCATCTATTAAAATGTTGGATCTATTTTGCTGTGGAATTACTATTATGCCATGGAATTATGGGCTCAAATGGAATTTATAGTTGAATAACTTGTCAGAATCCTTTCTTGCTCTGTTTCTGTGAATATAAGAAGAGGCTACTAAAATGGTCAAACCACATCTGAGATAAATGTAGAACCCTGGGAAATTCTCACACTTCTGAGAGCTGTGGGCACGTGATGATATCTGTCTTTTAATGTCTGATGCTTTGGTATACCTAGAAAGATGCAATGGAAGTCTAAATGAACTTGATTGTGTCTTCTCCCCTTCTTCTCTTAGCTGACTTTAACTTTTAATGACAGCTGTAATTAACTCACCTGCTGTTGCAAGTATGGTAGTTTTGAACCAGGGTGTAGGACTTTAGGAGAGCTAGATTCATCAGGCACTGCAAATTATGATAAGAGCTGGTAATGATAATGTGATGAGTCCTTATAATTACATGATCAGCCAACATCAGCGTTTCTGGATTTTGTGTCTTCACCTGTGGTAAAACCAGAGTTAATTGTGGCTGTATATATATACTTGAGTAAAAATTGATAAGCCTGTAGCAGAACCTAATTGTGTGGGCCCTGTTCTACCAATACAGAAGAAAAGAGTTTGTAGAACAATCCTTTGAACAAATACCAGTAGGTTTTTGATGTCTCTACTCTTCTAAGTAAATTCTTAAGATACCTTTTTTAAAAAAAAACAAAAACCAGTGGATTAGATCCAGGGAAAATTCTCTAAGATGGTTCTGCTCAGGACATTCCATCTTCTTTGAGTAGTGGAGGCACTTATTGCGTTCCCTCTACACTCCCAACATCACTTCCCAAACTGCTCCACAGCACCCCCTGACTATCCAGAACAGAGTTTCAGAAGGGAGCACAGTGGACCACAGGGAAAGAGTGGACTTGTTATTAGAGTCTTCTCTCCTTGTGAACCAGAGGAAATGCTCCACTGGATCAAAATTCTTTCACAAACAAAAGAAACCCTTTATCTGTTTGATAAAGACTCCAGATTCAAGCTTGCTTCCAACCCAGCAAATATATTCAGAGTTGTTGCCACTGGCAATGTTGTGTCAGTAGGAAGGTGAAACCACTCTGGGCTTTAGTCTGAATTTTAAAGGAGCTATCTCACTTGAGGGATAAACTTCAGCACTTTGGGTACTTCCTTTAAAGTTTGGACTAGTAATCAGAATGAAATCATCACCTCATAGACATGGAAGCCACCAGATTTTACCTATTGTATGAAAAGAAAAACAGTGGGTACAACATGTGTGCAACTGTTTCTAAGTTCATTAGACAACTTCACAATCTTTCTAAATAAATGTTCTGTATTTTGCTTAATTCTTGTACAGTTTGTCCCAATGTCCCTGAATTACACGTCAAGTATGATGACGCTTTTAAGCTGGTCAATATTTCTAATGAGCAGTATCAACAAATTCTCCAGATGGTTCAGAGTCATACAGAAGACACATCCTACTTGTTGAACAAAATGAAAGAAAGATTTGGCTGGGTCTCTGAGCTCTCCAACATGACCATTGGACCTGAAAACATTTTCAATATAGTAAAGGTAAATGCCATACATTAAAAATGCAAGTAACCAGTGCACAATGAACTCTGTTCTCTCTATTCGACTGACATTTACCACTTTGGTATTACCTGAGGGAAATGTGGGTGTGTGTTATTTTTGTTCTTTGAAAACACTAAGCTCTGGTTGAGGTAGATTTTAAGTAGACCTGATAATCCCTTGATGATCTGAAGCTCCAGAGCTTAGACACTAACCTACTCTAAATCCTTTTAGTGTGATGGCTAACTGACCTGAATCACCATCTGAAAGGAATGAAATGGCACTAACAGGTTTGAATGACCACAGATTACTTTTCCAGATGAAGACAGTTTTGCTAGTAGCTGACATATACCTTCTTTAGATCAATATAACAAAATAAGAGCTCAAGGCAAAGGCAGTATTACGAGTCTTATTGCCACTTAGATTCTAAGTTATATATCCCTGAAAGTCATTCTGAACTCTTTTCCAGTGACTTCCATCTCAATGGGATGGTGATTCCACTCCAGGTTTTAGCCTGAACTTTAAAGAAGGCGTCCATGATGCAGAAATCTTCCACCACGTAGGGTGAACACTTTGTGTAACCTCTTTAAAGTTTACACTAGAAACCCAGAGCAGACTTAACCACCCCACTGGCATGGAAGCCATCAGCCTCCATTGCTTTTTTCCCATTAGGTGAATTCAAAAATTTTCCAAGTTCACAATTTTAAGAGAAAGTTCACAGTTTTAAGGGAAGGATACATTATGCTATCATGTTATCTTTTTCATCTAGCATATCATGGGATTTTTGCAGTGGTTGAGAAGGCTATTCTGCAATACATGTAGGCTTTTCTTTACCTGTTAATCTCCTTGCTCACTCCAACTTGTATTATTTTCAGGTATCATCAAGTGCCAAAGGAGGTGAAGCTTCCAGTCTGAATGAAACAGTGGTAGATGTAAATATTTTGACTTCACCTACTTTTACCATTAAGGTCCCTCAAGATCTGGACACTGAGAGTTCTGAGTTCATTGAGTATGTTGCTGGGAAAGCTTTACAACTTTACAAGAAAAATTTCTAGACATGGAAAGCTGATTCTCCTGAGGTCACAATTTTTTTTTTTAAAAAAAAAGTTAAACCATTTTTGACCAGCTTTTTACACAGCACATAAGATAAGTGTGATTTCCAGGCTTACATTGTTCGATGGACCTGTTTTCTGTCCCATCCCCTTCAACCAAATGTTGGCCAGCATTCCATGCCAACTAAGTTCACTTTGTCTACTTTAAGCTATTCTGTGAGCTTATTCCCTCCTTAGAAATTTTATCTAAAGTCCCGCGCCTTGGGATGGTGATGGTTTGTACTCTTGAAAACCTTGGGATTTTACCTTCCTCAGAGATGTAGGCATCTCCCTTTTGTGTGTGGATAGTGTTATTTTGGCTATGTATCAATCTACACCCACACTCAGAAAATGAATTCACTATGAATGATTGGTAGCAAGGAAATTAATGGATCTCCATGTGAGTAGGCTGTCTTGTAAGATTGTCTGGTGTAAGAAAATGGGGTAAGGTTAAATCTCTGAAAGATAGTAATGAACTGAACTTTTGTTACAGTTCCTACTTTTATTGTATTTTGCCATTCTAGGCATTAGTTTTGGAATGTGTTTTGCTAGAGTAAAGGTCCTGCAGGGATGCTGAAAAAGCCTCTGTGTGACATTGATACAGGTTGTATTGTATCCTTGCATTTAAAATGTTGAGACATCTCTTTTAGAACTGTTCTGCAAATTTATTCACCTAGTTAAATGTGGTGTTTAATCTGTCTGTACAGAGATTTTTGGAAAAATGCAACCTTGCTTAAACACAACACATTTTTCAATGATAAAATATGCCAAAATTTAATTTTACAGAAAAGATTGAAGATGAGAAAAGGTTTATGAAAGTTTATGTTAACATTACTATGTATGTAACTCCCCAAACCTCTCTCTAATTGTATTCAAATGTACTGATAAAGACTAAAGAGTAAGTCTACAGAGATATCAGTGGTGTATTTGAGTCTAACTGAAAATGTATCTCCTTAGTGTTTGGCTTGCATGTCCAGAAGAGCGAGAAGTAGAAGGAAATGGACATACAATTCAGTTCTTTGGAATGTAACATTAGCAGAGAAAATACAGGAGGTGGCATTTTCCCACTAGTGGGTGCTCAAACATGAATGTCTGGTGTACAAGTAATACCTACTGGGAATGAGCTGAGCAAGGGCTCATGCAGATGGAATTAAACTACTGTATTTGACACTCGAGCAAAGATGAAAATTGCATGTCTGCAAGTGATAGATGCCTTGCACTTGTGTAAAGATACAGTTGGATACATACTATTATGTTGAACAGGGTAATGTTTGAATAAGGAATCGGTAAAGTTATTTTCAAGCCTGTACATGAGCCTTTGCAGAACTGGGTATGTATTTTCTCTGATTAATGATTCCAGGCAGTCTTGCTTGTCTGCTTCAGTTGTGGAATCTGCTTTATTTTGATGACCGCTGGAGGACCACAGTGGAAACTAAAGGAACATGGAAACTTGAGCCCTGGGCCATTTCTGCACTATACTTTTACAGTGTGATTATTCCACTTTCAACATCCTATGGAATCCTGGGGCTTGCAGTTGTGAGGGAGGGGGGCTAGCTGGCCCCTCTCTAAACTGCAAACCCCAGGATTCCATAGGATGTTGAAAGTGGAATAATTGCACTATAAGAGTGTAGTATGGAAATGGTAATCATTTTGCATTTGGCTAAGGCAATATAGTCAGATGCTTCTGCAATGCTCCCTGCTCTCCACCAGCTATGAATGCCATGGGGAAGGGTCTTCATGAGCTGTATGGTAGATTTGAGGCCTGGTAAATACAGGATTGTGGCTAAAGTTTCCAAGCAATGTTTCCTCTGGCCTCAGAGGTGGCATATATCCCAAACAGTAAACCGGCTGCAAAAGCAGTGTAGGCTGCAATACATCTCTACACAATAGAGATCACCATATACTGGAAAAGACAGCAGGTATCAAGTCTGGAGCACATATGCAAAGCTGTCCTCAAAGCATCATGTTTATATTACTGTCCACATTATAAAATATTTTCCATTCAATTAATCTTATATGATTTATAGCTTACTCCAAAAATAAACAAATCAATCAACTCTTACAGAGTTTATTTGTAGCTTGAATAAGATAACTAGAATAAATTCATTCAAAATTCAAGAAATGTTATGTCTAGTCAGATTTTAGCAATTTCCTTTTCAAAAGATGGCTTATGTAAGTAAAGCAAATAAATTCAGTGGACAGAGGCATGTCTTTGTGATACAGCTCTGAATTTCTGGAAGACAATTTTGAGAGTTTTACTCAGCAGAGGATATCATGTGAGTATTTACACACTGCAAGATGCAACAGTTAAGTTTCATCTATTTCTCTAAATAGTTTAAGAAAATAACATGGGAGAAAGCTGTATGCTGTGGTTTGATATCAAAGCACATTCTTGAGAGAGAGGGAGAGAGAAAGAGAGCGAGAGAATTAAAAAAGGAAAGACAAAACACGTGTATGAGCCTTCAAGTTGCTTGTCGACTTATGGCAACCCCATCACAGGATTTTCTTAGGCAAGGAATACTCAGATGTGGTTTTGCCACTTCTTTCCTCTGAAATATTGCCTACAGTACCTGGTATTCAAGTGTGGTCTTCCAGCCAACTACTAACCAGGGCTAACCTTGCTTAGGTCCTAAGATTAGATGCGATCTGGTACCTTTGGTACCTCTCTTAATTTCTCAGCCAGATTATCCTTAAACAGCCACTCACTTTTCGGTAGCTCTACCATGCAATGCCCAGCCGTCAAACATGAAAGAAAGTCTTCAGCAATGTGCCTCTCCAGTTAAAGATACTATGAATTTTCCTTCATAGATTTTTCCTTCACTCCTACAACAAAATTAGAGGAAGACTAGGTTTCTAGTAAAATCAGATATACAAAATCAGGTATTCTAGTAAAATTAAGTAGCATTCTGCTAGTCTCAGGCTGACAGTCACAGCACTTGGAAAGGCTACTAGTGGAGCTGGGAGAGGTGGAATTTAGGTAAGGGGCATTTAGACTCCTCAGAGTGGGTACTCTAGGACCCCCATCAGACTACAAATCCCAGCTTTCCGTAAGTTGTTGCTGTGCAAATTAAAGTGGAATAGCACTATAACTGTCTTGTCTGAATGGGAGCTCAGTTGAAAAAACACGTCATACGCCGCTGTTACCAAAATCCGTTTTATCCAGTGAAGTCGGGCATAACATTTTATAATTTTTTCTGAGCTTAATACAACTCTCCCCCGCAAGGTTTCCTTGCGCGTCCTTTTCTTCATAAGAAAAGGAACCAATTTTTTTCTTTAAAAAAACGAAACACCTCAGGCTCTCTAAGTGATTGGAAAGCGCCTATGCATAGTGGAAGCTCTCCCATTCTGGCCATTTCCGCACTAGGCTGTTATAGTGCTATTATTCCACTTTCAACATCCTGTGGAATCCTCGCTAAACCGCAAACGCCAGGATTCCACAGGATGTTGAAAGCGGAATAATAGCACTATAACAGCCTAGTGCGGCAAGGGCCTCTGACTCTCCTCTCCCTTTTGCACACAAAATTGGCGGGCCAAACCCACTTACTGCAATACCCAGTTGATGATAGAAATAGAGCGCCTAACCGTGTCAGCCAATAACAGTCCAGTACAGGCAACCGTGCCCGCCTCTTCGTCTCTCCTATTGGTTGAGAGGGAAAACGCTGCAGTGCGGTGGCGCCAATTTTAAAGGCTTGGTACGGAAGGCGACTGTTGGGAAGGCGGCTTTCTCGGCTGCTTTTGTCTCGGCTTTATCGCGCGGTGTCTTCTCTGCCTCGCCATGCCCGCTGAGGTGAATGTGGAGCAGAGCCGCGCACTTCCTCAGGAGGAGTCCCTGCCGGCCGCCTCGCCGCCTCACGGGGAGCTTCAGTATCTGAGGCAGGTCGAGCAGATCCTGCGCGTCGGGCACAGCAAGGAGGACCGGACCGGCACCGGGACCCTCTCACTCTTCGGGATGCAAGCGCGGTACAGCCTCAGAGGTGAAACTCTTTCCCAACTCCCTTCCTGCTTTGCTGTTTTTCTTTCACCCTCCCTCCCATTTCACCCCAGGGCTTAAGGACTGAGTTTGGAAAAGGACTAAAGTGCCCAGTGGCCAAACTCAGGGGGTGCTGTTTGGCGGGAAGCAGCAGCTTCTGTTCTTTCAGAGTGCAGGAATCGTGCCCTCCGGTAAGGTTAGGAAGTGCTCCTGTGCTTAACAAAGAGGACAAAAGCCCCGTAAAACCGACAAAATGTTATCATATAACCATATATTCACATAGCTGTTGCATTTGCTTGAAGGTGTTCGGCCATTTCCGTACTAGCCTGTTACAGCGCTATTATTCTCAGGGCCCTCCCTAAACTGTAAACCCCGGGATTCCATAGGATGTTGAAAGTGGAATAATAGCGCTATAACAGGATAGTGCGGAAATGGCCAGCTGGGCGGGAGGGGCAGCGGTGTGGAGGGAAGTGTCAAAGAAGTGATCCTCTCTTCCTGATCTGGCAGTTCGTTTCCACCAATAGGAGCCGCAGCAGTTGCAGGACGCAGCAAATTCCCGCCAACACTGAAACGAAATAGCTATCTAAGCCATGGCGATTGTGTGTACTTGCCTTTGTGTATGGTTGTTTGTCTGCACAATCAGGTCCCTCACACCATCACCCAGTTCTGAGATTATTGAAGCAAGCGAAAAGTTGTGGAAGGGTAAAACACATCCGTGCCTTTTTTGAAGTTTTGGATCCAGTAGTTTCCTTCCGAGCCAGCCTGGGGGAGTGGTTTGGGCTTTTGACCACGACTCTGGAGGCCAGGGTTCGATTCTTCGCTCAGCCATGGAAACCTACTGGGTGATCTTGGGCAAGTCACACTCTCTCAGCCCCCAGCAAATCCCAGGACAGTTTGTCTTGAGGTCACCATAAGTCGGGAACGACTTTCTTCCTCATTTGACAATGTTGGTGGAGCTGATGGTATTTGTAGGAGAAAACTGGTGGACCAAAGGAAGATGTCAGGCATGTAACTTTTCTTACCCCAGGGAATCTGAGGTACAGTTGGCCCTCCACAGTTGCTAAAGTTAGAGCCCCAGGACCCTCGCAAAAGTGGAAAAATTGTAAATATCAAAATGCTGTGTGTATCTGTGGGAAAGAGGCCAAGACATGTTGAGGAGAGCTAGTGTCCAGGGTCCAAACGAGGTCAGGGAAAAGAGATGAAAACAGAGTGGGTTGGCATGGTGGCCCTATACTTCCTCTCTTGCCCATCTCCTTCCTTGGGTTTGCGGGGGCACTCAGAGGGGGCTTGTGGTGCTGAGAAATTGGGCTGGGAGCCACCCTTAGATGGTCAGGCAGCAGCCGGTGAAGGAAGAGGAAGACCAGAAGCAGATCTTTAAAGGTTTGTGTGGCCTGGCCAGATTTGCCAAGAGGGAAGTTTCCCCCAGAAAAGAAGTGGGGGGCAGGGGTTGGAGGAACTTGCAAATAATCAAATCTGTGAAAGTCAAACCCGTAAATGTGGAGGGCCAACTGTCCTCACCAAGAAGAGTGAGGGGAAATCTGGCAGGCACACAAAGATTTATTTGAACCGGGCAGGGCATATGTTCAGCTACAGGGGTCTTAAGAGTGCTGTCATATTGGAAGCTATGCAGAGTCAGCTGTAGTTAGTGCTTGGATGGGAGACAGCCAGTGAACACCAGCTACTGTTGGCTGTATTTTACTTCTTGAGTATTCCTTGCCTAAGAAAACCCTTTGAAATTCATGGGGTCACCATAAGTCGACAGATGACTTGAAGGCCCATACACACATATATTCCACCTGGACTCTTCCTGTTCCAGTATTTATATTCCCACTTTGGGAATATTCTTTGCTAGAACTGTGTGTAGTTTTAGGCCTCCCCAAGAATTTGTTTGGTGCTGTAGTAGTAGTGCTGACATGCACGACTACTGTAGCATATGCTTCATTAGTGGTAAACAATGCAAGAAAGCTAGCATGGTTATAGTGGTATACTGGACTGTGACTCTGGAGAACAAAGTTCAAATCTGCTTGATCATGGAAACCCATTGGCTGACCTTGAGCAAGTCACACTCTCTCAGCCTCAGATGAAGTCAAAGGCAAACTTCCTCTGAACAAATCTTATTAAGAAAATCCCATGATAGTTTTGCCTTAGGGTCCTAAATTCAGCAAATGATTCAGCAGATGGTACACAGCAGAAACATATTCAAATCCTGTTGCTAATAGGGTCCAGCATCCCCTCACAGCCAATGTTAGAATTGGACCCCGAAACAAATTTTACTCAGACTTGTCCGTTTGCTGGTATTTAAATCTCCAGTGCTGGACATATGGGAAGTGCTTGGCCTAGGATGAATGCCCCTCCCGAAAGGCCAATTGAAGTTGGACTTCTAAGGATTATATAATGCAGAACTGAACAAACAAACAAAAACACTGAAGTACACAAGCATGACTCTGCAAGGATGACCCATCTCCCTCCAATAGCTTTGAGAACTGCAAGCAGGTTAGTGACAGAAGAAGATTCACTCTCTCTGTCTATTCCAAGCTTTCATACCTTTTTCCCAGACTCAAACTGCCAAGCCAATGGAAAAAGTATCAAACAAGGTCACTAAATAAGCTCTTTCTGCACAATGGACTATAGCAACTGTTTGGCCATTATGTTAACAAGGACTCAAAAACCCCTTTGCTTGGTGATAGAAGCCTAACTTACAAGGGGGAGGATGATTAAAGATGACAGTCATCCTGCAGTACCAGTTTATGATCAAGTCCTTTGAATCAGGGTGAATAACTCTACATGCTTAAAAGAAAAATTTCTTTCAAATGAGGCACTGAAGTAATATTAGATGCTGCATTGCAAAAAGGGCCTAATTTAAAAGGAAATCAGAATTTAATTCAGTCTGTAAAACTCCATGTTTAAACAGAATTCTATCAATTATGATGAATAGTAAGCCTCTTTTGTTCCATAAAAGAGTAAACCTTAGAGAAATTATTTCAGTTTTAAGTTCATACTTTCCACTAAATCATACTAGTGAACTCTGGACTGCTTGAAGATGTGAAGGCCTGGAAAAACATGGAAAGAAAACAAACCGCTTTTATTCCTCCAGGGACAAATTTTCAATTTTTTTCCAGCTGAACATGAGAAAAAACTCAGATATTTCTCAGATGTTTCTTTTGGATCAAGTGAAATGCTTTTAAAGTCAAAGATGCACTCACTCAAAATAAACAGAACTGTGTAGTTTGGGGATTTGTGTGTAAAATATTCTACAGAATTAGAGAATATTATTTATACATTTCTGTCCTTTTCCTCAAAGCTTAAGGAAGCTTACAAAAATGGAAACAAATGCAAATAAAAACACGTACTGGCCAGAATTCTGTTAGTAACATATGCATACCTAAACGTCCCTTCTGCATGTGGATCTCCTCTTTTGGGTGCTGTGGGAGTTGATATTTCCTTCTTTCCTCCACAGCATGCAACCTCTCTCCTGTCTTAGCACTGAATTCTTTAGGAGGCCTTAGCGCTGCTTTAATTATTGCATATCTGGATATGGGGAGATAGCCAGATGCTTCTCCAATCCTGCCTCCTTGCCACGAAGCACAGAATTGTGCAGGTTGGCTTCAGGGGCTTTACAGTTTGTGTGCTGGGGGGTATATGGCTCAGCATAGCATAGGTCCACATGGACATATTTACTGCGGGGATGTTGGATTGAGACCATTAGGACATAACTAAAAATATACCAGAAATGATGAAAAGGCATAATTCATGTGATGCTGTAGATATATATAACACTCAGATCCAAGATGGATTTCTGTTCCAGCTAGGTACGGCCATCGTAATGAGAAGACCATACGGACAAGGGGGAAGGTCCATTGCTTGTAACAATTCAAGAATGAAGAGTTGAGTATTTTCAACACTGACTTAAACTTTTTATCCAAATGTGCTGTTAGCCTAGTCCTTAAAAACTTGACATCATATGATTGTTTATGTCCAAATATCAGTTTGTGGTTTCATTTCCCCCATTTCTTAGTTGGCAGGAATTAATATGCAAGTGTTGAACTAGCACAGGATGCAGCAGTTTGCAGCTCAAAATAGGGGGTATTCATATTTTTGCTTATAAAGAGCTAATATTCTAACTCAACATGTATTTTCAGATGATTTCCCATTGTTAACAACAAAAAGAGTGTTCTGGAAGGGAGTTCTTGAGGAACTACTTTGGTTTATCAAGGTATGATATAGATTGAATAGCATGTTCTAATACTGCTAATTGTTGTAACTCAGAACCAGGCACTGTAGTGTATTTTAGGTCTTATTCTATGGTCAGAATTTAACAAGGTGTTTTTCAGTTCTTGTCTGTTTCTCCAGAACAGCAAAACCATCTTCTGCCTGAAGGCAACATTCTCTTTCTGGAGCCATATGCTAGATTTCTGGATTTCATATGCTTCCCTTAAGGAACTAAGGGGGAGAGGTTAAAGCAAAAAGCAGCAAAATCAGCCATGCTTTTATTTTATACACACGCACATTCAACACTGCACAAACACACAATCATATTTTCTCACAAAGACCCAGTGGAAAGCTTTTCCAAATCTAACTGCAATAGGGAAGGCTGTTATTTTGGAGGAGAGACTGCAGCACAAGGAGAGATGTAACCCTCCCCCATCAGCTGTCTTATGGAAAATGCTTTCCGTTAGTGGTTGTTTTGTGGGGGAATCACTTTGTATAGGGAGGAGTCACTTCTGCTCTGGGAGACAGGATGGGAAAGGAAGACTCTAGATCACATATGAAAACTCCATGAACTTCTTGGCCACTGAAGTTCCCTATCTGTGGTTAAGTTTCTTTTCCAAACTCACCTCATTATGTTTCTTTCTGTACAACTATGCGATTATAAGACCAACAGTAAAATCACACTTAAGCTAAATCTCAGAAAATGTGAATTAAAAATTACAGCTCATTGTTGGAAAGACACCAAGAAGAAATGTATGGGAATTTCAAGGAAATGTGTTTTATACTTCCAGAATCCCAACTGGAAGCTTACTGCTTCTAAACTAATCACATATCTTAGAAGATGGAACATAATGTAGGAAGTTGCATCATACTGTGTTACATCATTGATCTATCTAACCTGGTTTATATTTAACTGGCAGTGGTTGTCTAGTTTTCAGACAGGATTCTTTTCCATCCCTACTTGTGGATGCTAGAGACTATGCAAAGTTTGTGTCTTATCACTGGGCCACAGCCTTCTGTATTGCTGCTAGATTTTTAATTTAAGACTGTAAAAGAAGCCATGCTGGATCAGACCAAAGGTTTATCCATTCCAGCACTCTATTCACACAGAGTCTGCCAAATTGTGTATGGGAACCCCATAAGCAGACATGAATGCAGTAGCAATCTGGGAAATATGTTTTCAGAGTACTGCTTTGCCAAGACTTCAGTGCTTACAATGAACCAGGTAACTCTTGGTACATTTCAAAAAGAATGTTTTTTACTGATCCTGCATTTTAGTGTTGGGAGATGGGTTTATTTCTAGAGCACTGGTTCTTAAATCTTGGTATTTTGGCTGTTTTGTGTGTTACTTCCCAGAAGTCCAAGCTATCTGGGCAAATGGAAGAGGATTCTAAGAAGTGAAGTCCAAAACATTTGGAGGGCCAACAGTTGAGAACCACCGTGTTTGGGCCCAATATTTAATCTTCAGTCTATTCTTAGTTGGAAAATAACAGAGACAGAATCAACCTTTATGGTTCTAAGAAATGCAAGAAGCATCTTATGCTGTTTCGATTAGCATAAAAATCTTTTTGATGAACTCTCTAATAGATAATCATTCCTGTTTTATATTCCACACAGGGTTCTACAAATGCAAAAGAGCTTTCTGCTAAAGGGGTTAAAATCTGGGATGCTAATGGTTCTCGTCAGTTCTTAGACAAGCAGGGATTCTTTTCTAGAGAGGAAGGAGACTTGGGTCCAGTTTATGGTTTCCAGTGGAGACATTTTGGAGCTGAATATAAAGATATGAGTACAGGTGAGGACTGAGTAAATCTTTTCACACATCTTCAAATCTGAGGTTGGAATTCAGTTTATAACTGGAAATCCAGTCATCTAGAATAGTGAAAGTGTATTTGTAAAATAGTACCCTAATGTTTTTAATAAAGCAGATTTCCACCCTCTGGTTGTGGTTCTGTAGAGCTCCTTTTGAAAAATGCTAACATTAAAAGATGCATTTCAGTCTGTTATACCACTGTTTGAATTCATATATAATTTTAAAAAGCCAACCATACCTAGAATAAACTATACCACCTATCAGTGGCATAGTACTTGAAATTGAGTCAATAGCTCCAACTTCACCTTGCACTGAAGTGTTTCACAGGGATCACCATTACTAATGTACTTCAAAGCAAGGGACATGAAATAGTGGATAATGGTGCTTTATCATTGTCATGCCATTGAGAATAAACCATTTTTTATAATGATTATAGATCTGGCTTGCTTAAACACATTCTTTACTTTTCTTTACTTGATTAGCAGCAGCTGACTCTGTGAACTGCCTTCAATGAACAATGTTGTACTTGAGTTGGCATTAGAAAGCATGAAAGTTTTGAGATGAAGTATGTGGTGGTTTATTTTCAGATGCAGTAAATTACTTCTTGTTGCAGTTGTCAAGGGGGAACATGCCTATTGTGAGCCAATCTATTGTCCCATCTGTGAATGTCTGTGATCCCTTATTATACATTCAAGGCTTCCCTTTGTTTTTCTTATTAGACATTTTTGAAATAAAAACTCAGGTCTTTTAAGGAGTTCTTTTGACTTGAGTTGGATGGTACCAAAGCAAGTGATAGGAATTGCTTCCTAAGAGCAAATCTGTATTACAGACAACAGCATTTTAAATTTGGCATGTTTTTCCCCCTTTAGATTACACAGGACAAGGAGTAGATCAGTTGCAGCAGGTAATTGATACTATCAGAAACAATCCAGATGACAGAAGAATTATCATGTGTGCATGGAATCCTAAAGGTATGGGACTTATGTGAAATCATTGTACATTTCAGTTCTTTGTGCTAATCCATTAGTCCAACACTAGAACAGTGATTATTATCAAATGTGTGTTTTTAGTAATTGGCTTCATTTTGGACTTGTATGCCCTATGATTTATGATTAAAAGATAAAAAGGCTTTTTTAAAAAAAAATTATTTACATAAGCATGCACACACACACACACACACACACACATCTTTATAAAATAAAATAAATTGAAAGCAGTTTCTACACTTACCTGAAATAAAAGGTTGGTTTGTACATGTGAGCCAGTGAGTACTCTGCAATTTAGTTTAACAAGATTTTCCTTTTTTTCATTTCTAACTGTGACATAGTGTTACTGTATGGGAAAATGGGAACTGGGGGCTTAAAAAATAACGGAGAGAAAATAAAAGTGAATATTTATGAAATACTTTTAGTCTTTTTTTTTTAACCATGACTTTGGCTTTTGCTTTTCAGATATCTCTGCAATGGCCTTACCCCCATGTCATGCTCTCTGCCAGTTCTATGTTGTAAATGGTGAACTCTCTTGTCAATTGTACCAGCGTTCTGGAGATATGGGTTTAGGAGTACCTTTCAACATTGCCAGTTATTCACTACTAACTTCAATGATTGCTCATGTCACAGGCTTGAAGGTATCTTAGCTTTCTACACTTCCTTTAAAAATTAGGAAAGAAATGACATTTTTTATGAAAACACTGTAATAGAAGGAGTTTTGTGTACAGAAACAGCTGAATGGAGGAGGGCTGATAGACTCTTTGGAAAAGCAAAGGATCTGGCTCTGTGTGGGGTGTTAAAATTAGGAAATAAAGGTTAAAAAAATCACCTTTTGCTTACAGAAGCTTCTGGTTCAGAGACTAGGAACCTTTGCAGGAGAAGTCCTCTTTTCTTTGCAAGCATAGGAGGCAGAATTGCACTGCATTTGTTCTGTTTCTTATCCCTCAGAACTCACTGCAGTGTTAAAGTAATAGTTATAAATTGTAGCCAGAAAGGTATTGATCAGAAAATTCATGAACCACAGATCATTTATAGACTTAGGAAATGGCAGAAGATTACTCTATATTTTTTATTATTCATTTGTATTCTGCCTTTTCTCCCAAGTACATGGTTTTCCTTTGATAATATGTATATACTACCATATATACCTGGCGTTGCCCGGGATTTTATTTTCCTCTTAAGAATTCATCCAATTGTCTTCTCCAGCACCTGTAACTTTTCTCCGTATTTGCCAATGCAATTTGTATTCAGAGTTATTTACATACAGTTTGTATTCCTGAGGGAATACACTGTTCTCTTCCTTGTTGCTAAGCCTCATCTCCATAGCAACTGGCCTACTCCAGTACCTGTAACTTTTCCTCATATTCCCCAATCCAATCTGTATTCAGAGTTGTTTACATACAGAGTTTGGGTTCCTGAGGGAAATATAGTGTCCTCCTCCTTGCCTGCTAGGCCTCATCCCCATAGCAATGGGCCTGAGCTCCCTGGCTGAGAATTCTAAAGACCCCTCCCTGAACTGCCAACCCCAGGATTCCATGGAATCTTCACAGCCAGCCAATCATATGAGGTCTTCTCGCCTCACACAGCCAATCATGTGAGGTCTGCGCTTGCCTGATGCGGATGAACTCACAGACAAACTTTGACTTTTATATAGTAGATTTCCTGAAACACAGTGCAGATCAGACCACTAAATTCTTTTAATGTGTAGCTAAATAAGGGGATCCACGCTGCTTCATTCCTATAGTTAAGCTGTCTCTGTTCATTTGTTTATACTTTCCTTTTTTACCCTATAGAAATAGTGTTTCAAAATCACCATTACAGGGTTTCTTTCTTACAATTATCAGTCTTGACAGTCTAATGTTGCAGCTCTATAAACACTTGATTGCGACTTCTAAATATTTAGTTCAGAGCAAACTTTGAAAACAAGAACAGTTTCTTCAGAATATGTATATGATTGCACTCTAGGTATAGAAACACCTATGCACTGGACATTTTTGCCCTCTTCACTTCTGATTCACTCTGCTTTAGGTCACCCCACCCTTAAGAAAAACAGATACTGTTCCTCGCCCATCTAACAACAATGAAATATAAATGTCAGTTGAAAATGTAATGGCTTTTTTGGCAGATTATACATATTCATGCCTGATAAATGACCAAAATTAGTTCCTAATTTATATCAAAAAGCTTCTTTGAGTTGATGTATCATTGATTTAATTTAGAGATTGATTTTTGGACTAAATTCTTATTTACAATTAAAAAATATTAACAGATTTAAATAAGATGTAAGTATCCACCATACGGCACAGACAGGTTTGCATGAGTATGAGAAATGGCTTGCAAAGAAATGCAGAAATCCTGTTTAGAAAGCAGGAACTTGTCAGTATCGTCATACGTCTTTTTTGTGTCTGCTTCTGCACTAAAACTATATTCCTTTTTTAAAAAAATACAGCCTGGAGAGTTCATACACACACTAGGAGATGCTCATATATACCTAAACCATATTGAACCTTTAAAAATCCAGGTAAGTATTTTGTTTGTTTATTCATATATTCCTAACATTCAATTTCTTTCTGTAGCCTCAAGCAAAGTACTTGACAAGATTAGGGCGAGGGCTCTATCTTCTGCATCATAGAACACAGCCTTAATTTGGGTCCTTTCCGCACAAGAGGGCAGAAACACCTTGTGGCGTCGCAAGAGCATAGTTTATGATTGCATTTCTGCAGTGCTGTGTTCCGCACCCTCCTCTGCTTGAGGCGGAGAAGATTGCTTTCTCCTTCCACACTACAGTGTCCGTGACCACTCCCCTGCTTTGCCTTTACCCCGCCCCTACGCCTTTGATTGGATGCTTCAATTTTTTTTAACTTTGCCAGACGTTTCTGCATGGGAACATCTCTATGTAGAAACAACGTCGTGGAACTTCTGGCCCTGTTTGAAATGCAACAGCAGGGCAGCATTTTGCGGTCTGTGGCTGCCTGGGGAGTGGAGGATGTCTGCCCCGGCATGGCTACTGTTGCCAGCATGACGTTAACGGCTAATAAAGATGTTTTTTCACAGTAACTGTGTTTGTGCAGTATCTTTTCTTCATACACAATTGGGAGGATTGTTCAGGGTGTCTGGCACTTATTTAAGGAACATGAGAGCTCCTGTACATGACCAAAACATGGACCTGCCTTCCATGGGTTTTGGATAGGTACTGAAAAGTCAAGAGGTTGTGTTATTTTACTATATTGTGGGCATAACTATAGCTGATGTTTATACAATCCAACAAAACCCAGCTAAATTATTGTTCAACACTGACTTTACCCTAGCTACTTAGTGTCTAGTTGTTATATTTGTAGTGTATAATCCTATAATCTATAGGCAATCTAATGTAGCTATCTAGGTTATGTTAAAATTCATAGACAAAGGTGGCTTTTTTTCTAATTATATACATGCACACATGTGCACTTAGTTGGTTTGTGGCTTCAAGTCATTTATGATTTACAAGATGACCTTACCACAGGGTTTTCTTGGCAAGATTTGTTTAGATGTGGTTTGCCTTTGCCTTCTTCTGAGGCTGAGAGAGTGTGAAACTTGCCCAAGATCACCTAGTGGGTGCACATGTGCACTAGCTTAAGCTAAAACTTGCAGAATGGGGTACTACAGTCACTTCTGTAAATGAGTTCCACATGCACTGACTATTTTTTTTAAATTTCAGCTTCAGAGACAGCCAAGGCCTTTTCCAAAACTGAAAATTCTTCGCAAAGTTGAAAATATCAGTGACTTCAAGGCAGAAGACTTTGAGATAGAAGGCTATAATCCTCATCCAGCTATAAAAATGGAAATGGCTGTCTAGTGGACTTGTTTCACTATTGTTAACTGTTATTTGCCTTAATGTTCAGTTTATATTACTGATTTTAAATATCATTACTATTAAAACACTTAGGTCAAAAAGGTGGTTCATCTTTTGCGATAAATAGTGCTAGCTTTTATATTGAATCTGAAGTATTTTTAAAAATATGCCCTGTATATAATGCTTTTGTATGGAGTATATTCTGTCCTAAGCCATCTGAAAGGTAACTAAGTTGTACAGTTATTTGTATAAAATTTCTCTTTCTGTACTGTTCAATAAAAATGTGCACTGCTGTAGCACCTATGTGTTATCTGACCTTCTAATACAGTACAGAAGGGCATTATCAACACTTGTGATTTTAAGACTTCAGATTAACTTGAAAAAAAAAATACTTGAGTGGGGATTAGAAGAGAGAATACTATATAGTGTAAGCCAATTGCACTTTTAGGAGACATATGACAGTCAGATACATAAAATTTCCAGAAATATTTGAAACTTTGGGTAGTGTTTATGGAATATGATCCAGTGATTTAGGTGAAAACTAAAATATAAATCCAATACAGATAAAACCTGATGGCATTTAATCTATTTAACATAAGATGCACTATTTATGACTTAACATATGTAATTTGAAAGCAATTCTGTTGATTTTTACTCAGATGACCTATTCAGTTTACTAGATTCCTAGCTAAGTACTCTTAAGATCACAGCCTCAGAGGTATAAATGCTCGATCATGCCAGCCTATGCATATTCATTCTGGAGTAAACAATACTGTTTTTAAGGGGACTTATTCTTCTATATGTGTGTGTGCACACACAAACTAAGCCATCTTTGCCAGAGTGCCTTAGTTTCAAGGACCAAACATTTGAGAAACCTGTCAAAAAACTGGCAGCCTTTGCTGCTGCTGCTGCCATAGTTGAGTGTTTGTTCCTTTCTCTGCTTGTGGTATGCCCATTAACCTTTTTCTTGATATGTCTGTTGCCACATTTGTGTGTGTCAGAATAATTAGTGTGTCAGAATAAAAGGCGAAGCCAAAAGGATTCTAGCCTTATTTTTGTGACAGCAAAAGAACAGTGGATTGCAGTGTCTCCAAACAAGATCAGATGTTACAAGAATACAATCTGCCCTCTACATTTGTGGGTTTCACCTTTGCAGATTTGATTATTCATGGATTATTTGCTGTCACCTTGCTGCTGTCCTATGCCATTTTTAATAGGGACTGCAAGCCTTGTGAGACTGAGACTGAACAAGGCTTGTAAGTCCCTATTAAAAACGGTGTGGGGCAGCAGTGGAGGTGGCAGTAAGCCCCACCAGCCAGCCACTTCTGCCTTGTGAAGGAACTCTGAGGCCTCAAAGGAATCCATGGTGGGCTGAATTTGGTGATCCTACCTTTTTGTGTGTTATAGTTTGGGAGGGCCTGGAGTTATTCAATGGTTTTTCCACTTTCATGGGGGTCCTGTGCCCCTAACCCTAACAAATGTGGAAGGATGCCTGTACAAACAACTGAGGTTCTACATGATTGTCTCATGACATGTGGTCCTTCAGATGTTGCACTGTAACTCTCAATCCCTTGCCATTAGTTTTACTGGCTAGATGGGATGTGCACCTAGGATCATTTGCAGAGTCTCTCTCATGCACCCAACCCTGCTTCTAAATACAGAAGTGCATCTTGGAATGTGTAAAGCAGGAGTGGGGAAACCAGTGGTCAGGCCTCTCTCAGTGGCTTGCACTGCTCTGACTAGACTTGCAGAAAAGATTCCTCTGGACTCAATTTTTCTCCCAGCACATGGGAAGCTTGGAGTAGGATGGTTAAATTTCCCCTTTGTGTACTACCCACCACTGCAATAAACCAGTAAAAATGTGCTGGTGGCTCCAGTGAGAAACTTTGTAACTATGGCACTAAAGTGAGAAAAGTAGAAGCTTCCTGTGAATTAAGAGGTGGGAGCATAAAGCTAAAGATATTTGAAGTGGCTGTAGACATGGCCTGGACCCTCACTCTGTTAGCAGGGGTTACCTGGAAGGTACATCTACAAGGACAGTGGATTCTTGGGCCTCCAAAATGTTCACTATCCCTGTCTACAGTACAGTCAGCCCCTCACATTTGCAGGTTTCACTTTTGTGGATTTGATTATTCACGGATTATTTGCTGTCATCTCTGCTGCCTTCCTATCCCATTTTTAATAGGGACTGCAAGCCTTGTGAGACTGAGAAACTGAACAAGGCTTGTAAGTCCCTATTAAAAAATAGTGTGGGGCAGCAGTGGAGGTGGCAGTAAGCCCCACCAGCCACCCACTTCTGCCTTGTGAAGGAACCCTGAAGCCTCAAAGAAATCCATGGTAGGTTGAATATGGTGATCATACTTTTTTTGTGTGTTAAATATGGTTTGGGAGGGCCTGGAGTTATTCACAGTTTTTCCACTTTCCTGGGGGTTCTTTGTCCCTAACCCTAGTGAATGTGGAGGGAAGACTATATACAGAAGGATTCTCATGATAGGAACCATGTGACTTTCCAGATGCTGTTGAGCAAGTCCCAGCAGCCATAGCTACCACAGTCAATGGCCAATTACAGCTCAAGAGTTGTAGTCCAATATCTGCAGTACTGTATGATTTCCACCTCCACTGTAATTCAAGGTAGTTTAGGGTCGCCAAGCAAAACAAAACAAAAAACTTCATGCTACATATTGAGTGTTTTACAATGTCCCTTAAGGTCTATACATTTCTGTACCAAAGATCACAGCTGCCACCAAGTTTCTTCCCTTCGTAGTAATAAGGCAAATGCTCCATCATCTCCTCCAAACAGCTTGCCTCTTCTTCTGCTGCCTGGTACTCCGTTGGCAGCTCCTGTCCTGTGTTTGAAGGACCAGTCCACAAGTTTTCTTTTTTTTCCTTTTAATCCACGATCTCTATTAGATTACAGCAAAACAACCTAAGTGCTCACAGTAAACTACAGTTAATTCTTTACAATTTTGACTGGATCTGTATACATCGCCAAAGAAAACATTCACTTGTGTTGTAGCACATGTAGCCATACTTTATGTGAAACTTCTAAGCTCAGCAGACAGATTCAAAGGTGCAGTGTTTCATTACATAATGCCATAGCTAGTGGAATAGCTCCAGGAAGAGTGAATCATTTAAGTTTAACTATTTAAAGCCTTCCTTTTTCTTAAACTGATCAAGAACTCTATAACTGGGACTGCAATTTTCTTGTTTTATGCAAGCCAAGGAAAGCTTTCTAAAAGCATTAATTTGAGCTGGACGTCTTCATGCGGCTTCACCAAAACCAACTATTTGCAGCAGTAATCTTCAGCTGGAAGATGCAGTGTTTTAGCTCACATTAGCTGTATGACGCTCAGACAGGAGTTTCTGCCAGATCTCTCCTTGTGGAAACTGGTATCTCCTTACAGAATCTTCTTTCATTTCAGAGGAATATCCAGGTGCCTGAAAGAAATACTTTGAATTGAACTACATTCCCATTTTAAATAAAAAACAACTCCATACCTTTAGGGGGTGTTATACTATTACACAGTTCTTGTTCAGCACATTGTGTATCTGTGCTCTTACAGCACAAAAATATGGGCCACAATTCTGTAGCACCTACCTAGCTACATAACCACCTTAGTCTCTGTCGCAAATCCCTCTCACAGTAGAGAAATCGCTCACAGGAAGAGGGCAGAAATGTCAGCCAGCTGCTTCCCAACAGCAGAACAGGGTGCTGTTGCCTGCAGGGGTTGCTGCCTGCTGAGTGAGAACTGAGGGACTTCCGCGGTTCCTATGTATTCCCTAAACCAGTGGTTCTCAACCTGTGGGTCCCCAGATGTTTTTGGACTTCAGCTCCCAGAAGCCCTGAGCACTGACCATAGTGGCTGGGGCTTCTGGGAGCTGAAGTCCACAAACATCTGGGGATCCACAGGTTGAGAACCACTGCCCTAAACTAAGGAGACTGTGAATATAAACTGGTCACAAATGTGTAACCCTGGGTTATGCATTTGTAACTGCCTTAGTGAATTCTGGCCATATTTCTTAGTCACCTTTCAAAGCTGTGGTATTCTCCTCATGGTTTATTATATAGAAGTTACTTGTATCTTGAAAGCACGATGCTAGCATTTCACATGTTCAGCAGTATATGGCAAAGGCTGCTTTACAAATACTCTTCTACTTGCTTTTTTTAATGTTTAAAAATGGTACTGGGTTTTTGCTTTTTGCTATGTTTGATATAACCATCTTATTTTAACCAGCTTATTTTTATTTTGTTTAATTATTTCCTATAATTTGTTTTCTTTTGAAGCATCATTCAAAATAGGGTTGTTGGAACATGCAGTACAACAGCATGTGGGCTCTTATGAGGACAATCCCCATTTTAGGCATATTTTCTTGTTTTCAAATTCAATAGCAATATTCAATATTCATGGACAGACATTATAAGAGTACTGAAAATATTCCAGCTATGTCAATGCAAAAAATACCTGGGGTGGCAAATAGGATGCATTCTTGATTACTACAGGATACTTGAAATGTTCATGTAAATGATCCACATATTCACAAAGCCTAGAAGAAAAATATTAAGTAATATTTCTGAGATTTGTTAAATCTTGCACTTTTTACAGCTACATCGATTGCAGATTACCAAACATAAGCACCAAAGATTTAGGTTTTGGAATGGATCGTACTAATACCCAGGAAATTAGAACATGCCTCCATGTGTTTATGACATACTTGGTAGCTCTTTATCTTGCTCTTCCAATAGGGGAAAAAAAATAATCAAAACCATTTGCAACAAAACCAAAGTAAAAACAAAATGAAGCAAAAAAACAATTAAAATAATCACAATAAAAATAGAAACAATTGTAAAGGACGCTTGAAATGATGCATCTTCACACTTTTCCTGAAGAACTAACAGCAATTCTGTGGGACATGCATTCCATAATCTGGAAGAACAGGATAAAGTCTCCCACGTGAACTGTCAAACGTATCTGTAGATGGTCATACTTTCAGCAAGGTCCTTCCTGAGGAACCTTACATCAATGCAAGTCTATAAAGGCGGTCCCTTAAAGAGCCCGGCTCCAAACCATTTTAGTGCTTTAAAGATTAAAGCCCAAACCTGATACACGATTCAATTAAAAATTAAAAATCAGAGCTACAGTTATAGGAAATAAAGTACCTTTATCATGAACCTATATAGCCACAAAAAGGTTGCAATTTTAAGACACCATCCTTCACTGTTATAAGTCGTATTATAACAATTAACCCAACTTATTGTAACAGCATTACATTATAACAATATTATGTTATAACAGCGTTATATATTGTACTGCTACTATATTGTTATTATATTATCATTCTCATCATTTAATACTATAATATTATATATTATATGGTTATATATCGTAACAGTGTTCTAATAAGTGGAGACCCAGCTCTCCAGAGGTGGGAACGCAATATCCAGCAGCCACAGGCTACGCATCAATGATGGGAGTGCAGTTAAACAACATCTGGAGGGTCACACTTTGCCTATACTTTTTTCAGAGAGTGAAGCACAATAAAGAACTAGAGAATTAAGACTAACCTGTTCTCAAGGCTGCGAGATACTGAAATGTAATCAAATATTACCAAGTGTTGTACCAGCTCACAAAGTCCAACCCCTCCAGCATGAGGACAAACAGGGGCTGGAAGAAAAAGATACAAACTTCTTTGGTGCTGATAAAAAGAAAACTGGACCATTCTCTACAAAGAATACAGAATTTCCTTTCAGTGCAAAATTCATGCTTCTCCCGCACCCTCTTTTCAAATGAGATTCCCAGAAAAATCAAACTCTACTTTAGCTATAAAGAATCACAATAAACACAAAGTCAAACAGTTCTTGAAGCTTTCCAAGAGCCTTACTTTGAAATTTCTTGGCCATCAACAACACAGACAAGTTTTCATTGACACTTCCCAGTCTGCAACTATCCACCTGGACATAGTTCACAGCTTTGGCCTGCAGAAGCTGTTTAAACATCACTCTGTTAGGGCACTGCAGACAATGAAAATAAAAACTGCTTAGTTCAAAGTTCTGCAAGATTGGCAAATGCTTATTAAAACAACTGGAAATTGAAAGCAACGGAATATTACTTGTTTTTAGGGACATTATGCTACTGCAGAATCTTAGAGAGACCTATATTATACTTCAAACAAATAAAAAGAGAGAGAAAACCATGTACTTCTCCCCATATGGGTCTTTGCACAGCATGGACAATGAAAGCTAACCATTTCTAAAAACACACTGTTGGATAAAATCAAGTAGCAACACAATGAACTGTGCTTTAAGTTGTATTAACCTTTTTAGGTGGCTGTCCTTAGGAAGTATGTGTGCATATACTCATACACATATACAACTGGTACTTTGGACATGCTAAAATTATTATACTTAGTTTTAAACAGAGATTGAACGGCCATCTGTCAGGAATATTTTGATTATGTATTCCCATATTGCAGGGGGTTGGACTCACTGGCCCTCCTGTCTCTTCCGGCATTATGATTCTATGGGCATTTCCTCACTACACCGTTATAGTGCTATTATTCTACTTTCAACATCCTATGGAATCTTGGGGTTTGCAGTTCAGGGAGGAACATTTAGAAGTCTCAGCCAGAGAGGTCTTTGCCTCAGTAAACTACAAACCCCAGAATTCCACAGTATGTTGAAAGTGGAATAATAATAGCACTGCAACACCGTAATGTGGAAATGCCCTATGATTCAGTGCTTTTGTTTTTCTCCCTACAAACTTAATAAATTTAAAGAAAAGTAGACTTTTGAGCTGTAGTATCTTAAAATATTGACAAGTATTATGACAAAATTAATGCCCAATTAAAATTTTGCATTTAAGCATCTAAATTAGATTAGCTTGCAGTCCTACGAAAAGTTAATGTAAGAAAGTTCATGAAGGAAAAGTTCCCCTCAGCTCTCTTGTTACTCTCACCTTTGGATACTCCATATTTTTTTGGAGTCAAATGAGAGGAAGGAGGGAAATATCTTCCTTCCATGAACTTCTTTAACAATCTTGTTAAGTGCAATCTTATTAGATATTTAAAATTCACTTCACCCCACTGCCATGGATTTGGAGATGTGGCGAGCAATTCTGCCATGTTTTTTGGTCCCTCAAACTATTTAAGGTTCTTAGATGGGATTCAAAAACTGAAGTGACATGCAATGTGCTTCCTGTTTTGAGAAAGATTCCTCCTGGGTCTAAAATTGACTGGGTGCAGGGAGACATGCAAAATTCTCTGCACTTCTCCTATGCAGTACAGGAGGGTTTTTAAAAAAAAATAATTTTGAGGAATAAAAAAGAGGGTGGAGTGCAGCAAGGGAAGTCTTCCAAGGTCCAGTGAGGGGCAAGTGAAGTCCCCAGACTCAAGTAGTTGCCCGTTTCTGTTAACAGGCCAGTGAGAACATAATTTTCCAACTTTGGCTGAATAGCAGAATGTGTTTATCGGGAGCAGGGGAGTGTGGTAGAGAGGCATTACCCATACTTCTCGAGGTTTCAGTGGAGTAGCTTCTAATAAAACACATAATGAAGATAAATTGTTGAGAAACAGACTCACTTGTTCTCCAGTTGCTACACCAATCCCCAATGGTGCTAAACCCTAAAAACAAAAGCAGCATGTGATATGACAAAGGCTGAACTTCTACCACATACAGTTATTCACAAGGGAAAGCCACACATTTATGGTTCAGTGGCCATTCCATTCTGCACATTTAGAAAAAGGCTGAAATAAACTAATGTAATCCTAAGTACTAGTAAAGCTGCAATTCCTTGGTGTTGTTTTATTTTAATAATCAATTAGGTATGAAGAATGACATAAGAGGGTGTGTGTGACCATAAGGAATATACTTGGACCATTAACTGAATACAGTTATGCATGCAGATTCCACTGGGGCCTAAATATCCCTAACTCTTTGTTGGATGTTGGCCATAGTGTACAACTGAGACCACTGATGCTCTAATAAGTTTTGCTCACACATCTTTGGCTAGTATTATATTTCTCATGCAATTGGAACTTTAATCCAAACACATTAAAAAGTGCATGAATCACATTTATTTTAGGGCCACTGTTGGCTCGCTTGCACATGTTAAGTGTGTACCTTTACACTTTTTATTGCAGCCTTTAGAAATGTGTTACTCATTTAACTTTAATGGAATTCAGTCTATATGTATGACAGGCTCTTGCAGCCAACATATTTTAATGACTTTTGACAACTGTTTCAGCCTGACCTTTGAGTGTTCTGAGATAAAAATCCAGTTAATAAATCACCATAGTACTCTGGTGGATAGCAATTCTGTCATGTGATTGAAATGGAATATACCCCCTCTGACCTTAGAAATTGTCGCATGCCCAGAATATCATCAGGGGAAGTCGGTTCCTCAATCCATAATGGTCTGAATTCAGCTAGCTTTGTGACCCAGTCTATGGCTTCTTCCACTCCCCATCTTTGGTTAGCATCCAGCATCTAAGAATAGTTACATGTTAAACTTACTCTCTTTTGCTATTGAATTCATTTTTATAACAATCACAGTGTTGATTTGAGATGGATGTAAAGAAATGGAAACTTGAGCCAAACTTTTCTTTACGAAACAGCCTAGCTTCGTTACTGCTGAAGTGTTAAATCAGTTCAAATGATATATAGTGCCTGCTGGCCAGCATTTTCAAAAATCCATTAAAATAAGGCAAAACCAACAACCTGAAGAAACAAACATTCAGCTATAAGCAATCAAGCCCTAGTGAACTAAAGCTAACAAATGATTCAGGTTCAGTGAAACATCCTAGAAAGCATGTTGAGTTAATTGTGAAATCCTATATATATTTAGTTGGGAGTAAGAACCATTGAGCTAGGAAGCTTACTTCCAGAAAAGCATATCTTCAAGTAAGTGTGTGCAGTATTAGGCTTCATATACCATAATACAGAAATATTCAGTTTTGACCAAGAGTTGCACTAATTTTATTGCAAACACCAATGAAACATAATGCTTGGCAGTCTTCTTTAAAAAACATTTCAAAATTAAACCTATACTATTTTGCTGAAGTAAATGCAACCCATATAATCAAGCAACAACATAAATTCATTTGCATTATGCTATAAGCAAAGATTACAATTTTGGTTTTGACATTATTCTGTCTGAGGATATTAAGTTTAGTAATGTTCATGTTCACGAAATTATACTTATTTATTTTACAATATTGCAAGATATAAAAGATATATATAATTTTTCTAAAATATATCTAGGTTGTATTTTGTGAAAGATGCATTTAAACATATAAAATATATTTCTAAAAATTATACTAATGATAGAATTGGGGAAATAACAAAAATTAATAAAAAAAAGAATACTATAAACCAAAGCTTCTCAGATTTGTCTGTAAATTGTATGTCAAAAGAAATGGTCCATCTGTTTTCAGATATGACCATTTTGATTATCCATATGAGCCACAGCGATGGTTACCTTTCACAAACAGCTTATCTGCAGAATTGTTAAAATCTGGAAAAATGCTTTCTAATATCCAGAACAAGAGAAGTCATTATAGAGCTTAACAGGTCATGAATAGATGACAATCATATTGATAGGAGAATTGTTCTATTTGTCCAATAATTTCTACTACTACTACTACTACTACTTCCTTTTGTAGTTTTGAAAAGAAATAACATAATTTCATAATAGAAAATGTCTTAGATGTAACTCAAATACTTATATATATATATATATATGTACCAGTGTATTTTCAGGACCAATCAGTTCTCTAACGAGTCTGCATCTCCGAATGTCATCTTGGAGATCTTTTCCAACTTTGATTTTGAACCTGTAGGCACATTCACTGTAAAGGTCATTTTTCAAAGATCAATTACGCTTTGACAATAAGCTTTCACAATTAAGCTTTGACAGTAAGTAACCTTTCAAGCTTCTAATATGTAGCTCTGAATCATGAGAGGGTGTTGTAGTATCACTCATTTTTTTATCAATAAAACCCTACATAACAGCAGAATAATAAGCATTAGAGATGTGCAAGCTTCCCTTGGTTCAATTAAAAACAAGTTTGCCTAACACAAGTTAATTTGGGCTTTATTCAAACTGCACTAGTATTAGCCTATTTTAAGCCTGATTATTCTACACTTCAGAACCTGTTGCAAGTATAAAAGCCTTCCATTCCTAGAAGTCCAGTTCCACAACACATTGCGGAGGTCTTTCTGTCCTCATTAACAGAAACTGTACTGCCCTTTCTTATTCTCCCAACATTAACTGATATGGCTAGCAAGGACTACTGCTAATATAGCCCTTAACTGATGTTGCGACAGCACCTTGGATGCAACTATTCTAATTCATTGTGTTCCAAGGCTTTTGAGTCCTTACGGAAAATCTGAGGAACTATATTGTTTCTATATTGTTTGTCACCACATAAAGGTTACTGAAGAAGCAGCCTTTCTATTGGATGCTTCTGCCCCATAGATTTCACTGAGATATGGAGATGGTGGGGGGAAGGCTGGTGCTGGGAACTGACAGGATGTGAGCCTAAATCTCTGAAAGACTTGGTCGTAGCTTGCTACAGAGAGTACCAATCCAGGTACATTTACACTCCAAACTGTATTTCTGAACTTCAGCTACTTTGTGTCTGATAAGTATGTGGAAAAACAGGTCAAATGAAATGTCATAATGTTGGGCTCAACAGAACCTTAGCATGAATAACTTTGTGTAAGGTTATAGTCCATCAAAGATGAAAAATAATGTGTGCACATACTTCCTTTCTCAACCAGGTCGTTCACATGCTAAGGGGAAGGTTAAAACATGCACCCATCATCCTGAGGCCTAGATACACATGCTCCAGTGTTCCACAGGTAATGCCTATAAAATACTGCAAAAAGGTCAATAGTGCTGACCCTCCTTGAAGGATGGAAGACCAAGCATCCACTTGGTTACCTGCAACAAGTGAGGAAAGCTACCAGAACTGACAATGACAACTGTTTGCGGCAGGGTATCTGCGTATGCACATAAGGTAGCATTTGTGGAATGCACTTGGGAAGCAAGGTAATAGCTTCAGCTAAGAGGAGACAAAATCCCCCTTCCTGAATTTTCCTAACAAGCTATATGTCCCTGTTGTCTGTTTCTTACAAAATTAAGGGAAGAATGTACCATACCTGGTCCACCCATCCTTCAGACCTTCAGTGCACCGCTGCCAAGAAAGTTTAATCAGTCACACAAATGTACAGCAAGTACATCAAGATTTCAGTAACTTAACACTGCCCCTCCCCTTCCTATCCTAGTGCTCTCTGGGGGTTCTGACCAACAGTTCCCAAAAGCCTCAGCCAGCAAGGTCAATAGTCAGAGATGGCAGGAGGTATTATTGAAAACATCTGAAAGGCACCAGGTTGGGAAAGCTGCTTAAACTAACACGATCTGTTAGTTTAGTAATCTGTCTCTTGTCTTTTGTAGCAGCACATATCATGAGTAAAAATTTTATAGTCTGGAAAATGTGTGTGTGTGTGTGTGTGTGTTTATATATGGGGGGGGTTGCACTTTAAAGCCAGGTATCCATAGGACAGAAGTATGCATACCCCAATAGGCCAAGATCCTACATTGCTAAGTGTAGGGTAAGTTCTATAGGCAAAAGCAGACTATGGCTCCATCCCACCAACACAGGACTCATCATTTCACTGCAATAACCCCTTCTTCCATGGACATTCAGTGGCTGGTGAAGAATGGGGAAAATCAGAGAAGCGTCTGCCTAGCCAGATGCAGAAATATTACATCATCTTCCAAGATCTCCCAGGGTCCTCCAGAGGTCTTGGTAGATGATGTAATACCCATGGATGGAAGTTACTGCAGTTTAATGGTGAGTCCTGGTGGGGTTGCCCACTGCAGAGAAAGGAGGAGAACATCAACCTTCATGACAACAACGAACATGAAGCTTGCGTACGTCACTAACAGGATCCCAGCTAGTGTTGAAATGAAGCAGAAATTGTCCATGTTAATCCCTAGATGAGGATGGGCTCCTTCTGAAGATCTGACTGCCACAAAGGAGACTGACAAACTGATCATACAAGCAATACTCATGATATACAGGGATTTAAATGCATGGTTCCTGACTCACACGATTGCCCTGTGCACCATATGAAGCCACTGAATTCTAAGGCTTCTTCCCCCATCTTACATCACATATAACTATAGCATGGAAAAGTAACTTTTTTGGATTACAACTTCCAGAATCCCTTGGGCAGCATGGCAACCAGTTGCAGGGAGATGTCTTGGAATTGTAGTCCAAACCAAACTTTTTAAGCTCTGCAAAATCCAGGGCTGTGTATGAACCACTCTGAAGACTGGTATCAACCCATGCACATACAAAAATAAGCGGTATTCGCCAGATGAGTTTTAAAATGGAACTTGCTTTTTAAATGTCCTTTGTAATGCTTAAACCAGTCACTTTTGCTAAGTGTTTTGCATCTGAACCCAAAGCAGATGTCTAAAGAGGAAGAGTGTGGATGAGCCAAACCTGTTTCAGCTGCTGGTCTGGATAGCCAAGCCACGCAAATGATGTGGCATAAGCTGGGTAGCCATATTTTAACATTTGTTCTTCTGCAAAGATACAGAATGTCACTGGCAGTTATACACAATTTCTCTGTAATTGACTTACTACCCAGGGAAAATATGCCTACATTTCCCATAACAACAGCATATTAGAGCAATAATTCAGAAAAGTCCTTGAGAATAAATGAAACATTTGGACCCCCATAGACTAACTGATCACTGCTTCCCCACATTCTGTGTCACATTTAGAAAATCAACAACTCTTCCCCAGTCCCAGTTTCAGAAGATCCTCCTGGGAGGCAGACTAATAATCCAAGAACTCCACAAGGAAGAGTGCTGTTGCTTACCTCTTTCTTTTTTTCCCACTAGACCATTTTGAAGGATTGCTAGTGGCATGGAAAAGAAAAAGTAAAATGTTAAACTGGAATGCAAGTGCATTTGTCTTTTCACTTATAAAAAAGTTCTATCTGCTAAAACAAAACTAGAGCGCAGATCATGTACAAAGTGAGTGAGACTGCACTCTCTAGGCCAGGATCCTGTTGAGGCATCCACTGGGCTAATCATGATTCTCTCTTTGTGCTCATGCAGGCAGGAGGCAGTGGCAGGAGATGAAAGCTGTCAGCAGCATGCTACCTGTTTCCTGGATGCTTGGCTTCTGGGACGGTCCACCTAGCCAAGGCTATCTGGGAAGGAAGGCCCGGACACCTGCCTTTGCCATGGGACAGGCAACTGTCCAGTCGCCTCCCACATTGCCTTGGCTCTATGGAACTTCTGGAAGCCAGGTGTTTGAGAAACAAATGACACAGAGCTGGCAGCCTGCTCCAGCCAGTGTCATACCAGTGTCATAGTTATTGTCTTCTCCCTCATTTCCCTACTGTCATAACCTCCATTGGCAGAGTTACACTACCAGAACATATAAAGACCTGAACACAGCATAAATAACTATGGAGATTACACTCTGCAACTACTGTAATGTTAGGTTATGAGCATGAGCTATGAACTGTGGTTATCCAGTTTAAATTTCATCTTAGGCCATTCTTGTTATTGTTGTTATTGTTGTTATAGAATGTCATCTTGGAGATCTTTTCCAACTTTGATTTTGAACCTGTAGGCACATTCACTGTAAAGGTCATTTTTCAAAGATCAATTACGCTTTGACAATAAGCTTTCACAATTAAGCTTTGACAATAAGTAACCTTTCAAGCTTCTAATATGTAGCTCAGAATCATGAGAGAGTGCTGTAGGGTGTTGTTAGGTGTTGTTATAGTGCTATTATTCCACTTTCAACATCCTGCGGAATTGCTGGGGTTTACAGTTTACTGAGGCCCAAGAGCTCTCTGGCTGAGAATTCTAAAGGCCCCTCCCTAAACTGCAAACCCCAGGATTCCAGAGGATGTTGAAAGTGGAATAATAGGACGACAGCAGTACAGGGCAGAAATGGCATCAGTCATAGATCCATCAGTTGGTTGTAGGTATGCCATTATTTTTCATCATCAGCCTCCTCTCCCTCCTCATCTGTAATACAGAAAAAATGCTACTCTACAGGGCTCTTGCAAAGTCTAAAGAAGTAATCTAAGTAAAGTACACTAAACAAAGAAGGAATGAATCTCTATTAACACTGTCTGAGAACCTGCACTGAGGAGACATGGCATAACTTTACAGTCAGGGAGTTACTATCTTTACAAGTATGGTTGGTGGGGATGCGAGAGAGGGCCTCCTCAGTGGCTGACCCTGGACTCTGGAACTCCCTTCCCAGGAGGGCCAGAACAGCTCCTTCCCTGTTCTCTTTCTGTCAGCAGGCAAAACTGGTGTTATTCTGACAGGCTTTTAATACAAAAAATTTTTACACAATGGGCTCGGGGTGCTGTATCATTTTAAACTGTACTGTTTTTAACAGCTTTTTAATCTTCTGAATTGCATTTTGTTCTTTTGTTCAATTTGTTCTTTTTTTCCTTTTGTTCTGAATCTTCTGAATTGCATTTTGTTCTTCTAACTAGAAATTTGAAGTGTTTGAATATATTAATTTATTTTAATGTTCACTTTTTGTATATTTTTAACTGTATTGCTCTTTTAAACTGTAAACTGCCTTCAGTCCCAATTCTGGGAGGAAGACAGGACTACTGCTGCTGCTGGTGTACTACTACTACTAGGTTGTGCTACATCATCTCATTACAGAATTATGACATTCCACAAGCAAATGCGCATTGCACACTGATGTGAAATGTTAAAACATGCACAACCATGCAATCAATGCAATGTGCAGTGATATTTGATGTACAACGTGTCATGCAGAATGACACAAAATGGCGCCACAGGCATGGCATCACTTCTGTAACTTTCAGCTGAATACTATCATTACACATCAGCCAGAAATATCAACCTGCCTGCATAAGAGAACTTATGCACATGTAAGACATCACAGGATATCATAATGGCCGGTATCCTTTTGCCAAGATATTTTGCTGTTTGAGGGAGAACAGCTAATGGTGTGAAGATTAACAGGACTGACAGATGGCTAGTTTCATCTCACATACCAGAAGACATCTCAGTGTGCTCCTCTACCTCCCTAACTGTAAAATGATTACAGTAATGAATCAAATATTTAAAAACTGTCCAGCTTTTCAAACTGGAAAGGTGTGCTGTTTCCTGGTTGTGTTGGGTCTTTAGAATAGGGACAAGACTTCAAAGAAGAAGTAGAGAATTCTCCCCTGATGCCAGCAATTTGGTAGAAAGAGAGAAAGCTCAGTTGCACAGAGAGATGAGATTTAGAGGAAAGAGGTGTGGTGGCAAAAGAAATAGTAATCTGAGATGCACGGAGCAAGGGAAAGATGGAAATGGGGGCAAAACAAGCAAACAAAAAATTAGAACCCAGATGCACTGGTAAAAAAGAAAATTGGAGACAAGGAGATAGTTAGTGGTGGGGGCACCAAAAATCCTGATGTGCTATCAAAGGGAAAGCTGGTGAGAAAGAAAACAGAAGAGACAACAGCGATATCCTCAGAAGCAGAGATAAATAGAAACTCCATTTGTGCTGATTAATATAATAAGAAGAATGCCCCAGTCTGAGAGTGGGGTTCCACAACACACCTAACATACCCACACCTAACATTGTGCATATGTGCAGCCCAACCCAAGCACAAATGTTTGTAGAAGGGAAGCCTCCACATACACAGCTAGCTGTGTCTGTGTGTGTGTGCGTGTGCGTGCACGCATGCGCACACCTCCCTTCTCCAGATGTTCGTGTCATATATGCACATATGGGAGGAGGGGCTACATAATGCATGTAATGCCACAGGCAAGACTGTGTGGCGTGCTTGTTCACGAATGATAATGAGATTAATAATTCTGGAATACGACTTGCAAGAAACATAGGGCATAGCAGGAAAAACTGCAAATGCACAGAGAAACAGAGAGCTGCAAGGGCACAGCAAGGGGAAATTCCCATATGAACAGAAAAAAAAGAGAGAATTGCAAGATACTGAGATTTGGAAAATAGAAAAGAGGATGGTGGGAGGAAAACAGTCTAGACACAAGGATAAGGTTGAGTGCAAATTTAGATGAGCTGCAGGGCTATCAATGGAGGAAAGAGAGCTGGAAGGCTCTGGGCTGGATTGAAAAGATTTGATATCTATATTTTTCCCTCTTAAATTTCTGCGGCTGCACATACGGGCACTGTGTTGTGGCTCGGAGTTGTGGCTTGGTTTGCCCAAAATTATTGACTTGTCAGTAGCTTCTGGAAAAGAAGGTGGAAGGCATGGAATGTCTTGCTGATGCTACCTCAAGCACTCTGCTCCACTTGGCCTGCTTTTCCTTTTGAAGACACAAACTGGAAACTACACTGAATGCGAGATCAGGCTAGGCCATCTCTTTAGGTCAGGGATGGGCAAAGTGCGGGGTCGAGCCTCTTTAAGCCCAGGAAAGGGCTTTTTCTAAAGCAGAAAATGAACAAGAAGTGACCTCCAGTTGCTAAAAAGGCCTCTCCCAGGCCTAAAATGGCCTAGCCATGGAAAAAATTCCCCCACAGCCCAAGAGGTTGTTTGGGGGATTTGGAGGCAAAATGTATGGTTTTTCAGGGTAAGGTGGGGTATAAAGCTGTCCTAATGTCTCTTGGGGGCTTAACAGAGGTTCCTAGCCTTCCAGTGTTGCCCACTCTTGCTTTAGGTACAGAGCAGCCAGCGGAAAATTTGCCTCATGCTAGGGCCAGTCCTGACTGAATGCTCACACTTGGGCATAAACAAAACTGAGATGAAGCAATTCAATGCAGTTTTTAGACTATAAAAATAGCTTACTATAAGCTTCTTCTTCTGTCAGTGCATCTGTAATGTATCTGAAATCTATGCAAGATAACAACTGTTTGGGATCCTGATAAAGAAAAAGAAAAAAAGGAAGGGAGTTAAATTGTTGTATAACTTGTTTTGCAAAATGCTAATTTAGTTAAGAGATGGTGGACATCTCCATCCTGATCCAGGAGGAAAGATCCAAGTATAGAAACTAGGTTTACATTAAAATGGGTCTTTCTTGGACATGGCAACTCTATGTACACCCACAATGCAATGCTCATATAGGTACGAATGGATGTAATGAATTCACTAGTTATGCAGACCCATCTTGACTTAGCAGACATAAAAAGGAGAAGGAAAAAACATTTATTTCTTACCTGCCTCTCCCTATGGATCAAGGCAGGGAGCAACAACAGATTAAAATATAACACATAGCATCAGTTAAGGACACATATCAGTTTAAAAGAACACATAAGACAATACATATTAAAACATACTTTAAAATTCATGCTCTGCTTGCATAGTTGTGGCTTCCTAATTTAACTGTAACACTCACAACATCTCCTTCTTACTGCACTTTTTTAAAAAAATGTTTAATATAGCAGTATAAAGATCAACTCACATCTGGTGCTGCATTTAGTCACGTACAATTGTTTAAGGCAGAAACAGTTCTGCGCAGCAATCCAGGAAGCAAAGGCATTGCAAACAAACTATGTAGGCTACAAGACTTTGAAGACTTTTTGTTTTCACTTTTTGCCACAAGCTATGTAATGAAGGAGAGATCAGAATTTGGAATCATACCCCGTAACATTATTGTTTCCAGCATAGCACAAACGTGGATATATTATCATTAATACAATTCTTCTTACCATGTCAACCAGCAGCTTCCAGAGAGGCTTTTTATTTAAGAGAAATAAAAGAGGGGGAGGGAGAAAAATTGAAACTTTTAAATAGTAGAAATTTGAAATTTGAATATTTAAAAGCAGTTGTTAAGGTAAACATATAGGTCCCAACAAGTTACTTATGTTCTCTTTCTGTTCTTTGTACATATGAGACAAAATGATCATAAACTAGCTCTGAGTTTGTCTTAATTCAAGCTGGGGAATGCTGGCCTTCAAGATATTGCAACACCCATTGTGCCTGACTAGCATAGGCAACAGTGAAAGACCAGACCAGCAACATCTGAATGGCCACATATCACACATTCCTGCTTTGCAAGCAGTACTCTTCTTGCCTTTTTGTTCCATTACCTTTCCTTCCTGTTTGGCCCACAAATCCCAGATAGCATTCAGAATGGCAGCCGTGGCCAAATGCAAAGCTCCTTTCTCTGGGCCAATCTGTTGACAAAACAAACATCATCACTGATACAGTTAGACAGCTATACAGTAAAAGTGCAACTTGACTTTTCCTAAAGGCCTGTAACAGCCATGGGCAACTTGCGGTACCAAAGTGTACTCTCACAACCATTAGTGGGTGCAGGAGAGAGGGGTTTATTTGGATGCAGTTCTAAAGCCAGGAGAAAATGACTGACATTGTCCTGCTGGACCTCCAGCAAGTATGCCAATATGACCCAGAGATCAAGGAGAGTAATATTTGTTCTCTTCTCCCAGCTGCAGAACTCCAGATTAGTCTATTTTATGTCACCGGGAGGATTCCAGCCTATTTTATGAAACAATAAATTGCTCGGATTCTTTACAGGTTTATAAACAATGGTCACCAGACATGCTGTGAAAATACCTTCACGGGAGACAGACAGTGAGATTTAGAATTCAGCCCCATCCACAGGTGTAGTAATTTACAGCTGGTATTCACTAACATGCTCCCGCATAAAGATACAAATACAGATATGCACAGGGGGTCCCTAGGCATATTTGCCTAAATACATTCCTCATTACCTTTATAGGTCAGGGATGGGTAACATTTCTAAGCTGTCAACATCTGCAAGTCTATTGCTATATTTTCAGACATTTACCAGATTCATGCTTGGTTCGAATTTTTCTTTGTGAATTCTGATCTTTCAACATTTGACGCAGCGTGATACACACACACAGAAGGGAAAGAACAAAACCCTTGATATTTAAAATAACTACAAAGTCATTGTGCATAATCCCCCTGATTAAAATGTTCTTCTCTTTTTTCTTTTTTTTAAACTTTTTTTTTTGGATTTCTAAAATAGGACTACAAAAGAAATAAAGAAGAAACGGAAAAGAATAAAAAAGGAAAGAAGAGGAGAAAAGAGGGAAATATATAAGATGTGAACAAGGGCTGGGCATATACATCGATATAAGCCAATCAGATTTCCCACAATCAATTTTCATGAAGTTGATAAATATATACTAAAGTGGTAAGACAGCTGCATGGTAGACAGTGGATGTTTATCTTTTCAACCTTGGAGTCTAAGTCTTTTTGCAACAGTAAAAGTATGTGGGTTCCAACAGCATAATAGTATACCCCAAAACATCAGTTTTTGCTGCATTGAACATAGTTTCACTCAATTGAAACTTTATTACAGTTCTTCACTCTCTAACAAATCTCAGAAAAAATGAACAAATAATACACGCTGGTAGATTTCTTGTCATTACCATAAAGACAGTATTCTTCTTTTAAACAAAAAGTAACAGAAGTTTAATTACTTTTTGGATTACAACTCCCCAAATCCTCTAGTCACCTCTAGACAATGTGAACTCTGTGTTGTACAAAAATAAGTTTTGCAAGTTCTATCATCAACAGTCAAAATACAAAATATAATGGGGCATAGATGACACCAGGATATCAACTTGGTGGTCTTGTATTGTTTGTACCAAAGCAGCATTCATGGTGTACTGAAAACTGTGTACAGGAATCAAAATGGGACTGGATGAGATCATCTCATCTCTAGATAACCACAAGTACCTGAGGCATACTTTTTTGATCATATCAAGAAAGTTACTTCTTGGTTTTCTGCTTTATTCAATGAGATTTCTCCAACTGAGAAGTCAATATCCAAATCTATTTTTAGTTAATTTTTCTTATCATCAACTTGAAAATAAAAGTCCTTTGTGCTTATGCATTAGCCTTATTGCAAAATGCGGTGAAATGGCTTACCCATCGCAGCTGCCCATCACTAGTGAGTTCCCTGTAGAAGCCTCGAAAATCAGAGATGATTTCCTCCAAGTCTCTATTGACCACGTGAACTGCGAGTACATTGACTGCACAGACAACTGCAAAATAAACAACTATTTTGAAGCTTTTGACTATTGCAGTCTGTATATTGTTCTGGACTTTAGTGATATCAGAAAAAAATGGTCTGGGAGACTGAACATATAGACAACTCTGCTAAAAAGGACAGGTGGGCACAGATCAGTGGCTCTTGGCAATCCTACATTAAATATTATTTCATAACCGCTTAAAATGCTGAAGTGTATAATTGCTGCTTTTCTGAATCTGACGCAAGGTGGCCAACAATAAGATAATTTAAAAATACAATATAATAAAGATACTTAAATTAAAAACAAACATAAAAACAAAAATCTTCCAGCTAAAACTAAAACTACCATATGCCATAGGGAGAGTGCAGCAGGGCAAGTCAGAAATCAAATAAAAAAATGGGAGCAAATATTTAACTGTAAATCAGCTACCGAAGAAAGGTCTGCTGCTGAATTCTTGCTAAAGTATACCTCATACACTGGCAGGGCACAGACAACACTCTGTTCTTAGGATCTCAATATATGGACAAGTTCATAAGAAGGCAGATAACTTGGCCCCAACTAATTATGACATGAGATTAGTGTTAAGAAGGTAATCCCAATAGATAATCACATCTACTTTCACTCGAATGAGAGACATACTATGTGATTTTTCACAGCTTTAGAGCCATTTCCAGTGCAGTTGATGGCCAAGAAGATCTGCATGGTTCAATAATTACATTAGAGGGAGTTCACTGCCACAAGATGTAGAGATCGTCACTACCTTTGATGGCTTTAAAGAGGGATTAGACAAAGGAGTAGAAGAAAAAAGAAGAAAAATCTATTAAGGGCTAACAGGGTTGATACACAGTCTCCATTTTCAGAGGCACTCTGCCATTACATAGCTGTTGCTAGGAAGCAAAAGCATCATCATAGGCTTCCCAAAGGAATTTGGTTGACCACTGTGAGAAACCTGGATGCTGGCCAGATCCCGGCATCCACTAGAAGACAAGTGGGGAACACAAGGCCCTAGAACCATTTACAATTCATCACTAGATAGCATGCAACCCTCAGCCTAATTTCAAAAGCTCTGCACAAATGAACAGTTCAGGCTGCTGTAGGAGAGAACCGTCCATCTTCCAGCAGACCACTAGGTGGGGAAAGAAAGATCAGCATGAGCTCACCTCTCCCTGCTACCCAGAATGAATGGAGCCCTCAACAGAAATCAGGTTGCTCACTCTTGTTTCAGAAAGAACTGTCAGCAGTGGATTAACTACAGTTTCTGACACGGATGGGAAAGATAGGAACCATTACTTCAAAAAAGTGTTGCATGGATGCATTAAGTAACTTCTTTCTAGATTTACTGGGCAAGACATAATTGGTCTGGAATGCAAATAAAAGAAAGCCAGCTTATTTGTGATGGCACTGCAAGACTAGAGAGGTTTTACAGTCTGATCCAGGATGGCTTTTTATATAGCACCCTCCTTGATTATGGATCCTGCTAATTTATTCAGCTTCCCAGACTTCATGTTTTGTTGTTGTAAATTTCAGTAGCAAATCTTTTCAAGGGATTGCTTTCCCTTCTGAAATATCCAATTTCACTTCTCTGTCTTGAGAGCTAAACTATTAATAAAAATATTCTCAAATAAAGTGAGCCCAAGACTAGGAAACAATCATTCCTAAATTACTTTCTGTAAACTGAATTTTCAGCTTTCATAAAGCAATTCCTGGCTTTGGCAGGAAAACAGCAAAACTTCTAAGTGACTGCATGTACCATTGATCCATTTCTAACAGAAGTGAAATTTGACAGTTTTCAGTATATTTAGACATTATTTGGCTCAGACAACTAAACTCCTCTTATGTCAAGTGAGAGCAATAAAAAAAGGTAAAGGATATCAAAATAAAAGTACAATGAACATAATCTGATTAGGGGTAACACAGGTGTTTGAGCAACACCACGGCTTATAATGTGTTTACTGATGTTGAGATGACACACTGAAGCATAATAGGAAGGTTTTAACGGATTATTATTTTGTCACTGTTCGACCAAGCAGCAGCAGAAGTTACAAGAAGCTCAAAAGTTATTATGCCAAAAAGCGGGGGGGGGGGGACAGGACAACTAAGGGAGAACTGTTCAGCAATTTGTAGTGGCAGATGGTATTTTTAAAAAAGCAGTCAAAACAATTCTAGAGACAAACAGTAGCTGACACAGCAACTGTCTTATCACCCCAATGTTATCTAACTTAACATTATGCATCTTTTAAATACTTACTATTACCATTTTTACACACGGGCTTGTAACTGTAATCAAACCATCTGATCTAGGGTTGGGCCTGTATAAAATAAATGTTTCCTAATAACTCTCTCAAATGTATGACATGCTAATGAAGATCCAAGGCAACCATATTTTTTTTTTAAGAAACCACATTTTTGCAAATTTGAGTAACACTGTTAAGTGTTGACATAACTGCATGCCTACTCCACTGATCAATTCAAAAAGCAAATGCAGCTGGCATCCATTTTAGGGTAATTTTAGTGCAACCAAGAAGAATATCAAAAAGTGTGCAGGCTCTTGAAATCTTGAAAGTCGGCACATGTGTTTTTTGTTCTTTTGGACTGGTCTATTAAAAAGTAATACTGTTCTGCCCTAGCAGGGCATTTTTGTTATATGATATGTTTTATCACCCTTGGTTGCAATTACAACTATGTTGTTGTCTATGTAAAAAATTTGTTAGCACCTTATCAGGCCTGATGCCCACAGTCAGGCTTGATTGGCTGTCCCTAGCAAATCTCTCTCTGGCTTGGTTTTCTTCAGTTTAGTTTAGCTATACATGAGTTAACAGTGTGATGCAGTGATCGAAAAAGCCAATGCAATTATAGGCTGCATCAGCAGGACTCTAGTATAGAGTGAGGGATAGTGCTGCTCTATTCTGATTTGGTCAGACCTTGCCTTGAACACTATGCCCAGTTCTGGGAATCAAAGTTCAAGAAATATATAGATGAGCCAGATGTGCAGGAGATGGCAACCAAGATGTTAAAAAGATTGGAAAACTAAGCCCTCTGAGGAACGACTCAGGGACCGGAATATGTTAGGTTGGAGAACAGAAGATAGAGAAGTGATATGACAGCATTCTTTAAATATATGAAGGGGAATAAAATAGAATGGAATGGAATGGAATGAGAACAGAGTCTTTATTACGGTCATAGACCAGCACAGGTAAAAAGGGGATACAGAAAAAAGGATAAAAACACAGGTTAAAAACAGGTTAAAGACAGCATTGAAATTCCCCTTCAGGTTGCACAGCTCCCATATAACAACATAAGCTTGGAACTAGTTTACTGTGGAGGTCAGTGCCTGACAAATTTTAACCGCTGCTGCACAGAATCTGGCAACATTACATGTTATATGGGGGTTGATGTCTGAAAGTAACAAAGAAATGTAGAATTCTGCAAGAGAGGGGAAATAAGACTAAGGCAGATGTCCCTGTAGTACGAGCACTGGAGAAGCACAGGCTTTGTTGTTTCAATTTGGCCAGAGCCACAGGGGCACAGTCTGTCTGAGAACAGGATCTTCTTGTATCGATCGGCCTTCCAGGACAGCCGAGGGGAGGGCATGACATCGTGCCAAAGTAAAGGCCCTCCAGTGTTTAGGTACTTCTAGTTTTGCCTATATGAAGGGATGCTATGTAGAAAATGGAGCAAGCTTGTTTTCTGCTGATTTAGAGACTGGAATGCAAACCAGTGGACTTAAATTAAAAGAAAACAGATCCTCCTGAAATATTAGGAAGAACTTTTTGATTGTGATAACTATTTGACAGCGGAATAGACTACTTCAGAAGATAGTGGATTCCCTTTCTTTGGTGATGTTTGAGCAGAGCCTGGATGGCAATCTCTTGCCTGTTCCTGAATGGCACAGTTTGGACTAGACAGACTTTGCAGTCTCTTCCAACTCTTATGATTCAATGCTTCTATGAAATAACTGTTTTCATCTGGTGCCTGTAATTTAGGGATGGACAACAGGGATGGAGTTAATTTTTCCTCAGGAGAACCCACTTCAGGATGTACCAGCTTATGAAAACAGGGGAAATAGGTCAAAAACCATGACAAGAAATGAATGGAAAATCTACTCCTTGTTGAGTCCAGCATCTGAGGAGAAAGTTAGGAGGACTCTGGGGTGTTTTGTGTAGGCCTCTAGGTGCAGTGGCTGACCACCTATGGACATTTTTTTTCATTCAGGGGCTGCAGAGGTCCAGAAAAAGGCCAGAGACCACCAAAAACAAAAACAAAAACAAAAAAAAGACCAGGGGCTGTAGGCTGCCCTCTGCCCACTCCTCTAGTAATTCCTCAAAGAATCTCATGGTGCTTTTTGAGACTAAAATTCTGAAGGACAGAGTCATGTTCGTCCACCGCAGCAAAAACAACAGTATCTTATGGAACTTTAAAGACAAACAAATTTTATTTGGTCTAAGCTTTCACAGAGAAGCAGTCAACTTCACCAGATGAATTGCACATGAAATATGCCATTTGGGCTGCAGATTACCATAAAACCTATTAAGTCTTTAAAGTTCCACAACTCTTTTTTATTTTAAGACTAACATGCCTCTTGTAATATAAGATTTCCTAAGAGGCAAGAGAAGTAGACTCCAGTCTACAAAAATATATACCATAATACATTTGTTAGGTGCTACAACAAGTAGGACTGCATCCAACATGTCATGAATTGACTTCTGCTCATGCAACAAGACTTCCTTTCTCCCTTCATCTACCACCCCTCCAGATGTGCCCCTCAATCTATTCCCAAGGATTTCCCAGCTCAAAGCAGATCTGGGGTATTTACAGGAAGCTGCAGGGTAGGAAAAGGTTGTTCCAGGAGTGATATCTGTCACTGCCTGCTGCCTGACAAACGTAAGTGGTTTCAACTCTTTGTCTTTAACGATACCCCAGAAAACTAGCTTTTGCTGCAACCATAAGTAGCCCTTCTAGAAGTAGCCTCTAGGTGCGTATGGAATTTATAAGTGGTACCACTTCCCTAAGGGACACCACATCTTACAGTGGGGCAGTGTATTCCCTCAGGAACAGGGGAGGAGAAGATGGCGCCGGGACGATAGGTGGTGTTTTAACTGGCTCCGTTATCATCTATTTACTTTTTAGCTTTTAATCTTTTATCTTAAATTTTAATTCCTCCACTGTGTCTTGCCTGGTTTAAAATATTTTCTAGTTGACTGTGGTGTAGCGTTTTGGGAAATTCTTGCACTCCCATTATCTCCTCCCCCGGGCCTACTACTAGCTGCCTTGCCTACTAGCACTTCTTCTAGCTTGAAATGAAAACCAAGAACTGCTAATTTCTTGGGATTTTAACACCTCATGGGTTTTTGAGCTCGTTTGGGCTTTTGTTTATTCTTGTATTTTTAATAAGCTACGACAGTTTTAAATGGGAAAGAAAAAACGTTCTAGAACAAGCCCAGAGACAGCCAAGCACAGCAAGCAACTTAAGATAGATGAACTACATGTCTGTGAGAGAAAGAGAAAGAGAAATGTGAGTACCTCAAATTTTACAATTACCAATACCAATAATTTTTCGGCTTTGGGTAATGACGACGAGCCTTTATCTACATCTTTTAAAAATCCTGGCAATGACTTGTCAGCTTATCAGGAAGGAATATCTGTAGAGCCAAAAGAGACAGGCGAGTCTGTCCTTGAGGAATTGCTCATTACCGAGAAGGAACAGCCCACAGAATATCAAGTATATCCTCCAGATTTTGTGACCAAACAATGTCTCTTAACAGCCCATACTGTTATTTCTATCTATGAACGTTTAGAAAAAATTGATAACCAAATGAAGCTTCTCAAACTCTCCTTTGACAACTTCATACAAAAATACACATCTTTAAAAGATGGCTTGAGTCAACCCAGTAGCTCGGGGCTTAACAAGGAAGACAAGCTGGAATGTAAAAAGAACAGGAATAAAGTCCCAAGGAGCAGCTTACCAGTGGCTTCTATGGAGCTGGAAACAGTGAAAGGCAATAGGATTTTACAAACAAACCAAGTGACGCTGCAAATCACTTACAACAGAATAAACAATGGCAGATGGAGGTCCGTTAGAGCTATTAGACTTTATTTGAGCCAACTTTTACACATACGCCCTCATAGTATCGACATGCTCGTTGTGGACTGGCTTCCTAGTACTTCTGCTCATAAGAGAACTGTGCTAACATTCAAACAATCCACAATTCCTCTCATGCTGATGAAAATGAAGGGTTTTTTGTTCAACTATCAAATAACACCAGTTCGGGTCTATAGAGACTTGGCTATTACCTCTTTAATTCACCCTAAGTGCAGTAATAGGATGCCTATTGAGGAAAGGAACATCGGCCTGTTATCATCCAAAGAAACTTCTAGCCAGATCATACCACAACTTGGACCACCCAAAACTTCCAGCATGGAAATAGAGAAGCAACCGGTGGGCCAAGATGAATCAACTATCAATGAAGAACATACGGACATCACCTCTAGACTGGACGACCTCAAAAACACGCTGTGTACCATCAAAGAGTTGGCCAATCCTCTGGTAAATTTAGTAATGACAGATGAAGTCCCTCATGTTGGAAGAGATCTGGCCGGGGGTTGCATCGATGATTTATTAGTAATGGACCAGGACAACCTGACAACTCTAATTTCAACATAACCTTTGGAACCAAAGAAGGTTAAAAACACAGTTACCTTGAAAGAGTTGTCTCCCTACCAAAAAGCCCTGGTGCAAACAGAATCCGCAGAAATGTGAGAGGACACTGATCTAACTGTACCAGCCTGACAAACTTGTTATCTTGGAATATTATGGGCTGGTCGAGTAAGTTCCATGGCGCAGCTTTTGCAACTTATTTACAAAAGTTTAAAATTTTATGTTTGCAAGAGACATGGGCTCATGGCTCTAATTTACCAGTACTCCTTGGATTCTGCTCATTTTCTGTCCCGGCCGTTAAAATAAGTGCTAGAGGCCGTGGTAGCAGCGGTCTCACTATATTTGTATCAGTTGACTTACAAGTGGATATTCAACCATTGGTCACTCTCTACCCACAATGTATACAGGCTCTCCTTATCAAGAGTAGACATTTTGGTACTCTTATTTGTATAAATGTGTACATTCCACCCAGCCTATCTACACGCTCAGGTCCGAATAGCATCTGGAATCATCTATCAGAAACCCTCAGCCTTCTGGAACATCAATATCCCTACACAAAAACCCTGCTACGCGGAGATTTCAATGCAAGGACTAGGGTGCGGCTGAAACATCTGGAAGGTACTAACTCTGGCCAGGTCTCGCAAGATATATCGGTTGCCAGGGTCACCCAAGATACTAAACAAACAAGTCAGGTCTGAGGTTTTTAGAGATCCTTTCCCTGCACCATCTGCAATGCCTTAACGGGTCTCATTATGACATAACGTTGGGTGCCTATACCTATGTTCCCAATAGAGGAGCTAGTACAGTTGATTATATTGCGGTTTCTGCTAACCTGCTTACTGTTATTCATAGTCTGGAAGTTACCAGTAGGGCTGAAAGTGACCATTTTCCTTTGTTATTGTTATTTAATTTTGAAATGTGTCTCCCCACATACCGCCCTCAAAATCTAAATGGAATCCTAGTGGGAGAACAGAGAATACGATGGTCAATTAATCTGAGTGCTTCTATAGTTCAGCTATTTGAAAGTAACACTTCCAAAGCCCTCCGCAAAGACATCTTAGTTGCTAAGTCAGACATCTTACACGTTTATCAAACCATCATTAAAAATTTGAGACCCAAATTGGTTTGCAATAAGCATTTTAGTCCTAATAGGGTAACAACTAACAGATGGTTTGATTTAGAATGTAGAGCTGCCCGGAAAGCATTAATGGATTTCTCCCGACAGGTACTTAAAGATAAGAATACTAGTACCCTCAACACCTTAGTGGTCATGAGGTCATCCTATAAGGCACTCCTAAAACAGAACACAATGGAGTCATTTGGCCCTAGCTGTGAAGACCAAGAACGAGAAGCAGTTTTGGGACATTGTTTCCATTGGTATGCATGTGATTAGACCAGTCATTATTGGACAAATTCTATCGCAAGAATGGCATACTCATTTCGGTGAGCTTTATGGAGCTACATCCATATAAAACCACCCTTCACTCATCTCGAAGACTGTCTGCTTGCCTTTTTGGCCACCTGTATCAGTGTCAGAGGTAAAGAAGTTGATTGCAGCTCTCACCTTGAGTAAGGCACCAGGGGAAAACATGATGCCCCCTGAAATCTTTAAATGTTTCCCCAAGTGGTGGGCCCCTATACTAGCAAAAGTGTTTACCCAGATTAACAATACAGGCACAATCCCAACAGGCTGGAAACAGAGTATAGTTGTTCCCATCTATAAGAAGGGAGATAAGCAAGATCCCAATAACTACCGGCCTATCAGCCTCTTGGATATCGATTCCAAGTTATACAGTAAATATCTGTTAAATAAATTAGAAGATTGGGAAACTACAAATCATGACATTCACCCTGAACGCGCAGGCTTTCGGAAAGGTCAAGGCACTACCGATCACTGCCTGACCCTCTACTTTTCAGCACAGTAAAGTGTTTTGGGACCTACCAAACATTTATTTGCCGCCTTTGTCGATTTAGCAGCTGCCTTTGACTCTATTGATAGAAACCTGTTGTGGCATAAATTGGCTAACACTAATATAGATTCTCGCCTGTTGTTCCTAATCAAGGAACTTTATTCTAATACAACTGCTGCAATAAGAGTAGGTATCTCCGGTTCATTAACAGCTCCTATTCACACAAATAAAAGAGTCAAAGAAGGTTGCCTGCTGGCACCTTTACTCTTTAATCTATACCTTAACGACATAATTCCAGCTTTGTCAGGCCCAGAATTTTTTCCACCCTCCATTGGTTCAAAAAAGATTTCTGTCTTGTTATATGCCGATAACATGGTTCTAATATCACTCAGCCGTGTAGGTTTAAAAAGGCTGCTTTCGAAGCTTAGTGTTTTCTGTTCTGAAGAAAAGCTGAATATTAATTACTCTAAAACAAAGGTGATGGTGTTTGGGAAAGACATCTTCCTTTCCAATGGTCTATTAATGGCCACCAGATTGAACAATACTAAGAATTCAAATATCTTGGCGTTCATTTCACAGAAAATCTCTCATGGAAGCCCCATATAGAAGCCACCAAAGCAGTAGCCTTGAGATCTATCAGGGCAATTCTCAGATTCTATAATGCTGCTGTGGGTCACCTGGTTGTGCCAGCACTAAAAATATTCCAAAGCAAAGTTATTGCCCAGATTCTCTATGGTGCTGCTGTATGGGGATGGGATGATTCTCACATATCTAAACTGGAATCCCTCCAGAATACTTTTTTTTAAGAAATTGCTAAGACTCCCCCGGGGACCCCGGCAGCTTTGGTTCGGGCAGAGGTCGGGTTTCCATCCATCAGAGCCCGTATTCATTTGGCTCTATTTAATTTTTGAAGAATAGTTAAAGATTCCTCAGTTAGAGCTTTTCCCATGTTATGTTTCAAACAGTTATCCAAATGTAAAATATGGAAGTCAAGATACCATAAGTTGCTCGAATGGTATCTTAGCCCATCTGACAACTTTCTCATCTTGAATTCCAAAGAGAAGCTCCGGGATTATTTCTTCCATCATGCCGCTCAATCAGACAGACAGGCTATCAACAATTCTAATTTTTCTAAATGGTACAAATTCTACAAACTTGACCATCAAAGGGCCATTTATTTGACAAAGCTTACCTTCCCAAAACTTAGGCAAGCTTTCAGAGCCCTTTGTTTTCAGTGCATGCCTACTACTGTGATTGACGGCAGATACTCGCATATCCCTTTGGCCCTCTGCTTATGCATTTGCGGGGCCCCTGAAATAGAGGATTTGCCTATTTGTTTTCTTGTCCATTATATTCTGATCCAAGAGCCAAGTTTTTGGGATCTATTTTGCATTATTTGGAACCTAATACTGTCTTAGGAAAAATCTTCTATCTCCTTTCTGATATTGACTCCATGGTAACTCATAAGGTCTCTCTTTTCACTCTGGCAACTATGAGGATCCGGGCCAGATATGTTGCCAATGTCATAGTTGATTGTTCTGGAGACGAGCTTACCTAATTATAGTTTTATTGTCTATGTTTTAACCAAACCAAACTCTAAATTTTTCTCACATACGACTATTATGTAATTTACCGTATGATGTATTTTGCCATGCTGTTTTTATATATGTATTTTATTTAACATTTTGTATTGTACAGTATTGTGTTGCATTTTAATATTCTGTATGCAAATAGCCTTTGGTCTACGCATTAATAAATTGATTGATTGATTGATTGATTGACATCTTACAGTGTATCTTAGTCCAAATATACTCAATAATTTCACATTAGTGTTACATGCCTGGTTGACTGCTATACAACGTTTAGGTGCCTTTCAGCTGAAGAATAAGATACATTTCGAGATTATACTTACTTCATGTGTTTTCAGGGACAAGCATATTAGTTGGTTGCAGCATAAAATTGTTTTTTTTTAATTTTTATTAGAATTTATTACATAAAGAAAAAATATAAGAGCACACAAGACAACATAAATATTAACTAAACAATACATATCAAAAAAACACAGAAAATAAACATTGATCCCAGTTTGGTAGAGGTGGTGCTATATATCATCCTTAAATCCATAATTCTTCACAATATTTTTTGTATTCTAAATCCACTTAGCTATGCACATTATACAGAAAAATTATTATTTATGGTTATACCAATTACATATTAATTATCCAATTTACTTATAAAAGTTCCTTCCATTATTAATATAGATATCGCTATTGGTTATATTAGATATATATATCACATATATTACCTATATGGCATATATAATATATACCATGTAATATTATATAGATATATTTATTGTATAGATTTATTTATACATCTTATCTACTCAGAATTTCTATATTTCTACATTGTATGCTTATTATTAAACTGTACCACCACCTCCTCCCACTTAATCCTCCCCCCACCCTCCCCTCCTGCCAAAACTCATAAAACAAATGCGTCCTTATCTGTCTCTTTCCCTCTAAAAAATACCCATTTTAGAAATTCCATATTTTCAATGGTTTCTATATTTTTAAAACCTTATTTTTTAACAATTTATCAATAATACTTTTAATATCTACCAATATGTTACACCTTCCTATTCCATCTTTATATACCGTATCACCATGTTATTTTTAAACCATTACAGCGTTCTCACATCTTCTAGACACAGCTTTCCTTAATATGTAAGAAGGGAAATTTCCCTTGTATTCACTCTCACATTTAAATTTTAAAACAACATTACCTAAATTTTACTGAAGTTTTCAAAAATATCAGTATGTTAAAGACATGGTGGCATTCTTACCAAATATACCCAATAATTTCACATTAGTGTTACATGCCTGGATGACTGCTATACAACGTTTAGGCACCTTTCAGCTGAAGCTGTGAGAATAAGATACATTTAGAGATTATACTTACTTCACGTGGATAGGTTTTCAGGGACAAGCATATTAGTTGGTTGCAGCATAAAATTGAAAGGGAAAGGACATCAAGGGTTTTAAGCATCATTTTTAAGACTAACTTATTTTAGCATGAATTTTCATGGATTTCAATCTACAAAGTCCACAAAACCTCATGCCAACATAAACCAATTCTTCTTAAAGATGCTAGCTTCTTCATTTTCCCATTATCTCCTTCCTCCTGACGTGAACGGAAGCTTTTAAAACATTAAACCTATTTCTCTGGGCATAGGAGCATGTTGAAAAACAAACTTTTGGCAGCATCCATGTACTGCAAATTCCCCAGTGATATTTGGCTTGCAAAGGAAATACTAAACATCATCAGCTTTACAGACTATATGACTTATTAATACAAAGGTCAAACAAATGCTCAAAATTATACCTCACATAGTCACAGGACTTTATGAAGAGATCGTTGCCAAACACAAAGCCAGACATGGTTTATTTCATTACAATTACAGTTAGCTGAGATTTTAGAAACTGCACAATAACAACTTACCTATTTCTGTGCCTTTGCCCAGTGTAAATGTTAAGCCATAGCCTTTGAGCCCATCTGGGGCATCGGTTTGTATGACAACGTAGGCTGCAGTATAGTCGGGATCTGTGTGCTGAAGAGAAAAGCAGAAACTAACAATATTGAGGTAAACAACACATACAAATGTATCCTTACACACTGAATACTGGCCCATGCTTGACAACTTGGAAGAGTTGCTTTTTTGGATCACAGCTCCCAGAATCCATGCTGGCTGTGGAATTTTGGGAATCATAGTCCAGAAAAATAGTTTATTTTGCACTGCATCCAAAAAAGTGGGTCTACATCCATGAAAGCGCATGCAAAAAATAACCATCAGTAAGTCTTTTAAAGGGCAGCTGCATTCACTCCCCACTTTTTCCTTCTGATGCTGCAACAGACTAACAGGGCTACTTCTTTGAAAAATAGTCTAGAAAATATGTTTGCCAAGGTCTACCCACATCACAACCTGTAAAGACGCCTGGCCAAGTCTACTAGCCTGCTGGCTACTGTGTTAGCCAACATCCTGACAGAAAAAAAAGAATACATCTAATGTACTAGTACATCCACATCCACTGAAGTCTGGAGAGATTTACCTCTTTCTTACCTAATGTTTGCGCTCAGTGTCTGCATGGTGGGCCGGACTACAGTCTCCTTAAGAAGTGACTGGACTGCCGGGCAAGATAGCATATTTTTAATCCCTGCGGGTCTGTTGCAGCCAAATCACTCCTCCGAGTCGGAGCTCCATCCGGCCCACCCCTACCCGGCTATCGCCCCGCCGAGCGCACGGCACACCCGGCCACCCTGCATCCCGCTGGCCCGCGGCTGCCGCGGCCGCCCCACCTACCATCGCGTCGGACCCATGGCGGGCCAGAGAGGTGGGGAAACGGACGTCGGTCACCGTCAGCTCCGTGATCCTGCCTCTCCCCATGGCTGGAGGACAAGCTCGCGCTCGCTCTCCAGGAAGACGCGCCCTCCGCCGCTCTCCAGCTCTGCGCCTGGCCCGCCGGCTCCCCTTAAGACGCCGATTGGTTACGCCCCGCCTTTGGGGGCGTTCAGGCGCCGACGGGGGTGCCGAGGCGGGCCGGCGTCGAAGCAAAGGGAGGAGTCAGCGGAGGGGCCGGCCCGGAAGATCCGGCAGCGAGGGACTCCGATAGCCGTTTCCGCGCTAGCCTGTTATCGTGCTATGATTCCACCTTCAACATCCTATGGAATTCAAGTGGAATCATAGCACGATAACAAGATAGTGCGGAAGTGGCCAGACATAAGCGTATATCGTCCTTGAGCTTGTCTGCCTTCACACTATTGGTGGCATTCTTTTCCATGTAATGATTTGGAGACTCGAAACGTGTTGGGGAGCGTGAACTTCTGGACCGTCTGTATGCATGACTTCCCACCGTTCGCCTGTTGTGGTTTCTAAAGGGAGAAAAGCAGGAGTGCCCTTTACTTTAGCCCCCGACCTGCGGTCGTACGCGGTTACTTGGGAGGATGGACGGCATCAGAGGAACCTATTTTGGATGACACAGCTATGCATCCTCTGCCCCGTGAAAGTGCAAAGTGGAAATTTCCACCGTAAAAATTGGAAATTTAGTTCCAGTCGCCCGTTGCGCGCTTGTGCTCGGGGTGACGCCCTCCTTTCGAGGGCAATGCGACGTGGAGGACCGCGGTACATAATGGACCCTTTTCTTGGCAAATTCGTTGCAAACTCTTCAACCGACCGAAGAGGAGCCCCTGTTTAATTAAGCAGCAGATATAACACAGATCAAGTATTATCTGTGCAAGTACTTAAAAGAAGAGGGGCGCCACGGGTATTAAAAAGGGGAGGGGGAAGGATCCTGCTAGCATCTTTACGACGCATTTGTATGTGCCTTCACGTCGCCTGTCGAGTTATGACGACCCAGTGAATTCCATAGGGTTTTCTAGGGGAAGGCACATTTAGAGGTGGTTTGGTCAGTTGCTTCCCCTGAAGTATAGGCCATTTCCACACTAGAATGTTATAGTGCTATTCCACTTTCAACATCCTATGGAATGTGTGGTTTGCAGTGTAGGGAGGGGCCTCAAAGGCCCCTCCCTAAACTGCAAACCCCACGATTCCATAGGATGTTGAAAATGGAATAATAGCGCTATAACAATTTAGTGTGGAAATGGCCATAGCCTACTGCACCTGTTGTTCGTTGGTGGTCTCCAATCCTAGCGCAAACCTTAGCTTGCAAGGTCAGACGGGATCTGGTGCCTTTAAAGCAGAGCTTTCCAAACTTTTCATGTTGGTGACACACTTTTTCTACATGTATCATTTTGTGACACAGTAATTCAGTTTTACTAGCAAACTGGAGGTACCCAGAGGTGTAGCTAGGATGGGGTAAGGCAGTCCCCGCGTCCTGGCCCTCTACTGCCACCCCCACCAGGAAAGGCTCCCGCTAGAGCAGTGGCGGGGGAAAGGCAGCCCCCTCCCACCTGGTCCTTGCCTGCTGCCCTTGCTCTTGCTGGGGAAAAGCCCCAGGGAGAGTAGCAGCAGCAGGCCAGTCTTGGGGAGGGGTTCTTTCTGGGCAAGGGAGGTGACACACTAATGTGTTGCAACACACCGTTTGGAAAGCCCTGCTTTAAAGGATACTGCCCTCTTTAAGATGTGCCAATATATTAGGATATTACAATATATTAGGATGGGTTTTCCTGGATTATGATCTACTTCTTCAGATGCATTGATGGAATAAGGTGTTCATGGTGTATGTGCATAATTGCATAGTTGTAGGCATGAAATCAGAAATAGAATATGATAGTTCTAAAATTAGCCTTAGGGCCCAAATACCCTAAAGGCACCAAGAGCTGTTGGGTAAAAGGGAGCTGCTGCATATCAGTGGCCAGACAAGCCCAGCACAGAGAGTTCTGTGAGTGAAGGGAGAGGCCTTCCTGAGGGAGGAAAATTTTTTTAGGAGAGAGTTTTACCTCTGACAGTTGGAGACAAGATAGTTGGAGTCTGATGAGAACAGATATTGGGAGAGTCAGTTGTGTGAAGGGAGTTACTGAACATTGAGTGTTCGAATGGATTTAGGTAAAGGGTCTGACATAACTTATTTGGAAGAGTTAATTATTTGGAACCTAAGAACTGAAACCTGAAAACCTTCTGTCTGTTATTAAATAAACTGTTGGTTATTTTGTAAATCTCACTCTGGAGAGCATTATTTACCCTGAAGAAAGGGTGAGTCAAGCTTACCACAAAGAATGTAAAGCTCACACACACGTTAATCACCTAAAGGCTCATGATCCCAAATCCAAGGAAGGATTTTATAAGGGGACTGGAAGAGTGGTTGACAGTGACAGGATTTCAAGGGATAGAAACTGCTGGGGCCAACCTAGAGGGAAATCTGCATCACACAGGGGAACTCATTGTCCTGCTCTTGTAACTTAAGACATTTTCAGGGACTAGCACATTGAAGCTGTTCTATGAAAATAGTATACTAGTGCTCTTTTGACACTGAGGCTATGGAGCAATCTTTCCACCTTAGTTGATGGCTCTGGTAAAAGGTAGGAAGTACCACATTGTGGTTGAAGTGGGAGGGCGAAACAACTTTTACAACTTTTTGCAGAGATCACTGCCACTGAGAATACTGTCTTTATAGTGTAGAAGGTGGAGATACTTGTTGAGGGGGTCTGATAGGAGGTTGAAGTTGTAGAAGAACCAGTGTTGTAACATCCTGGATGGAAGGCAGGTGCACCAAGTGGCTGCTGTTGTGGACAAGAAAAGTTTGAGGAACTGCATTATCTGACAAGCCAGTACTGTCCTGCTTTATAGGACCAAGGAGACCATAGGCTGGATAGTTTGGCCTCTTTTGGATAGGAAGAAGCTCCTCACTAGGCAGTTCGTGATGCAAGCTCCTGTGAGCATGATGGGCTGTGTGAGAAAGGGAGGACTTTCAGGTATTCACTAAGGTTTAGATCCATGAGAGAGTGTTCTGTCTAGTTCTCTGAGAAGCTGAGAGTACAAGGGAGCATGATTAGCTAGTCATCCAAATAGGGAAAAAAATTGTATTCTTCAAGTCCACAGGTAGAAAATGACGACTAATATAACCTTAGCAAATACCCTCAGGGCCACTGAAAAGCCAAATGGAAAATGCAGTACTGGAACAGTCAGTGGCCGATGGTGAAATGTAGGTATCTCCTCTGTTGTTGTCAGATCTGGATATGGATATATGCATCTTAAGGGTCTATGGTGATGAACCAGTTGCCTGACCACTGTAGGGGAAGACTACAGGGTAACCATGTGAAACTTTTTTTGGGAGGGGGATGATGTATTTGTTGACACCTCTGAGATCTAAAATGAGATGCAAGAACACACTGCATTTCAGTATCACAAAATACTATAGGAAGAAACTGATGTTTCAGCTTGTGATCTAGATCCCTTTCACATGTACTGCTATCCAGCCACATGTTCCCCATCCTATATTTGTGCATTCCATTTTTTCTGCCTAATTGTAGGACCTTACATTTCTCTGTGTTGAAGTTCATTTTCTTAGCTTTGACTCAGCTCTCCAATCTCCAATCTGTCAAGGTCATTTTGACATTTGATCCTGTCCTCTGGTGTATCAGCAACCCCTCCCAATTTGGTGTCATCTGCAAATTTGATCAGCAATCTCGTTAAGGCTTCAGGCCTGGGGAAAAATGTCTCCAGAAATTTCTGAAGTGTTTAATACAGATCGGAACCAAATTTTTGTCAGTGCACATCATTGCTGTGTCAAGCTAGTACTGGTAAGTACAGTTAAGTGAGTTCAGAGACCACTTTTAGTCCGAGTGAGCGATTCTCAAGCCCCAGCCTCCCTGTGGACCCCCCCAAATCAACCTGTTTACTTCAACAGTCCCTCTTAAAATTGTGACAGGAATTGAGGAGGTATTTGTAGGTAATATGGGGTTTTAGAATGCTTGTTGGAATGTAGCATTTTCATATTTTCACATTAAAAGTTTATGTAAAATGTTTATGGAGGACTATTTTCCTATATACTATCTGCAAATATTGAAATGAAATGAAATGTTCATGATTACTGTACATGGAATAAATGCTGAGGATATGTTTAAATAATACGGTATTTTTAAACTTTATATCAAATCTAGAGGGACGAATCTGGCTAACATCAATTCATAAATGTTTCACAAATATAGTTATATCAATAACAGAACTGATGAACAAAGGAATTCTGTTTAAATTCCCTTGGAAGAGTAATCATCAATGATTTGTGTATGTCTGTGAGAAACAGTATCCACTACACAATGATTAAACTTTGGGAAGTTTAATTATGCAAAAGTAATAAAATATTAAAAAATATTTAAGCTTGTGAACACAGCATGATAGGAAAACCAAACCAAGAAAAAAAAAGTTACCACACAATGTATCTTCGACAAAACTGATAGACAAGGCTTGCAGCACAGTTTTGATCAAAAATGTTACATAACTGTTTCCATTAAAATATCAAAATCATTCTTAAATGATTAACCATGGTTACAGTACAGGAAGTGCTGAAAATACAATAAATGAAGTCGTTGAAAACATGTAAAAAGTTTTGCATTATCATCTCTGATGTGTAGAAAACAGTTCTGAACTCATAATATACAGTTGCACTTCTACATGTTGGAGATGTTGGGACTGGCTGTACAATGTTGACTGACAAATGAGGCTGTGGTAGAAGACATGGGACACAATGCACAGAATTATTTAAAATGAAGCGAGTCTTCATATAAATAGTGGTTGACTAATTATGCCCAGAGGCACAATCTATCAGGAACTTTCCCATCAAAAATCCCAAGTGAAGAGAGTAACAGCCACACAAAAAGATAGTGGCAGCAATGCCTTGTAACTGAGACTGCTTAGAAACTAATAGTTTATTGTGCTTAATTGCTCCCAATCCAGTAAGGTGCAATCCTCTTTAAAAACAAAACTCCCATCTCTCATGCAAATAACTGTTATTGGGTACGAAATCCTCCATACCCACTTACACAGGGGTGTATGTGAAATCCTGAGGTGTACATGCAAAGTAAGCTCTACACTTACTATTCCACTCATGGAATACAATTGGGAAATGCAGTCCAGACACCATGTCCTTGTATTATGTCTTGGTGAGGGGCCAGAGCAGGGAACATCCAGAAACAGTTTTGGGGCTTATAACCCTCAAATCAATGAAAACTATACATATTAACTAGCATGTGCAGTGTAACAAAGTGCATCATGCAGATGTAGCAAAGTCATCATTAGTGTTTAGCAATCATTAATGGGGTGTGGGATTGTTCAGAAAATGTCTCGTTGGTTATCAAGACAGGACTCATAAATTCTCTCTGAAAAACAGCTCTCGTACTTTATAAAAAAAAAATCTAAGAAGTAAATCATGACATTGGCAAAATGAAACAGTTGAGATTACAGTCTTCCAAAGTTGAAAATGATCCTTCCATTATGAAGATGTGAAGTTCAATCCAATACATGTCTACTCAGAATTAAGTCACACTTGACTTACTCTCGGGTAAGCATGTAAAAGAATGTATTAGTGTTAACATAGAAACTTGGAAACTTACCAAGTAATTTTTTAAAAAAATTAGCTTCTGTAGTTAGGGTAGATTTAATTTCAAATCAATCTTGCAAAACATATTTAACACCATGCTTTATAAAAATAATTACACTTTTAAACATACTACTATTTATAAAAAGTGTTTCCACATCGAGTTCTCATTTGCCAAAATAAGTTCCATCAAAGTCTTGAGGTAAAACATTATCAGAAAAATCATAGACATGGAAGCTAATTTTGTGGGTTTTAAAAATGCATAATCATATTGTCATTAACAAGTTCATTAAATTAGTGTTCTTTAAATTTCCTTTCTGTACAAATGATGTTACAATGAATTGTTTCATTTGTTAATTAAAACCTAATCAATACAAGAATAACTTTCTGGTGTCTTGAATTATTACACAAACGTAATTGCATTACCCATTCTAAAATAGAGGAAAAAAATACAGTCCCATAATTAATTATTTTCTACATAAAGCCCTTTAAAAATTTCATAGTTAGGGAAATGTAAATAACATGGGAAAATGCAACATGACTGCACTATTTTATAAAAATAATTCTGAGATAATTAAAAATTCAATAGGTGTTATTTGTTTCATCAGAATCAAATCTATATGATTTGTCTGATAATATGACAAGAATGATAATTTTCACAGAAAACCTTTGCAGTGCAAACATATTTTGAGTGTAACTGGCAAATTCTAACAATGCCAACAGGAATTTATTGCTTGATATGTCAGAAACAATGGTAAAATCTTACTTCCCATTATACCTGGAGGTAACACAGATATGGCAGAAGGCTTCTGTATTTTTATCACTAGATAAGTGAGGGATGGCACACACAGTTCAATCCAACCGTTCAACGGCCCTTAGAAGGGAATCTTTACCACTATTTTCTGACCATTCAGTGGGATATGAGATGAGCTAAATCCAGGCTCATTTCAATTCCCCTTTCAACAAATTTTTGGTGGAATTTTGATTTTTTTCAAAAGAACTGTACAATCCCAGCTCTCATGTGTGCCAGTGGGGTTGAAGTCTGGATGTAGTGTGTCAGGGCTAAATATCAACCCCTGATTTGCCATCATTAACTCAGCAGTAACTGCACTGGGCTGGATCAAGAGTTGCAGAGTTGAACTCTGGAAACTGAGTGATCCTGCAGGTACAGGGAAGTATTTTCACAGCTTTCCCCTTCCACTGCAGTTCCTTATGGCTCTGAAAATCTACTCTGAGGAGTGGGCAGACCCTCCCCCCACAAAGAAGGGAGCATGAGATGTTTCTAGAACAGAGTGTGAAGTGGATAACTACATCAACAAAGGGAGCCTTTCTTTTTATGAAAGGTCAGCTTTCATGACCAGTCCCTTACCTTTTAACATGTTTTTCATAATTCCTTTGTCGTTGTTGTGTATATGTATCTTTTTAAGAAAAACAGAAGTGCAATCAAATGAATCCCTGAATCTATGATGTTTTACTTTGGACATCCTCATTAGTGACCTTACCTCTCCCTTTTCTAGATTTGTCTCTTCTGAAAGAAGCCCCTTAAGCATAGAGCTGGGCCATGGTACACTGGAAATATCACTCTGAAAGGTTATATCTTGAAACATTAAAGAGATTTTGTCTTTCCCTCTGATTGCATTTTGTGGTTTCAAGTCTGAACATTATTCTCCATTAACATATAAAACATTAATTCATTTTGTAGTTACCTTCATCATTCTTAAACTATGCAAAAAAAAAAAAATCAATTCCCGTATGCTACTTTCCAGTTACATTAACATAAAGTATCAACACAGTGCATTATGCTCTTCAGTTCCAATACTGAGGTCTAGTATTTAATCAAGTTTATCATTGTTTCCTTTTGCTTTTGTAAGAACAAATTTTCTACCCTAATTAAATGTAAAATAAACCTCAAAATTAGGGCTGTATTGATCTCAATTCAATGGAAAACCACTTGAATTGGGATCTTTTTTACTCTGGAGGCAGAACACTTAATAAAACTGGAATCAATTGGTCCCATCAACTTTCCTTGTTATTCTTTCAACATTTCCATTCAGAGATTTATATAAGTACTGGTGTTGCTGTTAGCCACGTAGTTAAAAAAGTTAAAAAAGAGAAAGAAAGAGAGGAATAGAGAAAGAGAAAGAGAGAGAAATAGATTTAGCAGCTCCATTCTTCACCTATGTTCTCATGACATAGTAGGCAGGGATCTGCAGGAACCCTGGCTTGTAGAGGATGAGCAGTGTGCAGAAGCATGCTGTTGATCGCTCGCACTTGCAACTGTTGCTCTGGTTTTAATTCCAACAAACCAGAGATTACAGATTAACAGCTCCTCCTGCCAGTAAGAATGACAGATAGTATGTACTAACATGCTGCTTGTAACAGGTAAGTCAGGGTTCCTGAGATTCTTGGCCTACCGTGTCATACGAACCAGGCCTTCTTAATGGTAATGCTTATTTCACCACACATTTTTTTCATTAGGCTTCCTTTGGACCCTCATATAATGGGGAGAAAAATATCACCTCATTGATACATTAACACTTGAAAAGTGGTTTTCTGCAACCATGTTTTGGAATTCCAGTTTGCTAGCCATCAAGAGCATGCAAATGGCAATTTGCTTTCCTTTAAGTCCTTTGAATCAACAAGGAATTTTTAAAAAAAATATTTTACATTTGGCAGATCTATGCACTGTATGTAAGTTGTGAAATTATAAATTGTCTCCAGGTTGATACTGTGGTTCTGTAGCTGTAAAATAATCTTCCAAGAAAGACTGAATGTATTCAAAAGTTGGTCTTTCATCAGGATCTTTCTTCCAACACAGTTTCATTAATTCATGGAGAGATTCTGGGCATCCCTGGGGGCAAGGCATTCTATAGCCACGTTCCACTTGTTCTAAAACTTCTCGGTTCACCATGCCTACAATTAAACAGAGATTAACATTTATATCTGACAACATTAGTGACCTCTCAAGAAGGTGTTGAAACCTGTCTGGAAACAAAGTGGGTTCACAAGTAATTCAGACTATGATTTGTTTAAACTGAATTAGTGGGCTGTGAGCCCTTAGGTGTTGTTGGATTACCACTCCCATCACTCCTAGTCAGAACAGCATAGTTATATGTGTTGGGAACAGTTATGCCAACTTTGTCTGGGGCCCCAAGGCCGAAAAGGGCAAAGCTAAACTATGGTGTATTTTAATGTAAAAACCAGAAGTCATTTACAACACATAGATTGATTGGAGCCAACAAATCAGGATCTGAAAGCAAAGCTTGATGCTTGGTAACTATAGTTTGCACCAACTGTAGTCCCTTACTACATGCAAAATCAGAGACTGGGATTTGTTCCATCACCCCTTCCTCACAATCTTTCTGGCATCAGAATGGGGTGGCAGATTCTAAAGAAGCTTTCACTATTTTTTCCTCAAAGAACTTCTCCTCTTCCCTTTGTCTGTATAGCAGCATCCCCACTTCTCAGTCCTCCATTTTGCTGTTAGAATAATGCGAGCCTGCACATGCCAAGAGCAGATATGTATCTTGTGACCAACTGGTGAATACAGAAAAGTGAAATGTGCTCCCCACTCCCAACATACCCCATGATCTTAGGCTTCACTCCTTATTTCACCGTTGAATGTAGGCCTTTATTCTCCTTTTCACCTATCCTTCTCCTCTCCCATTTGTGCACAGAGGAGACTCCAGGAAGCCACTGAATAATTTTTAAACTTATTTAAATACTATCCATCTTTGAATATTTGTTCATAAATCACAATATCGACTACTGTTTGAAAAGCACTGTGAAGTGAATATTGTCTGTCTAAAATACTATTCATATGGTTTATTCTATTCATACACAAAAATAATCTCACTGCAATAGTACAAATCTTTGATAATTTTAGTTCACTGAGGAACACTAATTCACATTTGAAAACAAGACCTAGAATAGTCCTGTTTTGAAAGGAATTATTTAAAAAACAGATCTTTCACTGCAGGGATTTTTAGGCAGCAAATGCACAACACTCAGCAAGATACAAAATGACACAGCAGCATTTTATGTATGATGGGAATTGTGTGGTCCTCCAGATATTGCTGAACTGCAGTTACTAGCATTCCTCATCATGCTTACAACTGCTGGATACTGCAGTTCAGCAACATCTGGAGGGCTGCTCAGTTCTCAAGCCCAGTAAGCAATAACAATTACATTCTCATGCAGACCTGATTAGGGTTTTTTCTTTTTTTACCTGGGTATGGCACACGTCCCTTTGTTACAAGCTCTGTCAACAAAATTCCAAATGACCAGACATCAGATTTAATTGTAAACCGACCATATAATGCAGCCTCAGGTGCTGTCCATTTAATTGGGAATTTGGCCCCTAAAGTGGAGAAAAAAAAGAACACGTCTTCTTAATGCTAATCATGTATAATTAACTTTAAAGTACAGCTTTGGTAGAGTAGTACTTATACAATGCTTACGAATCTCTTGTGAGAAAGGAGTGTCTAGAGTATCTCTTTCCCTTGCATTACCTGTATTAAAGTAGGAACTCATCTGGATATTAGACAAGATTAGAATATCCCTCCTTCCCAAAAGCTTTATTTATTCTGATTTATTTGCACACCCCTTTGCTTTGAAAATCAGAATTCAAACTGTAAATGGTAATGTAATATATATCTTGAGAACAGGTGGAAATTTGTTTTAGAAACACACTCTGGAAAGCTTACCCATTCTGCTGTTATATTTACACAAGATTCAGCAAATTTTGGCTGGCTTTATTAGCCCCTACCTGCTACCAGTAAGCAGGCTGCTGTCCCAAGCCTTATGCTATGTCTTTAAACAAACAGGATGGCTTAATGGGTTTCCTTCTTTCTTCTATTCTAAGTCTAGCAGAGGAGTACTCAAAGAGCCCCTGCTTTCCCTACAGTTCAGAAACAGGACAGGAAAGTTTGTTTTGGAGCTGTGCCAAGGAAGTGGAGGCATGTTGGTTTGCTCTTCCTCTGCAGCCAATGAGTGTCCAAGCTGTGTGGTACTGAATCCAAACTATGTGCATCTGCCTTCTCCTCCAGCTCAGGTTGGAGATGGGAAAGAAAGGTATGTATAAATCTCCACTTATGTCTAGAAAGCACACAAGTAAGGCAACTTTCAGGCTGCAGCCAAGTGCTGAGTCTGGGAAAGGGCTCATCCCCTTTCCTCCTATGCTCCAGATGCAGAAGGAATCTCAGATTCATCTCACATAACAAACCTTGTCTCCACTCTCACTTTGCATTTATATATCATTGAAATATTTTTTTTATTCCTGATTATTTTTTTCTATTGATTGTTGAACAACTAATAACATTTTAAACATTTGAAAAAGAATAGTACAGCTTGTTAAGTCATATTAGTTGAGCTCAAGGACAAAACTATAAGGACACTACTTGTGGTTCACAGAAGCACTGCTTGTCTAAATGCTAGGGGAAGATGGCAAACTGTATCATCTAATGTTTGCCTATCCCACAGCTTAAGACTAAGATTGTTCTACTTGCATATTCAACAAAGTCATGTGACAGGATGCTTCCTACCTGTAATATTTTAGAATGCAGGCAGGAGAATAGCTTTTTAAATAATCTTGCACCATGTAGAAATTCTTTATATGTGAAAATCAACATGGAGGGAAAATGTAGGGGCTAGGCTATAAAAGTTCTGCCTAAGGTGGGAACATGAGAAATGCATATCCCATTTCTGGTCTTCTGCAGTGACTGTACTATGTGGCTGTGTTTAATGTGCATTCCAACAGAGAGATGACATTGTTAGAGTTGCTACTCCTCTCCTTCAGTATGCTGTTTTGCTACTCAGAGGAGAATCATGGTGCACTGTATCTTTTGAAGTGGTCTGGGAAAGGAATCTTCAAGTGACTTATTCTGAAACCCTTTTGAAAGGGTCCAGGCTTATCCTTAGCAACTTGACCACTGGAAAATCCATTAAATATATCAGAGAAGTTATTTTGAGAGCTGTTTTGGGTCTCTGAATGTCACATCCAAGGACATGTGATATCCTTGGATGTATCTCTTGGATGTATTATAAATCTCAAAGCTCATTAAATACAGCATTCATTGTTTTATAGAATTCTGAATTTCTATTCAGAACTGCTATTAATGGAGTGATGAACATATATGTATCTCAGAGGGCATCTATATATCAGAAATAGAAAACTATTGACTGAACTGGCACGTGCTCATCAAGAATGTAGATATTTTAATATAATGACAGGAACTATTAGTTTGAACAGCAAATGTGTACCTTGTCTTGCAGTGTACTCGTTGTCCTCTATTAATCTTGCTAAGCCAAAGTCTGCAATTTTGCATACCAGGTTGTCTCCCACAAGAATATTAGCTGCCCGAAGGTCTCTATGAATGTAGTTCATTCTTTCAATGTAGGCCATACCATCTGCGATCTTTAAAAGATGTATATTGACAAAAGCATGTTCAGTTCATCAGGTGTTTAACACACCTTAATGAAAATGTTTGTTCCTCTATAGCCAGGTAAGTTATATATTACAAATAAAAGACTGATACCAATTTTCAGATTAACACATATATTCTGTACAAATAGATGAGGTAAGAATTAGTATTTTACAACATGACTAAATAACCAGAAGCTGAAAATGCTTTACACTAGTTAGAAATGACAGTCATGGTCAGTCTTTCTACATGTTATCTGATAGTAATCTACCAAGACATCTTACTGTGAACAAATACCTGAGCAGCCATATCCACCAACTGCGGAAGCTTTAAATACTTCCCTTCTCCTTCCTTAAGAAAGTCTAGTAAGCTACCTGCAAAAAGACATTAAAGCATGACTTAAGATGCAGTTGGAAATGCCTAAAGGAAAGAAACATAGATTGGACTGTTCTGAATGTATTTTCCAGCTGGGGAAACTTTTACCTTTTACATTATTCTAAAATATAATTATGTTCTTTTAATTCAAACAAACTTTCACAAAATTCTGCACAGGCTCAGTTTCAGAATGTGCTTTTTATACCTCATTTACTTAAAGTGCATTTCAGATAGAAAATTCTGATGGAGTCAATATAAAGGAAACAGAGATAAAGAAATAAAATGTTTCATTTGGTTGTAGAATTCCTTTGGTTTATTATGCTGAGTGTTAATATAAAGTTGCAACAACTCAAATGTAACCAGGAAACACAGGTATTCCCCAAAAGAAACAGCTTTAGTAGCTTTATGATGTATCAGTTCAACATCAGAAGTACCCTAAATAACCTGTGCAAATGTACATGAATAGTAGTGTACTTTCCATATCATGGGCAGCATGAAGGCAATCTCAAGACATTCAAAAGTACCTAGCTTATCAACCTGTAGAGTACTATTACTTGACCACACTGTTCTTGCTTCTTGCTTGTCTATGAAACAGTCCAATTTTACTTGAATTTCTTGGATCTGGACAGGATGGACTCCTCCAGAATGGTCACTGGGGGGCATCTTCTTCCATTTTCATTTAATTGCAGTTTGGCATCATGTCCAAACCACAGTATTAACCATAGTTTTTTTCAGACAAGTGAAACTATCTTTAATAGTTGCTTGCTCAGAGAAACCACTGTTAATACTATAAGCAGTTCCTGGTCTGGACATAGTGACAAAGTGTAGTTAACTGAATGAAACAAATGCTTTCTTTCCTCTGCGACTAAACTATGTGAATAAGGACAGTTTAGACAACTTCCTTATTTCAAGTAGTTTCAAACTAATATTAAAATTTATGTAGCAAAAAGACTGCTGCAAATATAAATGTCATTCCTATATAATAATCATAAGGTTCGTGGATACTTTCCCAACTGAACCCAAGGCAGAATCATTTAAATTGTGGCAACACAAGAAACATAAATGGAAGACAAGAACAGCAAATTATTCAGAGCAGCAAATTATCTGCGGGATCAAAGTAGATACTTTTTGGAATTCAGCCTGACATACTTTATAGTCTATTCTACTATATCCAAAGTATCAATTAAAAGACTAAATAATATAACTCACAAAACATTACTGTTTTCACATCTTTGATTTCTGTCCAAGCAAGTAGCATGTACCTTTTGTCATGAATTCAGTGACTATGTAGATCGGTTCCTCAGATACAACAGCATATAGTGGAACAAGCTTATCATGCCTTAATTTCTTCATGATCTGAGCTTCTTGGAGGAAAGCTTCTGGCATCATTGTACCAGGTTTTAGTGTCTTGATTGCTACTTTTGTAGTTCCATTCCACGTTCCTACAGAAGCAGTGCGTTACACTGTCAGTTATGGTAGAGAGGCACTGTCACAGCACAACAAATATTCTGGGCTTGTGAAGGTGTGCTACTGCTGAGCTGCAGCAATTTTCCATATGACACTTACCCATCCATACTTCACCAAAGCATCCCTGGCCAAGCTTAACTTCTAACCGTAATGATTCTCTAGGAATTTCCCAGGCATCTTTTGCTAAACCTTGTGTCTGAGGTTTCACAGTTGGGCACACCGTTGTTAATTTATGGCACAGGCCATCAGCATGATCTGGTAATTAAAAAAAAGTTCTTTTTATGATCATATATGTTAAAACAATCAACTGACATTTTCAGAAATCCTCCTGAGACTAGAAGTGCTCTTAACACATTTTCAACACACTTAATTACGAGCCAATATATTACTTCAATCTTCTATTTCCAAAGCCTCAAATGAAGCTGTAGAATTTTGTGATTTAAACCTTACCTGTGTAGTGTTTAACAAGCTTTTGTAAAGATTCAAATTGTGCTCTAGTTGTTATATAATATCCACCATTGTCAAGTTTTCTAATTTTGTAGTGTTTCACATTATCACCTCTGATCTCGTCCCAGTCACGTATTGACAGGGAGTAAGCACCTAGGGAAAAAAATAGCTTCTATTATCAACATGTTTATGAGCAAAATAATAGTCTTTTGCTCTATCGAGTAAAGCAAAAACAAAAGCAAATACCTTTTGTGGTTTCACTCTCTCGGACTAAGAAAATACCACGTTGGTTCCCAGGATTTAAAAGTAATCTTTCTGCATCTTTCCTGCCCATCTTACCAAAATACCATCTAGAGAATTCAAAGGAAAAATAAGCTTAAGTAAGTATTGCAATATTTTGGTTAATGAAGCACTGTAAAGATAATCTACTATATAACAGTCAGTGTTTGTCTGTTTGTCTGCATCAGGCAGGCGAAGACCTTACACGATTGGCTGTGTGAGGTGAGCAGACCTCATGTGATTGGCTGGCTGTGAAGATTCCATGGAACCCTGAGGCTGGAAGTTTAGGGAGGGGCCTTTAGAATTCTCATATGAGAGCTCTTGGGTTTCAGGCCGGTTGCTATGGAGATGAGGCCTACCATCAATAAGGATGCCGGAAAACATCTGAGAGGCATATGTGAGAAAAATTAAACTGACATACACATTATAGCCCATTTCCACACTACATTGTCATAGTGCTATTATTCCACTTTCAACATCCTATGGAATCCTTGGATTTGTAGTTTAAGGAGGGGCATTTAAGAATTCTCAGACAGAGAGGTCTTTGGCCTCAGTAAACTACAAACCCCAGAATTCCACAGGATGTTGAAAGTGGAATAATAGCACTATAACAGTGTAGTGCAGAAATGGCTGTGCTACAGTACTACAGAAATGGGTTCCATATGTCAGGAATCTTAAAGTTGAAATTCAAAACAAAAAATGCTTCCAGAAAATGCTTCCCAAAAAAAACTCACAAAAAAGGCAGTACATCAACGTCAGCAGACAACACAGATTGGATTGGGGACTATGGGGAAAAGATATGGGTACTGGAATACACTGGTTGCTATGGAGACAATGCCTAGCAGTAAGGAGGATGACAGTGTATCCCCACAGGAACCCAACCTCTGTATGTTAACAACTATGAATACAAATTGGATTGGGGAATATGGGGATAACTTATAAGTACTGGAATAGGCTGGTTGCTATGGTCACAAGGCCTAGCAGCAAGGAGGGGAAAGCAGTCTATTCCCACAGGAACCCAACTTCTGAATGTTAACTACTCTGAATAAAGACTGGATTGGGGAATATAGGGATAATTTACAGGTACAGAAATAGGCTGATTGGTACGGACATGAGGCCTAGCCGCAAGGAGGAAGATAGTGTATTCCCTCAGGAACCCAACCTCTGAATGTTAACGACTCTGATTAAAGACTGGATTGGGGAATATGGGGAAAATGTACAGGTACAGAAATAGGCTGAGTGCTATGGACACAAGGCCTAGCAGCGAGGAGGAGGACAGTATACTCCCTCAGGAACCCAAACTGTGTATGTAAATAACTGTGAATACAGATTGTATTGGGAAATATGGAGCAAAGTTACAGAAAATGGAGAAGACAGTTTGGTTAGCTCTTAAGAGGAAAATAAAAACCCCAGGCAATGCCGGGTAAATATGCTAGTATATTATAAAACAGAAAGCTGCATCTTAAAGTGAGGACAAGTAAAATGTTCAATATGATCAAAGGCCTTCCCCATCACGTACTTTTAAAATGGAGACACACTATTTGCTATTTTAAAGGGAGCTATAATTTTTTCTATATAAGTTATGATTTAGTACGTTGATGGATACTATGGACAGGATCCTTGGAGAAGTGAAAACCACCACATGTGTACTGGGCCCTTGCCCTTCCTGGTAAATTAAACAGGCCAGAGGGGGACTGGCTGAGTGGGTAAGGGGAGTGATTAATGCCTCTTTACAACAGGGCAGGGTCCCAACACACTCAAAGGAGGCTGTGGTAAGATCTCTTCTGAAAAGGCGAGCATGTTTTAAGGTGATATAGGTTTTTTAAAATGTATTTTAATGATTTGTTTTAATGCATTTAATTTTTTAATATGTGATGTTTTTACTTTCTAGATCCTACCATACTAGGTAACTATATCCTACCATACTAGGTAACTATAGGCAAGTTTCTAACCTTCCATTTTTGGGCAAGGTACTAGAGTGTGTGGTGGCTTTTCAATTCTAGGGGGTTTCTGGACAAGGCAGCTTATCTAGGTCCATTCCAGTCTGCTTTCAGACCTGTTCATGGGACAGAGACAGCTTTGCTTGCCTTGGTGGATGACAGGAACTGGAAAGGGAGAGAATGTCCCTACTGGTTCTGTTTCTGCTGGACCTCTCAGCACCTTTCAATACCATTGACCAAAGTATTCTTCTGAGTCGCTTTGCTGGGATGGGGCATGGAGATACTGTTCTACAGTGGCTCTGTTATTTCTTGGAGAAGTGTTCACAAAGGATGGTGCACAGAGGGTTAGCTGTGAGCAGTATGCTGATGATAACCCAGCTCTTTTTTCTTTTTTGATATGAATGTGTGTAATAGAATAGGCTTTATAATAAGCACAATGGATTGGCTGGTTTTTATGCCCAAAGATAAAAATGTACTTTTAAATTGTCGCTCCATTCCCAGTTCATCTTTCTCTCTGCCTGAGTTCCATAGATATATCCATATACCCATGACAGACAGATACAGAGTAGTTCTTCATTCCTCAACAAAGAACACTGAAGCTAACTCTTTCCTGTTGTACTGGCTAGAAATAAGACATCTTTTACAATAATTTACTGGAAGATATTTTGGGGTTGTGATGATACAGTTGTTTATCTAACTATATTGAAGCACAAAACTTGGAAAAATTCCTTATCTATTATTTATTTATTTAATTAATTTTTGGAATGATAGCTCCCAGAATTTCCCAGCTGGCATAGTCAGTGGAAGATTCTGGGAGCTGTCATTAAAAAAACCCAACTTTTCTGAACTCTCACCAGGCATTACTTCTTGAAACTGTGTAGAGGGAGCCAGGGAAGTACTTAGCTTTATTACTTCTTTTCACCTAATTCCAAGGAAGCTGTTCTTGTGTTAAACCTGTGTCTAGCAGCTATAATGGACTGGGTGAGGACAAACAAACTGAAGTTTAATCCAGACAAGACAGAGGTGCCCCTGCTCTGTTGAAAGACAGATCTGGGAATATGGATTCAGCTTCTGTTAGACAGGGTTAAATTCCCCCTGAAAACACAGGTTTGCAGTTTGGGGGTACTTCTGGATTCAGGTCTGAGCCTGGAAGTCCAGGTTTCAGCAGTGATCAGGAGTGCTTTTGCACAGTTAAACCTAGTGTGCCAACAGTGCCTGTTCCTGGAGAAGCTGGATCTGGTCACAGTGGTACATGCCTTGGTTATGTCCTATTTGGACTATTGTAATGTGCTGTGTGTGGGACTGCCTTTGAAAAGTACTCCAAAACTATGGTTGGCCCTAAGAGCTGCAGCCATAGTGTTATCTAGGCCTGGCTACAGGGAGCACACAACTCCTTTGTTGTAACAGCTCCACTAGCTGCCAGTCTGTTTCTAGTTTTGCACTGGTTTTGACATATAAAGCCCTTCACAGCTTGGGCCCAGGTTATCTGAAGAACAGTATTTCCCTTTACAAGCCCAGAAAAACTCTAAGATCTGGAGAGGTACTTCTCTCTGTCCCACCACCCTCTCAAGTGTGTTTGGTGGGAACAAGAGAGAAGGCCTTCTTGTTAGCTGCTCCCAGACTTTGCAACTCCCTCCCTAGAGAGGCGAGGATAGACTCATCCTTGCTATCTTTCTAGTAGCAGGTTAAATCATTTTTGCGGCTGTTAAGCTTTTACAAATTGACTGCATATGGGTTCTTGATGCTCTGCGAGCATGTTTTAAGGTGATATAGGTTTTTTAAAATGTATTTTAATGATTTGTTTTAATGCATTTAATTTTTTAATATGTGATGTTTTTACTTTACAAATAGTTTAATTGTTTTTTTTAAACTTTATACTTTCATGGATATTTTAATTTGTGCTGTTCTAATGTTGTTAGGTGCCTTGAGTTGGGAGAAAGATGGGATATAAATAAATGTAAGAAGGAGGAGGAGGAGGAGGAGGAGTGATAGTAGCAGTAATTATGCCTCTTGGTCCATAGCTCCCAGTATAGTCAAAAAGGGCACACATTCTGATGGACTTGAATTACAATAAGTCTACGTTGCTTTTTCATTGCAGCCTCAGTGATCCCCTGCAATTAATATGATTTAATTGTACAGCTGTTGTTGTTTTTAGATCAAACATACCAAGTACTACTGCACAGGAAGGGAAAGACAGAATTTCTTTTTGAATTACAAAAACGTCTTTTAAATTTTTTTTAAAAAAGAAATTATGCAACAGAATTCTATATAGATCAAATGCTACTGTGGCTTCTTGTAATTTCTACTTGATTATGGAAGAAGTTGAAGCTTATTCTATTAGCTTTATTTTTTTCTGTGCTTTAGATGCACTCAAAGATGGGTGAGGTTTCCAAAATTCCAATTAATTTGGAAATTAACCTGCCATCCCCCAAATACAATTCCACCCCTCCCCATTTCCTAGACAGTATAGAAAGCAGCAGTGGCAGTTACGGGGGAGCAAAGGAGGAAAGCTTGTCATTTTCCTTGCTTCTTCCTTCAAAAACTGCATTAGCAGCACAAGAGTGTTAAGAAACACGGAGGATGTACTACATCCTGAATACTTCACATGCTACTACAACTCTGGTAAGAGCTACAGCTCTCAAAGTCTTATGGGCTTCCCCAGTCTGTGAGCTAAGGAGAAGAGTCAATCTCCCTGGCCTTTCCCTCTGCTTCTCTGTGGCTGGCTTTGTTGCCTTTATACAAGATAAATGACTGCAAAAAAAAAAAAAAAAAAAAAAATGCTTTCAGTATGATGGCTGGAATGGGAAACAACAGGGTTTCTGATAAAGACTGAATTTTGATCTATGACAGAGAAGAACTGGGTGAGTGGGGTTTGAAACCTCTCAACATTTATAAAACTAAGGACAGGTTAGGAAAACTTCACAAAGATCAATACATGTGTAAGCTCTTTACACATGCCAGGGACTTCTAGGGAGTATATGTGCATGGGTAGGTGGCAACCTAAGCACTACTTGGCTAATTTCCCAAGTCAATGTTGACAGACTTCTGTTTACAGCACTTAACCTAACACCAATACAGCCAGGACACTGTTTTTCTCCTCAAGATTTAGATACCCCTCAAAAGCACATGGCAATGAATAGGGCATGAAGAATAAACCCTTGGAGCAGTTTTGTCAAATGACTTGCTTTGTATGAGTCATCAGCTACTGTGACTCTGTTCCACCCACAGTAAATTAATAGAAGGTTACAGCTCCTTCATAATCCACAAGTAGTACTTCAGCACTCATCAAATGGAACTGTACCATCTAATTATGACCTTGTTGCCCTTAGTACATAGGAGAAGGAGGTCAAAAGGTACTGCAAAATGTAAGAGCTGCTAACAGTGCAAATCCTGTTCTTCTCTCAGTCTTTCTTACAGCATTAGGCTACTGATATACAACAGAATATCAACAGATATACAACAGAATACTGTGGCTGTTAATATTCATATAAACATGGCTGCTGCGAAGCCAGCTTCCACACATGTGAGCCCAGTGAACTGAAATAAATTTCCATGTCTTGTAAAGCTAGAAATAGAAACAAGCTCATTGGAAGGCAGTCCTTAGTTACTTTTGTCTAGGAAAAGAAAAAGACCTTGAAAGTGATTGTATCACAAGATGCTTCTTTCCTCCTTCCTGCTCTTCTTATGACAACAAACACTAAATCAAGAGTGGCCAAAGTAACTACCTTAACTGCATAGCTACATAGCATCTCTTGGACCAGCTCCCCAAACCTACTTTACTGTGCATCAGGGGTACAAAGAGAAGAGGGTTCACTCTATTGGTGACTGAAGGACAGGTGAATGACACTTCCACCCGTCTCCCACCAGACAGAGGATGGTGAGCAGTACTGGTACAAACATCATCCTTCTGTGTCCCAATCATCAGTAGAATGGACCTCCTCTCTGTGTGGCTGATACCTGGTAAAGGAGATCGGGGTAGTTACAATCATGAAACTGGACCCACAATTGTGATTACGAAAGAGACCATGACATACCTACTACAGTTGCTGCAGATTATGCATCTGTAAGTCTGATCTTAAATTCTTTGTGAATGAATGAAGTTTGTTGAACTTCATCCACAAACCTGGCTCACCTAATAGCCATAAATGGCATTCTTCTCAGAACTATCTAACTAACTGTCTGGTAATCTAACCATCTGGTAATGGTTTTAACAGTGGCTCTAAGCACCCAACCCCCTGAGAACTCATATAAAGTCAGCTTCTTTCTTTCACAGTCCAGGGCAGGGGTGCCCACTTTGCCCAAAGTGTGGCCCATGGACTGCATCCAACTCTCCAGGATCATTTTTATGGCTCTCAGAAGTGAAAAAGTCAGGAAATGACTTCTCACTTGCTTACTTCCTCTTTCAAAAAAGGCCTCTCCTGGGCCTCAATTTTCCTGGGAAGTATAAAATGTCGTAGAAATGCAGCCCATGCCAACTAAAAGGACATTCTGAGACAACTTTAAAAAAAAATCACAAAACTTATTTTTGACCCCCAAGGGGGCCCAAGAGGCCTCCAAATGTCATGAAGAAAAAAAGTCTGATTTTTTGTGTGTGCCTGAGAAGCCTTAGAGCTCCAAAACCATCCCTGGATGGCTGCATGTGTTCCATAGGCTGTACTTTGCTCACCCCTGCTCTACAGTGAAACACAGTGAAAATTGCCTCTCATGTCTCCTAGAGGGAAATGGGGGACAAAAATTGATTTTTTTTTCCAGGAGCAAACATAGTAGAGGGTTGGGGCCCTGCAAGGTCTCCTGAGGGGGGCAATGTGGCTCCCTAGCCTTCCATATTTGCCCACCCCTGCTCTAAGGCAATGCAGAAGGCTGCAAACATAAAAAATAATAATATGAGCTAGGGTGAGTGCTGCTAAAATACTTGTCCTCTGCTGTCCTAGAGTATATTGACTATATACAATGCATATTTGACTTAGTGCATTTCTATACAACAGTAAATAAATAAATCATCCTATTTTGTTGCAAGTAGTAAAATAGGTGGTGCCAGAGATGCTAGACTGCATGCTATCATATAAGCAAAGGTAGTTGGTGGCCTCCAGGGGGTAATGGATTTATCTGAACTTTAAAAGAGCTATCCAAGATACCAAACCTGAATATTTGGGAATGGGTTCAGCATTTGGACTGTTCTGTTAATGTTCAGGCTAAAACTGAGAGTGGATTCACTGCTCCACTGACATGGAAGCTGCCAGTCAATACTAGATATAGATGCTCAAGTTCAATTTTATTGAAGTCCTCACAATGGAAGACAATGCTAGAATTACCAAAATATTACTAGTAAAAAAAGAGTCAACAAGTTTAAAGATAGTAAACAAAAGTAATATCCAATTTCAGCCTGGCAGCACAGTTCCAAATAAAACATTTGTAGTCTTACTTCTCAAATTTTGTGGATAACTGGTGGGTCAGATATAATATAAATTATAAAATCAATGTTAAACACCCCCGTTCATGATCACCTTAGACAAACGGGCACAGCCTTGGCTACAACCACTAAGAAAGTAGCAACTCTTATCATTAGGTTCCTAAAATATAGAAAAATATTCAGGATAACCTTGTTGCCAGAGGAAAACTATTCATTCTGGAGATGTGTGTGAAACTTAGCATTAGACACTACAGTATCAGCTGGTAATGTGGCAAACTTCCCCATTGAGGCTAAAGAACATAAGCCACCAGAATTCCTATTTCTGAGCCAAGAAAACACATTATCACCATTCCTACAGTTACATTTCTAAATGCAAACGCAGTTCAGCAATACCAGTCACAATCAATGCAATATTTTGAACATACTTATTACAGATTTACATTGTGCTGAGTATGTTCTCAAGGGATCCTGGGTGAGCATGCTTATCTGGCCTGTATTACAGGACCGGCTGGACGAAGCTGGGGGAGTTAACCTCTCCCAGCTTTGTCCACTTGGGTTCTCCATACAGCAGTGTGTGAGGCCAGGGGTAGGGGTGAAGTTGCAGCGGCCTTTGGACCTGATTTTCTGTGCTTGGCAGGATAGAAATCTAGGTGTGGAGGAACTTCCCATCATTCCATTGTCATGGACTGATTACTAGCTGGTGGTGTTTATAGATTCACTGAGACTCAGGGCCTCTGGAGGGATGGAGGGCTGATTAAGATAACCTGCCCCAGGGGACTTATGGATCCAGATGGATTCTTGATGGCTCTTGTTGCCTAGCCAGCTGAATCTGTCAAAGATCTCTGGAATAAGGAAATGGCAAAGGCAGTGGACACAATTGCCCCCAAGCATGTCCTCCCATGGCAGTGATGAAATAAGTGGGATAGAGACTGAAGAGATGATTGCAGAAGACTTGGAGTGAGTCTAACTGAACACAGGCTAGAACTTATTGGAAAGCCTCTGCTGCAGCAAAGCTGGCAGCAAAGAAACTATTTCTTTGACACTGTTGTGTCTGCACAGTGTCATTCAGCAGAGCTGTCTCAGTGGTCAGAGGTCTTTTACGCTGGCCCAGAAGATGAAAACAAAGGCCACTTGATAGCCTGTTGCAAAGACAAAATCCCTCTGATCCACTCTTACTTGGATGCTGTAGCTGAGAAAGATTCAGTGGATGTAAACTTGGCACCTGCTTGTCTTGTATTATTGGATAAATTTCAATTTGTGCAGCTTGAGGGTGTGGACAGGATCCTTGAACTGGTGAGAGCCACCATATGACTGGATCCATGCCCCTCCCAGCTTTAGAAAGCAGCTAGAGGGAGACTTCTGAACAGGCGAGGGGAATGTTGAATGCCTCACTGTAGCCAGGGAAGTTTTTCAACAACCTCTAAAAGAGGCTGTGTTGGGGTTGTTGCTAAAAAAGACCTCCCTAGATCCTGACATTCTGAATAATTATTGGCCAGTGTCTAAGGTTCTGGAAGGTATGGTGGATTTCAATCTGGCTTTAGGCTTGATTATAGGACAGAGAGCTTTAATTGCCTTGGTGGATGAACTGGATGGAGGGAATGCATCCCTGTTCATTCCACTGGACCTCTCAGTAGCTTTTGGTACCATCAACCATGGTATTCTCTTTGGCCACTTCTCTGGGATGGGACTTGGGGGCACTGGTCTGCAGTGGTTTCAGTCCTTCTTGGAAGGACTCAGAAGGTGGTGCTGGGAGACCTGCTTGATGCCTTGGTTGTTGATCTGTGTGGTCCTCCAGGGTTCTGTTTTGTCCTCCATGCTGTTTAATGTCTATGTGAAACTGCTGGGAGAGGTCATCTGGAATTTTGGGGTTTGATGTCATCAGTATGCTGATGATACCCAACAACTCTATCTCTCCTTTCCATCTGATTCCAAGGAAGCTGTCTTAATGTTGAACCATTTCCTGCTGTCAGTAATGGACTAGATAAGCATGAACAAACTGAAGCTTAATCTAGACAAGACAGAGGTGTTCACGGGTCAGCTGAAATGCAGATCAGAGGACAGGGATTCTGCCTGTGCTGGATGGGATTACACTCCCCTGAAATCTTAGGATCACAGTTCGGGAGTTCTCCTGGACTCAAGTCTGAGCCTGGATGCTCAAGTTTCAGTAGTGACCAGGAGTGTGTTTGCTCAGTTAAAACAAGTGCACCAGCTGTGATCATTCCTTGAGATGTCAGATCTGGCTATGGTGACATCTGCCTCAACTACATCCCGTTTGGACTACTTTAATATACTCTATGTAGGGCTGCCTATGGAAACTGATAGGAAACATCAATGGGTCCAAAATGCTGTGGCCAGAATGTTAACCAGGCCCAGTGACAGGGACTGTGTAACAGCCTCACTGGCTACTGGTTTGTTTCTAGGCACATTCAAAGTTCTGGTCATGACCTATAAAGCCCTATATGGCTTAGGTACACACTATATGAAAGACTGTATATCCTCGTACACACCTACCAGAGATCTACAGGGGAAGGTTTTTGCTCAGTCCTGTCAATGTCACAGGCTTGCTTCGTGAGGACATGAGAGACAGCCTTCTCAGTGCCTGCTCTGACCCTCTGGAATCCCCTTCTGCAGGAGCCTAGGATTCTCTGCTTTCCTTTTGCCAGCAGGCAGAGACCTTTGTGTTTAAGCAGGCTTTTAATGTGGGAAGCATCTTATTGGGAAGTGTGTTTTATTTTATTTTTTAAAAAGTTTTAATGTCTTTCAAATGATTTTCTACTGTTTAATGTTGGGATTTTTAATTGTTTTTACATTTTTATTGTGGAGGTTTTTTTAAATTGATTTACTTTGGGACCCACCTGGGTCCCACTCTGGGAGAAAAGGGGCATCCAAATGAAATAAATGAAATGAACTGAGTATCTTCAAAGAAAGCTCAAATCCTAATATAATGGCAACAATTGATAGCTGAGATGTAGACATCTCCCCAATATATGCAAACTGTGACAAGCTAATAAGAATACAAACAGCAACAAATGTAAATATCAGAACTGAACTTGTTTTTCCTAGCATGTGTGAATGCAGCCACATGCACACACACCACATACATGCAAACATATATGAGATTAGTTTCACTCTGAATATTTTGGCACTTAGAACGGAGTCATTTTATATTTGTTTGGAAGTCTTCTGTTTATGATTCTGTTGATAGGTTATGGGTGAAATGACTGACCAAGGACACAATAATGCCTTACTCTTCTGCTTGAATGGAGTCTGCAGGAGCTACATAATTGCTAGGAATGTAGCCACTCTTTCCTGTTGCAATAGATCTTGCTTCCCACCAGTCTCCTTCCCTGAAGGAAAAAAAAGATAGTTACACTGAATATACATGAACATTCTATCGTACAGTGAGATGGTACAAAGAGATAAACTCTCCTCACATATAGTTTAGCTAATACGCTCTCACTTAAATTTAGGAAATGATTTACCAACTAAACTGCCTGTGAACAAGTGAATTAATAGTCTGCAATACAAGAAAGATATCTGCTATGCTTCTGGTAAACGTCTGACCAACAAAAATAAAAGGGAGATCTGGAAGGCACACTATGAAAAGTTCTAGTACCCTAGTTTAGGGAGACAGAATGCTTCCACAACTCTGAAAAAGAATGGAAATTTTACAGACTTCAAACCTTTTAACATACAGCTTCAAAAGATCTTCAGTGAAATGTGAAAGGTGCCCAGAAGAAGTTCCTAATATTAAACTGAACTACTGGAAATATCATATGGCAGATTCAAGCACGACACAAACTTTCATGACATAATTAAATTCAACAAGATAACCATCAGAGTAATATTAATGTTTTAAAGATATTCTTGCTTCCAAGAAAAAGATAAGTTAATATGCAGTTTTCTTTTGTATCTTTCTGAACCTAACTACATGTGATGTTCTGCATGCAGGAGCATTGTGTTACTGACCTCCTCTTTCAGGCAGTAGTCATCTCATAAACGGACAACTATACAGTGAAGCAGTTCTACAGTATGAAAAAGGATTCAACTTGATTAACCCCAATGGAAATGAGAATTATACTTACGTGTTATTGATTATCTGGAACCGTTCACCCTTCTTGAAGGAAAGGTCATCTGTAGTTCTGGCTTCATAGTCATATAAGGCCACAAAAACAGTGACACCACCTAAGGAAAAGCAAAAGTATGACAATCACGTCCGTTGCTACCTCTGACAAAAGAAGTATAAGCCAAATATACAGGAAGTGCACTAAAACATTTCATGAATTTTATTTGGAAAGTGAGGTGGATACTCTAATAAAGTAGCATGAACACTTACAGATGTTCTGTACTGATTGTGTACTTATTACACACTTTTTATGTTCTGTATATTTTCATGAAGAAAATTACACGTGTTACTATAATATGCACCATGAGAAAGCATGACTCATTAGAAGAGGCATTTCATGAGAAGATATGACTCACTACATGTTTCCTGAGGAAAAACAATAAGGCTTAGTAAAGAGATAGGGAGTAGGAAAAGACCACATTACAGGTAGATAGACTCAGTCAAGCAAGTCACAGGTCTGAGTTTGTAAGATCTGAGCAGGCTGTTGATAACAGGGTAACTCTCATTCACAGGATTTTCATAAATCAAAGTTGGTCTGATGGCAATTAACAACAACAGCAGCAGCAGCAGCAGCATAATATGTATTTGGTATTAGGGTCTGTTTTGTGTACACGCATTGGTATTGTTTTGGAAACAGTACAATTTGTCAGTTTACCTAACTTCACCAATGATTTGTGCATGTATTACATAGGTTTTATACTGAGAATACATAAAGTACCTTTTGAAAACAAAGCAGCTCTAAATATAGAATTCACAAATTAAAAATGTTCTGAACTATTGTAGAATTTACTGTATCATAAAGTATACAGAAATTTGAATCAGATTGCAATAGCTGGAATCATCCAGAGAAAACCAACAGCCCCTTTTTTTGGACAATTGACTATTGCAGTAAGAATCAAAACTCTAATTTCAGTGTGAATTCCAGCTCAATGGAATCTGCCCAGGCCAGCACCCTTAGCGCAAGTTGCAGATGAGCTTCAGAGTGTGTCACAGTGCTCTAAAAAAATTTTTTTTTTTTTAGTACAGAGGAGGCTGCAATGGAGACAACAAATTTCTTCTCCCTATTTGATTTAGGTCCTGCAGGCTATATTGCAGAGGAAGGAACTAGCACAACGTATTCCTTGCCCCAGAAAATTCTATGAAATTCATGGAGTCACCATAAGTTGATATGAAAATGTGCGAATACACACACACACTTGATTTATGGCAGCAGTTTCATCTGCAGCTGCACCTCACTGAATTCTTCGTGTTTGTTTTTTGTTAAAATGGATTGGAATACACAATTTAACTGAGTTTTTTACATAGTCACTTTTAAAATATACTGTGTTTTACACTGTTTGTTGATGCACATCTTTAATATTAAAAGTTTGTGTGTGTGTGTGTGTGTGTGTGAGCACACATATGTCTCAGAACTATAATTTAAAGACCATGAAATCAAGACACTTGAAACTTGGCATCCCATAGTAAGAGAATCCTAAGGAAGGGAAGTTATTTGGTTTTTAAGCTATTAAATGATTTTCATGTATTTACAAGTGTTAATGAATTTGAAGCTTGCACTACCATCTTTAGTCACATACTTTCTAAAACAAGTACACAGATTTGCTGACAATACAGAATGAAGCCATGCAGGAGAAATCTGAGTTACAGACTGTCACTCCCACAGGTGTGGCAGCAGTCCCCTCACAGAAATACAGTTGGCCAATTCTTTCCTGAAAAGGTCCTGGGGTGTATCATCGTAGAGGTCATTCCTAGAGGTTCCCCAACAGCCATGGGTTCACTCAGATGAGGCAGGCACTATGTGTCAATCTGGACAATGCCTGATTTTGTTTCAAGGCTTCAATATATCAAACGAAAGGCTTTTCTGATCCATGCAAAGTTGAGTAAGTTCATCTGCATTTTAATACTGCAGAAAATGCTTGATTTTAAAACTCTTCAGCAATTCATTTCATGAAAAAACTAAAAATGACATTGTGCATTTATCACATTTCAACAAAAAGCAAACATCAGTGCCCCAAAAAATACAACTTGGCAACTTTGCCAAACAAACCACACTCTCTAAAAACAAGCACCTCCTCAGTTTTCTTGATTTATTTTAGTAACTTTTGAAGTTAAGTATACATTAAGTATACATTTGTTCTATGAATCGCAATGGTTACACTTATAACGGGGCAACTCAAATAAACATCCGAAATACTTAATGTGAATTTACCTTAAGAGACAACATTTTTTTAGCCTTCAGAATTGTAATTAAAAAAAAAAAACCTTGAACACTTATCTGCATTTTGCCCCACATACTTACTTCGAATTGAGATGATCATCACTTTAGAGTGCCTTCTTGTTACTGTCACCATAGCACAACCCCAACCCAGAAAAAGTAATCTAAGTGTCCAAACATAACATGGGGGTGGCTGGGAGATTTGTCATAGATGGAATAAAGTGCTTTAAAGTTTGTTTGTTTTTAACTTAGCAAACTGATTAATAAGGTTGGGACATGATAGATTTTGTCAAATTATGAGTAAATGAAGCTGGCTTTCTGCACACATGGGTGCATGTTTCCACCTGTTATAGGTAGTGAGTATGCTTAAATCTCAATTTGGTATGGCAATGGAATCCCCACTCGTCCCACATTCTGTTCCATATATGGCTTAGTTTGGTTTCTGTTGGAACGTTAGCCTTATTATGAGGTAAAATGTAACTGTTATGTGCGTGAACGTCTCACTGTCAGGTTTCCCCAGTGATCCACACTACTATATATGTATGCATCAAAATTCCATTTTCTGAGCATACATAGTGATGTGAGTGGAAATATTTATCTTTTTATGTTTTTCACACACAGTCTCTTCCAAAAATGGAATTTTATAAAATTAATTAACAGTATAATAAATGGGTACAGTATTAGTTAAAGAAGGATCTTTCAGAATTGTAATCACATTTTTTACAACTGAGTATCGCTAGGAAGCAACTTCATTTATATTACACACACACACACAGAGACATACATATACAATTTTAGTTCACAAACTTTATTTATTTCCTTAAAAGTTTAACAACAAAGAAAGTATATATTTTTGAGTTGTCATTTTAAATACTCCCCCACCCTCTCAGACAGCCAAGTTACATTACCAGTGAATATATCACTGGAACAAGCTTATGCAATATTGATTTGTGTGTGTGTGTGTTAATGAAATATTTCAATACTATAATACAGCATTGGAAATGTTCCTTGATTCCCGCACCATTTTACCGTAAATAATATTACCATGTAAATGTATGATGAAATTACTCATCTTGGTTTTGGTCTAAGCAGTTCTAATCCTGAATGAAATTTAAGTTGCTCCATGTGCTGAATGGAGCAAGTCAGCAAACAAACATGGGTTCTAAAAGTAAAAAAACTGTTATTATACGGGACTTTAATACACTTTTTTTTAAAAAAGGAGACCCTCCCCCCATTTTTGGATAATATTCTATACCTGTAGCATGGCAGTGGGAACTACATGGGAGGCAGGCTGTATGGAGTCCATTGGGGCTCATAGATCCCAGCCCATCCATCCCCATTTTTGGCCAGATTTCTTTTCAGGTGAAAATAGCCTAGGTTTAATATACATGGTTAAATCATGCTGTTTAGCCCCTATATGCACCCTAAAAAACAACAACAATAAAAAATAACAGGAAGAACAACGGCAGAGACCGACACACTGCCATTTCCAGTAATCCAAAACAGCAGCTGTGATGCCCACTGAAGCCCTCTGGAGCTTGGACAAGCCCAAAATTGCATAATGCGAAACTTTTGAGTTCTCAAATGTGTTCATCCCATCTATAGTGAACGAATATAGACACTGTTACTGCTGGATGTTCAGATATCTTTTTCACTGCACTGCTGGCTTCAATGGTAGGAACTAGTTTAAGTTACTCTCCTGGTGCTGCTTGAGCTTGTATTCAATTATATGAAAACTTTTGGACAGCAGATCCAAAACAAACCCAGGGACGAATATAGACATCACATGCAGGTTTTAGTTTACTCAGTTGATCTTCTTGAAGGTTTTGTTAATACTTGGTATTATTTTTTAAAAGGTACTTACCTGTTAAGCCACTAGGGTATGGACATGGCACAGATGGAAATGAGGAAGATGCTCCTCCAAAAGGTGTCACACCAGATGGCCCACCAAAAGGAGTCATGGAATGGCTGTTAAAATTAACGGAGGATCCCTTTATTGCAGGTGACTGGTTTGCTTGTGTTGAATCAGATCCATAATGGCTGGCATGAGATGCAATAGGTTCTGGAGTATTCTCAGTCCTATACTTCATGGTAGGACTTTTATCTTCTTTACTTTTAATACACCCCATTGTCTTTTCTGTAGAGAAAAAGACTGCATTACTTTGTGGTGTCACTACTCAAATAAGATATTATTTTTTATGCAATTAAACATTTTTTTATGCAATTAAACAAACATTGGAAACTAGTTAAAGATCTACTTGTGCCAGAGTCAAGCCATTAACTTCAAAAACTGAAGAGATTATGAAGTCTTCTATCTACAATTAGTATACAATGGGTGCATGAGACCATGCAATCTTTAAAAAATCAAAGAGGGCCTTGAAACTTAGTCTTTAAAACTGTCAAGCAGGTCTTCAAGACACTGGTATGGGATCAACAAATTGCTCAGAAGACTACAGTCCAGTCAGGCAATATATTTTACAGCCCTTAAATGCTGATCCATAATGAATATACAGATTTAACAATTCACTTAAAAGGGTCAAAATAAGACTATTTTCAACAACTACCCTTTCCATTTTTACTGCCTATAAACCACCATTATTATCTTTGCAAGGCTAGATAGTCCCACATGGAATTGGATTGTTAGTAGCTCTAGCCTGGAAATTCTGCAGCAACAAGGGGAAAAAAGTCATCTTGAAATCCTACAATCCATTCTTATTCTATTAAATTAGTTCTAATTAATCTCATGGTATCATCCAAGCAGAGATAACTGCAGGCCTATCACTTATACGGAATTAAAAATGAGCTTGTCTATAGATACCGGTGTTAAACAGAAGTTCATACCTAGTGCGCATTATTTATTCTCAGATCTCTGCTTGATCAAACAGGGTTTCATACTGATGCACAAACTGTTCTCACTTCAACAGTTTTGTGCACAGTGGAATAGTAATATTTTTTTAAAATTGTCAGACTGCTGCTAGAAATAAACAAATTCCAGTACGTGCACATTCACAGACTACAGTCAATGTAGACAATAGGATGAATAAGATTAACTAAAATATAGTTACATATTTTTATCAGACACGCATAACATTTTAAAATGACATGTCATCTAGCACTTTGCAGCCTAGTAAGTCTCAAACTGGGTTCATTGTATCTCTTGAAGGACAAATATAAGAATCTCTTTGGGTCTACTTTCTATTTCAGGAGCTAGCTACTAAATTTCATTTATGAAGGCAGTTCAGATTATAATGATGCAGATTTTAATGGTAGGTAAAACACTAGAGATTTCTACTAAGGACTACAGTGCTAGCAATACTGTCCCCTCAATAATCCTCAGAGAGACAAGTTGTTAAACTATTCTATTCTAATAGCTTCTTGACAGAACTACAAATTTTATTATACATTGTTTTATGCTTGAAGAAAAATCATGAACCGAATATGCAGGGAAACAAAGATTTCAAAGGATACACATTACTAGTTCCAATTCCTACTTTTCATAAAGGATACAGAATCTTTTCTGATTGTGTGGCATTTGCATCATTTAGCACTGTTTGCTTACTACAAACATCAGCAGGACCTCATTCTTCTTCCCAATTCACCATGAACCAATCCCTTGAAACTGGAAAACTTCAGTTTAGTGGGAGAAGAGGATTGTCTTCATTATAATGAGCCGTAATTCCATTAGTATAATAAGGCTTATACTACCATTGTGATCTCTAGACAAATTATTATTATTCAACGTATATAAAACTTTAAACATAATTCTACACTGAAGATCTTCTAAATGAAGGCCTTTAGGGTTTTGATAAAAGCCACAATACATGCCCATAAAAAAAGTATACTTACAATAAACACCAGTGGAATACAAGACTGCTTTTCAACTAACATTGGTTGTTTCTGTTTCTTGTCTTTGTTCAATGCTACCCAACAGACAATTTCACACTATCCACAAATTTCAATAATTAGCTACATATCAATAGACAATATCCTTTTCACCTACTGGGACTAATGCAACCTTGCATGTAATGCTGCATTAGACAACAGGTGCAATACTGAGATAAAGCTACATGTCTTTGAATATCTGGCATATTTAAAATGTCTTTTTCAAATCTCAGCAATGCGTACAGACTCTAATTTTAAGCTTTATACTAAAAATAGTTGTGTAAACACAGTCTAACACATGTCATTTTACTAGGAAAATGAAGATCAGAGGGAAATCATAACCTAATTAAATTTTTATTTAATCATCTTGAACTACTTCAAAGGTTTTTAAGTGGGCCTATATACTATGATCTTGCCACTTTACACATTCTCATTTCCATCCACACAGATTCTTTTTAGTAATGTTCAGTAACACTTCTGAAAGGTCCGGTAAAAATTTGAAAAGAAACAGAATAACAATAAAGCGACTAAGACATCTGTCTATAAGTTATTTCAGCGGTTATAAGAAAGGATATGTTTAACTCTCCCACTAAATATGAATGGGTAGCAGGGTTTTTTTTTTTTTTTTGGTAGCATATTATACTGAGTTGAATGGAGCTTACTTTCAAGAAAATGTGCATAGGCGTCCAGCCTGAAAAGTTATCTGTGTGTTTGTGTAATACATCTATATAGTACATAATAGGACAGTATGCTGTATATAATAGCCTATTCTGCTTTTAAAGGATTTTCCTTCAAAATTTAGATTAATAAAAATGCAAAGACAGAAAACAGAATATAGGGTCATAATCAGAATTAGTACTGGAATAAAATTAATTGGAATAGGAACTGTGAGGGAGGAAGGCAAGGGAAAGAAAAAAATTATTTGTGCTGCCCCTTCCTACACTTTCACTATTTACTCTCTCTCTCTTCTTTCTCCTTGCTCATCTTCATTTCCACCTGTCTCACCTTCTTTATCTTTTCTGTTTGGGCTGTGAGAAGAGAGGTAAGGGCCCAGACACAGAAAATTTCTTGCATATTTTTTGTATATGCCAAAAACCTGACCTGGCACTTTTCTCCCAAGGTTAGCAGAAGGTGGAAAAGTTCTATGCCCTTGCAATCAGCAGAGGGTGATGAGACGAACCTATTCTATAAGCTGAAACAGAATTTAGTATGCTCATCTGAATTATTTAAACTCTTTTGCCAGGGTGTGGGGCTCAGAACACTCATGAAGGTTATTTTAAAAAAGGAAATAACTCCCCCCTCAAGTGAGCACTTGTCTTCTCATTCCTTCCAGGCACCTAGGCAACCAAATGGGAGGGGACACTACCACACCTGGAGAAAGCACACATATGCCTCCCCCTCTGCTATTCACCTGTGTTTTGCCTGAGTGTGCTGCCTTCCTTCCAGAAGCCTTGGCAAAAGGCAAACAATTGGGAGGTGGCAGCCATATGCCCAGAGAAGGTACCCACATGTCCCTGCCCATTTGCCTGCCTTTTGCCTGAGTGTGTGGAACGAAGGCACATATGCCTGTGCAAAAGGCAAGGGAATGGGACTAGGAGAATGAGGGGGCAAGCAGGCGTCTCATGAATACTCAAATTCGCAAAGGTCAAATTCGTGAGCGTGGAAGGAGGACTGTACTCCAGTAATTGTACTGAGGACTTTGTTTCAAGCTTTGCTTTATAATTTCTAAGTTTTAGTTTTTTGAAAGAGGCCTAGAGCATAATGCTACACTGAAGAAAATGCCAGCTGAGGGTCTACACATTTGGCAAAAAACTAGAGCTGTAGGCAAGACGCTAATGGGAGAGGGAAAGAACACATACTATAACTCTTTAGCCAGAACCCTGTTGACAACACTGCCACTGGATAAACTGGACGCAGAAAGACTGAGCCCACAACAAGTGCATGCTTAAAGCTTTGGGCCTAAATCCAACTGCTAGTCCCAATGAGTAGAGCCACTGGATCAACTGGATTTATAAACATGTTCAGTAGCTGATTCAGTGGGTCTCTTTAACAATGGGATACGGATCTGTGTATTTTATATCTTCCCTCCTGGGTTGTACACAAACTATACATGGTGCCCATTTCAGCAGCACAGTAATGGTGAAACATTGTGGAAACGCCAAATGGTATTACTGATACAAATGCAGTTATGTATCTTGTTTTCAGATATGGTACTATGATGCTACATGATTCAAGAATTCAATTATTTACTTATGTCATAGTGCTTATTATTTATACATAGTGTCTGAAGTTTAGACACTCTTGGTCAGTACTTCAGCATAACTGATTTTCAGTTCATGGGGATTGGACACCTCACAAAATAAATTTCTTCTTTCAATCATTACCTTGAGACCTGCTTCTTTTTCTTCTACTTGTTGATAATTTCATCTCCCCTATTCTCTCTGGGCAGAAAGTTCCAGGCTACCACATCCTTAAAGCCCACTAGACATGGCAGCCAGCAGGCAGTGAGGTCTTGCTGAGAGTAAACTGGAAATTTCCTCAGAGTAAGAATAATTTGTTCCTTCCCCAAAGTATCTCAATTAATATCTGCAAACTGCCCTCAGCTGCCATGGATGCCCTGTAACTAGACAGCATGTACACTTCTGGCCTATGTACATTTCAGGGAGAGGAAGTGCTTGCCAAAGCAAAGAAACAAGCAAAGGAATTTGGCAAACTGACCTGGGCAGACAGTACAAGACGCATCATGTTGAAATCATCAACACCACCTCATCCCCATTTGTTATCTTATATGGTTGGATGTGGACAGCTAGTATGATAAATATGAAGTAGTTTCAATATAGACAAAGTTCATCAAATGAGACAGTTAAAACTACTTTTTTAAATTGGTATTGAAAGATTCACTAAGTAGAATGGAGTAAATTACTATATTCACATTTGCTTAAATGGTGTACTTATCAATTTAAAGCAGTTTTCAGACAGCTGGAACCTATGCCAATGTTAGTTGACAGTGTCTTTTTACAAATTCTTTCACAGTTGTGCAAAGTTAAATCAATTTGGCACTCTCTCTGCTAGCCAATTGTCTCCTTAAAGTATGAGTCCTATTCATTGAGCTGAATCGCTCCATTAAGGGACAGTTGGCTCATATAGAGGAGACTGAGTTGACTGACAATGTGCTTCAGTCACAAAGAAGTTGCAGCAAGATTTTCTAAAATTCACAGTGGGCCTCTAATAAATGAAGCAAGCTGAAGAGGATACAAATAAAGAATGTTTCCAGGAGAGGATGAAGGTTCTGTGGCCTTATGACTTAAATCACATTTTAAAAAGAAAACAAAAACAAAATGTGTTTTTGTTCCATTTGGAAATGTAGCCTCTAATTAAATATTTTCAGTTACTCCTTTTCTTGCTCTTTCATCAAACGGCATACGCTATATTACATTACCAAATTAGAGTTAGCTCTTTACAATATTGTTTGTGGGGTGTCACAAAAAATAGGCATAGAATTAACTGTTGGAATGATAATCTCTATCTACTCAGAAGCCAATCCTACAGAGATGAGCTGGCTACACTCCCAGAGAAATGTGAAGAGATCACAACCTAAAATTTGTTCTTTATCCAATATTTTGTAGAAATATGCAAATAGTTTAAATTTCATCTTGCACATATGCCTTATACATCAGCATAAAAGAAAATATTTACACATATTACCTCCAAAGAGGTTGTTGTGTGATCCTTTCCTGGAAAGGGCTATCCCTGGACCAGAAATGTTATTGGAAAATTACTGACAAAGGGCCAATGGACTTTTACTGAGCAAAGTACTGAGGGTTAGTCTACAACTCCAGGCAATCATGAATGAAACCAATTACTTAAACCTATTTTAGATATGGTTTCTAATCTGGAGCCCTGGTGGCAAAGTGGTTAAATGCCAGTACTGCAACCACAAGGTTGTGAGTTCGATCCTGCCAGGCTCCAAGGTTGACTCAGCCTTCCATCCTTTCGCAGGTCGGTAAAATGAGTACCCAGCTTGTTGGGGGCAATTAGCCAAAATACATTGTAAACCGCTTAGATAACACTAGTTGATAGGCGGTATAGAAATAAATGCTATTGCTATTGGTTTTGGTTTTGGAACTGAAACTGCCTCGGTTACCTTGATGGATGTCAGCTGTGTGATGTATGCAACTTTCTGATTTCTCTCAGTAGCTTCCAATACCTTGTCTTTCTTATCCTTCTGGATCATCAATCTGCAACTGAAATTGGAAGTACCCTATTTTGGTAGTTTCATTCCTGAGAGTTGCTCTAGGAGATCTGTGTCCCAGCACATTTATGCTATCTCCAAGCATTCTGAATGCTGCTGAAAACACATATGAAACTGTAAGGTGAGGTTCTTGTGATTCAGAATATGTCAGTTTACTACTGGTACTATCAGTTTTCTTATCAAAGTGGTTGGAGATGTTTTGAATAGGTGTTTATTAGCTAAATGAATAGCAATAAATCAAAGCTCAGGCCAGAATACATTTTTGACTAGTGAAACATTTGGTCAGAATGAAACAAATCAGATGGCTGGATTTGCTGGGTTGCAAACATTTAGAAAATAGAGACTCAAGCAAAACTTGTTTTATAGTGAGTAAAACAGAGCAAGGCTAGATAAGCAACATTTTGAAAGGTTTTGAGGCCATGGAAAAAAAGGGTTTTTTTTGGGGGGAAGGTTTTTTTTTTTAAATGAAAATTTCAGTACAACTGAAAAATATTAGCACTCCTCACACACGGAATGTCACTTTGTTACTTTGAGAACATGAAACACATTATATAAAACTTGACTTGGCACAAAATTATTAAAGTTTTATATATTAAAAATAAGGTTTATTCAGAATATAATTGCAAAATGGACTTTTAAAAACAGCATTTTTTGTTACAAACAGAGCTACGAAGTCCTGAACTATAAGGAACACCAAAACTATAAGGTACTTCTTTGGTTTTGCTGGTTTGAGCAAGAGGCACATAAGCCCCAATAAAAACAGAAGAAAACATCAACATTAGTAAAACAGAAAAAACTATTTTGTCTCTTCTTGTTCCCTATGGTGTTAAGCAGTCATAACACACTCATTTTCATTAAAAAAAATGTGAACAGGAAACCAAGACCAAGAATTGTAATGATCTGATACTGCACGTAGTTTTACACAAACATCCTTCTCTTACATCCTTTTTAGAACTGATTTCAGAACAATCGGTATGTGAAAACTATGTTGTAAAGTGTTTTATTCATCATTTTAAAAGAAAATAATGCATAACCTATCTTTGTAAGTTTTTCCAGGAAAGAATGCTTCAGAAAAAGGGATTTTTTTTTTCTTATTTTTTTTTCTGTTTTTACCTCCTGGGCCTTCACATTTCTATGCAAAGTACTTTAAAGCAGTTGTGGATAAATGTGTACCCAGTGCCCAGACTTTCCAAGAGATGCATTTGACCATGCACAGAATGGAAAACACTGGTCTGCAGCTAGATTTTCAGTTTACCAGAATACAGAAAAAAGAGTTGCATTTAAGTCTAGTGTAGTTTAAATGCTTTCAGTTTCAGATATAGTGCATGAAAAATGCACAACATGCTATAAAGCATTATCAGACCCCTCGTAGTAGAGAGGGTATATTTCCATTAGAGCAAATGGATTTATTGAATTGTGTACTTTGGAACTAAAGTCCAGTTTTAGGCAGACACATTTGCTGTAGACAAACAATTACGTTTGCTCTCTGTTAGAAAGAGCAAAACTTCTGCGCAATATTAGCAAGTGTGAGTATGACAGAAATCTAAGCTCCCTATCCAACACTAACCTCAGTTATTTTGAATGAGCAACCATCTGGCCCAATTTGTTTCAGATCAAAATATAAGCAGTATCTCCAAAAGTGCTACAGTATGTGAAAATGTATAACCTTCTAAAGCAGCCTAATCACAGACACACACACTGATAACTTACTGTAGCTGCCTTTAATAAATCAGCTATTGGAAAACTACCAACATGTCTGGAATCATGTTAGACCCGTAGCAACCATTTGTGTATATTCAAAGCTCAGTATCATGTCAGAGGCCAGATTTTCTTTCTTTATTCCAGAAGGGTCCAGAGCCAAAATTTCTGCCCCACTCATCAGTTTAAGAGCACAAGTTAGAGAACAGGAGCTAATCAGCTGCTGGCAAGTTACAGCCCAGTTTTATGGATATTTATCAGGATGTTAATTGTGACCAGTTAAAACAGAATTATTTTTCACTAAACATGCACATGAACCTGACCTCAAGGTCAATAAAGGCTTCCAAACTACTAGCTGAAGAATCTGAGTGAGCTTCTAACACTTGCCCTAAAACTGGTGGTGAGAAGCCTGAGGAAACTGAGGCAGACATTCATCTGTGGCCCTAGTTCTCCTGGACTCAAGTGCCTCTTGCTGAACTTGAACATTGTGCCTAAGTAGGGTTAAAGATCACCATTCTCAATCCTTTTGTGTTGAGATGTGCATGGTCTCTCAGTGACAGTCTACACACAGCAAGGGAAGAAGTGTGTGATCTTACAACTTACTTTTAACTTGTAGAACGTATACACACACACACACACACACACACTAGAAGTTTGCACAGAAAAGAATAATGTATTGTCCCAAGCTACAATTCATGTGTTTTGGGCAAAGGTGTGAGAAGTTACATTAAGCAGTTTTTTTCTTTGCTTCCATACTTCATTAACTTCAGCTTTTAATGCTGTTCAAACTCAGCAAACTGCCATTTGAACAAGCCACAGTTAAAACTGATCACCATTAAAGGTTCAGATAATTTGCAAAACAGTATGCAATCTTAACCAGACACCCTGCGTGTTTAGCAGAGCTATGACACTTTACAGGTGCAATGCTACAACAATTGTAAAGAAAAAGGAATTACATATTAGCATTTTGACATTTCCTTGGCTTTCCTTCCAGGGACATATTAAATAAAAGGATAATTAGGGAGTTATATTGTCAGGTTTCCAATAAAAATGATTCAGAACGCTCAGCAAGTCAGAACTTACCATGACTGCTACTTTTTCTGAACTTCTACTTTAACCATTTTTAAAATAATTTTAATAATTCAAGCACAAACAGACCTAGTAATCTAAACAGCAATCAGATGCTTTCTTCCATCATTGTGCTCTTGGCTTTAGCTAATAAACTTATCCAGTGGACAAAAGTGCTATAATTTTAATTTCTTTTTGTGAAGATGTTGGTAGATGTTTTGAAATGCTTTTATTCTTAACTTGTATCAAATCACAGAACTTTAGAAGTTATGTCCAAATTACAGCAAAAGGTTTCAGATGTTCAATTAAACAATTAATCAACAATTTAAACAATAATACAGTTGGCCCTCCACATTTGCAAGTTTTACTTTCATGGATTTATTTGCCAGTTTCTCCAATCCCTACCCTCCCACCTCAAGTGCTTCTTTTCTCAGGAAACCTTCCTTCTCGGCAGTTCCGATCAGGCTATGCAGCCAGCTAAAAAATCCATCCTTCTCCTTCTCCACCAGCTACTGCATGGCCACTTAAGGGTGGCCTGCAACCCAATTTCCCAGCACAACAAACCTGAGGGGGGGCAGTATAGAGCCACCATTCAGACTCACCCCCATTCCCTCTCTTTTCCCTCACCTGATTTGGAAGCTGGGTGCCTGCTCTCTCAACCATGGCTCATCCCCCTAGTGTGTATTCTGAATAGTGTGTATTCTGTGTGTATTCTGAAATCATAAACATCCACTGTTCAAGAAGGTGCCATGACCATGTATTTACGTGGTCATTACTCTCTCTGTTTCTGCTTTTGCTATCGTAGGCAGTTCTTCAACATGTATAGAAGACAGAACTCATTGCAACCCCAGGAAGCCACTGTAGACTGTATTCATCTATGTCAGACTGATATAATTATCAAAGCATATTATCACACTGTGATTGGTGACGGCTGATATGCAAGCAAAGCTGGTGGTGACTTCTGCTGCCTTCTGGATTTGTACTATTTTTCTTTTTCTTCTTTCAGTTTTTGTACCTTGGGAGTACAGGATCTTAACTAGATCACATTAGTTTTATGCTGGCCTCAGTGGACTGCTAGCATAGCAGAACTATAGGCTTGGCCAGTAAGTCTATGAAAGGCTGCATGTATTGCTTCAACAGCAAGACAAATAAAGGATGTTTAAAAATTCTAAATTTTGCTAAACACTGAGAAAGAGTAATTTGTTTTCTGATTTACTGAAAATCCTCCCTGTGATGATTTGTTGTTGTTCTTATGAGCCATCTTCCATCAGTCTGATAAAATTATATTTTATAGTAAGATACAAGAAACAGTCAGTGTGCTTATTTGTTTTTTAACAGTCTACTGAAAAAAAAAAGCCTGAATATATAACTTTGGAAACATGCAGGACTATATAATACTGGAACATCATAACAAAATCCAAACAAAATGTTTTCAGCTCTAGGGAACAACAGAAACAAAGCCATTGCAGGAAGAATAATGTTATCTAATTTCCTTTGTCATATACTACAGAAACAAGAACAAAAAACCAGGTACTAGTCTGAGGGTTTTGTGGTTATTGCATCTTCTCTATTTCCCCCAGTATAACCCACAGTATCTAGCACTAAAATAAAAAACAACAACTTTTTTATTTCTATATCATCTGGCAGTCTACTCTACAGCAAGGCTGAATTGTCATGATAAAAACCACCAAAGCAGGAGCTGGGAATGTTTAACTCTTCAGAGGCTGCTGAACTGCTACTCCCAAGAACGTTAACAAACATAGCTCATGGCGAGAGACGACAGAAGTTGGGTGTCTAACAACATCTGGAGGGCTATAGATTTCCATGTATTTGACAAATATACCCTCTGTTGCATGAGAGGAGCTCTTCTGATTGTTTGGGTTTTTTTCTTTCTTTTTCCCCCTTTTTTTTGAAGGGGAGGTATACTGCAAAACCTGGGTCTTTTCTAGATTTTTATGTAAAGCACATTAATGCTGATGCATTGCACACAAGCATTTTGGAATTTTTTCAGCAGTCATACATCATCACATTTTAATCTGCATTAAGAAATACAGGCAAACATTATATAATCCCATATATTAAAAAATGGGAGGCCTACACTGGACTTCTCAATGAGTAAGAAAGGCCAAGATTAAATCTCTAGGTACACAGAACTTCATTTCCTCACTCAACTCATCTGGTCTCAAGAGATTCTCTTACACCAACCCTAACTATAAATTCTCTGACAACCCTAACTCTAAATTCAGGGAAATATCAGAAGCAAGCAAGTAAGTAAAAGAATTCTCCAAGGCAAATACTGGAAAGGGAAAGTTTATTCCTTAGTTTAAATTAGAAGTAACTTTTCCTTAAATGTGAGAAAACATATATACTTTTGACTCAATTTGTAAAATTATTTCAGTGGCTAAATATTTTAAGCATGACTGTTTTAAAATGAGATACAATGCAAAATAGTTGGCACGGCATTTCCAGAAGGATCAGTAAGGTATCATATCATCCCTATTCTCAGGCAAGAAGGAGTGAGTAGAAGCAGCGTTTCCAAGACAACAGTGTGATAGCAAAAAAATGTGGTACACTGGAAGCACTTCTGCCAGCTAAATGTGTTCCACTGGTTGAGCAGAAGATCTCTGGAGCTACTCTCTCCAAAAATGTACAGAATAATGTAACAAACAAACGTCTTTTGGACTTGAAGCAGATAAGAAAGTACAAAGAAGCTCATTTTAAAATAATTCTGTTATTTAGGAAGTAATGGCAGTAATGGCGGCGTGACTGGTTGTCACTTGAGGATGTCCAAAAGTGACAGCCTAAACTGTGGCAGAAAAAGGGGGAAACAACAATGAAATAAGCCCACAGAGGTACCCTTTGAGAAGAAGGAGGGACCATCGGGCTCGGAAGGTTTGGGGACCCTGCCCCAGTGTCCCAGAAAGAAGTTTTTGAAGCTGAAATACGAAACAAAGCAGCTGGCCAATGACAGAGCAGGGAGCACCGAGAACAACCAAAACCACGGCAGGCAAGCCGGCTGATTGCCGGGAAAACCGGCATTGGCTTTAGCGCCAGCCACCGTCTTTTTAAAAATTTTTTTTTCTGATCAAGATTTTCAAAAGTAAATAAGCAAATAAGCAAGTAAGATCCTGTTTAAATATCATGCTTCATACAGATTTACTTCAGATTTAGGCTCTTTTTTTTGTGTTAATTATAACTTAAGGAAAATAAAGAGTTGTATCACTAGTTTGTTTTCATCTTTCTCTTTTTCTTGCTTCCCCAATGAACCTTTAATATATAGAGACTGAAAAGACTATTTACAAACATTTTCAGATTTGTGACTTTGGGCTGTCCTTTTTTTGAACTTTAAAAATTTTTTAGGCTGGGGTTTTAAAAAAGGGAATTCGGCCCGGGGGACTGCCATCTTGAATAAACCGGGGGAGAGCTAGACCCTTTTTTATTTCCTTCTTTGAACTGGATCCAAACCAAGAATAATACAACGGGGATTGGATTGTTGCTGTCTTTTCTCTGCCTTAAAACTCTAATTTAGAACCACTGGTTTTTTTTTTTCCTGCTGCGAACTGGACTGAAATTGAGAATAATATGACATGACTCATTGACTTTTATCTTCATTTTAATCTCCTCCTCCTTTCTCCTCTCGAATTTAAGAGCAACAAGAAAACAGGAATATTGTGTGATTTTGATATTTGAAGACATTGATAACTTATGGACATTGAAATACATTTGAGATACATTTGGAACATCAAAGAAGAAAGCCAAAGAATACAGGAAAATCACTAAAATAATAAGTATTGGGTTAATAGGAAATAAGTAATAAGATTTGACATGGATATTGGATATCATTTTCTTTCTTTTGCTATATTACTCTGTTTTACAATTTGATAACTTGTTATAACTTGATCTTTATATATCTATTTTCATATATCTATTCATATATCTAACTGATTTATATATTCATAATTGATTTAGATTTAGAATATTTGAGCATAAGGAAAATATATATGTGAAACTAATCAGTTATTAATACAATTAATAATATCTTTTTAATATATACCTATTGAATATATCATTTGTATTATTTCATCACACTAATAGGAACAATAATAAAAATAAAAGAGATAGCAATCCTACAATAAGTTATAACATTATAAATAGGGTCTAATCAAAAATTAAAACCTATCTGACTTTCTGTGTAGAGTTAACTTTGCTTGTTAGATTGGTAGGTGGCCTTGAGGAACCAGACTGCTGAGAACATTGTGTATACGAATATAAATGTTGAACTTTCGCTAATAATTTGAAAATTGGAAGGCTTGAAATAGATTCAGCTCCGGGAAAAGGGAAACACATACAAGGTTAACAACAGAGATAAGGTCCAGCTATGTGCCTTCTTCTTTGATAAGGGACAAAGGAACAGCTGAGGAGTTACTGACCTTGAACACTGAAAAGTAAATATAGACTACAATAGCTAATTGACAGACGTAACTTAGATACAGTAGCGACATCTGGTGGAAACAAAAAAAGAAGAGGGGAAAAGGAAGAAAAAAAAAAAGAAAAGAAACCTAACTCATTGCAACTTATACTATATTATGCCTATTACAAGAGCGAAGACAAAACAAACTCATTTAGAAGACGACAACCAGGCACAAATGTCTAATGTGACTACTTTAACTATGGAATCACCAATATTAAAAGAAATGAAAAGATTTACCACACAGATAATGCAAGAATTTCAGAGTATGAAAAAAAAATCAAAGCATATTTGAAAAAGGAGATAAAAACTCTAAGTCAGTGATTCTCAACCTGTGGGCCCCCCAAATGTTCATGGACTTCAGCTCCCAGAAGCCCTGAGCATTGTCCATAGGGGTTTGGGGGGCTTTGGGAGCTGAAGCCCATGAACATCTGGGGACCCACAGGTTGAGAACCACTGCTCTGGAAAAATTTGAGGTAATGACAGAGGAAATAAAAAAAAAAAATAAAATAAAAGAATTTGAAGAAAAAATACAAGAAATAGATGAAACAAAAGCAGATAATAAATCAACACAAATACAACTCCGGGAACTGCAAGATCTATCAGAAAGCAGATACAGAGAAAGACCCCTCAAACTGAGGGGTTTAAAAAAAAAATTGAAAGATTAGATGAAAGAGTGATACCGGCATTGGCAAAATTTCTAGGATGGCCTGTAGAAAAGATGGATTTGGAGATTGATAAACTTCATCGAATATGATCACCAATGGGCAGAAAGAATAACTTAACCCGCGATATAATCATCTTTTTTGTCCCCCAAAAGGGGTTTAAAAGATATGATAATTCAAAAAAGTTATACTGAAAGATTAACAATTGAAGGCAATCGATTTAAGTTTTTAAAGATGTACCAACAATTTTTAAAAAACGAAAAGACTTTTTTATCCCTGACCTAGGAGTTTAAAAAAAGCTGGAATCAACTATAAATGGGGATTTCCAGAAGGGATTTCATTTTATTTCAGAAGAAGAAGATATAATTTGGCATCTCCAGGACAAGCCAAAAACCCCTTAGAAGAAGGGTAGGGAAGCACTAAAGAAAAAAATGAATAAAGAGGAGAGAGATAACTTCCAAGAACAAGAGGAGCAAGAACAATCCGTATATAGAGAAAGACCCAAACAATCAATACTTGAAAAATTTTTAAAGAAAATAGAAGAAAAGATGAAGAGATTGAAGCATAAATAGAAAAAAGAAAAAGGAGGAGGAGGAGAGTGAAGAGAAAGAAGAAGAACAAAGGGGAAAACAGCAGCTATTAGTTGGTAGAAAAAAAGAAGAACAAAGTACATTTGAGAACTGAAATCAAATTCGAAGGAGGCTTTAAAATTAACCGTGGCTAACATCAAAGCATTAACATGGAATGTTCACGGTCTTAATGTGTTAACAAAGAAAAGGAAAATCTTCCATTATTTAGAAAACAAAAGCTAGCTATTTTAAGCGTCCAAGAAACCCATGTTAAACAATCAGACATCAAACATCTGAAAACCCCCAGTTTGGGGGGAATGCTTCATTTCAGCAAAAAAAAAAGAATGGCATTGTTCTATATATAGGTAAGCATTTGCACCAACCTAAAATTTTTCATGATGATTCCGGTCACTGTATCACTGTAGAAATTAAAATACGAGACAAGAAAGTACTTTTAGTGGGTTTCATCTCCTAATGAAAACAAATCAATATTTTTTTGAAAAAACTTTTAAAAACCATAATGGGACATCAATATGAAAAAATTATTATATGGGGGACTGGAATGCTGTGGTGGACCCGGTGTTAGACAGGAAATCACATAAAAAATAAAGAAGTCACAAGGGAGGCTACCTAAGAATTTTCTTAACTATATTTCAGACCATGGCTTGTTAGATATTTGGAGATAACAAAAAAGGAAGTGAGAAGGATTTCACATAGCTTGTTAGATATTTGGAGATAACAAAAAAGGAAGTGAGAAGGATTTCACATACTATTCACATCATCATAAATCATGCTGTAGAATTGATATGTTTTTGGCATCAAAAACACTTTTGAAATTTATAAAAAAGATAAGAGATTCTCCCACAAACAATGTCAGATCGTAATCCAGTACTGCTTTGTTTGGAGAACTGGAAGTTAGGATATCAATGGAGATGCAAAGATCAAATATTTACAGATGAGAACACAGTTAACAAGATAAAACAGCAGATAAACCATACTTCCAAGAAAATATGAACAAAGGTACTCCAATTAATATGGTATGGGATGCAGCTAAGGCATATACTAGACGAATAATTATCCACCTGGAACACGAATTTTAGGAAGAAAAGACTGGAAAAACAAAGAGGAAATCAAAGATAGAGAAAAAAAACTTTAAAAATTACCATCAAATACTAGAATAGTGAATGAAATAAAAAAACCCTTTAAGGACCAACTTGCAGGACCAAACTTTTTTATACACAAGTAGAAAAGAAAATTAAATATTTAAAACAAAGGCACTTTGAATCTGCTAACAAGCTGGGTAAAGGTTTCCCAAAAAATTGAGGAAAGGAAAAAAAAAAAGGAGGATAATCACTGAAATTAAGATTGGGGAAAAAACCACTAAAACAAGGAAAAAAAACAAGTTTTTTACGAGTATTATTCTCAACTATATGTGGACACCCAACAGCAAGATATCCAACAACAAAAAATAAAAATGTACTTATGAAAAGCTAATATCACATGCTTGACAGATGAGCAAAGAGACAAATTAAATTGACTATTATTACAGGAGATATATTTTGAGGCAATTAAAAGGGCTAAATTAGGAAAGGTCCCTGGACCTGATGGATTCCCGGCCGCCTTCTATAAAACCTTTGAAAATGAGCTTATACTGCCATTGCATGAAACACTGAACCAAGTGGTAAATGGAGAGAAACCTCAGTCTTGGAAAACGGCAAATATTACACTGATCCTTAAAGCCCGGGAAGGACACAACAATTCCACAAAACTACAGACCAATTTCATTGTTAAACCGAATTTAAAAATTTTTCACGGCAATTTTGGCAGAAAGGCTAAAAAACATGCTTGCGAATTGGAGTCATGAAGACCAATCAGGCTTTTTACCCTGCCGCCATTTAAGAAACAATGTTCGGACTCTGATAAATATTATACAACGTTATGAATCACAACAGAATAAGAAATTGGGACTGTTATTTTTAGATTCTGAAAAAGCATTCGATAATGTTTCCTGGCAATTCATGATTCAAGTCCTCCAAAAGATGAACATTGGGAATGATTTCATTAAATGGATCCAAACAATTTATTCTAGCAGGAGGCTTACATCTCGTAAATTTAGAAAAAAACAAAACCCTGTAAAATTGAAAAAGGAACCAGGCAGAGTTGTCCACTTTTGCCACTTCTTTTCTTAATTGTAATCGAGGTACTTAATAATGCGATAAGGGGTGATAAAGATATACAAGGCCCTTTAAAAAATTTAAAAAGACAATATTTAAACTCCAGGCATATGCAGATGACCTTGTCTTAATCCTAGAAAATCCTGTCGAAACAGTACATAAACTTACACATAAAAAAGTAATAAAAAAATTTGGGAGGATTTTAAAATTAACCAAGAAAAATCAGTAATACTAACTAAAAATCTAACTGCAAAAGATAAGGAAGAATAGAAATCCAGAACAAAATTCAAAATTCAGAAGAAAATTAAATATTTAGGTATCTGAATAACTAAGAACAATCGAGAGCTTTTTGAACACAATTACTCTAGAATTTGGAAGGAGATCAAAAAAGAATTGATATCTTGGAACAAATTAAAATTATCATTGTTAGGAAAAACTGCCACTATAAAAATGAGTATATTACCTAAGATAATTTTCTTTTTCAAAATATCCCAATTATATTCAAGTGAAATACCTTTAATCAATGGAAACAAGACTTAACAAAATTTATTTGGACAGGGAAAAAACCAAGAATAAAATGGAGCTTAATGGCAGATCTCAGAGTAAGAGGAGGATTAGGTTTACCTGATTTACAACTATATGTATATGCTAATGCAGTAACTTGGAAAATGACTGGATTTTACTAGATAACAAAAAAATTATTGCTCCTAGAAGGAGCAGATTTAATTAATGGATGGCATTCATATGTATGGTATCTTAAAAAGAACTATGATAAAAATTTTTGTGAACATCCAATAAGAAACTCGTATCTAAAATTTGGTCCAAATACAAATCCCAGCTCTGTCCATATATGCCATTATGGGTGTCCTCACAAGAAGCTTTTTACAATTCGGTAAGCAAACCTCAAAAAAGTGGTGGACATACAAAGACCTATTAAGATTTCAAAAGGGGGCAAACCAATTTGCAAAACTAAAGAAGAATTGTCACTTGATGGGATAAAATGCCCCTTTGGGTTTTATACCTACAGCTATATAACAAAATTTAAACAAGATAAGAATGAAGAAAATTTAAATGTTTTCCCTCGGAGTTAGATGCCATCTCGGAAGCTGACAAAAAACATATCACGCCCAAATTTTATAAGCTTATCTTAAAATGGGAATTAGAATATGAGACTGTTAAAAGCAGTATGATAAAATGGGCTCAATTTTGGATATCCACTTCAATTTGATGACTGGTTACAGGCTTGGAGAGATTTAAATTTTACAGCCTGTCAAGCATTTAAAGAAAACTACTATAAGATGTTATATAGATGGCATCTAACTCCAGTTAAAATTGCTCAAATTTATAGAGGGAGGAGTGAAAACTGTTGGAAATGCAAGTCTGAAAGAGGCTCGTTTTACCATTGTTGGTGGAACTGCAAGAAAGCAAAAAGATATTGGAAGACTATACATATAGAAATAACAAAAGTCATAAGGAAGAACTTTCCAATGAAACCTGAATTGTATTTGTTAAATATGGCCCTTTCCACACAGGGTAATTAAAACGGTGTAGTGTGACCTCTAACGGAGGTCGTCTACACCGTGGAGTGCGCTGGGTCGTTTACAATTTTGAGGTTCTACACCTCAAATCGCTCTGAAGTGACCGGAAGTGGTGGCGCCACAGGTTTTTTAAAAACCTCTTTCAAGAGGCTTTTAAAAGGCATGGAGCATGCAGCCCCGTACAACTCCATCGCAGCGCCCCAGTGTAGATTTGCAGGTGGGCGCAAGTGCATGCCTGCAGATCTGTCGGGGGTGGGCTTCCGGCTGGTGAACTTCTCAGGTTGGTGGAGAGCCTCCGCCAGCCGTAAACTGCCATTTTGGACGCCACAGGATGCTGCAGGAGTGTGAAGCAGCAAACTCGCGCTGCTCCACATGGAGACGGACTTACCCGGCTGCCGGTAAGCTCCATTTCAGCATGTTTTCCCCTGTTTCTCCCTCCACGTGTGGAAAGGGCCTATGTTTAATGTAATTGAGAACTATATTGAGAAACGGTAGAAGAAATTAATACTTAATCTGATAACTAAGGCTAGAATTCTTTACGTGAAAACATGGAAAAAAGAAGAACCTCCCACCACAGAAGCATGAATTATAGATATTTATGAAGTATTAGAAATGGATAAATTGACAAGCTTGGTGAAGGATAAATCACTAAACAACTTTACGAATCAGTGGGAAGATCTGATTACATATTTTGGTGAGAAATGGGGGAAGCTTTTGTTATGGCTTTTAGAGAATAATTCAGATAGCATGATATTTAAATAGCATGATATATATTTATATTTGACTTTGACCTTCTTAATTTTCCTTCATTTGGGCTATATTACGTAGGAGAATATTTAGTCTGTAATTTGTGCAAGATCTTTGTAATTTTTTGTAAATAATCTTTAATTTTTGTAAATAACATTCCTTTATAAACGTTTATAACCAATAAAAACATTTTTGTTATTTAGGATTCTACCATACATTATGCTAATATATGTGTTTAAGTATTACAACAATGCAACAGTCTATTACATAATAGTTTTCTGCTAACCTTGTCCAAAAATCTTTGTTATGTCCATGCTTTGTAATCCTTAGCCTATTTTTATGGATGTAAGACTCTCAGACACTATCTAAACAGAATTAAAATGAGCCTATAAAAGGGGAGGTGGGTAGCAACCGCACTCCATATACACCAGGGATGGCCAACCATCTCAGATGTAGGGCCCACAAACACCACTCATCAAACTCTGCTAGGCTGAACCTGCACTCCAATTTTTCAATTTTTTTTTTAAACTACTTTGGTCAAAATGCTCCCCTGTAAAATTTAAGAGACAAAGGAAAGCTCAGAACTTATATAAGAATTAGGCATGATCACTTATTTCTCCCCATGTTCTTATCTTTCATAGATAAAATTAACTGAATTATAAAACAGATAAGGATTGTCCTGCTTATTGGAAAATACACACTGAAGCAGTAAACAATGAAGATAGTTTATTTCTTCCAACTAATGGAGCTGGAAACAACCTAATATTAATATAAATTAGTATTAATGAATTCAGAAAACAAAATAAAAAAGCAGTCAAGACTGTTCTCTTCCGACAGGCCTTCCCAGACTAGTGTTCCACTGCCTCTCATCAATTGTCCCTTTGTTTTTAATTGTTTTTAATTGTTTTGTTTTTAACTTTTAGTTTTAATTTTATTTTAATCTGTTTTAATAGTTGGTGTGTTGGGGGGATGGTAAGGTTGGTGAGTGGGGAGGGTGGGCTACATTTTGATGTTTTAATATTTATATGTTTTGTAATGCCGCCTCGATCCATTTGGGAGAGGCGGGATAGAAATAAATTTTATTATTATTATTATTATTATTATTATTAATCACATAACCTTTGGGAAATGATAAACAAGAAGTCTAAGCTTTAAGTAGGGATGAACTAACATTTTTTCAGATCTCAAACTGCAATTCAGTCATTTGCTCAGTTTAGCACTGTGAGTTCAATATAATTGATTCTCTGTATCCACAGGTTCTGCAACCATGGATTCAACCAACTATGGCTTGAAAATATTGAAGAAAAAAAAACCCCAAAAAGCAAACCCTGATTTTGCTGCATGCCAAGCTTTATGATGATGTGTAAGCACAGCCTGCTATAGTTTCACATAGTTTCACATATCCTCAAGCTCTCTCTGGCATTCATTTGAGTTGTTCACCCTTCTACATAAGGGAGACCATTTTACTACATCCCATATTATAGGATTTGAGCATCCACAGATTTTGGTATCCACCGGGAGTCCTGGAATCAAACCCCAGTGGATACCAAGGGCCCACTGTATATATTTCATCCTGCTTTTTAAAAGTTTCACAGCATCTCAATTCTGTCTCTCAATATACGTACCCAACAGCGGGGCAGGCACATCAGACAAAAAATGTATCTTGTTACCCAAGGTGATTACTCTAATGCTTTTGGGGAAGTATCTCCTTTTGCCTCTCCTAAATCTGACCTGTGTCAATAAATTTCAGTTCTAGTATTATGACAGAAGTGGGGAGACCTAAGTATTTTCTCTGAACTGTAAATGACTTTAAGGTACATTTTCTCTCCAGACTGAAATATCTCAAATACTTCAGCCTTTCCTCACCAAAATAGTGCTCCACACCTTGGATAATTTGGTTGCCCTTTCTTGTGCTTATCCTGTGTAATACACTTTTCAATATGTAAAAATAAATGGATGATACATTTTTGAAAGTCAACATGATATCAATCCCCTTCCCAAGAATTACAGTCCATTACTTTCACTGCTGCCACATGCCATGTTCTTTATTTTATTAACATATCAATATCAAGATCCGATTCCTGAACAGTCATGAATACACAGAATTTTGTTTGTCAATGTGCACTATTTCACTTACTTAAACTCTTTTGCCATTTCATTGTCCGTTAACCCATGCTGGAAAGAGGCTTGTGAAGCTGTTTGCTATCTGGCAGGATTTTTACCATATCAAAAAATAGTACCACCTGCAATACTGGATATCTTACTACGCCAGACTAAGTACAAGTCTGTGGGAAATCCCTATTTATAAGGGCTGCTAGCTGTTCCACAACAAACTTCTTCAGCTTCTTTGTTATCTTATTACAATCTTGATGACAGTTAATAGCCGTATTTTGCAACACTTGTCAGTAATTTTTTTCCTTTTTCTTTGTGAGGCATGGTACCAGAGAAGAATAATAAAAAAGTGCTCTTCCTAGGATTCATGACATCAACCACCCAAACCTGACAGTTTATGTAGCATCACCCAAGAATGATCTGGATTGTTCTAGCATCATGTTGTGTAAAAAGAGAAAGTGATAACAACTAGCAGCATGGGGCATGGTTCCTTTCAATAAATTAGGTAAACACCTTGCTCTTGTTTGTAGACCTTCCAGAAAAATCATCAAAAGAAGCAGATCCTCTTTGTAGCCTCTGAACAGGATGACAGAGTACAGCCATTTCAGCCTACTTGCAGTACTTATTTCCATCCATTGTGACATCTTTTAATTTACTCCTGTTCTTTGCTTCCAATTTTTTAATCAGTTACCAGTTTACAGGGGGATCTATCCTTTTATCTAAGTTTACTTAAGAGCCTTTGATGACAGTCTTAGTCAAACCTTTTGGAAGTCTGAATATACAATATCTACTGGGTCAACTCTTATCTATTTACTTGTGGACACTTTAAACCACTGTTAAAGAAGGCTCTCACTCTGGAAAATCTAAATTGAAACATCTGCAGTAGAATTTGTTCTTCTGTGCTTAATAATTCTATCTTCAATCAAGATCTACATCAATTTAGTCAGAATAGTTGTAGTGGAATTCCATTTTAAGAATCAGTATTATGTTGGATACATAAAAATACAACCAACAGTAGTGACAAGTTGCATATTTATATTAATCAATGATTTCACATTTGAATTCTTTAAGAATTTTTTGGCATGCAATTTAAAATAATGCAAGGATTTCCAATTATTTAAAATTATTTGAAAAGCGTATTTCTTATTTGGCCAAATTCTGCTTTTTTAGCATTTACATGAAAGTGCTTGTAGACATAATTTGGTAATTTGAGCAAAAGCATCAAAACTGATGATTCTTAATTGTACCATACATTTCCATCAACTAATCCTATGGAAATGGATACTCTGTATCAGCATCCAGCAACAGTCCTGGGATGGATGACTGTGAACAAACTGAAACATTCAGATCAGACAAAGGTCCTGTTACTTGAAAATTTTGCTGATATGGACGGAGATACACTACCTGTTCATGATTAGGCCACACTTCTGCTGAAGAATCAAATTAATTGTTTAAGGACTTCCTGGTTGTGGCATTAAACATAGATGCTTGGGTGATTTCAGTTAGGAGTGCCATTTATCAGTTTTAGTTGATTCACCAGCTGTATTTGAAGAAAGTGGAATTAGCTCATGCACTGGTTACACCCAGAGCGGATGGCTGTAATGCCCTCTGTGGGCCAGCTTCAAAAACCTCTTTGGTTCAAAATGCAGTCATCAGAATGCTTGTAAGAGACTGTCAATTAGATCATGTAACACCTCTCCTATACTCTGGTTTCCAGTCAGGACTCAATTTAAGATGCTGATTTTGACCATTAAAGCCCTAACTGGTCTGTGATCTTTGATGATCTCTACCAACATGATCTATCAAATGTTTAAGATTGTCACTGTGAGGTTATTCCTTCAAATTTGGTGACTATTAGAGGCACAGCCTTTTCCACTGTGGCACTCCAGTTACAGAATGTCCTTCCTTGAGAAGTTTATACCCCCCCTGCCTTTTTTTTTTGTGCGTATAAAAATATTTTGAGCATATTTTCATACAGAAAGTTGTTTTAATATAAGCATTTAAAAATATGCAACTGATAGGCTTTGTTAAACTAACTGGCTTTTATAGCAAATTTATGCACAATAGGTGGGTTTTACCTGCAGTGTTTTTACTACATATCGTTAACTCACATTTTATTTTTATATATTTTTGCAAGCCAATTTGCAAGATCTTTTAAAAGGTAGGTTATACAGCCGTAACATTAACAACAAAAACAACAACACAAAACATGTCCATCGCTTAAATACTAAAGGAATTCTTGGAGCATATTGAAAATTCCTTGCAAATACTGCCATGCAATCTTAAAGGCATCTTGCAGCTTAAAAATATCACTTAACATTCTCAGCAATACAACAGATGTGATCCAAAGAGCATTGAGGCTCACACAAACTCTCCTACATACACATAAAGACCATCTCCTTCCATATGAACCTGTCAGAAATCTGAGATTTTCAGAAGCGGCCCTGCTGCATGCCCCAACACCTCATGAACTTAGGTTGGTGGCTACATGAAATAGGGTCTTCTCTGTAGCAGCACCCTGACTGTGGAATTTCCAATCCAAGAAAGTTCACTTTGCTCCATCCCTTTTAAGTGTCTGGCATGCAACCAAAATAGTGCTATGCGCGTGGCATGTAATGTTTGAAAATACTCTGTTTCATCTGTTTTGAAATTGTTTTTAGGACTTTTTAAGTAATATTTTAATGTGTTTTAAAGAATATTTTTAATCTTTGTATTGCTTTAATTGTTTTTATTTGTTCATCACCTTGGGAGCTCTTGTGGGCTGGGAAGTGATAAATAATGGTTTATCCAAATCACAGCTCCAGCTACACTACACTGAAGATCTCAATACTGGTTTCATTGTGGTTTGGAAAAGGCACAATCAGTTTAGCAGGAGCTATTTTATGAGCCTTTGGAAGAAAAAGTTTTGGAAGGTACATTGCGCACGTCTCCTTGGATCTCAGTCTGCAACATTTTGATATCAAAATGTATTTTAAACATATGGCCATGCAGCAGTTCAGGGTTACAATATACAAACTTGGGACAAAAGTTCATGGAATCCATCTGTAAATCCACAACTTCTTCATTCACTATCATGAAAATGTAATGTAACTTCTAAATACATAGAGAACTTGAAAGAAATGTAACTTTTTACTTACATTAGACAAGTCAAGCAGTTTGGTTAAAAACTAACCAACAAAACATGAAAAATTATGAGAAGCATTTAGAAATGTAACTGCAAAACAATGCCATTTGTTCTTTGAAAACTATTTTTTCTGATCTTCACCACTATGCTTTTCTGTACAATAAGTACCATATTGACTAAAGATTGCAGACATAGCTTTGCAAAACCATCATCTCATCATCTCAAGGGGCTTTTTTTTAAATTATAGAAAGAATTACAAGGGATTAAGTCTGTGATCTGCATGCAAACTGTGTGCTGTATCACTGAACTACCACCACATGTCAAAGAGGTACACATGCTCATAATTACAGAACTGAACACTGTAAGCAATGAGGATTTGATTATTCTATAAAGAAGAGCTCTCCTCCTTTCAAACTATGTCAAGTGAACAAAATTTTTTCTCTACTGCCTTTCAAAATAAAATTTAAAATACCATGTTCACATGCTGGATAACAAAAGCATTTAACTGAATCTATAACATTTCTTACCAGACAAACTAATGATTCTTAGAACCTAACTTGGGTCTCAAGATTACTGGTTGGCAAAAAGCCAACACATTTATTGAAACCAAGGGGCACATTAAGAGTCAACTTTTTTTTATCTCTATTAAAAACTTCCCACCCACAACAGTTACAGTCACAATTTCTGTTGCTCGGATACAAGTTATATTTAAACCCTTGAATAATGCTGCATGACATAAACTGACTGTATAAACTAAAGAGAACAAATGATCTGGACTTGCATTGACAGCAACATAAAGCACATGCCTGAGAGGACCACAAAAAGAATGGAAGAAACTCCTCCTGAACAAATTCAGAAAGTTAAAAGTTAAGAAAATAGGGGAGAGGGAGGATGAAAAAGAGACCTAGATATCTGCATCACTTCGTTTGTTCTATGCTATTTCCTCCCCTCTCCAAAACAAAACGTTTAGCAAGTCTCGGGGCAGGCGATCAAACTAAAGGATGCCCAGAGGATCCCTTCTGCTCAGATCAGCGATCAGGCTTTAAGCAGCGAGCAAGGCAGATCTCCGCCCTGGCTGCCACCTCTGCGCTGTGGGCAGGTTGGGAGGAGGGCAGGCAGGCGCCAAAGTGTATCTTGAGGACGAAACACTAAAGGAAATCCTTTGAAGAATTTCCGCCCTGCCTGAGAGACCAAAACATGCACACGATCTCACTTCCAACCTCTCCCCCCCCCCGTAAGTGGAAAAGAGGACGAAGTTTTTTGGGAAACTTTCTGGCAGTTGGGAGGAAAGACCCGAAAGGTGAGTGAGAAGGAGACCCCCACGAAATACCCTCCTGCAATATGCAAGGGTACACACACAGATGCAAGCGGTTGCGAGGGGGAAAATAAGACCCGAAGTAAGGAGTCCCCCCTGCCCGGAGGGAGAGAAAAGGAAGGGAACTGGGGGGGGGGTACGCGGGGCCTAGCGCTGCCGAGCCTCCGCCGCCTCCGCGTGAAACCGGAGGAAGTGGGAAGATGCGAGGCGACCGGGGAAGCGCTCGGGAGTTCGCTCCTCACCTGCCTCCGGAGGGCCGCTTCAGGGCGAAAGCGCCGGGCCCCCCGGGCCCTCTGCAGCGGCGGTCCCTCCTCCTCCTCCTCCTCCTCTTCTCAGGCGGCAGCGGGCGTGAGGGCGCTCTCGCTTCCGCCTCAGGGCGGGAGGAGCCGGCCCGGCGGCAAAGTCGCGCGGCTGGGGACGAGCAGGGGCCACGTCGCGACTGCCCAGCGCGCAGGTACCGCTCAGCCCCGCCACGACCGCCCCGGCCGCTCCATCGAGGGTTTCCGCGCGGGGGAAGCGCCCGCTCCTCAGCGGCAACTTCCAGAGGCTCTGTCACAAGCCCAGGCCGAGGGGAGGGGGAGGAGCCGGGAAGCGGGGGTGCTCGCCCTTCCACACGCGCCAGGAGGCGGAGGACGAGGCGGCGGCGGCGGAGGCGGCAGGTCCTCCTCAGTGGAGCCCGAGTTCACCATTCCGACCTAACATGGCGGCGGCCGCCGGAGACCCGGGGAGGGGGAGGGGGAGGGGGAGGGGAGGAGGGGGCGCGGCGGCAGGAGCAGCAGCAGCTGTTGCTGAGGAAAAACTCCGGCTCTCACGACGCGGCGGCGGCGGCAACACAGGCAGCTGTACCGACGGCTGTTCCCACCCCCCCCACAGCGCCCCCTTCCTTTCCCCCAGCTACCCCGTGAGAGGCCCGACCTCCCCGTTGCTGGGACGTATCCTGGACTTTGGAGCTGGAAGCCGGTGGGTGGAAATCCCGCACAGGGAAGGAGGTGAGCTCGCTCTCGCTCGAGGAAGCGCCGCTCGAGAGCGGCCGTCGTGAGGAGACCGGGGAGCTCCTCTTGTAACTTTTGCTTAGCAAGAACGACAACAGCGCACACATCAATGCGTAAAGTGTTGTTGTTCGTCCTCACAAAGAAGCCTGTCCTGTGTCGCGTGGAACAGAACCTGGAGAAATCAGGATTATCCTGCGCGTGGTTTATTTTGAAGAAAGTGCTTGCTTTAGTTACCATTTGCATTCTCTTCTCATATAGACGCTCCAGAAATAGGATTTAATTTCTGAAGATCACGGTGTATTTCAAAGTTTTTTTCTTCTTCTGCTAAACTGAATGAAAAGTCTGTTCAGGATAGGTGGAATAATGTAAAGGGAAGCATTAATTTAACCATGGCCTCCTCACTAGTTCTGTAACTGTGCATTTGAATACACGGGAATGATACCTATTTTTATGCACTGCAGAAGTTTTGGAATATTGGCCAGAAGTGTTCCAGAAAAATGTCGCTCCTGTTGCTAAAAGTTAATATTGTATAAATATGTGCATTGTGTGTGTTATGGAAGCGCCGACTGCTACAGTCTGTCAGTTTAATAGTTTTCAAACTAAATTGAAATCCTGAAAGATTTTTTCCAAATGTGTTTGAATTTCTGTGCTCACATTTCAAAACTCAGTACATTACTTGCTCCCAGGATGAAAGTATTCTAACATTTAAGTCATATTACCAAAATCTTGAGGTTCAGGAACATTATGGAAGACCACTCCATTTATAGCCATCTTGAGAAGGGCTGAGATAAACTTGAAATTGCGAATTTAAATTTTGCAGTGGAGTTTTGAACCAAGTGAAGGATCTGAAACCTACAAAAATAAAATAGAAAAAAATCTGTAGAGTATCACTTTTTTTTTGGTATGCGAAAATATCAGCCCATTTCTTTCTTTTAGTATGAGAGAATATGAAATGGATAGAATTTGGTGGTGTACACCGGAACCTTTAAATTTCTACACAAAATTTCTGATGCCAGCTATTCCCATTTTGACTGATAAAACTTGTAAGAAGATAAGTAAAATTTCATCCAGACCCTAATTCAGCATTTGGGGAAATAGTCTGATTAGTTTAGAGTGGTTTCCAGTGTGTCTCGGGTCCCAAATCGAGGCTGAAATTTGGAAAACCAAAGGCAGCTACTTCCCATTGATAATCACTGGATGACAAGGGAAATCGATATAACCTCTTGGCCTGTGGACCATGTGTGTGCCTCATTCTTAATGCTGTGGAGTGAAGTGCTTCCATGCTTGGATCATGGGTTGCTAATGGCTATAACTTTTCTTTCTCAGTTAGAATTTGATGAAATTCATAGCCGTATTAGTCTCTCAAAGGGTTTAGATGTGGTGTAGTGGTTTGAGCATTGGACTATGGTCCTGGAGACCAGGGTTTGCTTCCCTGCTTGACCACGGAAACCCATCGATGACCTTGGGTGCATCACATACTCTCAGCCCCAAAAAGCCCATGACGGATTTGCCTTAGGATTGACAAATCAGGAATGACTTGAAGGCACACAACAACAATCCTGAAAGCACCAAGTCCCATCTGGTCTTGGAAGCTAAGCAGAATCAGGGCTGGTGGGTGCTTGGTTGGGGACTAGCAAGGAACAGCAGGTGCTGAAGGCTATGTTTAAGAGGAAGACAATGACAAACCACCTCTGAGTATTCCTTGCCTTAATGGGATCACTATATGAAATTCATAGGACCACTATAAGTTGACTGTCATCTTGAATGTACATGCAGAGACCCTTAGGGAATGGGTGGAATAAATATTGGGTCTTGTGTTACAAGGCTTTAAAATTTGGCTTGGACAGTAACTTTTTGAAATTTCTTGGCAGAACTGAAGACATGTTCAGTGATGATTGGCCTTTCTGAGTGAAAGGCTGCCAATTTTCTGATGAACACATATAGGAGATCTTGTACCTTTACATTTTGAGAGTCTCCATGAAGAGTATTCTTATTCCCTCAGGATCCTATGGACTATTGCTCTTGAGACATTCATTTTCTGTCAGTTGTCCTTCACAACACTTTTGTAAGGATTAATGGTGGAGGAGAACACCTATGTGGTCTAGAGCTAACTGGAGGAAAAATGGGGTACAAATACAAGAGGTTTTTTTTTAAGGGCACAACAGAGAGATCACCCTAAATGACAAACCTGCAAAATTTCAGGAGGCCAGGTGCAATGTAGAAGTATAATTCTCACTTTTTACAAATTATATGGAAGAATAATTACTATATTTTTCATTTTTCAGTGAGTTTTTGATAATTTTTATAAAGATGCCATACAACATAGAAATATCCCCATGTTGTAAACAACAGCTGCAAAATACCAGCTAAACAGCTACTGAGTCAAGTGAGCTATGATGACTGAAAACCAGTTTTGGGTTTTGATAATAGAGAAGCATACTAGCATTGGAAGAACAGCCATCTTTTGATCCCATCCTTGCCCTAGTCCATCCCATCTGTACTGACCATACTGCCTAATGGCCAGATTGTGCCTACAGTTCCATGGCAACACAAGTCTTGGAAGGGGAGGAAGTCTGAGAGAGTTTTTGTTAAACACAATGCACATCTTGATTAAAGAAGGATTGTAGACTAGATTTAAGAAAGATTGGGATATGTTGATTGCTTACTTTAGAGATCACTGGGGGAGAAATTCAGTTTTGGGTTTTGGAGCTTGCAGTTCTGATAGAAGTATTCGCATAATCTTACACTGTAATGTCAAAGAAGTATATTTACTACCATATCTTATAACCATGAACTGGAAGGCTGGAAGTTATGTATGTGCCCTCTCAGCCCCATTTTTGTTAATTTAGGGTTTTTAAAATTTATTTATTTATTTGTTTGCTTGTTTATTTATTTAGAAATAGGACATTTTCTGTTAGTGTTTTGTTAGTATTGTTTGTTTGGTGTTATGCCTTTATGTGTTGTTTCATGTATTTAAAATTGATGTATTAATATTTTTTTAAAAAATGCAGTGCACAGCTGTACAGTGTAACAATGGATTTGTATATTTAATTCAAATGACAAAATCTTAAATATGACACAGACTTCTGAAAGTGCTTTACAATGACAAGAACAGGCAGGTTTGTTGTTTTATTTTCCCATGTTTTTACCTTGTGTTAAACGATTCAACAGAGGTAAGTTATAAACATTCATTTTCTTTTCTAAATGCTGGTACCATGGTTCCTGCTGTGGACAAAAATGCTGGAGATTGGCTCCTACTGATTTTGAAGATGACTTGCAACTCAGAGCTTTTATCTGCAAAAGTCTCTAGGAATACTAAGACTGCCATTAGGCTACTATGAGGCCTCAGCCAGATGATTTAGATTGTCAAGAAAACACGCAAAAATGTAAAGCAAGATGAATATCAGCACTCATCACTGTAATAGCCTGAATATCTGAATATCACTATGCTGCTTATAAAATGTAAAGTAATTATAGTAAGGTTTGATGTACAGAAGTCACTGGGATTGCAGTGAGAAAATCTTCAAAAATGCAAAATAATATAGTTGTATCCCACTACTGTAAAACTGGCAACAAAAGAACAGTAGGAAAAATATAGCACGCCAGGATTGCTGGAGTTTGCCCATAGCAGTTAAATCCTATCTGGGACTGTCTTTGTTTTGTGCAGTTTCTTGCTTGGCATTAAATAAATGTGCATCAGGTTTGAAACTTTTCAGTGTAAAACTCTTGATCTGTTTTTTTATCTTAATAGTGGCCTTAACAACGCTGAAATAGTAAGACTAAAAGGCTATCTAGTCCATACTGGTAATGTGTTCTTGTTGATTAGTTTGAAGACCAATTGTTATTTTTACTAAAGTGTCATATACTGTTATTTTGGATTCCTACCAGTTTGATAACATAAAGAAATTAAGGCTGTTATGTTGATACGTAGAGCTGACCCTGTCATTCGACAAGGTGTGGCAGCTACCTCATTCGGTTGACTTGAGGTGTCATGAATAGTTGAAAAAGGATTAGCTTTTTAATTTATTACTATTGCTATTGTTGCCATTACTTATTTTGCTTACATGGAAAGGAATAGGCATTGTGGAATTTTCTGCCTTAGGTGCAAAAATAACCTGATTTGCTTTGAGCGTTATGTACTTTGATAAACTCACAAGCATGTAGTCTTTGCACGATGTAGCAAAATATCTTGGACCAACCAAATTATTTACAAGTTTGTTGTTATGTTCCTTCAAATCAGTTTTGTTATGGCAACCCTAATGTAGAGTTTTCTTGGCAAGATTTATTAAAGTGGGGTTTGCCATTACCTGCTTTTTAGGCTGAGAGATTGTGACATGGCCAAGGTCTCCCAATGGGTTTACATTGCTGAGCAGAGATTCAGACCCTGGTCTCCCAGAATCCTAGTTAATTGGGGGGGGGATGAATCACCCAATAAATCAGGGATAGGCAATTGTTGGGGGTTGGGAGATGCATTGGCCTCCAGAGGTTCTTGAAGAACTGCACCTCCAGCCCAGGTTTGATTTTTTGTGCCCAAATGTTTGTATGCTTCTGGCACATTTTAGGCCCAAGAGAGGCCCTTCTTCCAGCAAAACTAAAACTTGACATTATATCCTAAAAATGCTTGGGGGTCATTGGGAAGCTTTTTGCTTGCTTGCTTGTTTATTTATTTAGGAAAATCAGAAATGTTTTCGAGTCACTCACCGGTCTCATTTCCAGCTGATTTTCAGTTGTACCCACCGCAGTTGTTCACTCTGATGTACACTCGTATACAGGTTTGCGTACAGTGAAAATAACCGTGGAGCCAAAAGGCCGTGAAAGGCATGATGCACAGTGTGAAAATCTGATATGAAGCAAAACAGATACAACACATAATTCAAAATAGCAGTAATTAGACTGGGATCTTTATTTTGCTATGTTAACTACAACTAGACTAGAACCTGTACAAGGGAAGGAAACTATAGTTTCAATTAAAGCTAAAACAAACAGAACAATTTTTTTAAAGTTCAACAATTTTACCTGACAGTTCATATTCTTCATCAAATGTGATTTATGGAATGGGTCTAATTTCTGGACTAGGAAAGGTGTCTGTCCCAGAGTACTTAGCTGACAAATGAGAATGAGCCGACATCCTGAGGATATATTCCTATATATCAAGCAAAAAATGTAAACAAAATTTATCAATATAATGCATTGCTTTTTAAAATGTGGCCTATGATCTTTGTTGTAAATTAGACAAGGTACTACACTTGATCTTAAATGGAAGTATAAAACAATTCTTTAAAAATTGCTCACATAAAACTTTGAGTGCCTATAAATTATATGCAAAAGAAACAAAAATAAGTGTCCAACAGCATATATTATACATATAGTAATTACACATAGAAGATAACATGATTCATGGAGAGCATTTTATTTAACATGCACATTCAATACACCCCGTGTGTGTTTACTTTCTTCAGTGTGTGTATATGTGCCTTCAAGTTGTCTGTCAACTTATGGCTTAGGGTTTTCTTAGGCAAGGAATACTCAGAGTTCGTTTTGCCAGTTCCTTCTGAAATGTAGCCTACAGCACCAGGTGTTCTTTGGCAATCTCCCATCCAAGCATTAATCAGGGCTGACCCTGCTTAGCTTCCAAGATCAGATGGGATCTGTTGCTGTTAGCATATCTGTACAGAGAATATGCATTTTGGGTAATAATCAACATTTGTTGATGTTACTATGTGCCTTCAAATTGACTCCAACATATGATGACACTATGATTAGGTTTTCTTGGCATAATATGTGTGTGTGTGTGTGTGTGATTTGCCCAAGGTCACCCAGTGAGCTTCTATGGCTGAGACCCTGGTCTCCTGGAGTCACAGCACTATACCACACTGGTGTATCTCTCTATCACCAACTTACACCACATAAAAACTCCATAAATATCTTCTCTCACTCTGTAAAAGCAGCAGAAACCACAGGAAAAGGTATTGTAATTTTCTCTTTTGTTATTCTGTGTTCTCTCTTGTATATTACAATTTTCTCTCTTTTGTAAACTGCCTTGAGCTCCAGCTGGGGAAAAGGCAAAGTATATATAAAGGATAAATAAATTTCTAAATAAAGAGCCTAAATACCCTAAAGGTACCATATCCTGTCAGATCTTGGAAACTAAGCAAGGCTAGCCCCGGCTAGTACTTGGATGGGAGTGAGCCAAAGAACACCTGGTACTGTAGACTATATTTCAGAAAAAGGAACTGGCAAAAGTAGTTCCCAGCCTAAGAAAAACCTATGAAATCAATGGGGTTGCCATCAGTCTACAGGCAATTTGATGGCACATACAAATACATAAATAGAGGGAAGGGTGAAAAAAGTAAAACAAGGTTCTCTGACCTGTTTGCTGCCTGTATGGTATCATCAATCATAGACTATCTCCATCATCTGCACTGTGGGCAGGAATCATGTGGTTCTCCAGATGTTCAATTGCAACTCCCATAATCCTTAGCAATGGTGAGAAATTCTGTGAGTTCCTTTCAACAATTCGTGAAGAGATGTATGAATCCCATCCATACTCTGCATCAACAGAAATCCTTAGTAATGACCAGAAAGTAGGTACTAGGTGTCTCATACTAGCAATGTAGAAAGGATCGTTGCAACCACTTAACTCTCATCATGATTTGTACCAAGGATTTCTTGAGTTTTATGTGCTGCTACCTAGGCAAATGTAAATACAACATATATGACAGGCCTGGAACTGGAAGAAAAAAGTTAATGTTCATATGCAGGAACAAACAATAGGACAACAACTTCTTGACACCCCCACTCCCATGATAGTACTGGACTTTAGGAAGCAAGGTTGTGGTCTCCAGGTTTTGGCCAAACTTCTTTTTCTCCTTATCAATTCATAAGGACTTGATTGAACGTAAGTTATATTTCCCCTATACATACTCACTTCCCTATACAAATGAACAGAGTGTGCCAAGATATATCTGCATAGTGTAAAGGGCTATAGCATGGTGTGACAGTCAAAACTTGTCTGTCAATCTGAAAACTTTACAAAGCATTCAGACATCAGCTGGAGGCAAACTAACTTAATGAATAAATACAGTATAATCATTCCGGAGTCTACTATCCAGCTGATAAACAGTTGTCTATACAGATCAACCTACGATCCCTGCACAACATTACTTCTATGCCAGTACGAGATGATATTTGTTATACTGTGTATTTACTTATAAATACTTTCCATTGATTTCAGTGGATTTTATTCCAATGCTGCCAAGAAAGTGTTGTTTTTAAGTTTAAGTTTTTAAGTTGTTTTTACAATTTCAAATGAAAATTATTAAGATCAAAGAGTTGTGCATCTCTTAAAACATTTCATGACACCTATTCTTGTAATTGGCGCTGAAAAACAAGGAATTAATACAAGACCTTTCTTTGAGCAAAGGCAACATCTGTTACACACACACACACACACACACACACATATAATTTCCTCTATGACGGCAAAGAAAGCTTGCGTGTGCTTCTAACCCCCCTCCCCCTCCCCGTCTTGCTTCTAGGAAAACTTACTCTTTTTAACCAAGTGACCCAAAGTTTTCACTACTGGAAAAAAAGTATTTGCAAATCTCATACTAAACCATTCTGTGCTGTTGCTATCCACATTTGTGACACAAACAGTTACAGCAGACAAACCGGATTACCTTATATAAAGCAAACCGTATTGCTGTTGACTAATCTTTATCTCTTTATACCCTGTCTCCATTTGTTGACAGACTAGTGTTGCTTATGGTTACTTAAAATAACTGCTTCTTTGTTCTCCCCTCCCTGCCCCAGGCAGTTGAATATATAATAAATATACCACACTCTAATTCTTAGAACAAGATAACTTCACCTGTTAAGTTGGAAATCTTTTTAATTTGAAATATGTGCTCCCACTCAATTTAAATTACAAATGTAAAGAATTTGCAATTGTATATTTACATGGTTGTAGTCATATTATGTGTCCTGTGATATAGGACAATTTGAATATGTTCAAGAAAGAAACCTTTTTTTTTAATATTAAAAAATAAATTTTATTATACAACAAATTCTTTCAAATCACAATACATAGAACAATACATACACAAAATTTACACTTTCGTACAAACATACATTAAAATCCCACATACAAACACAAATACAAAAACCAATACCTACCCAAACCTAATCACACTTCTTCATTTATCTTCCTAGATCAGTGGTTCTCAACCTGTGGGTCCCCAGATGTTTGTGGACTTCAGCTCCCAGAAGCCCCAGCCACTATGGTCAATGCTCAGGGCTTCTGGGAACTGAAGTCTAAAAACATCTGGGGACCCACAGGTTGAGAACCACTGTCCTAGATGATGCATACTTCATATTTCTCCTATATCGTGCATCATCTTCTCCAACCTTAGATAATTTCTTACCTTCCATTTGTTCCTTCATACATAACCCATTCTTCTTCTATCATACATACCTTGACTTCTTTTATTTATCCATTGAGCACGACCTTCCTCTTCTCTACCTCGTGCTCAGCTTTACTATCCTTTTTCCACAAGAAAGAAACCTTTTTGAAGAATGTAAATATTAAGTTGAAAAAAGGTTAATAACTCTGAGCAGGGACATATTTGACTTCTGATGTTGAACTTCTGATGTTCAATGTATGGTTTCTTTCACATTATGCAGTAACAGTGCTATGAGTCCACTTTAACTGTCATAGCTCCATTCCACAGAATCTTGGGATTCATAATTTAGGAATATTTAGAATTCTTAGTCAGAGAGTGCTAGTACCTCATCAAACTACAAAACTCAGCCATGGCAGTTAAAGTGGCATCAAAGTGTGATAATCTTGTAGTGTGAAAGAGACCTATGATGTCAGGAAGTACTGTAGTGTTTACAATCTGGAGCAGGTACATTGGATAACTTTAAACTAATAACAGTGTTTAATTCTTCAGAATAAAACATTTAGGAAGCATACGTACATGATTTTAAAACTTCATTTGAATTTGTACTGTTTGTTCTATCATTACCTAGCTTAATTAAGGGTAAGATTTAACTTTTACATTTTGGGCTCTAGTACCATACGATACATAGTATGAAATGCATTACCAGTTAACTTCAGAGAGATAATTCCAGTCTACTGCTTTTGCTAATATCAGAAATGAAGTTTTGGGACTCTAATTTATATACACTGGGAATGACAGCATTTGAATACATAAACTACATATAAATATGGCATAGGTATGTGCAATGAAAAATGCATATATGAACTTGTATCCCCATGGGAGTTAGAAATAGGTTTCATAGGCTAATTCTTTCATGGAAATAATTTCCATTAATCTATTTATATAAACCATTGTCCACTTCTTGGTTCCTGCTGAACCTAGATTGTTAAATGATAATGAGAGATTGCTGGAGGGTATAGAATGCAGGGTAAAGGAAAAAGCCATTCCCATATATGTGAGAGAATATAGGCTGCCTACGTCATGATAGGTTTTCCTTAGGGTCTTCAGAAGTCAGAAATAACTTGAAGGCCATAACAACAACAATGTCACTGATTCTCACATAGGGAAGCACAATGGTTGGAGAAAGGGGTCATGATTTGAACTCACTACGATGATGTCCCAAGACCAGTGTTTTCATTTCTTACACAGAAACGCGTGGAGCCAGAACAACATTCTTACTGGAAATTCTGAGGTGAGTCCTGTCCTTTGTGTATGATATTAGGGTCACCCGTTACAGAGGCAACAAATTGCTTTGGCTCCTACGATTGTAAATTAAAACTGAGTGGCACTGTGAGGAAATGTACCTCAGAGTGCCATTCAGTTCCACAGGAAAAATTAATGTCACTAGAGCACCAGATACCATCTGATCTTGGAATCTAAGCAGGATCAGCCATTATTAGTATGATGAGAAACCGCTAATGAGTACCAGGTTCTGTAAGCTATATTTCAGAGGAAGGAACTGGCAAAACTACCTCTGATATTTCCTTGCCTAAGAAAACCCTGGGAAATTCATGGATTTTCCATACACCAACAGGCAACTTGGAGGCGCATACACACAATGTGGATAAAAGTAGGCCTAAATATGTTAGAGGCACCATCTCCCATCTGATCTTGGACGCTAAGCAGTATCAGCCTGGTTAGTACTTGAATGGGAATATCAGGTAATTGTAGGTTACAATTCAGAAGGAACTGGCAAAATCATCTCTGTGTACTTCTTGTGTAAGAAAAATTAAAATTTCATGGGGTCGCTATAAGCTGGCAGGGAACTTAAAAGTATATACACACACACATATGCACAATGTGGATACAAACTATCCTTAGTCCTTAATGTTTGATGGTTCTGGAACTGCTCAAAGGTTCCCTGTGCCTGGCTGTATAATGCTTGTATCAAAAGAATCGTGATCTTAAGCTTTTCAGTGTGGAAATAAGCATCAAAGGCTTCACTGAATTGGTTTCCAGAAATATTTTTAGAATTACAGTCATTCTAAATATGATTGTGTTCTACTACACATCTTCAGCCGAAGCCAATGGCAGGATTAGGGAAGCCAGGTGGTAGTTCCAAGTTGCTTTGCTTGTTATTGTTTTTCCCATTCTAATAATGCAGCTACAGCTTTATCAGGAGTCCAAAGTCAGCCGCAGATCCTTTGTAGGCTGCTCTTGAGGCCATCTGTCACTGTATGGAGTCCTAGTTAGTACAGCTAATATTCAGAATTTAACTGTCAACTAGGATGGCTTTAACTGGAGCAGCTTTACGAAAGACAAGTGGCTGTGCTTCCTAAGAAAAATGTCACATGACAATTCCCTCTCATTCCCCCTAGTGCCAAGAGTCTATGGTTGATACTTATTTGTATTATCAGTCCAGGAATGCTGGCTCATGTGTCTTCAAAGGTATTTATTATCTGCTGCCGTCTCAAGATACAATCCTACACGTGGGTATATGTCTATCTGGAGAGGGGGAAACGAACATGAGACGTTCCTCAAAGGCATTATTATACAGTTGGCTACATTTTTGGACTCCAAAACAACAACAACAACAACAGCAACACTCCTCCTTCCTCCCTCTCACATGCACACGCAAACATACAAATACACACATGTGCAAAGAGGTGCATATCCTACTTTCAGTTTGTTACAATTACAGTGATAAACTCTGATCTTAATCTTTTCACTCTGAAAAAATATTTTATGCTCTTATAATGATCCTGGATCCACAGATCTTTCATTACTTTTCCTTCTGTCCAGTGACAATCCTAAAATAGCCACTCAGCTTGCATTCCCTGCATTGTGCTCAATTTTCCTGCTCCCCAAAGGTTTTATGGAGAGTGATTTTGCTCATCTGTTAATTTATTAGATCAGCCCTTCAAAAATATTAATTTCACTGCAAACTCAATAATTGTGCATTCCCACATTATCAAACAAGAATATTTAAAGACAGAGTAATCAAATCCTTCCAGACCATACCTCCCAAAGCCAGACTAATGGCTAGGCTTGGTATGTGTATGGCTTTTGTACCTTAGGAAATATTCTAGGGTACAGGAAACGGAGCAAGGGAGCATAGGTCTTAATCCACCAGTCCTAGTTGTTAACTGTCATAAAGCATGTGTAATGGTGTTGGTTAGCTCATATTTAACCCTTGTTACTCCATATTTCCCCATGTCTTTCCTTCCCACTAATGTCTAAAGCATATCCTGCTAGATATGCTGCACATGTGGCCAGCAGCTATCAGAGTGTGTCAGGATGACTAACGGTACTAGTGAGGAAGAGCACACAAGGCAGGAGAGCTGCAGCAGTTTGCCTTTGCCTGAGTCTACTGGCAAGAGCAAAATTCTGCCCCTCCTCTCCTTTCCCCATTGCTAAGTTAATTGAATGCAAACTGGTTTTGAACTTGTTTTGTAGAAACTGAGGTAGACTGAGAACAAAGGGAGAAAGTAGCAGGATGCGAGATAAACTGGAACATTTTCAAAGCAACTGAAAAAATGGGACAATGGAGGATTAATCAGGACTGTCCCTACCAAATCAGGACAGTTGGAGAGTATGCCATAGCTTGCAATTTCCTAAGGATATTGTTTTAACCTTTGAAATTCCTTACATACATAATATATTTGAATGCATCATAAAATAGTTTTGAACTTATGCCACATTTCATGAATGGCAAGATGTTCTGGACAGATGTTCACTTATTTTCTGTTGGACAGAAAGACACTGAAGACTTATGTCATTGTTGTTATTCTTGCTTTGTTTGCAGACACATTAGGTAAGTGGAGGCAAAGACTCAATTCCAGAAAGCAGCAGATCCACTGACTCCTATTAGATCAGATCTATCAGATGCCTTGAGCCAACTCAAGGGTCTGCCTAGTCTAACCTGCAAACTTCTAAATGATTGGTTTTTTACCTGTGTGATCTGCCATGTTCTTAATCCTTGACTCTAAGCTGTAGTCAATTTAAAGGAAACCATAGTTATATACTATTACTGTTATTGTTATAATATTTATATCCCACCTTTACCCCACTCTTGGAGTCAAGGCATTCACAAAGGTTAAAATGGTTACAGCTTTAAAATCCGTATCTAACAATAGAACTAAAACAGAACGAACAACAGAATTACAACCAGTTAGGAGCAAGAGTGTTGAACAACAAATAAATAGCACATTCTGAAAGGCCCCTTCCCCCCCCCCCCAGCAATCAGCCATCAAAGACCTGTGAAAACAAAAGGTCTTCATCTGCTTATAGAAGGACAGGAGGAAGGGCACCAGTCTAACCAATCTGAGAAGGGAATTCTAGAGCCTGAGAGCAGCGACTGAGAAGGCCCTCTCCTGTGAGGGTGATGGAACAGAGAAAAAGCCCTCCCCAAAAGATCTCAAAACATAGGTAGGCTCATATGGGTGAATTCAGATAACCTAGACCCAAGCCATACAGGATTTTATAGGTCATAACCAGCAATTTGAGTTGTGTCTGGAAACAGACCCTCAGCAAATGCAACTATTGCAACAAGTTACTGGTTAACAGTCTGGCTGCACTTCTTTGAACTAGCTGAAGTTTCTGAACACCTTTCAAAGGCAGCCCCGTGTAAGAGTGTGTTACAGGAATCCAAATGGGATGTAACTAAGGCATCTGTTGCTGTGGACTGATCAAACATCTCGAGGAACAAGTGTAGCTGATACAGAAGGCTTAACTGTATGAAAGCACTCCTGGCCCCTGCTAAAATCTGAGCTTCCTGACTTAGAGTGCAATCGAGGAGTATACCCCAACTGTGAACCTGAATCTCCAGTGAGAGTTAACTGGGACTCCTTGAGGTTTCTACCTTTAACAAAAGCAAGACTCTTTCATTTAGACTACAATTGGCAAGTTTTATCTATAAAATTTTTCAGATGCAACAATACAGAGACTTCTTCAGAAATTCAATGTTTTGTGCTGAAGAAAGGGGCAGTAAGCCTCACGCAGGACAGGGATATCCTAGTTCTCAGGTTCCTTTGTTGCTGCTACTGCTGCTGCTAATGGATTTGAAATTTTATTGCCTTTTACAGCCCTTTGTTCTTAGTCTCTGCATGGCTAAGAAGGGGAGTGGCCTCTGCCTGCACTGATATCCCTCAAGGCCGTATTAACTGGCAACAGAAGTAACATCTGAGACAAAATGTATGTTTAGGACTCTAACATTGTCACTTTTCTTATCCTGTATGATTTCTAACATCTTGCTTGATGAAGAAACCACCAGAGCTTCAAAAGCTTGCATTATGTATTTTGTGCTTTTCAGTTTGCCCAATAAAGGTATTGCTGTTTTGTGGATTTTGGATTTTGTTGTATTCAGGGGATATATAACCCCAAAGGCTGAATCCTTATTCCAGGGCTTTCTAAATGATGTGCTGCCACATGTTAGTGTGTCTCCTGAAGTGTGTGAGTGTGTTGCCTGCAATCTTGGAATTGTATATTATTATTTATAAATCATATATTTTTAAAAATATATGAAAGGTTTTTATGAGGTATGTTGTATCCCCATACATTTTGTTATTACAATTTATGTACGTGTCTGTATCTCTTATAAGGGATTAGTTTAACCTCCGGTTTGCTAATAAAATTACTGTGTGATGAAATAATGCATGTCTAAAAAGTGTGTCACCAACATGAAAAGTTTGGAAAGCTCTGCCTTGTTCCCTGATCTGCCTTTTGGCTGTCTTGTCTTGATTAAATTTCAAACTGTTTACCCTCATTCAGTCTATTACTGGTGACTGGAACTGGTTTAGAACAAAGACATCTTCCTTGGATTGAGGTGGAAAGCAGTAATAGAATGGGTGTCATCTGTACATTGATGGCATCAGACCTCAGATTTTTAGATTACCTCTCCTAGCAGTTTCATATGTATGTTCAATAACATAGGGCACAAAACTGAACTGTGAGAAGTCCCACAGATCAATGGCCAAGGGGTGAAGCAGAAATCCCCTACCTTCAGTTTCCGGCTTCTGCCCTCTGGCAAGGAGCAGAGCCACTATGTCTGTACGTCAGTGGCAGAGCTTGGAGTGTGGGTAGGAGGCGGGGCTGTGGCATGAGGGGTGTGACCACTGTGCATGGGGGTGTGGGGTGTGGGGGTGTGGCCAGGGTGTGTGGGAACATGACCAGGGCATGCGAGGGTGTGGCTATGGGCTGGCATGCCCCAAAAACATTGCTGTCCAGGGCGAACTACCCCCATCTGTCCCTACACGACCGCTGTACATCCCATTCCAGCAAAGCAGCCGAGGGGGATCCCATGGCCAATGGTACTGAAAGCTGCTGAGAAGCCCAGGAGAACAAACAAGGATACACACCCCTGCCCATGTCCTAGCTTATGTTGTCCATCATGATAACCAACGCTGTCACTCTCCCCCATTGCCAGGGCTGTAACCAGATTGAATTGCATCTAGACAATCCATCTCACCCAGAAACCCGTGGAATTGGGTGGCTATCACATGCTCCAGTATCTTGTCCAAGAATAAAATACAGGAAGTTGGCTGTTAGTTATTCAATACAATGGGATCCAGAGACAAATTTTTCAACAATGGCCTGATAACTTCCTCTTCTAGGCACAACGGGACACCGCCTTGTTTTCGTGAGGTATTCACCACTCCATCTATACATTCATCCAGTCCCCCTCTGGGTTTTTAAATAATTCAGGTAGGACAGGGGTCTAATAAATCCTCAGGCTGTTAAAACTGAAAAGCATCCATTATCACTGGACAGGCAGAGGCCACAGTTACACCCACTGGATCTGCATTAATTATAGCATCCAAGTGAGAATAGTTCTGAGCAATTTTATCTCTAAAGTTGCAGGCAAGTTGTTTACAGCAGGCTGTTAACTGATCTGGATCCTCCTCTCATTGGTCTGCGTGTAAAAGACCTTTACCATTCTAAAAAAAGCACTGCTGACTTTCTCTTTGAAAATGCAATGGTGGCAGAAAAGAAATACACATTTTTGCTGCCACATTGGCCCAGAGTAGGCCTTCAGAGAGGGTCTAATCTGTGTTTGATTCAATTCCCTCCAGGTTTCCTGCTAATGTTGCTCTAGTCACTGTTACATTTGTTCCATTGCTTCCAGCTCCCTGGGAAAAGATCACTTAAAATTTTCTACTGATAGTATTAAGACAGGACAACCCAACCATACAATAACAAGAACAACAACAATAATAAAGAGAAAAGCATTACATTGACAAGATACGATGCGAGGTTTATCTATGTTTCCGTCCTCACACATCTTTCAGTTAGTTAAATATACAAAAGAGAACTTGTCCCTCTTCGTAACTGTGAAATTTAACCTATGCAAGCATAGGTATTAATATTGCCTGAAGACACAGAAAAGGGGTTTCAACTGCTAAAAATAATATTTTGAACAAGGAAAACTCATTTAAGAATGCTATAACTGAAGGCATCTTATATAGTGTGATAACTGTTGAGACACATACACTTCAGGATAGTCTCAAGAGTGAGGCTTAGGACATTTCTGCCCTACACTGTTATAGTGGTATTATTCTACTTCCAACATCCTATAGAATCCTAGGGTTTGCAATTTAGGGAGGGGTATTTAGAATTCTCAGCCAGAGAGCTCTTTGGCCTCAGTAAACTACAAACCCCAGAATTCCACAGGATGTTGAAAGTGGAATAATACCACTGTAACAGTGTAGTGAGGAAATGACCTTAAAATATTGGGAGGAGTCCACAGGGGTATTGGAAACCTCCATAAATTAGGCCCATTGACCAGAGATTCACCTGTCCTAATTTATAGCATGACTAGATCAGCCTTTTCTGCCTTAGCTGCAACAGTGCCAAAGAGTATAGCAATTAGCCCCCCAAATGAGCCATTTTTAGCCTTTAGAAGCTAACCTTTAGAAAATGTGGGGCAAGACATGGGGACAATGAGAGAAGATGCAGGTCACATCCAGCTGATGGGCTGAAGGGTCCCTAATCCTGGTCTAGAATCTCAAATACACACACATAAAAGAAAATCCCTGATAATAATTGATAAATGTACATGTTAGATGTTTATCTTCCATGGTTACATTGAAAATAGTTCTATTTTCTCTTTCTCCTTCCTTCTTCTTTTCTTCTTTCTGCCGCCTTATGTGCAAGAGCAATACAACCATCAGTTTATAACTACATGTAACAAGATTTGGGGGCAGTGTAGGGGCATAGCACCATCTACTGAGTAGAAGCTGAAATTAAACACAGGTATGACCTAATTGTTAATAATGAGGCAAAGAATCTGCATAGCTTCAAGAAGGAAGTTGCCTGTGGTTGCCATTGAATATAATAGAGAGAAACCAGGAATACAGGTGTGCCTAATAAATGTACCTTATTTTCCAGATGAACATGTCACCCTCAGTGTGAGAATCAAGGTATACAGGCTATATTCTCCTTCATCCATCATCTCAGCTAATTGTGTGGTCTGCAACAAAGTATTGTACTTTATTATGCCTGCATGTCTGAACTTGCTGAAAACCACCCAGATGAGGTGAGGAAACTGTAGTCATAAAGTCTGGAGTTCTAATAAATTACTGGGAATTGTCTTGCCAATAATATGGTGTAATTTTCCAATATTAAAGGGTGACAGTCATACAAAAAACTGTTCCCAAAGCCATTCCCTCTTATTAGTAAAGTGAGTGGCCCCATGCCAATCAGCAGGGCAGTGAAATGAGACACCCAAGTTGAAGTTTGGACAACCACCCAAGCATGCAGATATGTACTGGCATTATAGTATTAAAGCAAAAATGAAACACAAACTCAATGGGGAAAAAAAGCAATTTGATGTCTCGACTGAATAAAAAACTGAATTGGTGCATGGCCCTCATGCTACCATGGAGCCCCGGCAACCGGTGGCCAGAATGCCCTCAGTCTGCCAGCTGCTTGTTAGGCTGAAGGGAACCAAGCAGCTTAATACTTGATTCAGTTCTGCCTAGAGCCTAATGAAGGGAGATAAATTGGGGCTGAGTTGAACATACATTCCCTGACCTCAATTTCCCCCAACACAATCCTTTAAGCTATAAAGGAGCTCCCTCCCACTCTTGAAGATCAAAGGATCTTTTCGGGTTGATGTCACAAATCATTCAGTCTGTGTGCAGCTCCCTTGAAAAGGAGCACAGTCATGCTCCAGTCAGCACCAGTTGTGTAGAGGCATCAGTATACTGCCGCCTTTGGAAATGAGCTATGAGAGAATCCAGTTGTCATGTCTGAAGAACAGACTGGGACTAAAGGACAAACCAAACAACAGAGTAAGGTACACATCAGTGGTCAAAACTGAAGAGCAAGTTGGAAACAACAAACAGCTGTCCAGGAAGAAGCCTGAATAGACAAGCCAAAAGTTAGGACAATGCTTCTCAACCTTTGTCCCTCCAGGTGGTTTGGACTTCACTTCTCAGAGTGGGAGTCGAAGTCCAAAAAATCAAGAAGGCTAAAGTTTGAAAACCACTAGGTTTGGACCAAATACCAAATAAGAACAGGAGAACAAACCAAGAAGTCATATCAAAGCCCAGCCCTGGAAATTTTCAAAATATTGTTCTCTTTTAACAAACAGAATAATAGACTATTAGAGTAAGAAGGTGTGGCAAGGGCCATCTCATCCAACCCCCTGCTATGTAGGAATACACAGCTACATCAGTTTCTTTATTGCCAGAACAGGGGTAATAAATCTTTTTCCTCATTGGAATTTTTTGCAACCACTCCTTCTCAATATCTCACCTTTAAAAAACATTTATGTACTATATACTGTCTTCCCTTTGAACTATTCTGACCATGGGATCTCACACAGTATTTTCCTAAACCTAATGAAATTAGTTTCCTTGAAGTCCAGAGTGCATGTCTGACTACCTTGAGTTTCCTCTTTCCTCGCATAACAAATACACAAGAGGACATGGTCACTCCCACCCAAGGAGTTATCTCTATTGGTTAGGATTAAATATTCTTGTTGCCCCTTCCACTATCTGCACAATGAAATTGTCTGCAAGGCTGGTGAGGACAGTACATTTTTGACTGAATTTGACTTCCAGCAAACATGAGGGTGGTTGAAGTCTCTCATTACTACTATATCTTTCCTTCTTAAATGTTGATTTAATGTTGATCATCCAAACCTTCAGTGGGGCATGGAGGCATATAGTAGACCCACACTGTAGTTTCTCTCAGATTTAATTTGGACCCAAATGCTCTCAAACCTGTTTTCCATGCTCTGAGTCATGGATCTCCTTAAATGTGCGTACAACCAATGCTACTCTTTTTCCTCTTCTGTTTGCTCTGTTCCTTTGGATTACTTCTAAATGGATTACTTCCATTACTATGAGCTCATCACACCAGATTCGAATAGGGATGACTGGGAGGGTTGAAATCTTGAAATAATGGTATAGTTATAGACTTGTAGATACAAAAATAGTGCAGGCAAAAAAAAAGAAAAAAAAGTTCAAGAAAAATATGTAACCATCCAGACAGAATTGGGGAGAGGGAGCTATACATTGAAGGCACTTTATAACACTGAACAGTAGTCACTATCCTGACTCATATGTTAACTGGTGGCATTTAACTATATAAACATAATGATTTCTATCCTGGCAGCATCTAATTATATAATGGTAATGATCTCAGGCAATCTAAACATGTCTATTGATCCCAGCCTATGTGTCTAAGATTTTCTGACAAAAGAGAGTTTTCACTACAAAGGAATGACTCAAAGCTTTTTTGGGAAATCTCTTCCTAATATTCTTCTCAGATGATCCAACAAGTTAACTGAGGTTTTTCCGAGAACACAGTGGTAGCAACCTCATATCTGAACAGTAAATATACCAGTCACTGTAGCTATCTTTTCAATGATCTGTGCATTAAATATTTCATTATTAATTTAAAGAAGCTATTAGGACTCATTAATCACTTCTGAAAACAAGCTTGTGACTCAGAGGAATCACACAGACACAATAATAGGTAACTCTGTTTGATGTCTAATGATAGCTGACTTATGCTCTTGTCCCAGCTGTCTAGCAAGAATTAGTAAAGAACAGAGGGTGCCATGGTTGGAAAAACTTCTGAAAAGTTGAAAGTGCTGAATCAACTGAAAGAAGTGACGGATGGACTGGAATATAACTGCCAAAAATCCAGGGTTCAAAATATTGCAGTAAATGTCTAAGATGTGGCAAATCTGCTGGATGTCTACATAGTAAAAAGTGAGACCATGGAAAAAGTGAGTCCATGTGTGTCTCTCCAGCAGAATTCCAAAACTGTGAAAGCTAGACAGATGAAACCTGGCATAGATACTAAGGGTACCCTCAGGGCATGCACTCTACAGTTACTTGTTTTTATTAATGGAGTAATAGATCGAAGGAAAAAGTTGATTAATTAAAAAAAAAATTTCTGTAGCCTACAGATCCATCTTCAGTTACTATGTGATAGATGTCCTTAATCTTCAGTAGAAACAAAGCTGCAGACAGCTGGGCATATTGCTTTCTGTAGTGGGCAAGCTGTATTTCCTGAAGCTTTCTGAACAGTTTAGAGAAGTGGGGTCATGGAGATCCTACTGCTTGGTGAAGGGGAAAGGGGTGAGGGTGGGAAGAGGAGAAAGTGCATAGAAAGAAACAAGTACAGGAGTGGAGAAAAGAAAGAGAAGGAAAGAGAGAGAACAACTAGATGGAACAACTAGGTATCACTGATTACCAAAGTTAGGATTGTCCAAGCCACTGTATTTCTAATAGCTATGTATGGTTGTGAAATCTGGAAAGTGAAGAAAGCTGATAGGAAGAAAATCAAGTCATTTGAAATGTGGTGCTGGAGGAGAGATGTGCTGATACAATGGACTGCCAAAAAGACAAATCAATGGGTCCTGGAGCAAATCAAGCCTGACTTCTTAGAAGGCAAGATGACTAAATTGAGACTGTCATATTTTGAACATACCATGAGAAAACTTGACTCACTAGAAAGGACAGGAATGGTTGGCAAGGTATATGGCAATAGAAAAACAGGAAGACTGAATCAAGAAAGTCAGAGCCCAGAGTTTGCAAGACTAGAGCATGGCTGTTGATGACAAGATGACTTGGAAGTTTCTCATGCATAGAGTTGGCATAAGTTGAATTCAACTCGAGGGCAGTTAACAACAACAAACTAGATGGAAGAAGACTAGTATGTTTACATTTCTATTTGCAGGGAATAGATATGGGAATATATGTAAACAGAGCCAGCTTTGGCATCTGTTGTGTATGCATTTGTGTGCTTTTGTCTTTCTCATAGTGATTAATGTTGGGTAGAAAAATTCAATTATCACATTCCTTTTGAATAGTCTCTTTGAGGTAGGACTGTATTACAATTTGTACAATGGTCTGTATTTGTTGTTGTGTGCCTTCAGATCATTTCTGACTTATGGCAACGCTAAGGCGAACTTATTGTGGTCTTTTCTTGGCAGAATTTGTTCAGAGAAGGTTTGCCCTTGCCTTCTTCTGATGCTGAGAGAGTGTGACTTGCCCAAGGCCACCTAGTGGTTTCCACGACCAAGCGGGGATTTGAACCCAGGTCTTCAGAGTCATAATCCAATGCTCAAATCACTATACCATGGGGGCTCCCTAACGGGCTGTATATAGTAGCTTAATAAGGGGTGGGACTAGGCTAGGATATCTCAAAAGATAAGAGAAGGAAGAAATTTTACTAAAACTGCACTTCTCTCCCTTGCAAATAAATGCAGTTCCTTTTACTTGTCTGCTTTTTAAAAACCCTATTTTTCTTCCCAATTATCACCATTATTCTTCAGACTGCTTTTTAAAAGAGTCTTATTTATAGTTTTTACATCTTCATTTCTGCGTGCCAGCTGGCATCCTTTCCCCTTCCAGCAATCCACTCTTGAATTTTGAGTATTGCCAAAGCTGGCCAATGTTCACACCAAATGATATTTTATTCACAACAGCTGGATTTTAAAATACCTGCTTGAACAGACTTTGTGCAAGTTTAAATACAGCATAAAATGGAAGCCAAAGGTCTTTTCTAATTTATTGAGGAAAAACACATGGATGCAAAGTATTTATGGTAAGAATGCTATTTTTTTAAAAAAAAAATCCATAGGCAATCTAGTGCTTTCCAGATGTTTTGGTGCCCTCCAGATGTTTAGACTATCCATCCTCAGCCCCAATTAACATGGTAAAGTGGTAAGAGATTATGAGAACTATAATCCAAAACATCTGGAGGTTGGCTCACTCTGCATGCTTCCAAAAACAAACAAACAAACAAAAAACAAACAAACAAAAAGTACATTCGTTCAGTACATTTGGTTCAGGCCTCTATATGATCAGTCTATGAACAGAAGGCCACAAAAATAGATGCTAACTAGCAGTAAAGCTTAGAAAAGTTACTATGTGGACTACAGTTCCCAGAAGTCCCATTATGGTCTGGTGGTGGTGGTTGTATTAAAAAAAAGAAAAAAGAAGAGAAATTTTTCAAACTCTGGCCATTTCTGCACAGGGCTCTCTTCTGCACTACTTACTGGATCTTCTGGCTCCCCGGTCCGGTCCAGGCTGCTCTGGAGCAGTGCGTGGTCATCGATCCGCTCTGCTCCGGCGTCCCAAATGGTGGCTTCCAGTTGGTCGTGGGTCTCAACCAACCGCTGAAGCTCGCCAGCCTAAAGCCCACCCTCAGTGGATTGCAGGCTCGCATTGGTGCGAGCCTGCGAATCTGCACAAGGGAGCAGGCTTGCAGTGGCGCGCTCCATGCTTTTGAAAGACTGGAAAAATCAGGTCTTTCAAAAGCACACTGGAGGACCAGTTGGGGTCGTTCCGGAGTGGACTGAGGTGCGGATCTACGATAAGTAGTCCAGACCCAGTCCACTCCAAGGTGCAGACGCTCTCCGTGGAGGATGCACTGCACCGTTTTTATTACCCTGTGTGGAAATGGCCTCTGACTCATAGGACCAAGGCTACCATTAGGTAAAATGAGGGAGGAGATACCGTCTTGTCCTTTGACACAGGCAGCTGAAGGTCCTGCACCAGCCCTGTTAATCACCAACAAGTGACCCATTCATACAGAGTTATATTTACCAACTGCACCTTGAGACAAAAGCAATTGTTAATAGCTGCTTCCACTGTGGCAGCTGCTATTGTCATTCCTATTACCCTCCTATGGCAGGGATGTTGTGTCTAAATTGTGCACTTATATACTCAACACTATGCTTCTTTGTGGTTGTGCCAACAGTTTTTAATATACTACAGTGCTCAGACATCCTGGGCAATCGAAATACATTAGGTTATGGCCTTTAGTGCAGAAGGACAGCTGAATTTAGAATGTCCACCTGTTCTTTGTAAGTTCTTTGTGGTCAGTGTTCAGCCTGATCCATTAGCTCAGGGAAGGATCAGTATATTTTACAGAAAACCAGAAGCTCTTATGAATCATGCACCTGTCTGTCATGATCTGAGGGCACCAGCAGTCCAAACAGCATATCTGGGTCTAGCATTATTCTAGTAAATGCAATTCCCACAAAAGTTCAAGTTGAGATACTGTGAAGATTTCTACAGGCCCTTCTATGATCTCAGCTACTGCCTTTTATTACTTTCACCTCCATATCACTTAGCCCTGTTATCAGCTAGTATATGAGAACTCTCATTGTGCATTCATCTAGAAGTTTGGAAAAGTTGGCTTTTTGGATTACAAATCCCAAAACCTCCCAGTCAACATGGAAAGGCAAGGGAGAATGGGATGTCAGGAAGACAACATGTCAACTTACCTTATACTGAGTCTGACCAGCAGTCTGTCTGGTTCATTATAATTTACCCTGATTGATAGGAACTCTGATGCCATGCTTGTTACTTGACAAAGAAGTTGAATGATCTAAAAAAAAAATTGCATGACCTGTTACACCAAAAGATAGGGTACCCTTTGAGGTCCTCCAGCCATACCTGCAATTCAATGTAAAAAGTGGGGGGAGATTAATTAGCTCTTATTAAGAAGGCTGCAAGAGATGGGGTAACTAGCAGGATCTTTCGACCATTGTTTATAGGATCCTTGCAGAAACACCAGCCAAAGACTCAAAAGTAAACTAAAAATGTGTTAACTGAGGGGAATTCAATCATTCATTCATGCCAGATTCAGCAGTCATGCACTTACACAGGAGCTAACCAACGGAAAAAGAGGAAAGTTATGGACAGTGAAGCTTAGGTTTTTGGGCAATAAGAGCAGCGAAGAAACAGTGAAGTTGCTTAGACTTACGTCTAAGGGCAGTACAAATTGGGATTCAGAGTGACACAATGGTGTTCAGTATTTGAGGTACTGAAATCAACTGGTTGGAATGAAGGATTTTTATACCCAAAATCTGCCTGGAGAGCAAGAGGTGTGAATGGCTAAACAATGGAGGTTGCAGCAAGGACAATGAGGTCCAGAGTGCACTGATGATCTTAGTGTTAGATGACAAGAGATTAATGGCTATCATAATAGCTCTGTAATAGTGGGCAGGCAAGAGGATAAATGTGGGGAAATGTCCAGGTCCTATGAAAGAGGACTGAAACAATCAGTGGTTTGATGAGAATTTCCTGTCACTATTGTTTGATGCCAGAGATGCTGCAGCTTGGTTTAAGCCTATTATCTCAGGAGTTACCTAGTGATTGTCCTGACAAAGACCAAGGCTATACCTAGAGGGGATCTCTGACCTATTTTTCAGGACATGTGATCAGCTAGTATTTTCCCTCTGTCCAGCCTGGCCTTACAACCAAATCAGGGTCCATTTTATATTGATACCAATGAATGCATATTGGCAATTAAGTTATATTTCACCAATTAAACCATATGAAATCTGGGGTGGTGGTGTTGCAAGCCAGAAACAGATCCTCTGAATGGCCAATTTACCTACATTCATGATGAATGTGGTGAGAGTATGCACGTGTTAAGTCCTTCTCACTGCATGACTGCTCAGTGTCAGTGGCCACATTTTTATTTCTGTCCCATGTTACCAGTGGTTGGTGGTGTTTTCAATAGATTGTCTTTATCATTACCCATATCTGGTTTCATTCTGCTGATTAAGAAAACTGCCCTAGTAGGGTCCATCTCTTCAGAAATGTGTAGGATAATTTAATATTGGGCATATGCTGACAAAAAAAAAAGGAGAAAAACACGAGGAATTCAAATAGCTACAAACAACTAACTTTTAATGTTATTTTAAGAGAAAGAGAGAAGAGAGAGAGTACAATATTTCTCCTTATAGAACTGGGATTGGTACTTCTAATGGTGTGTGTGTGTGTGTGTATACAAGTCACAAAAACAGCCTTGGAGGTTCTGTGTCATCCTTTGACTTTACTTTTGCCACTTACAACAAAATCCAAAATCCACAAAAGAGTGATACTTTTATTGGCCAAACAAAATGCAGAAAATATGTCATGCAAGCTTTTGAAGTTTCACTGGTTTCTTTATCAGCCAAAAGACGTTAAAAATCATACAGAAGAGTAACACTGAGAATGTTAGTCACAGGCCTACATTTTGTATCAGAGGTTGCTTCTATTGTAGTTCAGTTATTATGGAGGGATCCCAATGCAGATAGAGGCCACTGCCCTTCTTGGCTATGGGGTGACTGAGGCAAAAGACAGTGAAATGTACACTCTGTGAGCAATAGTAAAGCAGCTTCTCTTGGGTCCAGGCTGTCTCTGTCCCTTTGTGAAGCCACAGGCCCTTTTCTTAGGCACAGAACATTGGATTTCTCAAGAAGTCTGTCTCCTGCTATAGCTGGAAAAACCTTTGGGTGCTATATAGGAAAAACTTGCCAATTATAGTCCAAATTGAAAAGTTTTTCCTTTGTTGGAGATAGAAACTCGCTATAGATGAAGACTTCATGCCAGAGTTGTCTAAGTACTTCCCCTGTTTTATTAGCATAGTTTCCAGGTGCCCTCTTGTGGCCAAAATGATCATTTCAGTTCTCCCTGGCTTTACGCATGATTCATTACGGATGAACAAACTCAAGTGTAAAATAGCTCTAAAAGACATGTGTTGCCTCTCAGATCAGAGCGCTACTGGTGGTCATTCTTATCATCCAGTCCTGTCAGGAGCTAGTAAAGTACTAGATTACCTATTGCAGAAAGCAAGAAGAAGGTAGGAAACAGAAAGGACTGCCTCCCCCCTTCTGAGTATGCTAAAGTAACTAAAGAGTTGTGCATAGAATTTATTGACTTAATGAATTATTCTTATTCTTATTCTTACTACCATCATCCTCATCATTTTCAACAAAGCAGTTCCCTGCCCCCAGGCTTACAATCTAATTAACACATGAGACAAAAGAAAAAGGGGATGGCAGTGTGAGAGGGGATGAAGTTCAGGAGATATTATTAGGGATGGGCCAAGCGAATCCTCAAATCCTCGAATGCTGGATAAGGATTCGAGATTCCCAAATCCAAATCCCTGTGCCAAAATAGGCAAACTGAATCTTTCGAATCTGCCAACTGAATAGATTGTTGGAGACTGGGACGCCTGAAAACCTGGGAGACCGGGATGCCTGAAAACCTAGGAAGCCATACATACTAGGGAAGATAGTAAGTAGGTGAGGTTTTCCCTTGGAGTAATAATGGAAGCTACAGGCTTGAAATTTCAAGGACAGCTGAAACATTCCTTTGCATAGTTCCCTTGCAAACCTCTTTCAGACACAATTCTGGGGCTTGGAGTTTTACAAGGTGTCACAACCTTCTCTGCCAAAGTGTGCTGGTACATCATCAGACTACAAACCCCAGCATTGCATAAGGAGCTATGCAAAGAAAAGCCAGTTTTGACCTGGATTATCTCTCTACCGTAGTATGTGGCCCTGTTTACACAGGCAGGAAAATGTGGGATTAATCCACATTTTCCTGCCTGTGTAGAAGGGCCTTCATGTCATTTTCAATCTGGGTGGATCTTGAGGCAAAACTATGATAATTGTCTTGGCCAGATTTCTTCAGAGGGAGGTTTGCCTTTGCCTAGGCTTTTGCTAAGGCTGAGAGAGTGTGTCTTGCCCAAGATTATCCTTCTTTCCCTTGCTTTTTAAACTCTTTTTAAAAAAAGAATTCAAAAGGTTCGAGAGATTCATGGATTCCCAGAACCTTCCAGGGATTCAGATCTGGATCTGGATTTGGAAAATTCTGAATTCGTCCCATTCCTAGATATTGTTCTTTCTTCTCTCCCTCAAAGGCCAGGACAACAGCAATTGGGATAAAGGGAGGGCCTTTCATCTACTTCTGGGTCTAGGCATTATGGAACTGTATCTGCCTCTTCTTCTCTCTGTCTGAGGCCAACTATAATGAAAAAATACTTCAATCTTGTACTCAGGTGTAATATGATTAATTGGGCCTAGGATATTGAAATAGCCACTGGGGATGGTGGTGCGGCAGAGGAAACAGCCTCTACATGGTAACTGCTCCTTATAGCAGTAATAATGTGTGGAAGAGCAACCTTGCCATGTGGGTTGTCCCCTTCTCAAGGACAATTTACACACTAGCCCCGTTCTCCTCCAGTAGTGGCAGCGGCATCAGTTTGTTCAGTTTCCATACAATGGAAACTCTGCATGCGGGGGTGGGGGGGCATTTACTTGCTATAGTTCCCATGTGGTGCAGCTACCATGAGGAGGCTCCTTCATATGGATCTGCCACTGCTAAGCTCACAGGCATAGTTAGTGAAGGTCTCCTTCACTTGGAGAGACGGTATTAATTATACCTTTGGCCTGTACAACAGGGGAATGGTGACCCCGTTGGGGCAGTGCATTGGTCCTTTTGCCAAGCTTGGGTAAGGGCCTGGCCACACCACACTCCACAGCAAGGGTGGTCAACTATGTCCCTCCATATAAGGAATAAGCAGGAAAGTGATAATTTATGGTTAAAATAATGAGAGATAACCCTCAGGTAATATTGTGGAGGGAGAGAGGAATAAGAGAAGATGTGTTGATGTAATAAGGTTATTTTTGGAAGAATCGGGATGTTAAAGTATATTGACAACTCTATGTGAAACTTAAGGACTTACTGGAAAAAATAAAATAGTTAATATTAAAATATTGGTTAACCGACCGAACCCAAAGGGTGATCACGAATGGCTGCTTTTCCTCCTGGAGAGAAGTGACTAGTGGAGTGCCACAAGGTTCTGTCCTGGGCCCAGCGCTGTTCAATATCTTCATCAGCGACTTGGATGAAGGAATAGAGGGCATGCTCATCAAATGTGCAGATGACACCAAATTGGGAGGGGTTGCTAATACACCAGAGGACAGGATCAAAATTCAAAATGACCTGGACAAATTGGAGAGCTGGGCCACAGCTAACAAATGAAATTCAACAGAGAGAAGTGTAAAGTCCTACACTTAGGTAGAAAAAATGGAATGCAGAAATATAGGATGGGGGACATGTGGCTGGATAGCAGTATGTGCGAAAGGGATCTAGGAGTCTTCATAGACCACAAGCTGAACATGAGACAGCAGTGTGATGCGGCAGCCAAGAAAGCCAATGCAATTCTTGGCTGCATCAATAGGAATATGGTGTCTAGATCGAGGGAGGTACTGGTACCACTCTACTCTGCTTTGGTTAGACCTCATCTTGAATACTGTGTCCAGTTCTGGGCACCCCAATTCAAGAAGGACATGGTCAAGCTAGAGCAAGTCCAGAGAAGGGCGACCAAAATGGTGAGAGGCCTGGAAGATATGCCCTATGAGGATAGACTTAGAGAGCTGGGTATGTTTAGTCTGCAGAAGAGAAGGTTAAGAGGGGACATGATAGCCATGTTTAAATATCTGAAGGGATGCCATATAGAGGAGGGAGAGGGCTTGTTTACCGCTACTCCAGAGACCAGGACAAGGAGCAATGGATTCAAGCTGCAGGAAAGGAGATTCCACCTGAAGCCCAGGAAGAACTTCCTGATGGTCAGGGCTGTCTGGCAGTGGAAGATTCTGCCTCGGAGTGTGGTGTAACCTCCTTCTTTGGAGGTTTTTAAGCAGAGGCTGGATGGCCATCTGTTGGGAGTGCTTTGAGGGTGTTCCTGCATGGCAGGGGGTTGGACTTGATGGCCCGTGTGGTCTCTTCCAACTCTACATTTCTATGATTCTATGAAATAGTAACATTAAATTATTGTATAATTGCTATGTAAGTAAAGTCAAAGATAATGGTGTTAAAAGGAATATTGCCATTTCCCCTTCTGATATACAGAGGAAATTTTTTTTGTTTGAATATTATAAGGCTGTATCTCACTAAAAGGGGAAGTTCTTTATGTTTTGTTTAGATATGTAATAAGGTATGCTGTATGTATATTATTTACATATTATTTGTATGTATTGTTCTGGAATGTGTATCACGTTTAATTTGTTATGAATGTTAGGTTATGTATGTTGTGTTTAGTTTTTTTAGTGGTTTAATAAAATATATTTAAAAAAATCCAACTATGTCCCGCCAGATGTTTTTGGCCTTCCATCAGTCTTTGCTGGCACAACCAATGATGAAGGATTATGAGAGTTACAATCTAAAAACATCTAAAGGGACACTATTGACCATCTCAACTTAAGCCATTTCCGCGCTAGACTGTTCTAGCGCTGTTATCCCACTTTCAACATCCTATGGAATCCTGGGGTTTGCAGTTACGGGAGGGGCCTTTGGCCCCTCCTGAAACTGCAAACCCCAGGATTCCATTGGATGTTGAAAGTGGGAAAATAACGCTAGAACAGTCTAGCGCGGAAATGGCCTTAGACTCACAAGCCTGAATCTACTCTTGATTTGCCAGTATCTCTGTTCTCTGCCATGCCTTTCCTCTTCCTGCTAGTTTTTCTGAAGCAACCTCCTTATTTTCACTTTGTTGTTGGGTGCCTTCAAGTCCTTTCTGACCCTAAGGTGAACCTATCATGGGGTTTTCTGGGGCTGAGAGTGTGTGATATGCCCAAGATCCTGTGGATTTTCATACCTGAGTGAGGAATCAACCCTGGTCTCCAGGGTCGTAGTCCAACACTCAAACCAGTACACTACACTGGCTTTCTAAAAAAACATTAATTTTGTGAGCTTGTATAGCTTGCAAAGACTCTGTAGTCACCTTTTCTGCCTTAATGAAAATCCACACCTCCTCTCACTCACATTATGTATTGCTTGCCTAGAAATATGATGCAAGGAAGAAATACTGGACTCTGAGTACTAAAGAGCAAGAGCAATATTATATTAAACATATGCTCAAATTGCCTGGTTGTTGGCATTCCAGCTTAAAAAGCAACTACTAAGGGACCCATTTCAGCAATAACAAAGTTTCAATAGGTTTGAGCCCCACAGATCAATTGTTTTTTTCCAGAAACAGAATGTCACATCTGATATAGAAGACTTCTCATAGGAAACCCATTCTTTTCTGTCCATATGTCATTATCTAGAAGGAGATGACGATTATTTACACAGTCACCTCTCAAGAGAATGAAACTGGGCTGATGTTATGTTACCCTTGGGAACAATAGCTTCCCCACATAACTTATTTTACAGGAAGAACAATGACAAAACAATATTAAAAAAACCAACAACCCTGGGAGCCTTTTTAAAAGAAGAGTTTAGTTTCAGGAAAGAAAATACATTTACTTTCCATTTCCACTTCTCAGTGTTATCCTTGAACTGGAAACAAATAAACACCAGAAAAGAGGCTATTTTTCTTTAATGAGAAGAGACGTTATTTTTAACCTGGTAGATAAAAATAATGAATTCATGCACCTGGATGAGGGGATATGATATTACAGAATCTTTAATATTAGAATTACCTGATCAATGAGCAGTTTTAAATATGCAGAAACGTCTTTTTAAAAAACCAGACAGATTCAATTATTCTCATTAATCCTTGGCTGAATTCTCATTAATCCTAGCCTGCATCACCACATGTCTTCATCTGCACGTGTTTAAGCATGTCCAGGATCCAAACAAAATATGCCTAGGGTCTTTAACCAAGAGTCATAATGTGCTTTGGCAAAAACTGGGGGCACCCAGATGGGGGTAAACAATAGCCATTGAGGCAGAGATGAGCATAATCAAATGCATAATTTATGGCAGAAATAAAAAAAGCAGTCACATGTACTATATTTGGATAGGACTGGCAGCAATTTAGCCAGTTCTGGATAGAGGATTGAGGGAGAGGACAGAGCAAAAGAGAGGGGAAAAGATTTATGGAACAACATCCTATGGTTTCGGAAGGACGAGGGAGGATAGTCTCATGGTGACCAATGATGCTCACCAAAAAGGAAGGAAAAATGCATGATATTTTGATTTGCCAACAAGTTCATACATATACATATAGCAATTATGTTGCATTTATGTAAAAATTCAATACAACTTTCAGTAGTGTGGAAAACTATGACCAGTGTACCTACTCTGTTTGCTGTCCAGAGGCTTCTTCACACTACATAATTTTAGTGCTATGACTCCACTTTAACTGCCATAGCAACATCCTATGGAATCATGGGATTTGCAATTTAAGGAGGTCTATTTAGAATATTCTTTGTTGCTGGAGAACTGTAGTGCTTCTCCAAACCACAAATCCTAAGATTCCAAAGGATGCAGGAATGGCAGTTAAAGGAGAATCGTAGTGCTATAACTGTGTAGTGTAAAAGGGCCCCAAGGTATGCTGATGAGGATTTTCTCTGTCTTGTATAGCCCTCGGTGCACTTTAGCATCATCTACCACATAAAAGAAATTAGTCTACCTGTGTTTGCAAAACTCCTCCTTCATCCCATATAAAGACACTTCTATTACAATCTTATGCATGTCTACTCACAACTACTTTCGATTGTGTTGTTTGGAGTTTACAGAGTAACTATATTTAGTATTGCAGCTTCAGTGTTTTGCAGACTTGGGCTAATGGCATCATCCTACCCACTTTATTGTTCAACTTTACTTTCCATCTGTCCTGATGAAGAGTTCTTTAGAATTCACTCAACCTTGCAAGAAAGTGGTTTCAACCACAAGCTTTGCCACTTAAGATTTATAGCCACTTGAAATCTGACACTAACAATTCCCCAAGGGTGGACGGTGGAGATACTTTGGAGAGGCAGAGATATGGGAAGAATCGAAAGTTAAAAAAAAAAAAAGTTTCCTTTGTAAACACACAAGTGTTTCTTTTAACCTTTTCCATACAACAAAACATTTAGTATAAATTGGTAGGACATTGGGATGGAGGATGCTCTGGACAAATCTGGGCATGTAGCCATCTTAGATAATGCTGATAGCTCATAAGCAGGGCAGCGGGGGGGGGGGATGGTAATGGGAATAAGACAAGTAAGCGTATGGCCTAAATGGTTTGGAGATGGGGACTAGAATGTAAATAGCTTGGCTTGTGGGGATGCTTATGTAACCTGCTGAGAGTTAGTGAGGTGTGTGTGACTGAAAAGTTAGGGAAAAAGAGATGATTGAAGTGCAAGCATACTATTTTAATATAAAAGAGGTGGAAGAGGACTCTCCCTCAGGGTTCTATAGTGATTTGGAAGTTTGTCTTTGGATAAGTCCTGGGGATTGCCTGGGGAGTTCTTCATAATTTACTAGCATATATACGTGGCATTGCCCGGGATTTTATTTTCTCACAGGTAATACTTGTTAGAAATACCTTAGGAATTACCTTACCTTACCTTAGGAATTAGATGCAGTTGAAATACACAGCTTTGAGCTCCTGTGTCTCTAATTCCCCAAACTGTCTTGTCCAGTACCTGTAATTTTTCCCCACATTCTCCAATCCAATCTGTATTCAGAGTTATTAACATATAGAGGTGGGTTTCCTGAGGGAAATATGCTGGCCTCCTCCTTGCTGCTAGGCCTAATCTCCATAGCAACTGGCCAGGCCCAAGAGCTCTCTGGCTAACAATTCTAAAGGCCCCTCCCTAAACTGCAAACCTCAGAATTCCACAGAATCTTCTCAGGCAGCCAATCATATGAGGTCTTCTCTGCTTGACATGGACAAGCAGACAAACTTTGACTTCATATATTAGGTGAATGTGCCGGACACCCTAGCTCCGAAATAATACTGAGTGAACAAGCAGCAGATCCTGATGGGGGGTCAAGGACAACCCAAGTAGCGTTCCATGAGCATAAAATGTGAGCCCTGTATGGCATGACAACGAGAATGTTGGTTGTACTTTAACCTCACAAACCAATGCAAAAATAAAACTAAATTGGGACCAGGAAGCACACAGAAATAACTTGGTAGATTTTCTGCCAAATCTTGGGTGTTGGGTGGGGTTTCTTGCCCAAGATCAAAAGACAGATGGCAGATGATGAATGCAAAAGGTGGCTGTGTGCATTATTTTGGGCAACACATTCCCAGCACTTCTAGTTTCATCATCAAAGCTCTTGAAATGTAAATTTAATTATATGTCCCAATGACTTTGGCATGTTAGGAACCTTGGGGAAAGCAAGGCACTTGCATAAACATCTCCCTTGTATAAGCAGGAATAACTCGTGATCTGTATTAACACAAAGAATACGCACTGCCTATTCTTTCTATTGCTTTCCTTTCTTGTCCTGAGATCTTAAGTCCCAGACAAAAAAAAAAGATTTTGCATTCAAAGTTCTAGCAAGATACTCAAAATGGCACCAAGGCTAAGCCGCTTGATGTTAACTGACTTTTACACTGGTAAGTTAATCAGTTTCTGTACGTGGAGGGTGTTATGTATAGCTGCTGCTGCGCACAAGAAACCAGAGATGAATCAGGCAGTATACATATATACTGTATGCATTATTTTTTTTTCTTTGCTGTGATCTCCCAATGTGCATGAACACACATTTATGTGCGTGCATATGTGCTTTTGTGTACAGGAAAGGAAAAACAAGAAAAAGCTGAATAACAATTTCTTCTCTTTGGGATCCAGTATATCGTACCCACTCTTGAAGCTTTTTGCTTGACAAAAGAAATACGCTCTGTGCGAAAGGTTATAATATACATCTGTGTCAAAAAGCAAGAGGAAAAGTGTGTGTAGAGGGGCTGGGAGAAAGACAGAGAGAAGTGGGTGATTGTCCATTTGTAGAAGTGATTGCATTAGACCAGAGGTGGATAACTTCTGATGGCTTGGGAGCTAATTTGCTACTTCTGGGACCTTCCAGGGGCTGCATAGACTGCCAAACAGTTCCCCACCAACCCAAGACTGGAAGTGACCAAAATCCAATCTGGCTTTTGAAAAATGAGCAGTCTTTAAACCAGAAAAAGGGGCGAGAGAGGAGAGAAGAGCTGCAGCCTATTTAAAAGGCAAATCACTGCCTCTTTCTTGTCCTGGAAGGTCGGTCTAGGGCTTTGAGGGCTGAAAAAAACAACAACCCGGGAGTTCCCACATGCACCTGCACAGCTGCACTTTGTGCAGCCCTGGATTAGATAGCTTCCCTTTTAGTCCATTTCAGCGATCTCGGTTTTATTCATTGCTGGTTGTTATTTGCTGTCAGGTTGGTTTCTACACTTGGCAACTCAGTGCATGAGATACCTCCATGATTCCTGTTCATCCAAAGCCCTGCTCACCCTTACAAATTCAGGACAGCTGTAGATTCCTTGACTGAGTCAATCTGCCTGTACGGTGGTCTTTCTCTTTTCCTACCACTTTCTACTTTACCAACCATTGTTGTATTTTCCACTGAATCATGCCAACTCAATATTGTAAAGTATGCAAACTCAGTTTAATCATTTTGTCTTCAAGTCAGAGTTCAGGCTTGATTTACTCTAATTTTATTTTGTTATACTTACAGCAAATCCATTTTTTTTCAGAGCAAGAATTAGGATCATATAGTTCTTGATGGCCTTTTGTTTTCTTTGATTATTTGTGCTTCTCCACCATTTTACCTATACATTTTTTCTATTGAAAGTAAACTAGTGATAAATTCAAGAGTATTGCTTTGGGAGTTGATATGACCTCTTACATCACTGAAGAAGTACATTCTGATACCACAGACCTAAATTACAGGAAGAGGGTTTTTCTTTTTTTATTGGATGCTTGGTATTTTATTATTGTGAAATAAACATGGGAGATACCTGTCATATGTTCTCTGTTTGGTAAATAACTCATAAACTTCCAGCTTAGTGGCTTATGTTGTGTCCTTTGTTCTTTGCCAATGTCTGGCCTGTGCTTGCTTCATGAAATAATAATTATTATTCATCACTTTGAAAAAGAAACAAACTTCTACTGTGTGTCAGAAGTAAGGAATAATATTAGATAGTTCTAAGCACACAAGGTTTTACTGAACACCAGTCTACCTGATAATAATGCAACTCATGGTTTGTATCTGAGGGTTTTTATTTTCTTTGAGGCTGTTCCAGCTTTACTTCTCCCTCAAAGGCTTTTTTTAGAACCTTGATGGATGCAAAATTGCTCGTTAATGCCAACAAAGTCACTTCAACATTCAAAGGCTTTTTATAATTGATTCATAGCTTGAAGGTTCAGATACTTTCTCTTCCATGAATATTTGGAAAAATCAAGCAGCAGGGTTTTAGATTCTGGGCAGAGAGCCATTCTTTGAAACTTGTCATTTTTATTGTTCTACTTGTGGAATCCCCTGCTATACTAGAAAGCACACTATCAGTGTAATGGATCCAGGTAAAGTTGAAGTGGTGGTGAAGTTCCTGTTGCAGGTATCTGGTTGGCCACTGTGTAAAACCAGATGCTGCACTACATTGCTCATCTGAGCAACCAAGATTCTTCTTCACCTCTTAGACAATTGCTCTAGGCTATGCTAGGGTGTTCTCACCTCAGTGTGTGAATTTAATTGCCTAGAGAGCTAAACCCATGTGTATAATGGCCATGGTGGATGATTGACTTTGTATTCTGACGCATTGGAAGGGAGTCTGGTTGAGGAGAGGCTAATTTTTTTCAATAAAGGAAACTTCATACCTTTTAAACATCACAATGGAGCCAGAGTTAACCTCAGATCTTTAGCAACGAATAAACAAATACATTGAGGAGAGGGCTGGTTATTCTGTTTAGGTTCTTCTTTCTGTCTTTTCAGTTGCCATCTAATCATTTGGGGGATGGGAAATGGAGCTGTTTCTCCATTACACAGTGTCGGTACTCTTCAATGACAGCTTTAATACTGGTATCCAAAAGTAAGAGTTCTTTGTGCTAGAATCCTCCCTTCATCACTGTGTTGTTCTGAAAGCTCCACCTGACCACAGCTGTGTGGATTCCTAATTAACAAATTGCCCTGGAGTACTGACCTATGTTGAACTCATCTATCTTCTTCTGTAATGACTAAGCCCTATCCTGCATTAAAGATAAAAAAGGCCACAAATTACTTTCATGCTCTTTGTAGACAGGAAAGCAACAAAGAGAAAGAAGTATCACTGTTCTGTGAATAACAATTTCTGCCTTTTCAGATTCAGAATATCTCATCCATTCTTGAAGCTTTTTGTCTGACTGACGAAAAATGCTCTGTGCTAAAGGTTATTTCCGTTTTGAATTCTGTTCTGTCTGAAAGAGCTTCAGGGAACATTCATTCATAAATGCATGAATTCATTAATTAAAGTGGTGGATGCCTACATCTCATGGGCTCTGAGCAGGCTGAAAAAAGTTGATCACTTTATTACTGAATATCTCAATAGGGCCTTATGGTAGAGATAGGCTCACTTCAGGGATTTATCTTTCAGAATTTTTATGGTAAATCTTAGAGCCTACCAACTGGACTCAAATGCAAAATAGTTGATCAGGGCAGACATACAACCTAGGAGAATTAAGAAACAGTGTACCTGTGAGCACATAGCTCAGTACAAGAATTGTCTTTTATTATTAATTTGGTATTATTTATTTAAAGCAGATTTTTGCTGCACTCCTCAATTTAAAAAGAGCAACTTACACATAATAATAAAAACAACGCTAGTTCTTGCCCTTAGGGAACATACAGGGTTGCAAAGAAAATACTCTCAAAAGAAAATGCAAAACATGTCTAGAAGCTGAGATGTAGAGATCCTCTTGGAAAACGTGAAGTTAGGAGTATATACGGGTATGGCCAGGTTTCCTGATAACATTGACTGATATTGGGCAATGAAAACAAAAACAGATTGTGAAGAATTATAAAAGTGTGTCTCCACACCAGAGGAATGGGAATTAAAATATTACAGGGAAATTCAGGAAAAAGAAGTGCAAAGTGATTGATACTGGGGCAAAAATATGGAAGTTGCTACCACAAGATGTAATGATGATTGTCAGTTTGGATGGCTTTAAAAAGGGATTGGATAAATTCAGGTGTGGTGAGTCAAGAGTGGCTACTGGTCAAGATACCTCCAGGATCAGAGGTGCTATGTTTTTGTGTATCACAAGACAGAAGGTGCAGTTGACAGGGCTGTAAGCCAAACCTTTAACTTTCCCGTTTTTCTACTGTCCAACTCTGACTCCTTCTTGCCATCACAGCATTTGCTTGCATCTGGGTCCTGTGTCATATGCTGACACACAATTTTTTTTTTCCATCTTGAATTATGATGAAATGCTCAAATACAGCCAACTTCATGGGAAGCTTCTTTGATATTGTGAATTTATATTTTTTTAAAAATTTGTCAGTCAAAATTATAAATATTTTTTCTTAAAAAATAAACAAGTATAAAATATTGTCTGTTTTTATTTTGAAGCCAGCGTTGATTTGTACTGACTCCAGCTCTGACTCTGATTCCACCCCAAACTGCTTCCAGCTCCAATTCCAGCTTTGACTCTACAGCCTTTACATTTGCGCTCATGTCTTCCTGGTGATCTTCCTGCTGGACAGCCACTGTGTGAACACAATGTTGAACGCGATCATTCTTTGGTTTGGTACAGCAAGGCTTTTCTTATATTCTTATAATAACCAAAAACATTGAAAAATGAAGGCAATTTATGTAAAGTTCCACAAAAGCACTCAAAACTAAAGAGAAGAATAAAAAATGTAAAACAATATTGCTTCTGCAGAAGCATAGCTTTGGGAAGAGTGAGGACATCTAGGCAAAGAATGACGAACAATTATCTTATTTCTGCAAGAAATGGTACACATCCTAATGACAGGCAGATAAGAATCTGTAGATTGGCAATAAATTAAAGGAAAACGCACCCCTGTGTTTGAGTTCCTAGTTTAATATAAAGCTTCTGTGCCATTCAATTTTTTCCTGCAATCTTTTTGATTCTCTCTTTCTTGTACTGTTTGGAATTTATCCTAGTTAAGAATGATGATAGGTATAACCCAGGGTCTCTGTAAGTCAGAAATGTTTTGAAACTGTACAACAGCAACAACAAAGACAACACATTTTGTGTTGGTTGATTATGCTTTCACTATTATTATAGGAAAAAAATGAATTTTAAATTTTAAACTGAGATGGAGGGTTTACATATGAAATGCTAATCTACAGTACAATCTTATTCCACCTGTATCATGCACAGTGAGATCAGCTGAAACTCTGCCTTACAGGAGAGTGAACTCACCTTCATGGGAGGTTTTTAAGTTGAATGGCTGCCTCTTAGGGATGCTTTACCTATGGATCTCTACATTGGCAGGAGATTCCCCTTCCTAACCTACCCTTTTCTCTGCTCCAAGAGGTAACCTCACCCTGGGCTTAGAAGAACAACTACAGTGTATAAATGTTTGCTAGAGCCATTGAGAGCAGGACAGACTATCTCCTGCAGTGATCTGGAATCTCTAGTTGGCTGTCATAACAGCTGTTGTCACAGTGCTTGGAGGCACAACCAGACTAATTGTCCTGTCCATGATCATTCCATCAGCCTCGACTCTTAACACACCTAATCTGCACTTAGAAATCCATTCCATGTATTCAGTGTAGTGTGCTGCTAAGCAGGGTAAATTGCATGCAACCTTTGTTATTCCTGGGGGATAGTTCTCTTAATGTATTTTTACATTACAATAGTTCTCTTAATGTATTTTTAGTGCTTGATCATTTAGTACACTTCTAATTGAAATTTCCTGAGGAGGATCAACTACACAGGAGTCTTGATGTCCAATTTTGCTTAATCATTAAGGGAACATGCCTCCAGCCTACTCTTAAGTGTTCTCGAGCACTACTTGCCAGTGTTCTGGGGTCCACGCCCCTGTTGCAATCTGCTGGGCGGTAGCATAAGAAATGAACTTGCAGTCCTTCCACATGAAAATTTATTTCTGGTTCCCTCCCTGCAAGCCTTTTTTATTTCAGCCTATGGGGTGATGGGGGAGAGATGACTGTAAATGCTGCTGTTAATCTGCAGATCTACTGTAAGCCACTGAGATTCTTCTGCCCGTCGCTTCCTGACAGTACTTTCTAACACATAGCCAAATTGAAGGGGGAAAATGCCACTCTTAACAATCCCAGTCTACTGAAGACTTTTCTTAATCAAACCTGGTGACATCAATGAATGGGGAAGAGACAAGTAAGATGAAACTATCTCGTACATTTCCTATTCATTCCCAAAAGACATGTGTGAGAAAAGATATTCTTGGCAATATGTCTCTGTTAAGAAAGCCAGTTATTCTCTTTGGCTTTGCAGCAAGCACTTGAAAGGGCTAGAAGACCCTGTATGAGCTAGTTTTCAGAAACGCTATATGCACACAGTATTTTACTCACATGGGCATAGGGCAATGGATGCCTAGCTGTGTTTTACATTTGGAGATAATTTGTAGGACTCATTTACCACGTACACATATTAAGGAGCAGTGGTTGGCTCTTAATATGCACTTGCTGTGCACATCCCTGCAAAAAACAGAATTTTGAAAAGTTACTGTTTGGACTAAAACTGCCAGAATCCCTCAACCAGCATGGCTTTGCTACAACATATACTTGGCTTTCTAAAATCAAGGCATGAAGATAGAAATTGAATAAAAGATATGGCTGCAGTCAAAATCCTGCTTGCTAAGACTAAGGCTATTTCTGCACCAGCCTGTTATAGCGCTGTATTCCTCTTTCAACATCCTATGAAATCCTGGGGCTTGTAGTTTAGGGAGGGGCCGGCTAGCCCCTCACTAAACTGCAAACTCCAGGATTCCATAGGATGTTGAAAGAGGAATAACAGCGCTATAACAGTCTAGTGCGAAAATGGCTTAAGATTCTATATCTCTAAAACATAATATAAAAAACTATCAGTGGAGTTAATGTTCCATTTCTATTACATCGCCTCTTTACTGGAGAACAACACAGTATATCAAATGAGCATTAGAAGTTAATCTATGTGGCTGTCATCATGTAGCACAGAATGTACATGTGGTTCTGCTACTGTCAGCTGGATACAATCATTGCACATTGGCAACAAAAAACACCCCGAATGCATAGCTCAACTTACATATGAGTATATCAGTAACAAGATGCTGGCCTAAGATTCCTTTTGGCTTCAGAAATGCTGGATTGTTTGAATTCAGTAACAAGATGGGTGATGGCAAAGAAGATAACATAAAGATACTGAGTGGGATACATGACCCAGATCGGATCACATGTTCTCTGGCAGAATAATGATGGTGTCTGAGTGCCAACTAAACCCAGCTGCTTGATGGTCAAGTAGAATGGCTTGCGGGTGTGTGTTTCTGTCTTTATTACCTTCACTTGATATATTTCTTGTGTTCCTCTTTCAGGATTGGAGTCTTTGTTTGCCACAGTGATATTGCCAAAATTAAAAAAATGTTAAAATTAATTGGCTTCATATGGAGAAATTGAAGCCCCTATACGATGTGACTCTTAAAGCACCTCAATGTTAGGAGAAACAAGCACTGGAACCAGGAATTGGTGCAGCTGGGCAGTAAGCCATCATGTTCTCAGGTTACAGAGTGTTTTCAAGTGGCCTTTCACACTATGCAGTTATAGCAGCCAACTTAACTGCCTGTGGATACCTCGAGTTTGCAAATTAAGTGAGGGACTGGAGTATCTAGCAGCAGAAAATTCTAAATAACCCTCCTTAAGCTGAAGATACCAGAGTTTCTTAGGCTGTTGCCATGGCAGTTAAAGTGGAATTGTACTGCTATAACTGTGTAGTGTGCATGGGCCCTAGGAGAGTTAGTTTCCTGGCTAGGAAGGGGCAGCTAATAGATCTGTTATCCCAGGAATGACAAATCCACTTTTGGTTTTACTGTCACCTTCTTCTCTTCCCCCCACATCTGTTCTGAGTTGTATGGAAGCTATCCCAGTGCTAACCCTCTGCCAGGATAGGGTCCAGTTCTGAGGATAACCCAACTGAGCAGTTGTGGGAAGAACAGAATAGTTGTAATACTGAATGTGGATTCACTGTCCTCATGACAATGGATCCACTGGCTGCCCCGTGTCTGGATACAGGAGTGACTTCATTTGTCCCATTTAGCCATTGGATCTTATTACTGGAAAGGTTTATAAATTTTATTCACACTGGCAAAGATAATCTTTATTTGCTCTGACTTGTTCTGTGGCTTGGACTTCTGGCTCTGGCCTTTGGTTTGATTTCTTGTTCTTGGCTCCTGGTCAACACCAGCTGCCTGCTTGTTTGGCTCTGACACTTGGATTGTTACCACTGTGTTTAAATTTAGTCTCATTACACTCTCATTAAAGTTAGTCTTATTGCACAATAAATATTTACCTGTAATTTAAAACCTAGATTATTGCCTATTAAATAAGTATACAAAAGCATGCTTTAGACTGATAAAGGGTTGCATTCATATTAGTAAGTTCAGTCCAGATTCAATTATACCAGGAACAGGCCCACTGAAATCAATGAGAATTAATGTAATCATGATTTCAGTGGCTCTGTTCTAGATCTGAATCTTGATCCAACTCCATGTACATAAGATAAAATATTTTTAATTACAGCAGATCTTCCTTAAGCTTCATTCTTTTCTTTACTATATTGGGGCTTCATTTTCTACAGCAAGCATGGATCCCACATAATTAGAAGCCCTGCCAGAGCTTAGCTTGAAAGATTACAAGGCTGAGTCTGATTTTGGGAAATGTGATCAATTTATTTTCCAGAAAGAATTTCCTTGCTAACATGGAGCTGTGATTATTGTGGTTTCCTCTCTGCGCTGAGTATGAAATAGAATGAATGGCTAAAGTGAGAAATAGAAGTTGAAGGAAATGTTTTTTGGAGTTTGAATATTCTGTCTTCCTTTGAAAACATTTCCTGTCAAACATCTCTCTCCCTGATGACAAGGTTCTTTGAAAAGACATTGTGGTGTGAAACAATCCTTTTAGTGGCTTTCAGGCAGCAATTACACAGAGAAACAGGAAGAAGTTTCTTTCTCTCTGTTAGCCATTGAGCTATCTTAGGCCTCCAGTAATCAGACTGAAAATGGATGTCAGCACCACACTGAGGAAAATCTGTATTTTATATTTCAGGAGTATGCAAAGTGAACCTCCAAATCCCAGTGCAGCCCCAGGGTCTGTACCTTCAACATCCTGCTATTAACTTAAAAAGTCCGCTTGCAGTCTCTAGAACAGCTTTTCTCAGTCTTTTCATGCTTGATGAACTCTTGAAATAATTTTTGGATCTCAGGGAACCTCTGCACCAAAATAATTATACCTAGAACTCAATCTTTTTTTAAAAAAAGATCTTTCTTGTGGAACCCCTAGCAATCTCTCACATGGCTACCAAGAGCACTGTTTCAAAAATCCTGACCTAGAGGGTGGACGGGGCACATTTTTACTCCTCACTTGTTTTAGGTGACATATGATCCCTTCCACTTATGAAACCCTCCAATCTAAAACAGGCGCAGGAAGGCTTAACCATAACCATGTTAAAAAGGGCTCCATGGGGTCTTTTTTATTTAAAAACAAGTTGAGGGGTGTTGGTCTAATGAGGGTATGTATGTTGGGGATGTTGGAATAGCCCTCTGCAATTAATACATGCAGCTCCTGGACTTTTGGATATTGTCCCCCATTGCTGTATATGCTTCCAATCCACCTCACTCCACTTGGCAGCCCAGGAGAAATGTCAGGGCTTGGAAAAGGCCCCTTTCAACTATGTCTCTCTGAGTATCCCAGCCAGTATAGACTGTGACTTTTTCAACATTTCCAGGACCAGAAGAAAAAAAAGCTGCCATTTGAATACCTCACCTGCCTTTCACTAGTCAGTTTCTGGATCATAAAAAGAAATCTACTGTAAAATGGTTGCTTTTTTTTTTTTTTTTTGCTAGCATTGTACCAGTAAAGCTTGGGCCCTTTCTGCAGGAAGCCTGCATCCTGGCATGGGGACAAGACAGGAGTGGGACCGCGATGATGCTTCTGTATGATGTCATCACACTCCCATCCTCCTCCCATCCCCAACAAGCGTGATCCCAGAGTAAATCATTGACGGGATTTCTGTGTCAATGATCACTGATCATGCAACTGTCCTGCACTAACCTGGCCTGTGGAAGCACCAGAAGCATAGTGGAGATGCTTCCTGTCCCAGTGCAGCCTGGGAAAGAGCCGGGCTGCACTGTGGAAGGAAGAGGTGTGACTATTGCACTACCTTTGGCAGGGACCAGCTGGTGCAGAGGAGAGTGTTCATGTACAAGCTGTCATCCTGGCAAAGTTGCTGCCAGGACGACACTAGGACAACGCTGGAGACAGGTAAGGTGTGGAAAGGGCCTTGGAATGCACTGCTGCATTGTATTACCTGGAACAGGGAAACAGGTTTAGCCCTCACAATGTATTCTCCCTTTCATGCTTCTGAAATTATGATGGTATGAGTCATCTTATTCCTCAGTTCTGTGATGGTACCCTGTGTTTGTCTGCTTTGGCAATTGCCTCAGTGCATTGTGGGTAGCCATTTTCAGACCATTGTGTTGCTTTACCCTATACTATTGAGAAAGTTTTTCAAGACTACTAATGTAAGTCTTTGTTAGCCTGAAAAATGTTACTGTATGACGTTAGTACCAGAGGAACATTCTAGTGAGGCAGAAATATGACTTTGTCAGGTGTCAACTGTTTAAACCTTGAATTGAATTGAATGCCTTTGTTTAGTACAAAAGACATTTATTTACAGGATATAGTAATTCAAATCCTCTCCTGACCCCATATACTAATAGGACACCAGTTCAGAGCTAAGTGAAATGACAAACTCAGCCAATGAATCAACAGTGAAAAAGAGAAAGAAAGCATTCTGGTGAAGGACATCTTCATATGTAGCTCAGAACTCATCTTATATGGATGACTAATGTTTAATAATATTTCATTGAGCTTCTTCCTGTGAGATTCATCATCTTCTAAAAAAGTATTGGTGGCTGTAAACTATTATATGGAATTTAATTTTTCCACATTTTAAAAGTTTTTCCCTCATCTCATTCTTGGTGTCAGAAATTACTGTGATGGAGTATTGGATAGGCATCATCCACTGATTGCCTTGGTAGCTGACTAGGTGTTCTTCTTTAGCTGTATTTCATAAAATGAGATCCAGATAAAATGCTATGCTGATCCACATGTAGGTTTCTATGAGAGCATAATAGCTTAGACCTGTTTAGCAGCAGACCTTTCTGAGACAGCAATAACCAGAAATGTGCAGTCTTAAAAGTTCTCCTGCCATTAATGTGACTCTCTGATCACAATATTCTTCTTCTTCCCTCACTTCAGGAAATTTTGAGAAACAATAGGACATGAATGCTTTAGGATGTGGGGGGCTGAGGGTTTTTCATTATCCAGACTACTATAGGTTAGAATCCTGTTGGTTAGCCACAACAAGAGTAGACCCATACAAATAAATTGTTAAATAGTGAATGAATACATAGATAAATCCAACTGATTCAGTGGTTCTATTCTAGTCAAAGTAACAATAGGATTTAAGCCTTAGGCCATTTCTGCATGGGGCGAGGGAATTGCCCCGCGCCGCTACTTACTGGATCTTCTGGCTCCCTGGTCCGGCCCAGGCTGCTCCAGAGCAGTGTGTGGTCATCGATCTGCTCTGCTCCGGCATCCAAAATGGCAGTTTCCAGTTGGTCGTGGGTCTCGACCAACTGCTGAAGCTCACCAGCCTAAAGCCCGCCCTTGGCAGATCTCAGGCTTGCATTGGTGCGAGCCTGCGAATCTGCACAAGGGAGCAGGCTCGCAGTGATGCGCTCCATACTTTCGAAAGACCGGAAAAATCAGGTCTTTCAAAAGCACGCTGAGGACCACTTGAGGTCGTTCCGGAGCAGACTGAGGTGAGGATCTACAGTAAGTAGTCCAGACCCAATCTGCTCCAAGGTGCAGACGTCTTCCATGGAGGACGCACTGCACCGTTTTTATTATCCCGTTTGGAAATGGCCTTAGTGGTATGTTGTTATGCTACTTTTTCAGTAGAAATAACCATTAAAAGAATGATATAGTTGCTATGAAAAATAGTAGCCCTTTGAGATAAGTTCCTTCCTCCTTTGCATTTAGACATTACGGAATGTTTAATGTGCAAGGAAAATGCATACTTGTGTATCTTTTAGTCATGTGCTTCTCTTGCATATCAAATATTCCATAATGACACAACCCAGTGATTAAATTAAAAACTACTATACTTGTTTTATTAATTTCTACTAGGAAGTATTTTGTTATCTTGAAGAACTGTTGGTATTGGTAGCTCGGACATCTAGTTTCAACAATTCTTGAGGTTTTTATGATTTGGAAAAAGTGTAATCTGGGAAAATGCAACAGAATCCTGCTTCATCCAGCACTAGTTACATAAATTAGTATAAACTTCTGTGTTTGGTAAAACTGGAGGCACGAAAAACCATTTTTGTGGCTTGTTTGAATATTTTGAGCATTTCCTAACAAGCACCTTCCTAGAAACAGAGAAGTAAGAATAATGATTTGGAACCCCTTTTGTGATAATCTTTGGCTTTCAAGAAGGAAATATTCACAGATTGATTCTCCTTTCTCCACTCCTCAAAATGAGAAATCTACCTATCCTGCTTCTGAACATGTATTTCAAAAATGGAACTAAAGTGGGGAGGGGGGGTGCTGTGGTGGTATACACAAATTAAATAATAACTGTGACCCAACTTTCAGTTTAAATGGAAGAATACCAAAATAGCTTTCATGGGACAAGGATTCAGTTTTGTTTAGATGATTTGATTGTTTTAAAGCCCTGGTGGCGCAGAGGTTAAATGCCAGTACTGAAACCACAAGGTTGTGAGTTCGATCCTGCCAGGCTCCAAGGTTGACTCAGCCTTCCATCCTTTCGCAGGTCGGTAAAATGAGTACCCAGCTTGTTGAGGGCAATTAGCTAAAAATATACATTGTAAACCGCTTAGATAACGCTAGTTGATAGGCGGTATAGAAATAAATGCTATTGCTAAATGCTATTGACCAGTAGGCACAGGATTACAGAGAAAAGATAAGAGTATCCTTTAATGTACACACACATATAAGTATTGGAAAGAGCAAGCAGCTTTAAACTAGAGGTAAACAACAAATTGAGGTTTTTCTCTCTAGCTCTTATTCCTCATGCATTAAGATGGGATATGGTAGTTTCTGAGATCCACATTTTGCTGCAAAATCTATACCAGACAAGAACTACATAGTAGGTATTCTGCTACAGTTACACTGGCCCACTTGTAAAAAAAATCCCAAAATGTTAATCTCTTCTGTCTATAGTACTGACCATTATTAGCTTTTTAAAAACAGACAAACAAACAATAGTTGGGCAAAAAACATCCAAATAAATCTATTGCTTTTAATTACTAAGTGATATTTTTGAAATATGTATGTATGTACGTATGTATTTGTCCAGACGGTACTACATCCTGGGACAAGAAATGTCTGAAGTTGTTTTTGGTTAACCCATGATGAAGTAAAATACCAATGATACACTTTGTTGCCTTTAGGTTAGTCCAATTTGGGGGAAGGGGAGATTGGAATTCTCATTGGGTTCAGGAAATGCAAGTAGTTAACCTTAAATTTTAACTGTGAACCTGACTACAACCTTAACCTTCAATAATCTGGAATTATAATTGGAATCCTGGCCTGGCAATCTGCTTGTGGTCTAAATTTAAGGGGCTTGTGGTCACATTTGAAACCCTAAATGACTTGGGCCCTTTCTGCACATTGTCTTTTTCTGGAGCTGGGGTGTGGGGATTATGTGAGCAGTCTCCGGCTAGAGGCTCTCACTTCCCTGCTGCTTCAGCTCCGCACGAGCTGTGTGCTCGCGTGAGAGCCCCGCCACTTCCTTCCGCAGTGCAGCCTGGGACTTTCCCAGGCTGCGCTGGGACAGGAAGCGTGACTGGTGTGGCTCCGGAGGCTCTGCACGCCAGGTAAGTGCATGCAGGCCCCTGGAGCGTTGCACGATTGTGAGTGCATCGTGCAGATCGCTCTTCACAATCGCACGACACTTCAGGTGCCCTTTCGCATGGCAAATGCGATGCAGAAGTCTTGAAGCTCCTCTTCCTCTACATACTTGCCCAAGAGGTCTGCTGGGAGTACTTTCCTTTGTGTCCCACCAGTGAGGTCAATACACTGTGTGAGGATGTCGGAGAGGGTCTTCTCAGCCATTGCCCACCAATCATGGAAACATTCTCCCTTTGGAGGCCTGATTGGCACCAACAATGGCTTAATTGATGTGGCAAGTAACAACATAGCTGTTTACTGAAGGCCTTGGTCCTGATTTCACTTCAAAATGCTTTGCAGATGGTTTTAAACTGCCTTAATCTTTTAAATCTGTATTAATTTGATATGTATTTAATATGTCTATTTAAACTATTTTTATTGTTTTAACTTGCTTATATTGATTTTGCTTGCATGCTGCCTGGAGATGTTGTGATATAGGGTGGTATAATATTTTCATAAATAAATAAATGAGATCAGAAGATAAGCCAGAACTCACTCAAAGCAAATTTCGACAGATTGCTCTCTATATTTTTACTGAAAACTGAGAAAAATTGAGATTCTACAAATTCCCTAAGCAGTAGCTGTTTTATAGTTAGCAACCTTGTTCTGCTATGAATAGCCTTACCTAAACTTCCTAGAGAAGGTATGAAATCTTTGTTCTTCCAGGTTTTTGCTATTATTCTGCTTTGTACCTGTTAGAGATGATTCATAATATCCTGTTTTAGAGGTGGCTTGGACTGATTGGTAAATGGTTGGTTTACTAAGTGAAGAATATCATGAATTCAGTTATGAATTGGTAGCCTATAAGTTTTCTCTGGCATACTTTTTTAAATTACATAAAGTTTTATTACATAAAATGCAGATCCAAACCTAAAATGTTGCCTCATTTTCGTGAAGTAGATGAAGCACTGTTATCACATAGCTCAACTCAGCTCAGATGTGGTATTGAGAAAGACTGAATATTAAACCTTAAAACAAAGAGCTAGAATAGCAGCACATGGGATAAGACTAGGTAGTTGAACATAAAAGAATGTTCAGGTAAATTTCCAGGTTCCCCTCCATATACAAATGTGAAGAAAGGAAAGATCTTCCTCATAATGTATTAGGACCTGAGCAGAAAGAAAAATACTCACGAAGATTCAATATCTGTGTGTGTGTGGAGGGGAATGAAAAGAGCAGAAAGAGAAGCGAGAAAGAAGGAGTAATAGGAGAGTATCAGAATGAGAGAACTTAGGTTGACTGTGAAATGCTGTTATCATCTAGAAGTCTGAGAAGATTAACAGAGCAAGCAGACTTTATCATGACTGATACAGCCCATAAACCAATCTCTGTTTCTGTCTCTCTTTCAGGATTATTTTAGATTTAATTTGGATTCTTTTAGTTGTACCTCCCAGTTTTTCTGCATAAACTGTTAGGATATTCCATTATTTTCTCAGACCAATGGTGGTGTAAGGCAGATGGTAAGCAGCAGTTCATTGGAAGGCCACTAGCTATTTTCTGATACAACACCAACTGTTCTTGTGGATTACTGATATTCTCGCAAAGAGCGTTGAATAAAGTGCAGCCAGGACTGATGTCATAAGGCCCTTTCCAGTGTTCTTAAGCAAGAACGCATTCTCAAGAGCACTTACCATGTGTTATTTATGCATTAAATTAACATGAATATGTATCTTGTTTTCGAAATTTAAAACTAGAACTTGAGGTTTTTTTTAAAAAAGACATTGAACATGACTTGTTCTGTATTGCTTGATGAGTTGCATTCATTTCATCTTCTAAAATTACTTTAAAAAAATCCTTTAAAATTCAGAAATGGCCCACAATCCCTCCAAATAAGCTCCCAACCACAACGTTTTAGAATTAATGAGCTAACATTATTTGATTCACAAGAAATTGATGACAATGCCAATGTTAAGTTATTTTGCTAAATAAATAGATAAACAATATGATTGCCTTCCCTTGCTAATGCCCCCCACCCAGTTAGATGTTATAGGTAATAGGGTTAGGTGTAATGTGTTACTTCCTTTTTTTAAAGCATGCGGGTGGACTGGAAGGATTATATAAACTATACAAAGCTGAATGAAACTCTCCCCTGCCTTAATTCAACCTAAATAATTCTAGCATTCTACACTACCCATCTGGGGGAGGGGAGTCTGGTACTTAGCAAAAGCAAAGGCTTTTTGTTTCTGGGATTTTATCAATCCCACCTGAAATAAAGGCAGAATTGCAAAGTATTTGCATTTTAAATAAGGACACATTGACCCTTGCACATCTTTTAAAGCCATACCACAAGAAAAATTGAGCAAATGGTTATCTTACTAATGATACATAATGCATTGTAGAGCAATAAACCAGGGATATCATTTATTCACTTTCTTTTCTTCTCTGGTGAGATGAAATGTTCTTTTGATTAATTATTAAGAATTTGGCCCATTTGTTTGCCTGCATCTACTTGACAAGAAATAAATTTTCAGTATCCCATTAGGTTATACCTCAGAAATACAAATCCTTTTTAAAGAGGTGCATCAAAAATTCCACAATGCCGTAAAGTGACATTTAATTATAAATCCGATACTCAATTGGCACAGCTGTGTGGCAGACAAGATTCTACCATTAGTTTGCAGCATGGTGAGTGACAGTGTTACGCAAGACAATCAGGTTAGTGTTAACACCCACTTTCTTTTAAACAGGACCTCTTTTTAAAAAGGGGATTGCAGCTACTTGAGGTAAACATTCTTCTGTTGCTTTTCAAGGTAGAACTAATGTATCTACGTACTGTCTTTCTGCTTGCTCAACCTTAAAAATGGCTAATAAACAAGTATTATAAAAATACCGCATGCTCTTTTTTATGAAGAAGAGTCTCTGTATATGTTTACATGGAGATAAATCTAAACTATAAGATAAATTCAATATTGCTACTATGTAGAGAAGACCCACTGAAATCAAAGCACTTGGGTTGTTTGCAGAGATGAGAAAGTTGGTAGGTTAATACATTCAGCTAATTGTTAATAAGCTAAAAAAAAAATCCAATTCATTTGTAATTACGTTGGAAGGGAAAAATTTAACTATTAAGTTGATATTAAATTGTAATTTTAGTTTGTTAAACACCTTACCAAAATGAAGCTGAAAAATACTACTGATGATTTTACTTCCACATGTTCCCTGCTTCTTCTTCTTGGTAAAGAAGGAAACAGTGGCACAGATTTTTGAAAATCTAATTTCTCATCTATCCCCCCCAAAGCACTTCTCTTACTTTCCCTTTTTTCTTCTCTTATTTTCTCATGCCTCCCTTTTCTTCAACTTACTGATTAATATACAGATCCCAGTAAAGATCTCAGTGCTTCAGTATTTGGTTTCCTGGGACAGATGAAGAGCCTTTTTGCAGAATCTAGGATAGAATCCAAGGGAAGCATTTGAATGCAAAGAAGGCCAGTTCTCTGCCAAGAGTCATTATTACTTCTTGGCTTGAAATATTTTAACCTTGGAATTACCTAAGCTATCATGACCAAAAACAAAACAAAACAAATCCTCTAGCCATTTGCATTTCTTAAACAACCTAGGTGTAGACTTAATAATTTCTTCACTACTGTGACAAAGTGAGCTACAATACCATGCTGAAATCCTTCGTAAATTACTTTATGGTAGAAAAATCTTTCAAGAAAAATACTTCTTTATTTATTAATTATTTACATTTGCACCACACCTTTCCTACTATGAACTATAGGTGGTTTGAATATCTACACCCACCTCTTTGAGGTAAAGTTAAAAGATAGCAAATGACCAATTTTCACTCGGTGGATTTCATGGTTCTGCGGAGATTTGAACTTACGTCTCTCAAGTTCCAGTCCAATACTCTCATCACATTTTTTTTTATTTTACATCAAATAAACACCTTTCAAAATCATATTAACCATTTGTTTTATACTTTAATAAATCAGGTTTATAGAAAATCCTCCATTTTCATTGCAATTTTGCAGGGTATCTAAAATTAAACAGACCTTAATAGCACTGTACAACATATATGCAAAGTTTTACTTCTGCTTCTGTAAAATCTAATTTTAGTCAGTAAGGATGTAGATGTGTCTTTGAAACTATGACTTGGATCTATTAATCAACCACTAATTAACTAGATTAGATAACTGAATCCACTGAATTTAACATAGATGTTGGTTTACCTTTTGGCAATGGATGGGTAGCTCTACTCTAGCATTTGGATTTAGACTAAAAAGTGTTTTGCAGAGAAGTAAGTTGTCTGAAAGTATGTTAATTGGTTTGTGGAGGGAGGAGTGTCTTCTTTCACCTGGATTTTTAGCATTTCTACAGCTTTCTGAAGTCCTCCAGATTTTATGGATATAGAGAAATATCCAGTTCAATAAATGGAACTATTATTTTTAGAAATGAGGTTGGGGTGGGAAAAGATCGATCTAACCTCACTGGCTTGAGGTTAGATTGCTAACCTCAAAACTTTTAATCCAGTTTGTTTCTTTGGAACCACTGGACTAAATGGCTTGAATGTTTGTAATTCTCAAGGACTGAGGGATTAACAAGAACAAAGAAGTGGTTCTGAAAATCCAAGAGAACTAGGCTTTGCATAAAGAACCACAGAATTTGTTGGATCCTTTTCACTGTCCCTCATTTAATTATTCGAATGTCAGTGTGTGGGGGAATGGTCACCAAAAAATTAGGTTGGGACTGTATTTACTACCACTGGCAAAGATCATGCTTATAGCTAAATCTACCTGTTAGTTCCAAGTGGAACAGACCCACTGAATGAACAGGGCTTGCTAAATCAAGACATAAATAAATTCCATTGATTCAGTAGGGCTACTGTAGTAGACTAACAATTGGATTTAACTTGTAAAGTGTACCCATTGAAATAAGTTGGACTTTGATTAGTCATGATTAATGCAAGTGCTATTGATTTCAGTGGCTCTATTCCATGTATTAATAAGTCTAGATCCAGCCCAACGTATGATTATTTCAGTGCTGCTTAAAGTTTTTTCTTGTCATAAAATAACAACTTTGTATGACTTTCTGTATCGTTCAACATGTGACCTTTCATTTCTGAAGTGGAGATACTTTCATACTTTCATATTAGTCAGTAGTTACATAAATATGAAAGGAAAATGAAGAGCAGGCCCATTTTGTCTATCAGAAGTGGTTAGTCTTCCCACTTTGTGTATGTGGACATTGCACTAGTAATGAGGTGCACGAGAAGTGACTCTACCTCTGTTAATTTTTTACGTGTTTGCCTGAGTCATTCTACTTTCACCTCCTAAAGGCATTTACATGCAAGAAATCAAATATTTTGCATCATATATGACATCTTCATCTAGATGTTGCTTGAACTGACACATCTTAAATCAAGGAAAAATGTGGAAATGTACTTCCATTGTGAGAATAGGCTGAAGTACTTGGCAAGAGTTTGAACAACAATGTGCCTGGGGCCACTTTGGATATGAAATTCTTTAAAAAAACAGCTGTCTGGTCTCCTTGAGAAAATACTTTGAACCTGTTGTATTTGTTCACTTCTTTATTTAGTGCAGATTTAAACTGCCCAAAAAGCAGAGCTCTCTGGGTGGTGTACAATGCATTAAAAATGTAAAATCCAACAATGGAAGAATAACTAGAGGAAGCAGAAAATAAAACAAGCAGCCTGGGATAATGCTAGAATGATTCTTTAAATGCCCAAGGAAATAAAAGGAGATTCACTTAGAAAAAAAAAGACTATCATGAAGGCATCAGTTAATTCTCTGGAGGGACATTCTACAAAGAGAATCCCATAACCGTAAGGACCTTTTCTCTTGTAGCCCCCTGCCTCTCCCCATTTGCTATGGGCATTGAGGAAAGAGCTCAGATGGAGTAAGAATCTGAGTAAGTAGGTACAAGAAGAGGCCCTTTCCTCAATGCCTGGTCCCACACCATTTAAAACTTTAAAGGTTAAAACCACCACCACCACACATGTGTGTTTCTGCTTTTTAAGGCATAGAAAGGTTTCTAAAAATCTCACCTGCTGTTTACAACCTGCCTGAGTAGCATCTTAAAAGTGGCATCCTATGTATGTCTACTCAGTAGTTAGTCCCACTGCATTCAGTCAGGCTTATACTTGGGTAAATGCCTTTAGGACTGCAGCCTCAATCACAGCATACCCCTCACTTCTGTCTTCAGCTGGATTGTTTTAAATATTTCATAGCCATCTTAACATTATCTCTGTGTTTAAATTGGGCAGGGATGATGGCAAACCCCATATTTAGGAGTATTTATGCTCCAGTTTTATCTTCTGAAGTGCTTCGGGCATGCTTCTGTTGGTAAAACCATGTGGCAAGTGGCAGCTTTGAGTCTTTCTCATTTCCTACATGAATGCCGAACTGTTTCTATTGTATGATTTGGAACCTCATAATGATGGCATACTTCCACCATGTGCATATGGAGTGCCTATGCACTGGGGAGCCACATGGAAAATCACGTGGAATATCTACCTATTATCTGGTGGACAAAACTAGTGTCTTCCTGTTCCCATATAGCAGCAGTGAAGTATTCCCAGTCTGAAGTCCACTTTTCTTCCTCTAGGGACCCCTCTCTGACCTGTTGGGACCAGAGAGATTAGCAACACTCTGGTTGACTGACCATGTTCATAACTAGGAGGAAGGAAGGCAGAGGGGAAATAGAGAGAGAGAGAGAGAGAGAGCTACTTTTTCATAGCTGTTGTCCAAAAATGGAATATTCCCAAGTTCTGGCTGAGATCCTGTTTGAGACTGAAGCCCCTCCTCAAGCCCCTATCTCTCAGAGAAGGTTGGTGGATGTTGGCTGAGTTGTGAACCTCAGGGCACATGAAGTGGTTGCTTCCCCATCAGGAAGAGGGAGGTGTGAAGCTGTCTGCTCCCAATCCTGTTCCACTATCTCTAGCTTCTGGACATCCCCTCCTATAACTGACATGTAGGTCCGGGTGCTTCCTAGAAGCCAAAGTGGCCTTTGGAACCAAAAGTTTTCCTACTGCTTTCGTAACTGGCCTAATCATCCAAGATGGTTTTGTTATCACTCTTACTTCTATTCTAAATGGTTGCTTTGCTTAAGCTTGACACAGAATGGTCATTGATTGTACTTTTTATTTATTTATTTGTATTTCATTGGCCACTGGGTACATCCTCCTACCCTCCTGCCCCTGTTAGCATCTCTCTCTCTATATGAGTGTGTGTGTATGTGAATCTGCCTGTGTGTATGTGAATCTGCCAAATGAAGATAACATTTTGTGAATTGGGAGGAGCAGAATCCAAAGTCCCCTGTCTCTACAACATTTCTTGCAGCTTTTGGGCCTGAAAATGATGTGCATTCCAACATTAAGGTGCTACAAGTTTCTTTCTTAGCTCTGCTGTGACAAATTTATATAGGTTACAACCTCTTGAGTGTGTTTTTGAGCTGTTTCCAATGCAAATGTTTTTTTTTTTAAGTAGCGTGTGAGTGTTGAACCGTGCGTCACAGAGAGACTGGAATGATGGTAAGCAAACAAACAAGTGTGAGCTACTACATGGAGATTCAACACATCTGGGGTTAGAAAGGATTCCAGGTACCAAGAGAAAGAGAATCTTAAACCCCACCACTTCTCTATTTTAGAAATGCAATGCTGCCTTTGGGATGCACTACAGTCATGCAGTTTAAACACTGTATGACTGGAGAGTTGTGCAACTGACACTGTTGGATTGTGAAAAAAGAAATATTTAAGAGAAAATGCCTTACCTTTTCCAAAGAGGCTTGGCTTTCTCTTACTTTAGCAGGACTCCTTGAGAACCACAAAAAGATGCCAGTTGAAGAATCACTGAGCATTCATTTTGCAGGATATGAGAACCTTCCCCTTGATTCTAAAAACAATTGAATGGAGCCTGGGCATATTATTTTCATGCATCCAAGAAAGGATTAAGATGCTAGGATCACAAAATTCTTTCATACCATCAAATCAGTTTTAGTCCAGTATTTCTTTAAAAAGAAAAAAAAATTGATAAAGGAATAATGCAGGATGAGGGGGAAAACAAACCTGTACATGACCTCACTCCTTCCGAGAAGAATATATTGCAGTAATAGCCATGTGAAATAAAGATAAAGGAAAATGAAGCGAGTTGAAGCGTTTTCTTAGGGATTATTTACTTCAATGTCTCTACAAACAAGAGAGAGCTGGACGCCAGTTTTCAATACTAAACCATGCACGTTTTAAACTTCCCACAAGGTGGCGGGCGCTGCTTGCAACAGGTTTTCGACTGTGAAATCTATCAGAAGGGTTTCATTTCAATGATTCTGAAAACTCCATAAATTACCATTCTTTGGAAAGAAAGGAAAACTTTAAGATTTTAGACCAAGATAGATTCATACGAATTCTCAAAGTGACGCAATGGAAAGTTAAAGGAGCACAAGAGAAGTGTGGCCATTCATGGCGACTGATTTCTCATCAGAAAAACTGTTTCCTTTATGCAAAAGTTGGGTGAAGATTTTATTTTCCTTCCTACATGCTCACAAAAAGTTGAAAAGTTCACTTACATAAACTGAAAAAAATCTGAGCTGAGTTTTATCGAGATGAAACAGCCATTATAGTTGTGTTTCCTTCAGCGGGAAGAGCAGTGAAACTTAACAATTCCCGTTCATCTCCATAGAATTATGTAAACAATTCCAAATTTATAGAACCTGTAGGCGAATGTTGATAGTATAAACGCTTTGGCTTCTGAGCGCTGCCTGGGGCGAGCTCAGATGGCCGCTGGGCTCCTGTTTAAACCAAATAACTGAATCAGGAAATTACAGCGTGGTCCATCTGTTTCTTCCTGCTTCTTTTATTCATCGGTTTAACAATTTAAATAGGTAGGAATGGTTCTACTAGCTTGCATTTGTTGAAGACAATTTTCTGAAATGAATCCGGATTTCTCACTTTGAGAGGGAAGCTAGTAACTAGTAAATTAAGGCGAAAACAAGATCAGTCAGTAATCTTTCCTCCGTTACCTCTGTTGGGAAATAAATGCCCATAGATTGTATTATCTCCCGAAGAGAGATCCCTTAAGAATTCCCTTGCATACGAGATTTAGGGAAAACTCCTTTCCCTCTTCCAATCTGAGTGTTTGTCTGTGAGTCTTCAATAGTCAAGCCGTTTTTATTGAGAGAGAATAAAAATAAAAATACTTTCTACATAATTTCCATTTTCTCCTATCACTGTGTGTGCATAATTGTTTGAAACATCTAAGATCCTATTCGTTATTGGAATTACGGTTCCGTACGTTCGAATGAAGCCTAAGAGACAACTAGAAACCCCTGTGATACCTTTCCTCAAATGAAAAAGAATGCAATCCGTTCACGCATTCTGGGGAGAGGCAGGGATGAGGTGAGATGGGTTCATAACACTCCCAAGCTAGGAAAATAAATATGCTATTGCGGCAAGCCCTGCTCAGGATGCGAATTAAACGGCGACATTTCTAATTTTTGCCTTGTCAGTTTGGGAGTCCTGTAAAGAGGGAGCAATCTCGGAGGTAAAGCTCTTCCAAGTTCCCGGTTTGGTTGCCAAAGCCAATTCAGCAGCACAGTGTTTGGACAGCTCCGCCGGGAAAGCAACTGTTCGCTGGGCGAGTGATCAATCCTCCCGCTGGCCGCAAACTGTCAATTGCCGACTCTAATGAGAAAATGACCGAGAATCCTGCAAGAGTTCAGACAGCCTTAGGGGAACGGAGTGGGGTGGGGAGCTAATGTTAAGCATAACAGTAAGGACGAAGACAACTGCGATTAAAGGCTATAATTTGCGCCAACTCGTGTCCAAGATGTCTTGGCTTAATAGACAAATATCTTGGAGCTGCTCGTAGAGATGTTCTCTTTTACGAACAGATTAAAGTGGTTCACTTGCATAGACTGGATTATGGAACTGTACTCCCAAGGAAGCTCCAGTGAAATCAATGAAACTTGTTTCCAAGCAAGGTGTTTAAGGAGCGTCATTCACTCTAATGAGCCATCTCGACAATATGGAGGAAGGGTGAAACTTGACAATTAGCCACCTCGCTGCAACTTTTGGGGTTGGCAGGAGTGGGGTGGGGAGTGTAAGTTAAAGTGCTTATGAGAAGCTCATGACTCCTGCTCGCATCATCTTAGAGTTGGATTTGTTCTGTTCCTTGAGGAATTGGGTGGTGACGTCTTTTCTGATACCGATTATTACGTGACTGCAACAACAACAATAAAAAAAGTCATTGGCAAATAAAAATCCGAACGCCACACCAACAGAGAAACAAAACAAGCTAGGCACCCGGCAAAGCAACAAGGCAGAGAGCAGAAGAGAGCGAGAGACACGGAGAGACAGAGAGGCCCCTGTTTACAACAGAACTGCCGTTCAGAAAGCAGAGAGGGTGCAAAAGATCTTGTAACCGAAGCAGGAGGTCTAGGATATCAGGAGCAAGCTGTGGAAAGCTGGCCAACGTGGATAGCACGGAAGACGGAAAGAAGAGAAAGAGGTGAAGGAGGAAGAGGAGAAAAACGGCGCTGGAGCCAGAAGCAGCTCGGAGAAGAGAACAGCTCAGTAGCGTCCTCTGGAACGGCAGCCAGCTCCCACCTTCCTTCCTTCCCGTCCTTTCCTTCTGGAAGGGTTTCCTCGCTTCCTCTCTTCTCTTTCGATCTCTCCACTCCCCCTTCTCCCCTTGAGTCTTCCCTATCTGGCAGACTCCGCTCTATATCGTCAAACTTTTTAAGAAATTGAGCTGGTCCCCTCCGCTCCCCCTCCCCGCTAGCCAACTAACAATCCCACGCCCCCTCCCTTTCTGCGGCTTCCCTTTCGACCATCAAAGGAAGAAAGACAGAGACAAGGAGAGGGAGAAGGAGAGAGAGAGGCGATGCTTCGGGAGGATTAACTATCTGCACTGAAACTTCCTGGAAGAGGGAGAAAAACCGTAAAATAAGAGAGAAATCCTTCATCCCTATCCAATCTTGCGCCGGCTCTTCAGAGTTGAATGGTAAGAAGGACCAGAGTCGCTTTCGCCAGACCGAAGCCGACCCGGCGTGTCGGACTACAACTCCCATCATCCCCTTCCTAGCCAAAGCCAGGAGAGTTGTGGTCCAACACATCTGGACGGGCTGGGGAGGACAGAGGCAGATTTCTGGGCGGGAGGTGAAGGGGGCTGGCAGTTGTGTGGGGGAGGGGACGGGAGGGGCGGCGGGCGAGATCGTGCCTGGCGGTGAAAGGTCCCGAAGGCGGCGTCCCCTCCTCCCCCCAGCGTCTCGAGGGGTGCCAAGTGACGAGAGCGTCTTCCTTAAGTGGGCAGACCTAGAAGAAGAAGGGACAGGGAGCCCCAGAGGAGCCCAGCTGAGGCAGCCGTGTCTCCTTTCCTTCCTCACAGAGTGGCGATGTGCAGGAAAGCGCTCGTAGCCCTCCTGGTTTATGGGATACTCATGCACTGCAGCGTCTACTGCTCACCTGCTGCCGGACTTCAGTTCCCCGCCCTGAGGTAAGTCACCCCGACCCACCTTCGCCTTAGCTACTAGGGACCCCTTGCCCTTCTCTTTTCCTGGCCGGCTGGTCTAGTCCCCAGGCGTGGAGACTTTCTCTGCCTCCGCCTAGAAGCAGCTCAGGACTGGGAAGAAGCGGATGTCCTCTTTCATTAACCTTGGGCAACATAGGTTTCCTGTCCCCTTTACTGCTTTATTTATTAGGCTCTGTAGAAGACACGGCTCAGAAACCCAGACTGCTTTCCTGGCACAGCCGTGGAATTGACGGCCAAGGAAATGTGTAGGTTATGATTGGTGTCTATGTGTGAATGCGAATGCGAGGGAGCGAATGCGCGCGCGCGTTTTGCGCGCCCCCTCCCAGTTATTTAATTAATCGCCCGCAGGAAGCCGCCATACCCTTCACAATCATCTCCGACATTTATGTGTTTTGATCCTAGCCGCCTTGACTTTCTCCCATACTGTAATTCAGGTCTAGGGATTTCCATTCGGTTTGTGCTCTTCTATTCGGTTTTCATCTGAATCCCATATCATCGTGCCGTAGAAGTGAACCTGAAGGATAGATGAGTCGAAATGTCCACCTAATGATTGACCTTTTAGGTCGGAATCTTAAACTTGGTGGAGTATTACTTCCGAGTAATGCGCTTAGCCGTGAGGTAATGAGGCTTGTTTGTAGGCGGAGCCAAGTATTGTTAAATATATACAGGATATTATGTCGTTCCAACCATTTTTCATCGGATGCAAAACCCACTGATTTTAAAGGAATTTCCTTCCAATCACTGTGTACGTGCAACCCACTTGGAGGCACTTACATTCTTCCCTCCTACTGTATTCAGTGAAGTTTACTCTTATGTCAAGGATTAGAGCGTCAAACTCGCAACACAAGTATGTGTGTACCTAGATACACGTATACGTACACCCGTTTGTGATTTCGAATTGGGCTGCCTTAGAACGCCTAGCGCTGGCAGGTACAGACCTATAGGCAGGTTGCTAGAGGAAAGTGTTTGGTTGTAGCTAAAACATCGAGGTTTCTACTATATTCTAGACCGTGTGGATCACAGGTAGGAAATTGTGTGTGTGTGCCTGAATGCGAGTGTTCGTGCTTCCAAATCGCCTGTGACTTGGGAGAACCCCATGAATTTTTCATTTTTCTTAGGCAAGGAATACTCAGAAGTGGTTCAATTCCCTCCTCTGAAATATAGCCAAGAGTACCTGGTACTTTTTGGCGGTCTCCGGTCCAATTACTAACCAGAGCCGACCCTGCTTAGCTTCCAAGATCAGACGAAATCTGATGCCTTTAGGGTATTAAGGCGGAGATTAGAGGGAACACTTAATGAGTTGGTTTGACACCGACAGGCGACCCTGTCGGCAGAGGACGACCTAAAACAATTAGCCTATCTAGCTGGGACCAGCTCGCCCATTTCTCTGAGGCTTCTCTTAATTTCGTGTTGAGAATGAAGCCTCCCGTCGCTTTCAGTCAAGGAAACTTAGTGGGAATTAACTGTGGCCCAGCCCGAAGTCACCTGGAACGAATCCGCGAGAAGGAGGGCTAAACGGCCCCAAACAGTGGGGTTTGATTGGTGGATTTGGTTTGTTCGTTTCAGAGTTTCTTGGGGAAATTTTTCGAGCTTGTTTGGTAGGAGTCTACGATTGTCAGGGACCTTTCTCCTTCCCGCGAGCGGAAGGGAAAGATGGCTAGGTTCTTGGACGGCTTCCCTCGATGCCTTCCAGTTGGACTTCTGACTCAACCCTTCGCTTCCGGAGAACCCGGACAGATCGCAATGGGTCCAGGCCGGAAGGGATGCAGCCTGCACCAGAAAAGTTAAACCCTATTGAAATGAAAATGTTTAGGGGGCTTCAGTCGCATTGCCTGAGACCACTTTCTTAGAGCCAGATCTTAAAAGTTTGGCAATAAAGCTGGCGATAAAATTCACTGAAATAGATTAGGTTTATTTCCAAGGTAATGTGTTGGTGATACAGGAAGTAGACAGAACAACTCGTAGAAAATCCTTCGACATAGTCCTGGATTCCAGTAGTAGTTTTTAACTCACAAGCATAGACATTTTGTTTCCTTTTATTAGCAGCAGTTTAGCGGTCCTGTAGATACGGAAGAGACCTAGTGGTTTTCGACCATTGGTCCTGCAGATGTTTAGAACTTCTCTCAGAAACCACAGTCAACATGGTCAATGGAAAGGGATTCTGGGAGCTGAAGGCCAAAGCAGCTGAAGGATCCAAGAACTGAGAACCACCGAGGAAGGCTGTTTTTTTGCCTCCAAAAACCCCCCGAGAGAAATTGGTCTGATGCTGGGCTCTAGAAGCTTTCAGCCTTACAGGCTCATCCCCTTTAGGATAAACCCCTTTACTGAAAGACGAGCGTGTTGATGCTTTTTAGCCCCATATTTCTGTGATCTTGAAAGGTGTGGTGAGCAGGGCTACCACCTTAGAGGACTTTAGAAGAAGGTGAAGGAGATGAACCTGTGGAGGACAACCTGATGCTGTTTTGCCTCAAAGCACAGAGAATAACAAATTAGTATTACCCGTAATAGTTCAGTTGAGCCTCTTCCTTCAGGAGCACTCTTTCTCTAGTGACCAGCTGCTTGTGAACTTTCCGAACGCCTGGGGCTGACGACTGCTTGTTGGGTAGGCCTGGTCCAGGGGCGGGTATTGTCAGGTCCTCCAGAAGTTGTTGAAAACTGCAGTTCTCAGCAGCTCCAGCCAGCGTAGCCAATAGTGAGGAACGCTGGAAGCTGCAGTTCAACATCTGGAGAGCTGCACAATGTCTAGATTGAGTCTAGGTCTGAGCCAGCAGGAGCAAATCGTGTGCGTGCGTGCGTGTGTGTTTTGGAGCGGGTTCCGACATGGTAGCGCAGAAACACAACTTATGGCAAGCGAGCTTAATATTTCTTGTCTTTGGTGGAGGAGGAGTTTAACATCAGCGTCGTCACGGTATGGAGGAAGAGGAGGAGGCGGCCGAGGCCCCTGCACCCACTCTTTCTCTCCTCTCTCAGGAGGGACCCAACAGCCCAAGAAAGCTCCTGACCCTTGTTGGAGTCTAAGGCCCGACGAATGAGGCGACGGCGCGGGGAGGGGCTGGCAGCCTTCCACCAATCCAGGGGAAGAGTGGGGCTTCCCCTGCCCCCCGGAAAGCTGTCAGTGAGAATGCGGGAGCGTGAAGCGCAAAAGTGCGCCCGGGCGCTCTCGCGCCGGCTCCGGGGTTGTCCTGAAACGAACCAGCTTCTGCTGCGGAGAAAACCTGGTCGTGGGTTTTCGTCTCCTCTCCCTCAGCCCCACCCTCTTGCCCTTGTGGGGGGTGGGGATGGGGTGGAATGCCACCTATTCCTGTCGGAGGGCGGCATTCCTACTTCCCCGGAGTGAAACGAAGGAAGTGGGGGCGAGTCTTGGCTCGGAGGGCGCCGGCATCCTCAAGTGCCTGAATTAGCAGCGGCGGAACACTTGAGGAGCATCTATTATTGATGGCTCCTGCCAGAAGCTCCGCGCCTAAAATAGCTGCCAGAGAGACATACAGTGACCTAAATCGGGCAGCGGGGAAACGGCAGAGGGGAGAGGAGAAAGGCTCGCGAGGCGCAGAAAGGCAACCCGGGAGAGGCGAGAGAGGGACAGAGAGGCGAGGGGAAGGGAGGGCAGGGGAGGGGAGGGCAAACCACGTCCCTGACAGTCTTTAAAGGAGAGAAAAAACGCCAGCCCGCGCGCGCCCCGAGCCCAAATGCAGCGTCACAGCCAGGGCGGGTGGCTTCAGGCTCAGATGAGGAGGGGGTGATTTCGCTTCTAAACTCGGCTTAGCTAAAAAGCCAGCCTGCAGTGGGGAGCCCCGGGGAAGCCGCTTTCTCTGTATCCCCCTTTGCAGGTGTAAGAGGAATCCTGGAGGTAAGGCGAGAAAGAAATATAGGAATGGTCGAGTTTAGGGGAAAACTTCTTTTTTGGGACTGCAGCTCCCAGAATCCACCAGGCAGCATGCGAGATTCAAGAGAGTTTGAGTCCGCTTAAGTAAATTTCCCAAGCCTTCCACAGTCTCTGAGGAAAGGGGGAAGAAAATACCTCTAGTTCTTATTTATTATACAAGAATGCCCACTTTACCCCCAGAAGCTGGGAGCGGGGGATGCTGGGTGCCCAAATGGCTTACGAGAACATCACATCATCCTGATCCTCTAGGAGGCTTATTTGTTGTTGTTTGCGATTGTTGGCGACCCTAAGGCGACCCTATCACAGGGTTTTCTGGGGCTGTGTGACGCGCCCAAGGTCGCCCAGTGGGTTTCCGTGGCCGAGCAGGGAATAGCACGCTCGTCTCCAGGGTCACAGTCCAACGTCCCCGACACCACGCAGGCTCTCACCTCGCCAGGAAGACTCTTGGCTGAGATCGTTCTCCCTTTACCACAACCGAGCGAGAAACAGAGCCCGAGCCTGCGTCTAAAGTCGCCAGCGGCAGCCCGGCAAAGTGGACCAAACTCGGGACCCGAACACCCAGAACCCAACAGACAGCTTGGACGCTGGCCACCCTGCCTGGGGGATGCTGGGAGCTGTGGTCTCAAAGAGTGATATTGTCAAGCTCGAGAGTTGATTCCGCTGAGCCTGGGGTGGCTCTGGTCAAGCGTTTTCTTCCCTATTATCTGCCAAATCCCGCCACTCCCCCGCCACCCCGAAAGGGAAATCGATTTCCGAAGACAGCAGGCGGAGAAGACCCACAGCGAGCCGGGCAGTCGCTGCGGGTCACGTAGGCCTTGGAGGGTATGGGTGCGCGCGGAAAGCCCGGTGCTGGTGCCACGGACCCCCTCGGCTTCCCTTCTGTTTGTCAGTCCCGGCCCAACGGGAACGTGGTGGGAGGGCCGTGGGCCCTGGCGGGGAGCGACGCCTTGTCGCCCCTCTTCGCCTCGGGGAGCTTTCCCGCAGGCCTAGGCGGGGACCGAGGGAGCCAGAACGGAGGAGATGGAAAGCGAGGGTGATTCAGGGTCACCGGCTCCCCTCTTCCAGCACCCCGCTCGCCTTGGGTAGCCTGTGAGATTCGGCTTTGCTCCTAGGAAGAGCCTAGTTGGCCGGCAGCCTTCCCTTAGCTGGCGAAGAAGGTAGACGGGTGGAGCATATGGGGTGGGGGTGGGGGAGAAGAGGGCGGCGGGTAGGTGGGTGAGGCTCAGAGAAAGAGCTCGGCGCCGCCGAGACCCTCCCTGCCCATCTCTCCCCCACCCGGCAGCCGCTGACCCCTCCCCGGATTACGCGCCCCACCCCACCTCGGCGATCCCGAGATGTTTCTTGGTTAGGCGACGCCCGTCTCTTTCTCCAGCAGGCTGGAAGATGAGGTGTACGATGAGGACGGCAACCCCCTCTCCGACTACGCCTTCGACAGCGAGCCCCTCGGGATAGCCGACCCGGCCTCCATGCTGGACGACGTCTACACCTTGTATTATCCGCCGGAGAAGAGGTAAGGGGGGGGGGCATAACGGGGTCAAGCCAGGGTCCCCTTCTCTTGGTTTGGCTGATCTCCGAGGATCGACGGGGCCAGGATCGGACCCTAGGGGCGAGAGGGGCCGTGTGCGGTGCCTGGCCGGTGTTCGCTGAGCTTTGTCTTCAGAGTGCGCGGTGGGTGGATGGGGAGAATGAGAAGGAAGGAAGACCCCTCCCAATCCGCGCCAAAGAAGGACCCCTCCTCTCAGCAAGCTTGTCATACCACTGGTGGGGAAAGCACAAGCGAAATCAGCCTTACCTCCTCCGCCAAAGGGAGCGTGCCAGGATAGGCAGGTCTGCTGGGGAGGCCGCCTGGGCGCAGCCTTCGCGGCTCCCGGGAACTGACCCACGCTGCTGCTGCTGCTGCTGCTGCTGCTGCTCCGCCACCTGCCTGCTCCGGAAGCAAGTGGGGAGTGGGTGGGTTGGTGGGCGCTTCAGGCAAGATGGGCGAGGCCCGATCGCCGGCGGGGGGAGGGGACACCCGAGTGGCGGCGCGGCTGACAGAAGTCGATCCCCTCCCCTCCCCCTGCGCTCCATCTCGGGGCTTTTCCTCCCCGCCAGAAAGACGGCCAGGGCCAGCCTGAGGTTGCGCCACCGGGTCGCCCGCCCTGCTTGTTGCCCGTTGTACGTTCAGCTCTATGTTCTTCCCCTCCATCTCTCCCCGCCTTCCGCTTCTTCCTTCAGGCACGCGGATGGGATATTTAATAAAGCCTACCGGAAAGTGCTGGGCCAGCTGTCCGCGAGGAAGTATCTGCATTCCCTGATGGCCAAGCGGGTGGGGTAAGGCAGTCTTTCCGGGGTATTTTGGGGCGGTGCGGGAGGGGAGGTCTACAAAAAAGCAAGGCTGAATAGATGGTTGGTGCAGAAGAGGTTAAATGGCGTGGAGGGGCGGAATGGGGGAGGAGAAGGGAATAACCTTCAATAGTGGCGATTAGGAGAACATCTATTTGTCTGTCATTTCACTTCAGCCCATGGGACAATGAAGTCGTCTGGACTAAACTGTGTTAGGGCTTAAATCCCACAAGGGATTTAAATCAGGCAGTCCCAAATCTTGGGATCCAAAGGACTCGATGCGCAGTATACCTCTAATTAGGATCGGAGCCCACTGACCACCTACATCCCTTAATTATAATAAAACGGGTTAGGGATCCCGTTGCTGGCTTCCCGGCTGGTCAACTGCTAGCCCTGATTCATCTCAATGGCTCTTTTGCTGTTTTCTCCAACGTTATGTGAAGGTTGCGCTCCAGGCTTTGGGTCTTAGATGCATTTCATAGAACCATAGAATCACAGCATTGGAAGAGAACACAACGGGCATCGAGTCCAACCCGCCCCACCCCCGGTTACACAGCTTCCTTGTAAACGGAATTCCTTTCAGGGTGACCAGCTGCCTACTGGTTCCCGGGCTGAATAAATCCTATAGCCTTTACTTTGCCCCATATCTGACTGGCTTCTGAATACCAGTTGGTTTAGAGTTGCAGTCCTCAATCTTTCGTTTGATGTGGGACAGAGGAATCAAAACCCCTGTCGGAGAATGATTCAAACTCCTCTAAGGTTCCATTGGAACCCAGTTCCAATGAATTGGACCGAACTTCGGAAGAAGTGCTTTTTCCTGATTTGTGACCTTCAGACAGCCGCAACAGGGTTGGGTTGTAAGAATGGTAAACTCTCTTGGTGTTATCTCGAATTCAGTGCGAGTCGTTTGGCCGCTTCCGCCATCTCCCCTCCCGCATCCCATTCAGTCTGACGGCATAAAAAGATGCAGTGACAGTTCAGCTGATAAAGATCGTGTCGGTTCATAGTTCACTCCTTTACCGATTCTGCTCCACCGCTACTTTTGCTAGAGATGATTAAATACTTAGTGCCCTTTTGAGAGGCAAAGCAATATTTCCTACACCCAAATAGAGCTTTATCAAGATTTCTGTGGTGCTAAAAGAAAAAAAATTTAAATCAAAGCACCCATTTCTCCCCAGCCCTAATTTCTGCTTCAAAATCAGGCTCCTGAACCGAGTGGCCGCACGTCTGTGTATGTGCGCAGGAGGCAATATTTTAATAAAGCCCACGGGGAAATGGATTACACAATTTCATAATGAATAATTCATGCCATGAAGAGATTGTCTCCCGACTGTCGACTTGTATTATGATCAGATTTCAACTTCCGCCGCGTGTTTGGAGAGTGCCTTTGTTTCTCATCAGGGAGGGGCCTGGCATTCATGTCGCCGCTGGTCCTTTCCCCCGGCCGCCCCATCTACGTGTTGCTTTGGGGGGGGGGGAATGACTAAACCTAAACAAAAGAGCAAAACGTCCCACGAAATCTCACCTAGGCCAGAAAACAACAGGAGCGTCACACAGAATAATAAAAACGCTGCGAGTGAAGATGGTCGGGATAGATAAATCGGCGTGGGCCATTGTTTGGAAAGGGCGGGCCGATTTCCTCACTAAACTGTTGCAGTGCTATTCCACTTTCAACATCCTATGGAATCCTGGGGTTTGCAGATTAGGGAGGGGCCTCAACATCCCATTCCATAGGATGTTGAAAGTAGAATAATAGCACTGTAACAGTCTAGTAAGGAAATGGCCCCGGGCTTTAAAAAAAAAAGGTCTAGGAGGTCTTAAAGATACAGGAGTGAGGAAACCCCCTTTCCCCAAATCCCCACGATTAAAGCGGAGGTGAAGAACCGGGGTGGGGGAGGGACGCCTATCTCTCTATTCATTTATCACCTTCTCTGTCTTGTTTATAAACAAGGCGGGGAGCACGGACGATTACGTCATAACCCCGAGCAGATCGCGGAGAGGGACGAGCGCCCGGCCTCTCCCGGGACGCCGCCAGCTGAAGGGCGGGCTGAGTATTTGGGACGCTGCAGTTCTTCTGGCTCATTTCCGCAGCAGACTGTCGCAGGGCTATTATTCCACTTTCAACATTCCGTGGAACTCTGGGGTTGCAGTTTACTGAGGCCAAAGAGCTCTCTGGCTGGGAAGTCTACATGCCCCTCCCTCAGCTGCAAACCCCAGAATTACATAGGATGTTGAAAGCGGAATGATAGCACTATAAGAGTGTAGTGCGGGAATGGCCTTGGTTTTCACCTTCCCCCTTCCAAAAGAGGCAGCTCAATCCCGGGTCTAGGGCTTGAGGCTTCCAAGGGCATTTTCTTTTTCTTTTCTTCTTTCTTTCTTTCTTTTTTTTGCAACGCTGGTTTTGCTCTGCTTTCTCTCCCTTTGCAGCGGGGCTGCCAGCGGCCTGGAGGACGACTCGGAACCGCTCTCCAAAAGGCACTCGGACGGCATCTTCACAGACAGCTACAGCCGCTATCGAAAACAAATGGCTGTCAAGAAATACTTGGCGGCAGTCCTAGGGAAAAGGTATAAACAAAGAGTTAAAAACAAAGGACGCCGAGTAGCCTATTTGTAGCGATCAGTTTTCCCAACCGCTCCTGTGTTATACAAAAGCCCCGGGGAAAAAAAAAATTCCGAGAGAGGATCCCCCTCCCTAAAAAGTCATTTCCAAACTGACTGATCAATCACCGCTCCTGTGTTATCTAAACATGTATTTATGTATGAAGTAAAGCCATTAAATGAATATTTTGATAATAATATTGTTTTTCTTTTGTACAAAGAATATTCCCGCCCCCCGCCCCCCCGGCCCCTATATTTAAGAATAAGCACTAGAGAAACGCACAGATCTACTTTGTGGACCAATCCCTTTTAAAACAGGTAGATAAATATATAAATAAACAAATATGCAGATGAGACTGGAGGAAAGGCTAGCGCTTTCTCGACAAGACTAGAGCGGATAGAGAGGCCCAGTCCGGTTTCCAGGGGTTAGCATGACACAAGAGACCGAGGTCGTTTCGCCTGAGCCGTGTTTTAAGGTTTTTGTATTTAAAAATATATATATATAGAAACGGGAGGAGAAAGGCAAAAAAAGAAGAATGTGACAATCATTGCTTTGAATATGTGCTCCTATTTTTGTAACGGAAATTAAAAGGAGAGTATTTTTATCCATGACAGGGTTGAAGAAATTACTATTCTCCATTTGCTACTGTACATAGACAAAGATGCCCTGCTACAAGGGGATTTTGAGGCTATTGAGTTGGGAGGATTGCTGTCGCAGTTCCTTGCCCCGGTGAGTCTCCCGTCAGGCTCCTTTGACACGCCCCCTCCTCCTTCCCGCCCCTTCTCCCCCTCCTTGCTGGAGATGGCACCCCCCACTCCCGCTTTCTTTGATCACCCGTTTGTATGCATCTGGGTTTACTTTGGGGACCATACGCGAAGAAGGGAGTCTTCTCAAGCTCGCGTTAACGCCCCCGTCCCTCCTTTTATGGCCTTTTTTTTTAAAAAAGGCCCTCTCCTCGTCGCGATCAGTGAGGCCAAAGAATGGATTTCACTCCACCTGCTCGATGCCAAAGGGATGAAGGTGTGGGCCTTTCTTCCCGACCCTCGTGGGTGATTGTGAGTAGAGAGGACCCGGTCTCTCAAGAGTTTCCTCCGTTCAGTTAGTCCGAGGCCATTTCCGCACTAGACTGTTATAGCGCTATTATTCCACTTTGAACATCCTATGGAATGCTGAGACCGCTCCCTAAACTGCAAACCCCAGGATGCCGTAGGATGTTGAAAGTGAAATAATAGCGCTATAACAGTCTAGTGCGGAAATGGTCCGAATCGCAAGGACTTGAAAGGCGTTCGTGAAGGTGTCCCTCCCCGTGTGCGGCATCAAAGCGCAGGGACGGGGTAAAATCCGAAAGCCATTTCCGTAGTAGAGTGTCATATGATTCCACTTGCAACATCCTATGGAATCCTGGGGTTTGCAGTTTAGGGAGGCCGGCCCCTCCCTAAACTGCAAACCCCGGGATTCCATAGGATGTTGCAAGTGGAATCATAGCGCTATAACACTCCAGTGCGGAAATGGCCCGACAGGAAAGGCAGGCGCAGAACACCGAAGTAGAATCATTAGGGAGTTTGGTGTTAAAAGAGTTACGAAGAAACAGAGAAGAGAGTCTCTCTCCCTTCCCTCCCTCTCTCCCACCTACCTTCCTCTTCTTTCCGTTTTGCACCGGCACAGTCGAGGTTTTATGAGGTTCAATCCCCCACCCCAGCTAATCCAGAAAAATCTGGCCGCATCCCTCCGTGCAGTGGAAAGACAGGGATCTTGCGAAAGTAAAGCGGACGGTTCCACTTGAGGCAAGGAGGGCAGAGCAAAGGAACAGATCTTGCCAGTAGGAAAACAGTTAGTGTATCAGGAGGATGGATTTGAGCACAGCCTCCTTCCTGCCACGGTACCAGGTTCCTATTGGCAGAAACAACCGCCAAAAGAGTAAAAAAAAAAAAAAAATCCAAAAATCAAAAAATCCAAAAAAAAAAATAAATCCGAGTAAACATTCCAAAAGGAAGGCCCACCGTCTGAAGTGGTATCTTCCATTTTACAGCTCCCCTGGGCCATTTCCGCACTCGGCTATTACAGCGCTATGATTCCACTTTCAACATCCTACGGAGTCCTGGGGCTTGCAGTTTAGGGAGGGGCCTCAGGCCTGCGGCCCCTCCCTAAACTGCTAACCCCAGGATTCCGTAGGATGTTGAAAGTGGAATCATAGCGCTGTAACAGCCTAGTGCGGAAATGACCCTCCCTTCTTTTGCTTGGCTCCTTGCGATTCCACTGGATGGGCAGATGCAGCCTTGGCGATCCCCGGCCTCAGAGCTGTCGGATCCGGGTGCAAGGGATCACGTGTAACTCTCCAGTGCTGTCCACAGGTCTTGGCAGCCTGTGGGATTGGCTAGCGCTCTCTCTTGATAATCGCCCCAGCCCCAGCCCCCAGCCTGGGAGAATCACTTTCTCTCTCTCTCTATCTCTGGCCTTTGTTGTTCTTACGTAGATTTTTTCGCATTCTCCACCCTCTTCTTGGCCTCTCTCTCGCTCTCTCGTAATGTTGTGTTTTCCATCCGGGTTGTTTTAGTTTTGTTTTCTTTTGAAAGCAACAATCAACAGTTTTATTGTGAACGCCTCGGGCACTTTTGGTTTTGTTATGATGCAAGCTCTAATTGTAAGAACGTCTTAGGCCCCTCTCCCCTGTTGTAGCGATTATCTCTCTCTATATCACTAAATAATTATGCAGTATTACTTTAAAGGTTCTCCTTTTTTTCTTTCTTTCCTTTTTTTTCATTTGGATTCCTTGTTTATGGATTGAGTTTGGAGGTTTAAAATGTATTTTTCTACATCATGGCTTTAACCGCTTAGTAAAATTTATTTCATACAATCAACTTTTGTCATGCTAGAATGTGTAGTGTCCACTTGCGCTTCAGTTTCCAAGACCTGATCAATCATCTGTCTGTCTGCACCAGTATTCTGAAATGCGGGTGGGGGAATGGGCGGGAAAGGGAGGCCTTGAGGTAGGATTGGAGAGTATTGAAACAGACAACATGGAAGGCACTCCCCGCCCCGCCCCCAGTTCTTCCAGGGAATTAAGATCCTAATTTCTAACTTGGGCCATTTCCGCACTAGACCGTTATATCACTATGATTCCACTTTCAACATCCTATGGAATCCTGGAATTTGCAGTTTAGGGAGGGGCCTCAACTGCAAACCGCAGGATTCCATAGGATGTTGAAAGTGGAATCGTAGCGCTATAACAGCATAGTGCGGAAATGGCCTCGGTTCAGTTGATGGGTTTGGACTGAAGGCGATAAAGTTCGGCTGAAATCGAAGCGGCTGCAAGGAGTTTGCGATTCCAAGTAAGCCAAATCCTTCCGTATTTCCCCGCCGTTGCTCTCTGTTCATTCACAGCTATCTGTGGTGCGCAAGCGCAAAACGCCGATCACAGGTATGAATGAACAGAAGGCGGTCAAAGATGCGGGGGGGGGGAACGGGGAGAATCAAACAAACGTAAGCTCTCTATTTCTACTGAAATCAGCGCCTTTTGCGCAGCAGCGCGATCTTCAGCACGTCCTACTCATTTCAATGGGAAAAGACTTTATTTGTAAAGTTTCTTTCACACAGTTTCGAAGTGGGTGTTCTTTGGGACTTCCGCTCAGAAGTAATGGGTGCTTAGGATCAGGATGTCAATCAGCTCCGATAAGATTGCTTCGGATTAACTGGGGTGAGATTCGGACCTGACAAAATGGATGGAGATGTACTCTTACCACGGAGCCCAGCCCCATCTCCAGTGGCTGAATTGTAGGACATGGAATTTTAAATTGATTTATGCTGTCAGCCCTGATTTCCTTAGCCTGAAAGCCACGCTTAAACCGTGGGACTGTCCTTTCCAATAGAAATGTGCAGGATGGGCGTGCATATCGAGCTCAGCTCAGAGGGACTAGCGCCTTGATTCCAAACACACTTAGATTAAGGGTCCTCTCTTGTTTCTGACCACGTGAGATTATGCTCGAGCTCACCTGTATTATATACCTGTATACAAGGAGCGATGATTGGTATAATTAAATAGCTTTACTAACATGTCCATACCAAAGAGATTGTTCTAAAAAATGTAACTGCTTCAGCTGTGTCGATAACCTCGCGTGTACTTACGGAGATAGAAGAGAATATCCAGAATAACCACTGCAAAAGTGTCTTAAACTGCATTTTAAAATACATTTTTTAAAAATCCCCTCTGAAAATGCAAATCTTGAAGAATCCATGGGTGGGCCTTTAGCGAGAACTAAGAAAAATAACTTTTGGGGTTTCCACTTCCCCAAATCTCCTACTCAGTAAGGACTGGCTGAATGGAGGAACCGTTATCCCTCCTAAAGGTCCCAAGCTCTGCCTCTAGACTTTGCCCAGCGTCTTCCAGGCTGAAGTTTCAAATCACTGCCTTCTGGGCCGGCCCTTCCTTCCAGGCCCGAGTAAGGTGGGCGTTGTCCTCAAGAGGGGAGAGGAGCATTGGGCTGGATTCCAAATTCGTCTTTGGGAAACGTCCCCTAGTCCTTTGGGAGATCTTGAGCCGTTGGCACCCCGATCCTAAGGGCGGGGGGGGGGTATCTCCTTGAAATGAATGGAACGTCCCTTCTATGCAAAGGGGGAGTGAAGGGAGGTCCTGAGAAACAGAGCAACGCCCAACCGCCCTGGAGTCCAGGCTGACTCAACCAGTCGTCCAAGAGCCAAGGCCTTCCCCGCCCCGCCCTCCGTTTTCCCTCCTCGCCCTGGCCCTCCAGCGGGCGACCACCCGAGGGCTGGCTGCAGCCAGCAGTAGCCCGGCCGTCGCGGGCTTTCTTCGAAGCTGCGCCCCGAGCGGTGTGTATGAGATCAATCTTACTTGAAATTTTGCATTCTCTTCAGGCCATGTGACGCAGGATGCCGTTTGCAGCTTTTCCGTGCCTTCCCTTCGCCTTTTAAATCGCCACGAGTTCACAGATGGCTATTTAGTGGCCCTACAATGCTGCAACACATCAGCTTGCATTTTTTCTTTTCCGTTTGGTTTGGTTGTCCTTTTTTCTTTTCCTCTCCTTTTTTTTTTTTTCCGGTTGAGTCTCTGAAATTCCTCGGGAAAAAAACCCCAAAAGCCTCGCGAGTTGTCCCTTGGACGAGGAAGAGACCGTGGGCAGGAACTCTTGCTGCGTGTGTTTGTTGTGTGTCACTTGTTTTGGTGCGGTGACGGCGAGCCCCGGAGTTCCTTTTCTTTTCTCCCCCCTCCTTTTTTTGACGTGCTAGTAGTGCTCAGCTTCGCCTTGCCAGTCCAGTGTGGGCTAGTCAGTTTGCAGTCGGCCTGCGAGCCTATCGTTTGCTCCACACACTCCGTGGTCGCCTCTGTAGGATAGCTGTCGCCAAGAGCCTTAAATCCAATGGATCCAATTGGAAATCCAGTGATCACTGAGGTTAGATGTCAGTCTTTTGGAGATATTTATATCTATCTATATCTATCTATATATCTATATATTTTCCTTCTTCTGTGTAGCAACTTGAGTATCAAAACAAACAGACAAAAACCACTGCAACAACTAAAACGACAAAAAAAGTATGGTAACACCCATGGTCTCAATCATTAGGACTTTGAGAACTGTTACGTCAAAGTGTGTAAAGTTTGTATCAATAAATTTTTGTAAACAATGCAATTTTGTCTAATGTTTGGGGGAGACAATAAGAGGATTTCCTCAGAGGAAAAAAATCATAAATATCTCTTAAATTAAATTCTAAAAGTCTACCTTCTAACCTCTTTTTAAACCCTCGTTCTTCTTGCCCCTTTCCTGACTTGCATTTTCCTCTACTTAGTCAAATGGACAACAATCTAGTAATGGAGTGCAATTTCAGATGCAGGCCATTTTTGCAATACACTGTTATAATGCTAATATTCCAATTTCAACATCTCATGAAATTCTGGGGTTTGTAGTATAGTGAGGGCAAAGAGCTCTCTGGCTGAGAATTCTAAATGTCCCTCCCTAAACTACAACCACCAGCATTCTACAGAAGGTGGAATAATAGCATTACAACATTGTAGTGTGGAAATGGCTGCAGTCCAGATATGGAGGGGAAGAAACACACCCTTTTCTAAAACACTACCTTACCAATCTATTCAGGCTAGCCAGTATGGAACAGAAAGTGGTTTCCCCACTTACTGTATCTCTCATCATACTTACCACAAAGCGAGAGTGCAATCACTGTGATTCTTGCTCACAGATTTTAATGTAACTGTTCTTCAGCAGAGAAATTTGCTAGTCGTTGAGATGGACACCATACATACCATGAACGTAAGCAAGTTAACTCAAACAGATTTTCTTTTGAATGAATAGGATCAGTGGTGCCATGAGCAGGAGCTTATGGCAAAAGATTAGGGCTATTCTCATGAGATAGAGCATAAAGCCCCCAAATTCTTCAAAACTATATATAGAAGTAAGTTAATGAACATTATACATCTAAAGGGGAAGGGTGTCCCTTAAGCTTATTAAATCCAGAGACTAAAGTTACCTAAACACACCACACAAATCTGAACTGTGTACTTCTTGTGCAATTGACTTCAACAGGAACGCTTGCAACATTGCACTCTAGAGATGATTTTTTTCTCAGATTGTCTTTAACAATTAATCATGATATTAGATCTCAGATATTAGAAAGTAAGACCCCATGAAGCATGTGGGGTCTATATCAGAATAAACAAGCAGTGTCTCTTTTTCTGGAGGTTTTTCAATGAATCAGGAGCTGGGCATGCAACTCTGTGCATACTGATGCAGAACTGAATTCCAGTGAGTTTAAGGGAACCCCCTTGGTGCTCCCTTTAGGCTTACAGCCTGACTTCTTGGTGAGACCTGAGCTCTCATGAAAGTTTGTGGCATTTAAGCAGCTCGGTCATGCAAAGCACTACAGCCCGGTGCATAATGATAGTTAATATTTATAAGATATTATTAATACTATTAATAATATATAGAAGAAACACTGTTGTGAAGAAGCTGCTGATTAACACTACACTAAGTGGTGATGTATTTTACTATATTCTCTCCCTTTTGTAGTGACAGTGGGCTAAATCCAGTCTTGTGCTGGAACTTTATTTTTCTTTCTTCCCCTGTAGCATTCTGTCCTACACATAAACTGGTTCCACATAATGGGTTTGCACCCTTCCCAATCCCAAATCCTACTCACTGCAGGAGTAAATTGTAGACTCTGACCAGCTATGCCAGTCCCTGCTTGGTGCAATTAACTGCTTTCTTCAGTTTTCTGGAGACTCTGCTCTTAAACTTAGAGGGGCAAATTTCCTCTCTATACCAGTCTTCCACTTGCCAGAACACCTCCTGGATCTTGCCCAGTCTCTTAGGCAGTTATATAACTTTGTTCACTTTAAGATACAAAGTAACATCTGCAGGCTCCTTAGTCATAAATAAATAAATAAATTATTAACACCACCATGGTTCCGCTAATCTAAAATGCATTGCTTGAGAAAGCCTCGGTCAGCATGTGAGGTGTTAAAAGGGCTCCTTAGAGACATGTGTCTGCTAGCTAGGAGCCAGGTTAGTTTGACAGCATAAGGATTCATAGCAGGGTATTCTAAGGGGAAATCTTCAATTAAATGTATCAGGAATAATTGGAAACATTTTAGCTTCCTCTTATGGCTGTGACTGCTATTCCTGCAGCAGATTAGACATTGTGCTTAACCAGGCTGTAGCTCCTCCACGTTTAAATCAAGCAAACAACCCTGTCAGTCTTCTTTCTCGGAAGAACACATGAGCTCTTCAAGGCTGAGAATAATGAAGCCATCCAACAAAGGCAAATTGGGAAGTCTTAAGAAAAACAACCAAGACCACCTCAACATGCTGTGCTGTTTCTTGATAAAAACCAACAACCTCATGCTTGGAAAAGACGGCTTGACATCATGATACTAAATATTTGAAAGCAAATCCCTTGACAGTTGGACTAAGATTTACTGAATTTATTTGGTTAGTTCCATTCACAACAGTGGGACTTAAGTTAGCAAACAGTGGGACTTAAGTTAGCAGTTTACCTCTAAGCAACTGAATTCGTGCTGTGAGATCCATCATGTAAATAAACTGGCTTGCATGGATTAATCTGGGATAGAAGAGAAGGGAAAGGCATGTGTGGATGGATGGGTGGGTGAGTGAATACAGTCTTTGGAAAAAAAGATGGATTTCAATTGGAATTAAAATGTTAAGATTTTAAATGGTTAATAAATTGTACATGAGATGACATGGCTCATTGGAAATGGCGATAATGTTAAAAAAAATAGCAGAAAAGGGGGAAAGCACACTACAGTTAGATTGATTCAATCAAGGAAGACATGGCTCGGAGTTTGCAAGACCCAAGTGGAGGAACTGATGTCCAAGGTTCTTGGAGGTTTCTGGGTCACCATAAACTGAAGGCAACTAGATGGCATACAGTAACAAGAACAATGGCTTACATCCAAAAGCACGTCTATAATATACTGATCTTCCATGTTAGTCCCTCAAGCTGAGTTGGCCTATTGTCTGCACTGGGGGAAGACGCTTCACCTGGCAACAGTGGAGTAAATCACCCCCTTCACTGCTCAGACTATGAGCTACTAGTGATCTTGAGGAAACAACAATGCGAAGTACCCTCTCTTTCCCTCCACCTCGTCTTTCAAAAACATTTATACCATATTATATTGTCCATATTGCACTGAACTGCTTCGGTTGCACCTACAGAGAACTTTAGTGAACAGAACTTCAGTCCGAATGCTCTGGTTTGTTTTGTTTCATGTGACTTGTAAAGAGGATATTCCTGCTTCACAATCAATTTTTCTACAGGGTCAGTTGAAGGAAGGAAGGTAGGTTAGGGGAAAGGTTTGGGACCAAGGTTTGCTGTCAAGTTTCTTTGCCATGGATGCAATTCATACATACTATTGAGTTTGGTTTGGGTAATTATGGACTAAATGACACCCTTTGCAGCCTACTTAGGGATCCTCGTTTCCCCACCACTAACATATATCTGGAATAGGCATTGCCAACTGACACCAACAGCTTCATGGCCTGAGCCACTTGAAGCCCATAGATTTATATTTCAGCCATTTCTTTTTCATACGTCTCAATAGAATCAGATTGATCATTGTATTTTATATGCCAGGAAAGTACAAAGCAACATTGATTTTTCCCCCTCCAACGGATAGTAAAAGCAAAAGAGGCCACTTTTTTTTTTTTTTTTTTTTTTGAAAAGCACTATGGAATGGACAAGAGCTCTGAAGTGAGCGGTGCACCTGATAATTAACATTCCTAAATGAAACTATCAGAATATCTATTAATCCATGCTAAAACTTTGCTTTGAAGATGAAGACTATGAAAACCTTGGCAAAATCTATAAAGACTGAGCACAATGTACTGGTTAAAAATTTATATCCTACAAGTGTTTACTTAGCACTTTAAGTTGCCAAGTTTTAGCTGGCCAAGTTAACATCATGCAAACAAAATTCTGCTCATGCAACAGACCTTCTCCCTTCAGTATCTTATGTTCTTCGTACATTTTCTCTGAAGTGTTACCCCCATTCTCTGGGGGAGTTTTTAAGACTGAAATGGAGGCTTTAGAGGAATGAGGAATCACTCTTTCTGACTGTGCTGGCATAGGATGTTCTGTCACTGGAATAAATTAATTGGGTACTTTTGCAAATTGCATTGTGTTTCTGCTCACACATCCTTACTGATAGGATACTATTGTTCTCATATTTTGGGCAGAGTACTCAGGCTGGGAGGGTGTGACCTGAATGACACCCTACAATAAGGACATGTTGGGAGCTCAGGCAGGGTTTAGACCCAAGTCTTCCACATGTAGGCCCCATGCTCGGTCTACCACACCTTACCAACTTTACTTCAGTTTGGATGACATCACTGCCATCTTGTGATATAAAGTGACAAACAAGACAGCTGGTTGGTGCAGTGCAAGCTCTAATCCTTTTATTATATTATAGCAATGGCATCATTTTATTAAAGTAGCATACTAGAAGAACTATTTACCCCATTTTATTTCATAATTCATTCATGGATAGGAAAATTCACTCAATGACATGACTATTTTGCATGGAGAAAGTCCCACTTTGACTCTATTTTAATTCACAGTATCTGCAGTTAAAAGTCTAAACAGCCCAAAGAAACCAGATCCTGTCTGATTGTGAAAGCTAAGCAGGGTCAGCCCTAACTAGTACTTGGATGTTTCAACAAATACTAGGTGCTGTAGGCTGTATTTCTGAGGAAGGAACTGGCAAAACCACCTCTGAGTATCTCTTGCCTAAGAAAACCCTATGAAATTCATGGGATCACCATAAATCAACAAACAACTTAAAGGCACATTCACACACACATCTGCGGTTAACAAGGATCAGGTAGCAGGTGATGTGAAAGACATCTGCCTAAGACTTTGTGAATTGCTGCATCTCCAAGTAGTAATGCTGATGGATAAATTGTCTGGAGTATGATGTGACTTCTTATATTAGACATAAACTCACAAAGGCTATTGTAATGGGAAAGGGACAGGACAGAAATCAGAAAAAGCAGTTTCAGCCTGTGTCATGTACACAAAATCATAGCGTGACTGTACTATTTCCTTGTGCATGTTTCTTTGGTAGACAGCATGAGTACCTGCTGTCCTAGAGGCATCATATGACTTGCTGCACTGGCAATAAGTGCCCAGGACTGATTCATGGACCAGCAAGATGTTACAAAACATGAAGCTGTGCCAGCACAACAGGCAAATGTTTAGTATCTGAAGTGCCAGCTTTTTAAGTATTAATGAAGCCAAGCACCAGGTGAATATTACACCATAATTTAAGATGGACAGTTTGTACAATTCAGAAACCATTTGTGTGGCCTGAAACAGTAATTTCCAGATAAAGAAGAAGAAGAAAGGGAGGGTGGGGGAAGGGAATGTAGCAGCACCTTTAAGACTAAGGGTTTTTTTTTCTTCTCATGAGATTTTGTGGCTATAAACCCACTGCTTTGGATGCAGTTACTCAGATAACCATAAACAGGGCAGAAACAAAATGAGAATTTAATGAACCCTCATTTTCTGAAGGACTAGACTGCCATTTAGTGGCATCAAATTATATGCAGCTCAAAGTGTCATCCACAGGGCAGAGTCAGATACTGAAGTCTAATTGACTCTGCTTATCTGGGTTGTCCCCAACACCCACACCCTTGTACAGGAGAGAAGTGGCTTGAAAGGGGAAGTGAAACACTGGTCTCCTCTCCACCATATGTTTCTCTTCCAATCTCACACTTTCCAATTGCATTTTCTTCAAGAACTTTTGGCACTGTTCAGTTGTATCGAGGTTCTTTCACGGTAATTCTAAGTACCTTCTGGATCAAATTTCTAGATTAGGGGTGTGAAACCTTTAGATGGTTTGGACAACAGTTCCCACCATCCCTATTCATTCACCATGATGGCTATGCCTCCTGGGAGGTGAAATTTGATAGCTCTTGAGGGCCAAAGATTTCCTATCTGGTTCTAAATGCAACTATTTTCTGATGAAGCAGTCCCCTTGTTTAGCACAGCTCTTTTCTGCAATGGTGGGCACTGGCTCACAGTTCTTAAAGAACCTCATCCACACCTGCAGTTACCTACTTTCCTGCTTACTTACTCACCTATTCCTGGTAATTACCACTCAAAACACAATTTGTTCATTTTAGCGGTATAATTTTGAGTGGGGTGATATGACATACATGTAATGCTTCTTTTTGTTATGGCTATTTTTAAACAAGGGAGGGTCAGAAGCCCTGCTAATCTACTAAAAATTACCTGGCGATCTACTGATCGATCCCAACCAACCTTATTCTCATCCCTCCTGAAAATGATGCTTCTGGAAGCATTCTTGTAAATATGAGAAATGATCTGTCCTCACTAGATTTGAGACAGAAGTGGATATATTTAAGAATGTTGAATAGTGAATTCTAATTTGGTGTTTTTTTTAATTGGCCAGCGAAGTTAACATGTGTTAGTGTTTTTTTCTCAGAAGGATCATATCAGTGTACAGTTGAGAGGGCAAAGTATTATTTTTAGTTGACCTAATAGATAGATTTTGATTTCACTTTCAGTGTCTGAGTGAATGTCTTGGCTTGAGAGGGAAGAAATCATTTTTGTGTGTCAGATTGTCTAACTCACATCTCCCTCTATAACATATGGTAAAGCTTAAACTCTTGAGTTATCTAGACAGATTTCTGTTAATATCCTTTTCCATAAAGTACACCACCATGTTAAGAAACTGTGGCACAGAAAGGCTGTACTATTTCCAGACTGAGTGCAAATAAGACAACCCCTGCGCAGCATAAAAGGCCATCATGGGCCTATTCTTCAATGCCAGCTGTCATATTTTCCCTGTCTGCTCCATCCTACCCTTACAAGGCACAGAGAACAGCCATAAGCAGTATTGTTGCAAAAGCCCTTGGATGCATTTGAGGGTTTGTGCTAGAGGGCAAAAGTAAACTATTATGTGGCACTAGGAACTGGCACAGTGATTCCTTGCTTCAGTATGTCATCGTATCTGCATAGACTGCAGATTGACCATTTAATTCACCCTTGACTTCTGTCTCTGTCAAATCCCCTGATATAGTCATGGCTAGCCTTACCATTTAAGACAGTGAGACAGGTGCCACAGGTAGCATATTTTGGTTATTATGACACGACAGCAAAACACTAGTGACAAATTTATTACTATATTTTTATCATTAAGGAGAATGGGAGAGGTACTTGTAGGACCCTCTGCCTCAAATGCCCAACCAACTTGATTGTCTTTGGTTATACCATAACTTGTGGGAAGAGATGCCACTTGGTCAGGTAGCAAATTATCTTGGACTGTCCTCATATGTAAAATATGGGGCAAAAGAAAGACCAGCTTGTTCGCCAACATTTTATTCATGTGTATATCATAAAGACAAATGAATGGATTTTAAAGCAAATCCAACCTGAACTCTCACTAGAAATGAAGATTGGTTAACCTGAGGCTGTGGCACTTTGGAGATATTATGAGATGATGTAACTCACTGAAAAACATAATAATGCTTGGTAAAGTGGAAGACGGTAGGGAAAGAGAAAGATCACACTACAAGAGGAGTGATTCAATCAAAGAAGCCACAGCCCTGAGTTTGCAAGAACTGAGCAGGACTGATGATGACAGTCTTTGATTCATAGGGTCACCATAGGCTAACTTAATGGCAAATAACAACAACGTCACAAGCAACTATGCCATGTAATACACAGAGATAACAGAGACAAAAGATGGTGCTTTTTGGAACAGTGGTTAATGGCAGAGTGCTATAATGAAATATCAGGCTAGAGTGCCCCTTCTTTTGTAGTCAACACCTGAAAGCCAGAAAGAATGAACAGTGTGTGGGTTGCACTGGAATGAAATGCCCTGGAAAATGGTTGAAGTTTTAATCAGTTGTGGGCTTTTATGCCAAAAGCCTAAGAATAAAAGATGTGAATTCCAGCTATAAAATGGCACATTAACATTATCTATCTATCTAATCTCTTTTTTTTTTAGTGTCTTTCTCCCTTGCTTTATAAGCAGGCTATCAGACAAAACAAAATGATAGGAGCTCATAAAAGTTGAAATATTTATACGCTGGGCATAGCTAAACTTAGAGACAACATTTAATTTACTGTGACGTCTTTCCTTAACAAGTTTTTGAAGAGGGATGATTTAAGTCCAAGGAAACTAAGTGAGTCATCTGTATGGTTGGGCCAGTGGCAGAGCTAAGTTTAGAAGCAAGAAGAACATAGGATATTTGGGCTTTAAGGACTTAGCTATTGTGCTTTGCTTGCTTCTCATTCTCTTGCACGTGCACATGCACACAGACACACATGCTTAATAGCTACTCACTTTAATTTAACAGTGCTTTAATTATTGTGGTGGGGGGGCAAGGGGTCCCTCAGTGCAATCTGCACGGCCAAGATGCTGCTTTCTTCTAACTTCAGCCAAATTATGCCATCACAGACTTCTGAAAACAATAGCTAACAGGGCAGGAAGGAGCTGAGACACCATGCAAGCTCATATGTAACTAATTCTACAGCTGTTTTTTTTCCTCGAGCTCTTAATTTGATATAATAAATTGGGGAGATTTACATTCAGTCATATGTCAGCTTTCATGTGGTCAACTGGTATCCACATTCACAGACTATAAAACTTTTTGGAAACTGCCTTGGGTGCCATCTCTGGAGAAAAATCAGCATATAAATTCATTCATTCATTCATTCATTCATTCATTCATTCATTGATACTTTTTTGTATGGCAACTCCCACAGTCCCCAACCAGAGACAATGCTGGCTGGGAGATTCTAGAAACCGTTGCCAAAAAAGCAACTTTTCCAGTCCCCAATCACTTCATTCCCTACTATTCCCTATGCCATTCCTACTATTGTGTTCTGCCCTTAACGTAAATGAAAAGTAGCAAGGGAGGAAGAGGAGAGAGCAGAAAATATAAGATAAAGAATGTTCTTGTTCTGAAAAAAAGCAACGACCTTTATTCTAATTTACTTCGATGTTTATCTTAATTTGTTGTTGTTGTTACATGCTTTCAAATCATTTTTGGTTTGTGGAGATCTTATCATTGGGTTTTCTTGACAAGATTTATTCAGAGGACATTTGACATTGCCTTCCTCTTGGGCTGAGAAAGAGTAACTTGCCAGGTCACCCAGTAGGTTTCCATGGCTGAGTGGGATTTGAACCTTAACCTCCCTGAGTGATAATCCAGCGCTCAAACCATTACACTATGCCACCTCCAAGTATTGATTCAGAGGAGATGTACTATCCTTAGCTGTTTTTGAAGACATGGAGAAATATATTTGGGTGTCATCAGCATACTGATAGTACCCGCTCTGTGCCTCCAGATGATCTCTCTCAACAGTGAATACTCCAAGTTCACATGCATAGTACTCTCAACGGAAACTGATCCAGTATAATCTGACTCACAGAGTCACTGGACACATCATTGTCAACTTCTGCTCCAACAATGGCATCTAAGTTAGCTTTTGCAAAAAAAAAAAAAAAAAACCCAGCTGGAAGAGCCTGAACTGATGTTGGTCCCCTATCATCCCCTAGCCATGTTTCTGTGAAGCATGCCAGGTCAGTATTATCCTCAAGGAGATCATAAATTATATATGTTTTATTTTGAACTGACCTTGCATTACATAAGAGTAAGGTGAGGTTTTGTGGGCAGCTTGGCTCACTCTCCAAGTTTCTAAGGCAGGTAGGGTGACTGGAAGGTGAGATAGATATTAAACTTCTCCTTTCTCTATGAGAGCATGTGCCCCTGCCATCGCCATACCTTCCTCTCCCCTGTATAATTTGTATTGCCATCTCAGTTTTCCTATTTACTCTCTTTAAAACCAGAAACAACACAATAGCTCTAAGACAGCACTTAACACAATGCTATCAGTCAGTGGGAATGGTTCTCAGTCAATGGGTCTGATTAGCTAGTTAATCCAGCAGAACCTTATTCACACTAGGGTGATGCCTTGTACCCAACTATGTTGTTCTAGGTTGTGCTCCCCTCCCAGTCTTTCAGCTGGCTCATCAGTCTCGTGAGAGTTGGTTTCCACACAGATGAATGAAGCGCTCCCTGTCCATTCTCCAACAGAGTAACTGGTAGTGGTGTATCTAGCATAAACAGTGTCTAGGGCAAGCATGGAAGTTATGCCCCTACTTTCTTACTCTTACTCCCACCACTTGTGCCAGCTGTTGTGAAGGCACTCTCCAAGAAGCCCAGGGTGGTGGCTTTACTACTGTCAAGGTCAGAGACCTGGGCTGGCTGGCTGGCTCGCTGCCCAGAGAAGAGAGTGGGAGACCCAGCAAAGTCCAGCCGGGAGGAGACAAGCAAGCACTTACTCAAGGAAGTTCATTTACCATAGAGTGCCAAGTGAAGCTGTAGTCAGAGTTCCAAAGCCAAGGGTCAAGAGTCCAGAGATCAATTCAAGGCATTAGGAACCAGGTGCTGGGAGCAAGGTACAGGCAAGAGGAGGGCTTGTAAGAAGTTTGCCACAAGCAAAGGGAAGCTCCCAGGCAGGCAGTTATATAGCCCCAGGCACAGGTATGTCCAGTCACTGCTTCTTAAACTTAGCCAAGGAAGCCTCCCTTTGCACAGCCCTCTTGATTGGGGGCTTATTGACTCAGGCTCCAGAGCCTCTTCAGAATCGTATCCCTGTTGCTCTAAAGGAGCAGGCAGAGGGACGTCTGTGCCTGCTTGGTCCATGGCAGCAGGGGGAGCTCTTGAGCTGCAGGACTCATCTCCAGCCAGAGCCACAGGGACCAACAGCTTCTGCTCATCATCAGCACCTCTGACAGGGGCTTCAGTTATCACAACTACCTTGGTCTCCTTGGGGTACCGCTGGGCCTGCGTGTGGCCCCTGACCCTCCTTGACAACACTGCTGCTGCTGCCACTGCTCCTTTCAGCACCACCATCCTGATCTCCTGCCTAGTGCCTGGCACCCCTGGGACTCAGCCCTTGCCCATCTGGCCTACCACTACATACACTTCCTCCTCCTACAAGATCTATCTTCAGGACTCTGCTCCACTGTGGACCTTATTGCTTGGATCAAGGCCTCTGCCAGGAGTGACCTCTTGCTGTGGGGAGGCGTGTCTTAGCCTCTCTCCCATCCCAGCTGCTGAATGTGTCTGGTTGGATCTACTGGGAAGCTGGAGTTGGGGAAGGCATTTTGTTGTGTTTTGGAGAGATCCTGGGCATTAAGGGGTTAATCAAAGAAGAATCTTGGAAGTATTTCTGTCCTTGCTTCTCCAGAATAGACTGTGCCCAATACCTCCCAGTTGTCCTGGCCCCTCCTTTGCTGTGGCATTTGTGAGCGTGTTTGTGTGTCTTCATCTACTGCTCATTGATGAGTTTTCCCTGTCAATGACGCTCAGTTGCATGACTGTTCCCTTACCTGATTGCATCGCCCTTGGTCAATCCTGGAACCTAATGCATGGACGCATGCATGCACTTGATGGCAGCCAATCAGAAAAAGGCCCCAGAAAAAGGTGACCAATGAGGTGCTGCAGGCAGGGAAAGGGCAGGAGAAGGCGTTGCCTTAATGATGCCTTAATGCGGAAGGAGCAGTGGCATTAATGCTGCTACTCCTCTGCTACTAAGGGACACATGAGGAAGGGACTGGTGGCCGGGATTGCCACAGATCATCACAGCAATGAGGTTTGCTGCAGAAATGGCTCAAATGAGAGCATTGCTCCCTTCCATAAGAAAAATTCTGCTGCTCTATCAGATCCTGTCTGATCTTGGAAGCTAAGCAGGATTGGCCCTGGTCAGTCTTTGGATAGAAGACAGCCAACAAAGATGGGGTGTTGTAGGCTCTGTTTCAGTCGAAGAAACTGGCAGAACCACCTTTGAGATGCCTTTCCTAAGAAAAATTTCTGAAAAAATTTGGGGTCACTGTAAGTTGACATGAGACTGGAAGGCACACAGACAGAGATGCCCTGTAGCATCCTCCCCCATGAAGGGAGCAGCCCCAGGCCACGAAATGGCACCAGATCTTCTTCCTTTTTTAACCTTCAATTTCTCCCTTTCTTTTAAAGATAATTCTTTAGCTCTCCCCCCTTCAAAAAAAGGGGGGTGAAAAAGCCATTCAAAGCTCCCTGACATTCCTTCCTGACCAAGCTTTCACCAAAGAGAAAGCCCCAGTCCCCTGCAAATCTAGCTCCTTTGGATGACTCCTTCTCCCCCTCCCCCTCTAAATCTTTGGCATGGCTTTTTTGTGTCCCCCGGCACTGGCATCCAGGGCATGTATCCTATTTGCCCATCCTAGATACACCTTGGATAACTGGCCCATCCCCTCGCACCACTCCCAAAGCGGCTCCCCAAAAAGGGCAACCTCTTTTGGTGTTGCCCCTTTAGGGGGCAGCCCTGCTCATGGCAAGCTTGCCAAGCAGGCAGACCCTTATACCCCGGTTAACTTGCATCAGTTCCCACACAGGATTCCTCATCAAAGAAGTGGACATACAAAAAGGGTAAAGGCGCATGACAGTAGCTCAAGACTTTTGTTTCATTTCCGATCCATCCAACACTGTTAGGGGTACTTACATAGTGTTATAGGAACCATTTTATGCTCGAAATAATGTCTTAATAAGCCCATCTGAGATGTTTCTACTTTGACAGCCTTCTTCTGGGAGAGGCCACACTGGAACTGATATATTTGTGGGTTCTGGTAAATTACTGGAAGAGCAATAGGTCTCCAATTTTCTCCTCTTTCACTAGCAATAAGAAGTGAAATATCGTTCATGAAATTATTCCTTTGAAACTGCTACCCTTCTGTTGTGATCTCTGTAGGGACTGATACTGTATAGCAGCACTTTCTGTATTGTTCTCTGGTTTGTTTCCGCATTTTGAAAATCTAATTTGAATTGTGGTGATTTTTTTTTAAGACGACAAATTTCAGTTTCAGCACCGCTCTGTCTGAGTGAAATACTCCTGAAGCTTTCCATGGCTAGTGTCCCTTTAATTAAATGTCTCCTCCTAATTATGACTCCTTCTCCTGAGTCACACTGGAATTGGTCTAGCTTTTGAATCTTCTTTTTCTCCTTATATGAGAGTGTGGGAGAAGTTTTAACTATTGGTTTCCTCTCCATAGGCAGAGCTCATTAATAAAGGGTGCATAGGAACCAGACTTTGCAGGATGCCATGTCCCCTCTTGAGAATTTGGCTTCATTAAAAGATGAACCAGACTTACAGCAGATGCCTGACAGTCAGCCAAGTTCTCCTTCTGTTCGGCAGGTCAGGCTGGGTTCAGCGCAGGAAGAGGAGCTGGAGGACTCCACCCCACTCCACCCCACCCCACCCTGCTGTCTTAGGCACAGAGAAGGGCAGAGGCTCATGTATCTGGCCTGGACCATTCCTTGCAGACAAAACAAAAGTTGCAGTCAAGGCATCCACAGCCGTGGAACACTCTCCCTAAAGGATCTGAGCAGTGGCTGAATATGCTGCCTATATAAGGAAGTTACAATCACTGACTACCTTGCTGAGTACAACTTTAGTCTTCCTCTTGACAGCTCTGCTTGCAGAGTGTGTTTATTGGATTTATGACCCCTGGGCTGTTTAAGAACTCAGCTACTATTACTCCTTGGAAATCTGACTCTGATTTATAGCTTTCTTGATGCTGGGCTATTTGATACTGGATACCTCTTGCTTCCATGATTTGGGAATTTTGAACCTTGTTTGAGGTAGAGAGTAGGATGCTGGAGGACTTTCTTGTTGGCAAGAAACTTCTTCATATCCACCTGGAGAGTTGTAGTTGAAGGTTGCCTGAAGAATTCACACATGGAAATGGTTATGGACTTAATATTATATTGGAACTAGAGAAGGAAGTGCTGTATGATGAGTTAGCCTTCATTACGGGTGTTCAAACCACACAGGGTTTGGAGCTACAGCTTCCAAATTAGTCCTGAAACTGGTAGAACAGGTGGTGATGGGGAGCTTATGGTGATCCAGATATTGCTGGATAGTCCAATCATCCTTCACCATTGGACATCCTGTGTAGGTTTGATGGGAGTTGTTGTCCTATAACACCTGGCTTGCGGTAGTTTTCCCATGTCTGTGCTGGAAGGAAACTTAGATTACTCAATGGATAATACAAAGATCTTAACAGGATGGATGTGAAAGCAGTGGGATTAGTCCAAGCTGGCAGAAACAACTTCTGTATCAACAGTCAGAGACTGAGACATTCCAGTAGACAGAACTAAAAAAGAGACATTTACTGGGAAGATAAAGATAGTATTTCAGAGACCTTCCCACTTGATGCCAGAAAAATTGTGTTTGCAAGACCAGACCAGAGCAAAAGATAGATGTCTAAGGGTCTTGGAGATCTTTCATTCATGGGGCTGTCATAAGTTGAAGTCAGCTTGACAGCAAGTAACCATAATGTGATCTGTAAGTGAGCTTCTCTAGTGTATGAGGGTCACATCTACATTGATTGCCTTATACTCTATGAAATCCACACATTATCCAGTTGGCTCCATAGTGCATCTTCTCACCTCCTCTGTCCATTTAATTTTTCTTTCTCAAGTTGAATAGTAAAGAAGAATGATAAAATCATAGGTTTGCATTATTATCAGTTTTAAGACAAAAATTTGCAGTAGATGACACAAGAGGTTATTTTGCATAATTATGAGGGGACCTTTTGGCTTCATGCCTGGGATTCATACCCTGGTTGTAAAATTGTACAGATTAAAGAAAGAATCTGAAAAGGGGGAAGGCAGATAAGGACCATGGAGATCCTTTTGCTATCTCAGAGCAACAACTCACTTTATCACCAAAAAGTTAAACTGCATTAATCAATCTATAAAATTGATAGAACTGAGATAACAGCTCTGGATATTTTGGGAGCCCATGAAGAAAAGCCACCTTGTCTGAGAATTGCACTGCATCTTACACTGAAATAAAGGGGACTAGAAACAAGAGTCACTTATAAACTCCTCTTTTCATACTCCTGATAAAACATTCCTGATAAGACCTTGTGTATCTTCCCACAGGGATATGTGTGAACACATGTTTAATGTTGGAATGATTTGTAAGCTTCCTTCAGTTTAGATGTTACACAGAAAGAAGAAAACATGAGGTTCTTGTTCTCACTTTCCTCCACACTATTTTTTGTAATATCTGAAGCTACATTACAAATCAGTTCTATTTTTAAATTCAAAAAGGATAACAAGCATGAAGTAGTGAAGTAAAGAAAGATTTACAGTTTACAGTACACTGTAGTATCATATACTTTACACATATACATTTACTAATTGTCCAGGTGAACCTTCTCAGTTTGTATAAATTTTAAAGCCGTTATTCTGATAAATGTGTATGTATAAGGAGGCCCTAGCCAGAACTGTGGTGCTGGTGGGGTGATGAGAGATGCAATGCAACAACATCTGGAGACTCATGTGGTTTCGCATCCCTAGGTTCCAAGGCATGGCAAACAGATATGGTCCCATCATTAGGCAGAATGGGGCAGTCACCTTAGATGGTACATGCTGAGGGAAGGAACGGATAACATGTGCCATATGGCCTGCTTGGTGCCCTTGTACTTTTCTTCTGTTGACATTCCAGAAGATGCTGGGATGGTGGAAGTGCCATCTTGTCCTTTCCCCATGTCATGCATCCCAGCTGGCCCTGATTTCATTCCTCCTGCCAGGATACTATATGTGGCTAGGGATTTTTCTTCCTTCACAGTTCAAAGAGCCTTCAGATTACTTAAGATTAGAGCAGTGATACTCGAACTGGTGTTCTGTGGACAGGTGCAGTCCATGAGCCATTGGGTGCTGGTTTGTGAGAAGTTTCCAGTAGTGAAACAAGCATCTGGTGATAATACAGGACAAATATGGCACGAGTCCCTGGCACATTTGGGGGAAAAAACCCTGTGTTAGTTCCCACATCAGATGACTTGAGAAATATTAGACTGGAGACATTCTCACTCACATCTCCTTTAACTTTGGATGGATTGAAGCATCCTCAGCTAACATGGATCTAACATAGAACTGTGGATAAGAATTATAGCAACTCTTCACCAACATGATGCATAGCATCTCTCCACAGACTTTCATCCTCCCTATATGATGATGGAAAACATTAGAAACTTATTAAGCCAATTTTCCCCACCCTCTTTCCTAGAATCCACGACCGCATTGCCAGAACTGACAGCCTCCACATTTTATGCCTCTGAATGCTCAGTGGGCATACTTCTTAGCCTCTTTGGGGAAAGTTTAAAAAAAAAAAGTACTCAAAACCTCCAAACAAAATAAAATTATGGAATCTTCTTCAAGCTCATTAAATGGAAGAAATATTATTGGTCCAATAAGCACTACTGTCTTTTATATTTATCTCTATAATTTTCCAGGCACTCACAAATTAGCCACCATGGGTCAATCCTTATGCCTGAACATTTGTATTCTTCTTCACACTGAGGACTCCAGTTTATGATTGCAGTTCGAGAATTTCATCTCAGTTTACTATAAAAGTAAACATACAGTGACTCCAGAAGTGCTTCATATTGTGTGATACCTATCACTGAGTGAAAAGAGGCAGCCATATAAAAACAAAAGCTCATAAAAAAGAGGGGCAAGATGATAACGTTGACCTCTGCTGGGCAGTTATTGAAGTCAAACTGATATGAGGCTGAGACTGAATGTGAGGAGACAGGAGAGCAAGAGGAATAGCAAAGGTTAAAGCAGTCAGTCCAACACAGATATATATTTTTTTATTATTATTTCTGTTTTCATTTTTCAGAAACCATGACAATAAAAAACAATAAACTTGAACAACTTACCAGTCTTCAGGGAGATGGAGTCAGGATTGACTGTGGCTAACAAGCCAATTAGCTGATTTTTCTGCATCACAACAATCTGTTTACAAGCCAGGACCTGTATATGTCAATCACCACATGTGGTACACTTAACACAGCGCACCAGATGGCTGCAGTGCTAAATGTGTTAATGAAAAGCAACAGTGTTTGTTTGTCATGGTGGCTACTCCCAGACTCTGGAACTCACTGCTAAAGAAATCTGGTAAGTTGTTCAAGTTTACAATTCTTTATTGTCATGGTTTTTCAAAAACTGAAAAATAAATGAAAAAAATGAAAATAAAAAAAGATCCTTGTTAGATTGAAGGTGTTAACTTTTATTTCCTGTTGTGAGACTATTGCTAAAGCAGCTCTCCCCATGCAATACTGTCCTGGATAATGACTGCTCAGTGTCTAATATTCCATTTTGGGCAAAGTCCTAGAGCATGTTGTGCCTTCTCATCTCCAGGTGTTTCTGGATGGATGATATTAAGGCTTGGTTATGGGATGGAGATGGCTTTCATCTTTTTGCTAGATGACTTATACCTGGACAGGGGGAGTCACAAATACATTTGGTGGGGCCATGAAAGAGGGCCTTCTTAGTGGCTGCCCCTGGACTCTGGGACTTCCTTCCTAGGGAGGTTGGATGGCCCCTCCCTGCAGTCCTTCCACCAGCAGGCAATAACTTTTTATTCTGCTGGGTTTCGAAGAACAGAAAGTTTTTACAGAATACAGATAGGTTAAAGGTGCTGAACGGTTTTAATAGCTTTTTACTTTTTAATGGTATTTTATCTTTTTAAGTGCAGTTTTAAATCCTTTTAATATTGTCAAAAGTTTAATCCTTGTTTAATGTTCCCTTTTTTATCTGCTTTTATTGGACTTCATTGCGTTCCTAAATTGTAAGCTGCCTTGAGTCCAACGGCTGCAAACTGCAGTCAAGTAACTTGCACTCATTTAACTCAGATGGAAGGGGAGAGGAAGGCATGGAAACTCGTGCTGCCCAGTAGGCTCAGGCAAAACCAAACTCCTGCAGCCTCTCCTAGCTTGTGTGTTCTTCTTCATTAATAACTTTAGTTATTTTGACCATATTCTGGTGTTGCACGGCCATGCTTCCCCGTATTCATCTGTGAAATGTTGGAGGGTATGACAGTTTCAATTCTGATCTTGGCTGATGTTTTTATTAGAACTTTTAGAATGATGTTGTAAGTTGCCAGTCCTGTGAGAAAGGCAGGATAAATCAAACAAAGGACTGACTGATTAAAAGCTAGGCCTGCTCCCTCTTTGTTGTCAAGCCACTGGTGGGCTGGAGAGTTTGTTTAGTTGAGCATTTGGCCACTACCCTGATTTAGGCCATTTCCTCCCTACACTGTTGTTGTGCTATTATTCCACTTTCAACATCCTGTGGAATTCTGGGGTGTGTAATTTACTGAAGCCAAAGAGCTTTCTGGCTGAGAATTCTGAATGCCTTTCCCCAGACTTCAAATCCCAGGATTCCATAGGATGTTGAACGCAGAATAATAGCACTATAACAGTGTAATACGGAAATGGCCTTCCTGTGAGAAATGGGCTTTTAACTCCACAGGTACTGTATTGGCTTTTAGTGGTGTGTTTTTAAAATACTTTTCCAGTTTTTAAATGCTTTTCTTCATTGTATGTTTTAACTGTATGTGTTGTATTTAATTAAGTCACCTTTGGTTCCACTCAAGGGAGATAGGCAGTATAAAATAGATGAATTGAAAGGTCCAGATATAGAATGACAAAAACATGCTGAAGGTAACGACTGTGGATGAAAAGAGATAGTCATATTCACCACCAATAGTAGCATTTTGGTCAAAATAACCACTCTGTCTCATGGTGGCAGAATTCAAAGACATAGCTGTGTTCGTATGGATTAGCAGGCAAAGAGGTCTTGTAGCACCTTTTTAGTCTAACAGAGAGAAAAAAATAGGTAGCATAAGCTTTTGTAGACTCAAGTCTACTTAACCAGATGCAAGTAGACTTAAGGCTGATGCACTTGATGAAGTAGACTTAAGTGTACAAAAACTTACGATATCAACTTCTTTCTCTTACTTAGTCTCAAAGTTAGTCTCTCTTGGTTAGTCTACAAGATCCCTTTGTACTCTATTTCAGTATCTTCAACCAAGGGATTCTTTTATAAGGTAGGGAAGCCAATGCTGTGCAAGTGGATCCCTATCATATGTCAACTGCAGGTTGGATTCTCTTCTTTTTGAAAAACAAACAAACAAACAAACTTCTGTTGGTATCATAGTCATCATCACTACCACCAGCAAAATACTCTTGGCACAGAAACTGCAAAATCTTGTGGGAAGAAAAGAGGAAAGGAGACAAAACTGAGGTAGTTTTGGATTTAGGAGAAAACATCTTTCCTTTAATCTTTTTATCTGTGAATCATCCATCAATTTTACCTGCATGTGGAAAAATAATGTAGACACCTCCCTGAAAAACTCATTTTCTACCTGCAGGGAAAGTTGAAACAACCACCAAGGAAAACACTGAGAGACATGTCTCTCCCTCACCACCTGCAGAACTTCTACACTGTGCTTATTCTGTATGTGTATTTTTTTTTATCTGAAGTGTGAAAGATACATGACATGCTCAGGACTAAAACTGTTAAAAAATGTTCACACAAACATTTATAGAAATAAAAGCTGGAGCCAGAGTGCAGGAAAATGAAATGTGTTATTCAGCTTGGACTGTTTCATACATCTCACAGTCAGGGCATCTCACTGCCTAAAACATAAATAACATTTACACAGACTGAACATTGGAAACAAAGAGAATGACTGTCACCAATTTGTCCATCTTCTTTCAGAATTCAGCTTCCGCCAGATTTCCCTTGGAATTTAGATTTGAAAAACTTAGCTCCAAATATATAACGGAAGGCATGCTTCCCATGCATCTCCACAAAAATGGAAGATGAAGCTATATTTAAAACTGGAAGATTAAATGATGTGATACTTAAGTGAACATAGTTCAGAGGGGATGGTTAGAGACAGAATCTGCAAATTAAAAATAAATCATAAAGCCAGCTAATCAGGGGAGGAAAATTATACACTGACCTTGCTTCTAGCAAACAGAACCTCAACACAGAACACATTTACCAATATGTGTTCAGGAAGAAAGATTCCTAAGCTTAAAATAAAATAAACAATAAAATAAACAATTCTTTCATCTTTCTAGTTAGAACTGATGTAAGTCTCCAGACTAGTAACATGCCTAAAGGGGAAACAGCCTAGTTTGCAGTTTTTTGTTGTACCCATTGTTTCATTCTAGTAGAATGGAAAAGTTGTAAAGAAAAAGAAAAGACTTGGTTAGCCTGGACTTATAATTTTTAACCCAGTATTCTACAATGTGCACTAAACCAATATAAATCACACACACTCATTGCCCTACTTAAACTTTCATAAAAATTAATTGAAATAGAAGCATAAACATAGATAAAACAATAAAATGTACAAAGGCATCAATCACAGAGAAGATAACACAAGTTCAGACCAAAGTAGACATACAGCACAACATTAACAGCATGAATGCAATTTAGGTGCACATTTTTATTATGTTACACAGCATCCTTACAGAAGCCAGAGAAGCTTGGGAGCAGGCAGACAGGAATTTTTCCCGTCCCGCCATGGCCATCCAACAAAAAACACCCCTCTGAAGCTGTTATTTGTGTTTCAAAAGAAGCCCCCTTTGGCCCATGGTCACTCAGTCTGCTGCTCTTTGCTTCTTCATTTTGTGTTCACACAATAGAACTGAGGGCAAAAGAGTTGGATGTCATCAAACATATCAAATAAATGTTAAACAGTTCAAAGGATGAAACGGAAAGCTGTGGAACCCCTAGCACAAATGTCTGGGCACAGAGAACCAAATATACCAGCATCAGATTTTGGAATCAACCTGACAGATAAAAATGCAATCACTGGAGTTTGGTGGCTCCTTGTGATTACTATCACAAAATGCTGAAAATGTCATGTCTTCTTGTAACTGCATAAGAAAACAACAACAACAACAAAGTAGCACTTCATAGACATGGACATTAGGATCCAGAGAAACTAAACCCAAAGAAAGAGTAAAATTGAGGATCTTGTGCTGGTGTTGGAGACTTAGCTTGAAGAGCCAAGAAAGAGATGAACCTACAGTTGGGTAGAATGAGAAGAAGGAAGAGCAAGAAAGTGGTAAGTCCACTGTGTGGAGACAATGGGGAAGATTCTAATGGCTGATAGATGATGGAACTGCCCCTGTTCTCTCTAACAAAACAAAACAAAACAACACAACAACAAAAAACAGTGTTCAATCTAATGAAAGTATAATCAATGAGGCAGTACTGATAATAATTAAGAACTCTTGGAGAAGAGGTGATGTCCTTGCAGCGTAGAGGTAGACAAATGTTGACCCTGTCTTTAACAAGGTGGGGAAAGAGACAATGTCCTACCAGTCAGCTTGATGTCGGTATCAGGAAAAGTTCTAGACCATTTAAAACTTTTAATTTGTTTTAATTGTTATATTGCTTACTTGGCTTTTAGACTGTTTAAATTATTCCTTACTTCTTTAAATTTTTAAATTGCTCTAAATTGTATTAAATTGATTTTATCTGTATGCCCCCTGAGAACTTGTGATATCAGGCCAGATATAAATGTTTCAATCCATCCATCAATCCATCGAAACATTGAAGTCTCTTTGTGAGCACTTAGAAAAGAATGTGGTGATTATGAAGAGGTTATAGGTTTCTTGAAAGCAAGTAATGCCAGACCAATCTTATTTCTCTTTTTAGGATACAGTTAAACTTTGTATGATAAGGAGAATACTGTGGATATAGCATATCTTGACTTCAATAAGACTTTTGATGAAGTCTCCTGTGACATTCCAGCAGACCACCTGGTAAAATGCAGGCTAGATTATACTACTGTTAGGTGGATTTGTAGCTGGTTACTAGACTGATCCCAAAGAGAGCTGACCAATGGCCCCTTGACAGCCTAAAGAGAACTAATGGACTGGATGCCGTAGGATTCTGTTCAGGGCTTGGTATTGTTTACTTTTTAAAAGTAAATTAGTTGAATGAGGGACTGATGATGTGCTTATTAGATTTGCAGATGAAACCAAATTAAGAGGGGTAGTCAGTGTTTCAGAAGACAAAAGCAAGATTCAATATTAAAATCACATAGAATAGAGAAATAGGGCCAATGAATTTCAATAAACTATAGGCAGGAAAAATCAGATCCACAAATATAGGATGAGTGAGACATGGCTTGGCAGCAGTATGGGCAAATAGGATAAGGATTCTTTATAGACCACAAACTAAACATGATATGGTACAATCACCACCACCACTACCTCTATCAGGACCACTAGTGAAGCCAAAGCAATGCAAGGTTCCATTAAAAAAGCAGTGTTCAGATCAAGAGAAGTAATATTAGCATTTTAAAGGTATATCTCAGTTAATAGAACAGATGTGTTCCTGAGTACCACCTCTTTAACAGAAAATTTGTACCAGATGAAGAAATATGATGAAATGAATAGGGATCAAAGGTAGAGCAGTTCAACATGTTTCAGCAAATTGTTTATTTCAAGCTAACACTTATGTACATGTGAAATGAAACAACCAGGTCAGGCAAGCCTCAAACATTTTAAAGTTAAAACATTTTGTACTTTTAAAATTTCTTTCAGAATGCCTCCAGGGAGGACTTCTTCTTTTACCAAACTCTACTTTTTTAATGGTTTCTATTTTGATAGCCAGGCTTACAAATCTATACTTTTTTTTCACATGTTGGGGGTGGGTGGCATGACGGGCCTATCTACTTTCCTCTTTTCTCTCTTGTGCTGTCTACATATACTTACCTAGTAAGGGATTGTGGAGGCACCTGCTATTTACCTTGCTTGTTGTAGGCAGGTACACACAACCTATAGTAGGATCAGTGAGAGTTGAATCCTGTTGTTTCCCATCTCAAGCTTTCTTGTATTGTTCACTGTACACACATTGCTGCAAGTCATGACTGAAAGGATTTGTTTCTCTAACTCTCCTTCAGAGTCCTCCCTATGTCAATGCTGCTAAAAACTTCTAGAGAACAAGGGAGAAAAGCAGGTGTGAACTAAGATTGTGAAAAAGGAACTTCACTGTCAGCAGCTCTGTTAACAAAGGTACCTCTGTATTCTGCTTTGGTCAGATGCAACTGGAGTATTGTGTCCAGGTCTAGGCACGTTAATTTAAAAAAAAAATAAGAAAAATGGAAGATGCTATGTTTCACATGGAGAAAGGTCTGAGAGATAATTTGATGGACATTTTCAAATGCCTGTGGCAGCGGTTCACTTACATATTTGTAACCTTTGTTTGAAGGCCTTCAAATAGAGGTTAGATAGTCCTCTGTCAAGGATACTTTAGATCTCAATTTCTGCATTGGCAGAGAGCTGGATTAGATTAACTCTGGGTTCCTTCAACCTTTACACTTCTATGATTCTCTGAGGTCATTGCCTCAAATAGTAGGTGGTGGGAGGTGGCATTTGTGTGTCAGAAGAAAATTTGCATGCAATGTGGCATTCCCTTCAACTCATAAGCTAGCTTGTTGCTTTCAGGTGTGGTGGAGAATGCTCTCCCATCACCAGTACAGAAGAAAGATTCAAGAATTGGAATGTGCTTACTTCATACAACACTTAACCGACTTCTCTATCTTTTACATTATTGAGGGAGACGCATGTGATCAAAAACTGAAAGGTATGTTTTGTTAGGAAAATTTGGGAAACACAAATTTGTATTCCCAAATTTAAGACACATTAGTTTGTAAGTTGGGATACTTTGTTTTGTAATGAGGTAGCCTCTTATTTGTTCTGTAAGAGTGGACAATATCATGTTAGGATAATGTTATTGACTTAATATCATTTATTTGCTTTTGTCATTAAAGCTAGGCATACATAATACATTAAAGCATTTTCTCTGTAAACTCATTTTAACAGTCTCCCTATGCAGTCTTCTTAATGCAATGAGTACTTTGTTGTTATCTATGAGCAACTTAAAACTTAAAAATGTTGGATTTACTGGAACATGCACTAATTTAGGTCATTAATATATGACTAGGGAGTCATGGTAAATGTTGAGGAAATCAGTAGAAGCTGGCCACAATCCAGTACAGAGTTTTGACTATCCTGGATAGTGTCCGTTATGCAAGATAAACATTTCAGATATCTTTATTGCTGCATTTCTACATAAATTCATTCAAATGCCATCAAAGTAAAGATGCATGTTAGATCAGAAATTTACCTCAGGTTTTTATGGTTATTGTTTCCATGAGCTTTGCTTTTCCATAGATGTGTCATTTCTTTCACAAAAATGGCTGATAAAATGTTTTGTTACTTCTCCATTCTGCATTACAAAATACAGGCCTTTTCACATATACTTTTACATTGTGGATCTGAAATTCCCAGGAAACACACCTCCTCATCTTTACTCCTCATACCATGAAAGACTAGGATTGCCAGAGTGAAAACAAAAGAGGGCTCCTGTACTTGATTCAACCAACCATGACTTGAAAATATTTTTTGAAAATCCAAAAAGCAAACTTTGTTTTTGTCATTTTATATAAGGGACATCATTTTACTATATCACATTACATAATAGAATTTGAGCATCCATGAATTTTGGTGTGTGTGTGTGTCTGTCCTGCAATCAATCCCTGTAATATAGAAAGTACAGAAGTTTGTTTATTTTATTAATTTGTACCCCAGCTTCCTTCCTGCACAGGATTCAAGGCAGCTAAAATAGTCTTATAATACTAATGGCAGTAAGTTACTTTTTGGGGGCTTTTAAATAAAGGTTATATAACAAATTGCTTTTAAAAGGTAATTATTTAGGCTTTTGCACACAGATGTAGAAGTATTGCTTTTGGCATATATGTGTAAGACTTCTCCCTTTTTCTTTATGGCAGGTATCTGATGAAAAGCTAGACACTGTGATAAATGTAAAAACATCCTTTTTCCTTCCTCCTCTTTCATCACTGTCTATCCTTTTCCTTCATTTAGATCCCTTTCTTGATCCCTTACTTAGCAAAACCTCCCTGTCTCTCTCTTTTTGTCTTAACTAACTTGAACTGAACTGAGGAAATTCCAAAGTCCCTGGCCATGCTACCTTTGATAAGTATAAAAAAGAAATTCTATTGATACAGACTGGTATCTTCTTCTCTGATAGTCAAATGAGATGCCTACAGGTGGTCCAGAAGCAAGTGCAATTGTACTGTTCTGGTCATGTTTCCCACAAACTGAAGAAGCGAGTCAAGACAAAACTGAGTGTTTCACGTTGCAACATGTTCATCTTTTGTTCAAGATACATCACAGGTAACACAGTAAAAAGATAACTAATTTACAATATCCTCTGATCATCACTAAAGTGTACAAAGGTATTAGCAACTTTAACTTCAGTATAAGGGTTGGATCTAATCTCATACTTTAGCTCATTTGAAATCAATAGAACTTAACTTAGTCATGACTAAACTATCCTATTGATTTTAAACAGATAAAAGATTGCTAGTTCAGCTTGTCTAAATCCAGAGAAAATATTTTAACTCAGATATTAGGCATATATTATTTCCCATTGAAATGCATATTATTTAAGCCCATAGTTAAATATAAATCAGTGGTACATCAGTGTATCCAATGTCATTAGATGACAGCTATGAGGATATGAATAATTAACTTATGGTATATGATTCCTATGGTGCTCAAAATTCCACAACAACAACTTTTAACATAAATTGCATTAGACGTGCTAGATGTCCAAGCTGGGTTCAGGAAAGGAAGAGGCACTAGGAATCATAATGAAAACATGCATTGGATAATGGAGCACCATTACCAACATGAACGCCAATATTAGCATTGTCCATGCCATTGTATTTCCAGTTTCTATGTATGGTTGTGAAAGCTGGACAGTGAAGAAAGGTGATAGGGAAAGAATCAACTCCTTTGAAATGTGGTGCTGGAGAAGAGTTCTACGGACACCTGGACTGCTAAAAAGACAAATAAATAGATCCTAAAGCAAATCAAGCCTGACCGTTCCCAGAAGCCAAGATGACTAAATGAGACTGTCATACTTTGGCTATATCATGAGAAAACATGACTACCTGGAAAAGATAATAATGCTTGGTAAGGTAGAATGCAGTAGAAAAAGAGGAAGGCCACAGTACAAATGGACAGACTCAGTTGAGGACTACAGTCCTCAGTCTCCAAGACCTGAGCAGGACTATTGCTGACAGGGTGACTGGGAGGTTTCTCATTCATAGAGTTGCCATAAATTGAGGTCAACTTGATGGCAGTTAACAACACATATGATTCATTCAAGAACTTTAGGATACAATTATATTAGTTGCTTAATATTTACATTGAAGTTAGAAAAATACATGGTCTAGCCTTCTGTGCCAAATATTTTGTAGATTTTATTGGTGACTGCTCATGTATTCATGTATATCCAAATGAAAAATGATTTTTTTTGTACATAATTTCATTTTGGATCTTTTAAAGATGCTTCCCAAATAATAATTTCTTATATAATTAGACTTCTTTCATCTCACTAAAGTACATGGAGGAGGATCCAGGCTTAGATATGTGCTGCCAGGTTACTGGAAGTGAACTTCCCTGCACTCTCCTGTTTTCTACTCCCATCTTTTTCTGAATATTTTGCACATGTTTGGAGGACTCTCCTAAATGAGGTGAATTGCGGTACATGGTTGGGATGGCGGATCTATCTAAATCAGTTGAATCTAGCTTGCACTAGGGAAGCCCTTCCATCAACAGAAGGCAGATATCAGATCAATCCTATGAAGTTTAAGCAGCCTAGTTAAGAGTTGAATTGTAGACTTTGGGTTTATTTATCTATTTATTTGAGTTATATCCCATCTTTTTCCCAAAATGAGATTCAAAGTGGCTTACAATATAATTAAAAAATAGTTAAAACAATAACTTTAAAAAAGTATGAAACAGTTAATCCAATTACAACATTAATTTAAAATAGTAAAAAAGTACATATTGTACATGTGATCCGTACATTAAATACATATTACATATTAAAGAGGAAACAGAACATCCACTGGACATCCGTCAACCCCAATCAGTTAAAGGCTGCAGGGCAGTTCTAATAAGAAGGTCTTTGACTGCTGGTAAGAAGTAAGTAGAGAGGGGGTCAACTGAGCTTCTATAGACTATGAGCAGCTACTGAGAAGGCTCTCTCCCATGCCCTCACTACATGAACTTGTGGGGCTAGTGAGATGGAAAGAACACCCTCCCCTAAAGATGTAAGACTTGAGCAGCCTCATATGTGGAAATATGTCTGGATGGATCTAAGCTGGACAGGGTATGGATAAGTTATTCCCAGCACTTTGAATTGTGTCTGGAAACAGACCAGGTCATTGAGAAAGCTTCTGGTACTGACAAAACCCCTTATGCTGCAGTCCTGTGCATACATACTTGGAAGTAAATCCATAAAACTCAATGGGTATTGGGCCTGAGGCCCTCTGGGCAGGCCTTGTGTTATACACTCACACATTTTAGTGCAACTTGCCTTCACACTAACAAGCATATCTGGGGGGGGGGGGTTAGCTCATGCTATTGTGTTGCTAGGTCAGGCTGCCCTGTATGCTGCAGACCTGTGAGAATAGTCAAGGAATGTTAACGAGGGGGACTTCACTCCCCGTGCTGTCCCATATGAGGAGGGGAGAGTGAAACCTGATTAGGGACCATCCGCCACCGTCTTGGGCAGGTACTGAGACTTGGCCACGAGCCTATCATGCACCTAGCCCATGGATGCCTCCGTAATTGGCATTTGAGGTGGGATAGCCCCCCCTGCCCGTTTCAGCACAGTGGGTTGATGGATCGGCAGCCTGTTTTGCCACTCGCATACAAAAAGCCTATATAATCTGTTGAAACAAAGAGAACCCTACTCCGTTGCCTGCTTTGCCTTTCTGACTGTCAAGATCAGAGACCTGGGCGGCAAGCCAGCCCGGAGAAGAGAGTGGAAGAGCCAGCAAAGTCCAGCCGGGAGGAGACAAGCAAGCACTTACTCAAGGAGGTTCATTTACCAGAGTGCCAGGCGAAGTCATAGTCAGAGTTCCAAAGCCAAGGGTCAAGAGTCCAGAGATCAATTCAAGGTATCAGGAACCAGGTGCTGGGAGCAAGGTACAGGCAAGAGGAGGATTTGTAAGAAGTTTGCCACAAGCAAAGGGAAGCTTCCAGGCAGGCAGTTATATAGCCTCAGGCACAGGGGTGTCCGGTCACCGCTTCTTAAACTTAGCCAAGGAAGCCTCCCTTTGCACAGCCCTCTTGAGTCTCCGCCTTGATTGGGGGCTTATTGACCCAGGCTCCAGAGCCTCTTCAGAATCGGATCCCTGTTGCTCCAAAGGAGCAGGCACAGAATCAGATCCCTGTTGCGATAAAGGAGCAGGCAGAGGGACGTCTGTGACTGTTTGGTCCATGGCAGCAGGGGGAGCTCTTGAGCTGCAGGACTCATCTCCAGCCAGAGCCACAGGGACCAACAGCTGCTCGTCATCAGCAGCTCTGACAGGGACTTCAGTTATCACACTGATGGTGTCAGAAAGTATTTATGCTTGTGTGCTTTTGTTTTTCTTTTCGCTTCTTTGCTTAATAAACTCCATCCTCAAAGACCAGAACTGGCTTGGTTCTTGCCTCCCAGCATCTCGTACTTCAAACCTTGCACGGCCACCCAATCCAAGGAGAGTCATGTGTGCTACAATGAGTCAAACTTCTAAGCATGTGTATTTCCTCTTACATAGACATGGATAAGATTGCACTAACAGTCATTTCCCGTTCTCCACTATCTGCATTGCATCTACATCATATTATTACCATTGTTTTTACACAGAATAATATTGCCACCCATGTGTGACTAAGAAGAACACTGCTATTGGGAACCATTGGGTCTTTATAGACTTGTAGATATCTGTCTTCTCAATAGATTCACAGGGCAACAGCATGCCAGATAGCTGAAGAAACAAATATATTTGTATTTTTGAAGATGGGAACAAAAGTTAATAAAAGCCAAAGACTGAGTTTCAAATGCTTTGTGAGAAAGTAGATTTCAAACAAGTATTAACTGGCACACAGAGCAGTACAAACAGCTGCAACAACATTCACTGTGATGTAACATCCACCATCTACCAGAACTGAGCTACCTTATTAGCTTAGGATATGGTAATTCAATTTAAATCAATTTCACATTTTGCACTAAAACTGTACAGGGGTGTACATTTGTTTCAAGGATCAGGAATATCTTTCTCTTTGGCTTTCTTACTGGTCAAGCCACGACGATGGTTCATACTTGCTGTTTGGAAGAGACCTTTATTCTTATGGCAACTGATTTTGGGGAGCATCATTTTCACCCACCCCATCAACATTCCCGAAAAAGGAGGATGGGAGATATGTACTTTGCAGTGCAACCATGTTATCTCATTGTTCACAAGTGAGACTCAGTGAGCCCAATGGGATTTTCTTCCATGAAAATATGTACAATTGCAGCTTAACTGACCAGAGTGGTGATGGGAATGGAAGGATGAAATGGTTCTTCAGTGGTGGAATTTACTGCAGCAGATGAAACTGAAATAATCTGCTTATGTCACAGTAATAAGTTTGTTTTTTAAAGGATGAAATGGCTGCTAATAGTGGTAAATATGCTATCTTAAGCACCCTTTTCTTTTCCTTTTGATTTAATATTAGAGTGGGAATTCCGCTGTAGGGGACGCTGCCATCTGGACAAGCCTTAATTGCGCTTTTTAAAAGATGAGGCACGGCAGATGAAAAAAGAATCAGGTGTTCTTCATTAAGCTTTGCAATACAAGTTTAACTAATTAACATTGAATTAGTGCTAATTTATTATAATGCTATTTGTTTAAACCCTGTATAACAGGCTACTGGAATAATCCACGAAAGCAAGATAAGCATCGAATTCTAAGTATGTTTTCTGGCTGTGAGCAGTAAAAAACCTTAGTTATTCTTATGATAATTTGCTTTTATACAAAGACAGCAAAAGAGAAGTAGAATCTGATGGTCTTTGAGAAAAGGTCTTTCAATATTTTCATATCGAGAAACTGAAAGTAATATTCTTCAAAGGCCAAACTATTCTCTCAAGAGACATGCCCTGCAACTTCCAAACCAACACATAAAACAGATTGACCAAAACTGCTTCTACTCCTACCATTTTGCAGTTGCCTCTTACTTCTTTTCTAGCAAATTGTCAGGGCCACAATACGTTCCATTTTAAAAACACATGAGAAAAAAGAAAGGCTCCCAATATACATAGGCTGGAATCCTGACATACACCAGTTGAAACGAGCATGGTTCTCCCATCCCTGCCTTTTTCTGAAGGGATTTCAGGTTCTTTGCCTTATCCAACTAAAGTTCTTTGAGCCTATCTTTTTGGTCATCTGAACTCCCAAGGCTGTAAACAGTGATATTGTCCAACAGACAAATAAACATCAATCTTCCTCTTAAATATCCTTTAAGCTTTGGATTTACATGAAATTTATATGACAGGAGAATAAATATCCAACTTAATATTTTTTCTATATTTATTCAGTACATTCATATACATTGCATTAATTTGACATTGTTACAATTGTTGTTTCAAAGACTAAAATTCTGTCTGTTCGAAGAATATTCTCTTTCCCCCCTATGGAACTGGCTTTTAAATCAATTAGTATTGGAAGTAAATTGTTCTTAACCATCCTGGATCTTGCGATCAGTCAGTAGCATTTGTCTTTAGCTCAGTCAAGGCAGACTGGCCCCTAAATGCTGGAATCTGTCAAGTTATTTAACTTTCACAGGATTTGTTCACCTATTCTATCATACAGTCACAAGCCAGGATCATTGCCTCTGAAAAGTGCTAGACTCCTGTCTGTGTTTCCTACTATCATTAATCTCCCCCTGTCTTTTGTCTCAGTCTCTCCTTATAAAAGGCAGCCATGTGGAAGTTTGCTACAGTAGCTTGAGTTCAAGGGGCCACTTTATTTAACCTAAAATCTGTTTAAGAATAATGAACCAGGAGAGGAGAAATAAGGGGGAACCAACCTAGTGTGGGATCAGCTGACGCAGGTATCATCTGTTGATTTAGTCTTTCCCTGGGCAAAACAACTGAACCCTGAGGGCAACCCAATAGCTGGATTGCTCCCTGTCTGGCCATCCAGGGGAAGGTAGACCTAGAACCCACCCTCCTAGTTCCAGGACTTTAGGTGAGGTCCAAGCCCCCAGGCCAGCCCCAAGGACAGTCTCCTTCCCCGTCCCTAAGACCTAAAGAGGCAGTTCCAGAACCCAACCCTTCACTAAAAGGGTGCCAAAGTATTCATTGTACCTGACACTTTCCTCTCCCTGTTACAGATAAGGGACAAGCATCTGCTTGGTCCCTTCCCCTTACCAGTCTGGCCTTAAGGGCCCTCACCTCTTGCTGCAAGTCCCCTAGGAAGAACACATTACCCTCATCAGATAAATGCATGTTGTCCACTCTGTACAACTCAGGGGCACTGAAACACTATATTGGGATGTGGGAGGAAGTGGCCCAACCTCAGGTTAAGGGCTTTACAGATTTCCCTGTTAATCCTCCTGCCCGCCCTGTCAAGGCAACATGGCTCACCGTCTCCCCACCAAATATGTCAAGGCAAAGTGGAAGACCACGTAAAAGTTATCCCCAGCAATTTGGTCTGAATGATTCTAAGATCATGTAGCACCTATAGAATAAGGACCATGTCCTTCAACAAACCCAGGTCATCCAACCCAAGAGAATGAGCAGAGGAGCTAGACCCTTGAACCCTAAGGTAACTCTGAAGTACACAAACAGGACATAAGGCTGGATTGTGATAAAGATCTAATGTTACCTTTACCCCTGCCCTGCTCTGATCTGCCATGGAGATACAGGTGAGCAATATAGCTTGTTGCTCAGAAAGCGTTAAATTCCTTAGCTCCAATACTGTGCCCCAAACATTCTCTCTAGATAGAATGACCAGCAGGGCATCAAAAAAAGGAGCCAAAACTGCTGCATAGAACAAAATGGCCTCATAATCAGAGGAGTAAATAGCTAACACTAACCCCAAGTACACCCTAACCCTTTAAGGACATAAGGCAATAATACTTCATGCCTGAAAGACACCCGGTCCTGGTCCTGAGACCTCCTCTCCAGCACCTTGTGAATTCTGAAATCACTCGTGTCATCGTGGCACCTCTGCACCCTAGAAACAAAGGCCAATTTGGATGACCTACCCTGATGGACTGTGACGCTAAGCCCATATTCCTCAAGTATACACAGAACTGTAAAACGTGGAAATAGAGACTGGCCAAAGAGCCTGGAGCCCTTCCCCTGACCTAAACCATTCAAATCAAGACCAGACTTCTTATAACTTTTCCTGGTACTGGAAGCTAAGGAGGGGCTAATTGCCTTGACATCCTCACCTCTTTGAGCCTCCACAGGTCTGTTGACATCAGATCCAGATGTGTATCTGCATCTGGAGCCAGTTGTCTTTCTTGCTCCATCTGTTGGTGGGAGAGAGGATCAGCAAGCCTGTTGTCCAATTTAGCCACCTGGAGCACTGTAAAAAGTATATTATAACAAAGACATTGCAGTGTAAAGGCCCTGGCCAAACATATGATTTGTGGAGGACCTGGAGAACATGGAATTAATAACCTGCACTGTGGTCATATTATCTGAGGAGTTAGCCAACTCCTTGGCCCAAATCCAAACAGCCACCACCATCAGAATAAATTCCAAGAATGTTAAATCTGACAGCAAACCTGCTTGAGGCCATTCCTCAGGTCACACCTGGCCACACCAATGTCCACAAAAATATACCTCAAAGCCAATGAAACCTGCTGTATCCAAAGATACCTGTAAGGCATCCCAGAATCTCAACTCATCCCTCCAAGAAGAAATGCCACTGGAGGAAGCAAGAAATTCTTGCCAAATCTCCAAGTCTTCCTCGATCCCCTATGTAATCTGAATCCTGTGATGGGGCTTATGAATTCCACATACAGCATCGCATATCCACCTCAAGAAATTCCTGCCAAGTGCCACAACCATACATGCAAAATTTAAGTGACCAATGAACTTCTGGAATTCCCTAAACATAGTTTTCCTGTACCCCATAAATCGAGAAACACTCTTCCTCAAATCCCTAAGCAACTCACCTGTAGCTGATGCAGACCAGGACCTCACTCCTCACTGAATGTGGGGGCTATCAAAGCTTCCTCCACATCTCCTAACAAACCACCACCTACACTGTAGCTCTGTCTCACCAATGCATCTGAATGAGCCCAAATCTGACTTTACCCTCAACTCTGTGTTCGCTCTTAGATGGGACAACAGGCTGCTTGGAAGAGGTTAGAGCCTTCTCTAAAGCCTCCAATCTAGCCAGAATGGCCGACAGAATGGCCCTGCTCTTCTCCTTATCTGGTGAAGCTCAAGAGACAGGTGCTTAGCTGGCTGTCACTTATCTGGACCCTTACTTTTGGACCCTTCACTATCCTTGCTGGAAGCCATTCATACAAAACTCAACTAGCTACTAGTGCAACCTTAAACCACTCAATTCATGTTTCTGATTAGTGGCATTTAAGTATGGAAGCAGGTAGCTGATGAAAATCTATTGCTGCATTTTTTGTCACTGCAGCTTAAATTGACTTTTTATATCACACTTCTATTAATTGGATCAAAACATCTGTTTCATAGGAATGTTTTCATAAAAATACAAGGGAACCTTACAGGTTTTATTTGTCTGGATGTGAGAATGTGGGATATAAGCAGTGGAAAGCTCTCATCAAACCGAATAAACATTCCAACCACATATAGGTTTTATGTGTTTGTATGAAACACACAGAAGTTTTATTCCAGAGCTGGAAAAAACTAAAATAACTTTTAGTATCAAACATGAAATCAAAATCAACCTAAAGAGTGCGTTTGATCTAAAAATGGCCACTGCATTTTTATTCTGTTAACAACCTTCACTATAATAGTTCAAGACTATAAAAGCTCATTTTATTGCCATATAAAAATGCCCCTGCTGTTGTAAAACAAGGAAAAGTAATAAGAAGAAAGAGGTGGAAGTGGGCACTAGATAGTAACTGATAAAATCCTACTTTTTGGGGCTCTTTCACACTAAACATTTATAGCACAATGATTCTACTACAACTGCTGTGGCTGCATCCTGTGGAGTCCCTGGGGTTTGTAGATAGGGGAGGCACTAGAGGAGCTCTCTGGAAGAGAATTCGAAATATCCCTCCCTAAACTACTGACAGTCACGTAGGGGTGGGGGACAGGGAGCAGTTTGCCCCAGGCAGCAATGTTTTTGGGGCATCCTGGCCGTAGTCATGCCCTCACGCACCACAGCCATGCCCCCATGCACAGTGGCCACACCCCTCATGCTGTAGCCCCATCTGCTCCCGTCCTCCCTTCACACACTCCAAGCTCTGCCACTGACTACTAATGAGAATCAGTGTGGTCTAGTGGTTTGAGTGCTGGACTACAGACTGGAGACAAGGGTTCAATTCCCTGTTCAGCCATGCAAACCGATTAAGTAACTTTGTGTGTGTCACACACTCTCAACCCCAGAAAACCCCATGATAGGTATACCTTAGGGTTCCCATAAGTCAGAAACGACTTGAAAGCACACAACAACAACAACATCAAACTGCAAATCCAAAAACTCCATAGGATGACACTTCAGCAGTCAAAATGGAATCGTAGGTCTTGCTGTTGTTATGTTCCTTGAAGTCATTTCTGACTTATGACAACCCTAAGGTGAACCTATCAACCTTTTCTTGGAAGAATTTGTTCTCAGGGAGTTTGCCCTTGCCTTTCCCTGAGTCCGAGAGAATGTGACTTTCCCAAGGTCACCCAATGGTGTCCATGACTGATGAACAGGTTGGTTACCTGTAACTGTGGTTCTTCGAGTGGTCATCTGTGCCCTTACACATTAGGAGCTTTCGCGCATGCGCGGCACCGTTCGGAAAATTCTAGAGCTTAGTAGCTTGGCGGGAACCCCTCCCCCATGTATCCACTGAGCATGCTCAGCCCGCCAAGCAACGGTCTCTCCTCAGTTCTATAAGTCCGCCGAAAAGGGGACCTGAGAGTGAGGGGACGGTTGGGCGGGTGTGTGTAAGGGCACAGATGACCACTCGAAGAACCACAGTTACCAGAAGGACGGGGGTCAGGTCCCTAGAGTACAGAGGCCAGCACCGCTCGTCCAAACCGGGCATCCCTCCTGGACCGACAGTCCAGCCGATAGTGGCAGATGAAAGTCGAGGGCCTGGACCAGGTCGCCACTCGACAAAGTTCATGAAGGTCCACACCTCGCAAGAGGGCTGCTGAGGATGCCACAGCTCTGGTGGAGTGCGGCCGAAGCAAGTCAGGAGGAGGCTGCTTGGCCATTTCATAAGCAAGCAGGATTGTCTGGGCTACCCACTTGGAGAATCTTTGGGTGGACACCTTGCGGCCCCTGCGACGATGACCATGGCAGATGAACAGGTGAGGGGTCTGCCGGTAGGCTGCAGTCCTTTGAGTGTAAAAGGCCAGGGCCCTTCGAACGTCCAGGGTGTGCAAAGACCTCTCCAGAGAGGTCGTCGGGTTAGGATAGAAGGTAGGAAGGATGATATCCTGGTTAAGGTGGAAATGAGAGAGGACCTTCGGGAGGAAAGAAATGTCCAGGCAGAGAACCACCTTATCCCGGTGGAAAACCAGGAAGGGGTCGTCAACGCGTAGCGCTGTCAGTTCACTGGCACACCTGGCAGAGGTGACAGCCACCAGGAAAGCGGTCTTGAGAGTCAAGAGCCTATCATCAGCAGTGGCCATAGGCTCAAAGGGTGGTCTCGTAAGTTGAGAGAGTACGAAAGATAGGGACCAGGGAGGCAACGGTGGCGATACCGGTGGGTATAGATAGTGGAGTCCCTTCAGGAACTGTTTCATTGTGGCGTCCCGGAAGAGCACTGCCGAAGGAGAGCCTCGGGGTTGGTAAGCCACAATGGCAGACAGGTACACCTTCAACAAGGAAAATGAGAGACCCTCTTGTTTCAAGTAAAGCAGGAAGCAGAGCACGGTACCGAGAGCAACTGGCGATACCGTGTCTCCTCGCTCCTCCGCAAAAGTCACAAACCGCCGCCACTTGTAGGCATAGTTGCAGCAGGTCGATTCCTTTCTGGCCGCGGTAAGGACGTCCTGGATAGTGGGATCGTCTAGGGCTGTATCCTCCATGCGTGGAGGTCCAGGACAGGCAGGTCGGGATGGAGAACGCGACCGCCGGAATGAGACAGCAGGTTGGGCGTTGCTGGAAACCTGAGCGGCTGTCCCCGAGAGGCCTCGAGCAGCGGGGCGAACCAATGCTGCCTCGGTCAGTACGGGGCGATGAGGATGGCGTCGGCTCGATCCGCCAGGATCTTGGCTACCACTCTGCCCAGCAGGGGGAACGGTAGGAAGATGTACAGAAGACCCTCTGTCCATCGGTACTGGAACGCGTCACCGAGGAAGTTTGGTCCCCAGCCGGCTCTGGAACAGTACCGGCGACACTTGGCGTTCGACACCATGGTGAAGAGATCGATGTCGGGATCGCCCCAGTGGCACCGTATCATGCAGAACGCTTCCTCCGAGAGGGACCACTCGTGGTTGGTAGAAGTGTCCCTGCTCAGAGCGTCTGCTGTTGTATTCTCCTGCCCTGCCAGGTGGACGGCAACAGGGTGGACTCAGAGGGACACGCACCAGTCCCAGAGTTGAAGGGCGATGGTCAGGAGCGTGGTAGAATGGGTCCCTCCTTGTCTGTTGACATAGCACACTGCGGTGGTGTTGTCGGTCAGGATCAGTACCGCCTGCCCTGCAACCAGATTGCGGAATGCTCTCAGAGCTTTCCTGATGGCTAGGAGCTCGAGGGCGTTTATGTGGAGAGTGGTCTCGTCACCAGTCCATTGGCCTCGGACTCTGAGGTTGTTGCAATGCGCTCCCCATCCGAAGAGGGAGGTGTCGGTCATGATTGTGAGCCGAGGGGTCAGTCGTGTGAACGGCATCCCGGACAGGAGATGACGGTACGAGAGCCACCACAGCAGAGAGCGACGGACGGGTGTCGGCAGTCGAAGTAGTAGGCGCTGGTCGTCTCAGAGCAGGTTGAAGGCTCTGACAAACCAGTGTTGTAGGAGGTGTGCTAGCAGCCTCGACAGGTACGTAACAGCCGTGGTGGAGGTCATGTAACCCAGAAGCTGCTGTATTCTCCTCGCCGATACTGATGGGGCGTCGAGGACGGTCACAGTAGATCGGCGGAGGGTACGAGCCCGCTGCAGGGGCAGGTAGGCCCTGGCCGAGACCGAGTCCAGGGTGGCTCCGATGAAGTCCAACACTCTCGCCGGCTCGAGGTGAGACTTCTTCGGGTTGACCCGAAGACCCAGACGGGTCAGGAGGGACAACGTTCGATGAATGTCTGAGTACAGTTTGGTCTTGCAGGACACTACCAGCAGCCAATCGTCTAGGTAGGGGGAGATGGTGATGCCCTTCGTCCGCAGGTGAGAGACCACAGGGGCCATGCACTTCGTGAACACCCTCGGTGCGGTGGAGAGGCCGAACAGCAGCACCCGGTACTGGTAAGAGGTGCCGTCGACGGTGAACCGAAGGTATCGTCTGTGCTGCGGATGGATGGAAATGTGGAAATAAGCATCCCGCAGGTCGATTGAAGCGAACCAGTCTCCCCGGCGGAGGAAGGGTAGGATCGCTGACAAGGTGACCATCTTGAACTTCCTGGGGTGGATGAATTCGTTTACCCCTCGGAGGTCCAAAATAGGTTGCAGGGTCCCGTCCGACTTCGGTACTGTAAAGTACCGGGAGTAGAAGCCGGTGGTAGTGGCCGAGGGCGGGACCGGCTCGATCGCTCCCTTCTGGAGGAGGGACTGGATCTCTTCCAGCAGAGCCGGGCTGGCCTGGGTGGAGTAGAAACGCCTCGAGGTGGAATACTTGCGAACTCGATGGTGTAACCAAGCCGAACAATGGTGAGCACCCAAGAGTCCGACGTGATCGATCGCCACAAGTCAAGGTGTTTGGCCAGCGTGGGATGGTTGGTGAGGGCTGATGGTAGGCGGAAGGTAGGCTGAGGTAGGGTCCTGCAAATCCCATCAAAACCGGGATTTGGAAGTTGACGAAGACTTTTTGGAAGCCATCTGTCGGCTCCGTGCAGGACGTCTAGAGAAGGATGTGGCGGGGGTTCAAGAGGACCCGGACCTGGGCGAGTGAGGTCGGAAGCTCGCAGAGGACGAACGATGCCACGTAGGCCGCGGACCACGGCGGGTCTGCGGAGGCTGACGGATCTCCATCTTTTTGGCTGTTAGACGGGCCTTCACAATGTTGTCCATCGCCTCATCCGTCGACGCATTGAAGAGACCCTTGCTGTCGAAAGGGAGGTCCTCGATGCGCTTCCGGGTGTCCTCCTGGAGGCCTGAGGATCGTAGCCAGGCATATCTCCGGAGGGCGACAGAGCCGACCATGACTCGTGATGCCACCTCCACAGAGTGTCTCGAAGAGATGATCTGTTGGTTTGTGAGTGCTACCGCTTCATTGTAGAATTGGTTAGCGCTCGCCCTATTTTCCTCCGGAACAGTGGAGAGATAGGGGCAACCTTGTCTAAGAGACTGCGGAGGTATGCGGCCATGCAAGCCTGGGTGTTAGACACCCTCGCCACCAGGGAGGAGGCAGAATAGAACCTCCTACCAAAGGTGTCCAAACGGCGCCCCTCCTTGTCCGGTGGTGTCGTGTGGGGTCTGGAACCGCCCTTGGTTTGCGCCTATTCGACTACCACTGAGTTGGGCTGAGGATGATTAAACAGGAACTCAGCATCCTCCTTCTGGGTGCGGTAAAGGTGTTCCAGTCTGTGTGGTATTGGCTGGGCTGAAGACGGCCGAGGCCAAGGGTGTTTGAGAGCTTCCATCAAGGCGGGCAGGAACAGTAGCGGGGCTGCTGCAGGAGGGCGTGTATCCAGGTAGTGGAAAACCGGATCCTGCACCGCCGCGTCCGGGTCTGCCACCTTCAGGCCCAAGGCCTTCGACATCCGAAGGAGAATGTCTGAGAATTGTCGGACATCCTCAGGAGCCGACTCAGGAACTGGATCGCCGAATGCCAAGGGAGGGGACTCATGTGAGGCCGGTGTAGAGTCCTTAGAGTCCGTCTCCGAATCGTAATCCTGGGAGGACGCCGTGGAGGATCTGTCAGGAGAACGGTCCGAGCGTTGTTCAGGCGAATGGGCACGAGACGGTACCGGCAGCGATACCGTCTTCGGAGCCGCAGGTAGTTGCACAGCAGTCAGCGGAGGAACCAGCGAAGGTACCGGGCGCGGAAGTGCTTGAGTGATAGTAGCGACTGCAGAAGGAGCAGGCTGGGCAGAGACAGCCTCAGACGTTGGACGGGACACCGTAGACGTCACCTGTGGAGGTGGAGAAATCGGCTGGTGATGAGGGGAAGGCTCTCGGGACTGGCGGCATGGAGGCACTCATCTCGGGGAGTGCGATGGGGCACGCTCACGGCGCGGGTGAGGTTCAGCTCCCCTGGAAGGCGATCTGGAGCGGTGATACGGGGACCAGCGGCCGGCATCAGGGTGGTAACAGTCCCGGTAAGAGGGGGAGTATGACCTGTACGAGCCAGGATACTCCCTCCAGACATGTTCCTGGCCATACCTCAAGGCGTAAGAGGCAGAGGAATAAGCCGAATCCGGGGTGGCCGAGACCATCCTGGATAGTCCTCCCGATGTCTTGGGAGGGATCGCCTATATTCACGGCGGTCCCGTCGGTCGTCAGGGGCGCGGTGCTCAAATTCCCGATGGTGTGGTGAGGGATGCACCGTCCCATGCTCCGAATAGCCCGGGCGGTCCTGATACTCGGGGAAGAGCTGCCGGTGATGTGAGGAAGAGCGCCGATCCGGCGAAATGCTTCTACCAGCAGAGTCTCGAGATGCATGCAAGGTCTGGGAAGCAGGTGGACTATCCTCCGAGTGGGCCTCCAGAACAGGGCGTCCGGTCGGGGACGTCTCTTCCTCCAAAAGCGGTGGCTCCGAGAGAGTCGGGGAGGCCACCGGATCATCCACATCAGATACCTCAAAGATTGGTTGAGGTTCTGGGACTTCACCGGGATTGACCGTTGGCTGGGTCGAAGTGGAAGGAGGAGTAAGGACAGGTGGTCTAGCCGGAGACCCACGCTTGTCCTTCTTCTTCTTCTTCTTCTTCTCCCTTTCCTTCTCCGATTCTGAAGTCGCTGGGCGCTTACGCTGGGCAGCAGTAAGTGTCTTGGAAGGCCTAGCACCCTGCGAGCCCGCAGGGGCCTCTGTAGTAGACACCGAGGAGGAGCCCGCCGAGGTCTTCGGTATCCTCGGTAACTTATGCACCGGTACCGAGCCCGGTACCATAGGTGCGGCGGGATTGGAAGACGCCGAAGTTCCCAGGAGTGTGGTCGTGGGTCGGGTCTTTGCCATCTTCGACGGGCTCCTTAGTGGGGCAGGGTCCTGAGGGGATAAAGACTGCTCCCAACAGAAAGACTTGAGGCGTGCCAGCCGGTTCCTCAGAGTCTGCGAGGTGAAGTCCTTGCAGATGGGGCAGGCTCTGATGTTATGCGCCTCGCCCAGACAAAGAAGACACTCGCTATGCCCGTCAGAAGTAGCGACCTTGCGACCACACGTTTTACAAGGTTTGAAAAGGGTAGACATAGAAGTCCAAGGACAGTTGAAGATAACGAAGAGACGATGATGAAGACGAGGAGGGGGGGTTAGCAAGTCGGGGTTGGAGTTCCAAGAAAAGGAGGAACAAGCACCGAAATACCGAAAACCAGTCCGAAATCCGTAAGAGTAGTCGAAATATCCAAAAACCGAATTGAAAACCAGAGAGACTTGCAATAAAAGGCCAAAGAAGAAACGCTCTAAGCTCAGAACCTCCGCACGCGACGGCGGACGAGAAAGAACTGAGGAGAGACCGTTGCTTGGCGGGTTGAGCATGCTCAGTGGATACATGGGGGAGGGGTTCCCGCCAAGCTACTAAGCTCTAGAATTTTTCCGAACGGTACCGTGCATGCGCGAAAGCTCCTAGTGTGTAAGGCACAGAGACCATGAAGAAGAAGAGGCCATTTCCACACTAGACTGTTAATAGCGCTATGATTCCACTTTCAACATCCTATGGAATCCTGGGGTTTGCAGTTTCGGGAGGGGCCGACTGGCCCCTCCTGAAACTGCAAACCCCAGGATTCCATAGGATGTGAAAAGTGGAATCATAGCGCTATTAACAGTCTAGTGCGGAAATGGCCTGAGTGGGGATTTGAAGTGTGGTCTCTCAGTATACTATTCCAACACCTCAAACCACTATACCATGCTGGCTCTCTAATCACAGTACTATAGCTGTGTAATTTGTAAGGTCCTTTCTGTTCAGAGTTGCCATACCAAAGGACAGAACACCAGGAAGCAAGTCAAGAGGCAGAGAAGTGGTGTAGTATGGGGAGAAGAAGTGCATCAAACATGAGAGCTAGCTTTGATGGAACAAAGGGTTGATAAGTTTTGTTCTCTATCCAGGTCAGGAGCTAGCTTCAGAAGTAGGAGGGTGGCAATGAGAGTGAGAGGGAAACAAAAAAAAATTAATAGAATTACATCCTTCTGCACACACACCTGCCACATGAAATCTCATGGGCTTTTAACTAGCACCATTGTGATTCGTAGCTAAACATTATTACATGCAGTATAAACAAAAACACATGCAGTAGTAATTGGCCGGCAAAAGCCATTTCTAATTCTGTACACATGCTATACATTAACCTAATTATTGTTATACTTTGTTTTTCTGAAATTGCTAAGCCCCAATAATGTCAATAACGTATATCTAAAAAAGAATGAGTCAGACATTCGTGGGGGAAAAAAAAATCAAACACATGCATCACTGCTCAAAGCAAACCTCCTTTCTCAGACATAAATTTCATGTTAATTGAGGTTTCGAGCTACTCAACTGAAGCCAAGGTCTCAAAGTGGCTGGTGAAGTCAATCATTATAAAGCTTGTTAGTATGGCAGTCCTCTGGGCATTGTTTCACTGGAATCAAAACACAAAGGTACAAAACCCCAGCGGTGTCTGCCTCACGGAGCATAAATCTAACCTGCATTCTGTTATTTGGCATTTGGTGGCAGCCAACCAAATAGCAGAGAAAATGCTTCAGCACTACACACTTGGAAGGTTCTCCTGAAGCAAGGAAAAATGACAACATGTAAAAAAATGCTTCAGTTTAAAGGGAAATTCACAGACTACAACCGGAACTGCCTACTGGAACTGGAAGGACTAGTGTGCCTTGCTAAGAGAATTGTAACACAATTATGCAATGCTTGGAGAATTAGAATGTCTGGATGCAGAGAGACAAATAATTATAAATGGGAATTGTCTTAATATAGGATTGTGCTTTCACATGTATAGGTGTACTGTGGATTTAGATGGCCAACAGCTTACAGCATGCCCTCCAACTATCCCAATTTGCCAAGAATAGTCCCAATTAATCCTCTGGCCATTTCCTCACTAGATTGTTAAATTATTCCACTTCCAACATCCTATGGAATGGTTTACTCAGAAAAACAAGTATATATCCTACCATAGGGAAAAATTTTGTATATAATACTAGAATTATATGCTAAAGGTCAATTTTCAATACTGATATTTCATTGAACCTGTAAGTATTGTAGTGATATGCGATTTGATTGTAGGTGAACAAGAAAATATAATTCATAGGGAATAGGGGAAACCAGATAAGGGTGGTTTCTTTAGCTATGCTTTTATATATATAAACAATGCTTTGGTAATGGGTAAGAGGAAGTAACGGCAGAATGACAGAGCAGATTTGTGGGTATCATGTCACAGAATTACAAAAACATTCGTTATTCTGTAATATTTTATATATAGTTGTATATGATTCATATGTTCTTTTCTGTATGTTTTATATGCTTTTTCTTTTTAATAGGTTAAAAAAATGTTCCCTGTGCCTCCAAAGGTGTGGCTATGTTGCCACATTTTGCCCTCCGTTTCAAGAGAGCTTTTGGTTGATTTTGTGTTTCATCAATGTTCTTTCTTGGACCTATAATCATAGAATCATAGAGTTGGAAGAAACCCCAGGGGTCATTGAGTCCAACCCCCTGCTATGCAAGAACACCCATCAAAGCATTCCCAACAGATGTCTATCCAGCCTCTGCTTAAAAACCTCCAAAGAAGGAGACTCCACCATACTCCAAGGCAGCATATTTCACTGCCGGACAGCTCTGACAGTCAGGAAGTTCTTCTTGAGGTTCAAGTTGTTGGGGAAATTTAAAAAAAAAAATTTGAATATTGAGAGACCTTGGTAATGAGACTCTCAATCAGCAGAATATTTTAGTAATTGCACAGAACGGAAGTTGAACAGATCACCAGTCCCACTTCTTTAACTACACCCCAAACACACACTTAATCTAGCTCAAAATAAGCACAAAAACAGTTTGGTTAAAAATATAAAAGAGTTTACTCACAAAAGGTTGTGCCTAGTCTACACAGGTTCAATTCTTGAGGAAGGTAGGAAGAAAATAAAGCACTCATATGCTTGCTGCAAAATGATCCCTGTTAGGAGATCTCAGAGCATGTTTTCAGGACAAAATGCTGAAGACGAAAGGGAGAGACAAAATGGCCGGAGAACCTTTTTTCAAAAGAACAAGGAATGTCTACGTGCTGGAGGAAGAGGTGCTAACCAACAAACAGGAAGTTTTCTCTCTAGGCTATCTCTCTATGCTTACAATAGACATGCAAACAAACTAAGTCATTTCATTAGGCATGCAAAGGTTGCCACTCCCAACACAAGTGGAATCTCCTTTCCTGCAGCTTGAATCCATTGCTCCTTGTCCTAGTCTCTGGAGCGGCAGAGAACAAGTCCGCTCCCTCCTCAACATGACATCCCTTCAGATATTTAGATATGGTTATCATGTCCCCTGTTAACCTTCTCTTCTGCAGACTAAACATACCCAGCTCTTAAAATAGTTTGGGGCAAAAATTAAGAAAATTAAAAAATTAAAAAATTAAAAAGCAGCCCTACCAGGTTCTGTGAAAGACAAATGTGGTCCTCCCCACCTTGGCAGTTGCCCATTCCTGATGTAGAGGGTAATGGGAGTGGGCACTGTGATGAGACAGACGGGGAGGAGTTAATACACTCACCTTTACTTTCCCTCATACTGCATGAGTGGAATAACATCTCAAAAGGGATTATTTCCTTCCTCCGCTCTCTTTCTCTTGGTGTCTCTCATCTGTTTTAAGATGTCCAAAACATAATTCGAGCATCTTGTAAAATTGGTTTCTGTTTTGCTTTTCACTTATCTTTTAAATTTTTATTTTACTTCAAAAGCCCTGTTTATATACAGAAATATTTCTCTGTTCAAGTGTGATAATTAGTTTAAATTGCAAACCTTGCCACAGGGTTTCTAATGGTACATGACTCTGACAGGGAATATGCGATTCAGATTATTATGAGGAAGATGTTCCATCAATAGGCATGCAAACAGCTTTCATCTGGTTACACTTATGTACATTATTCCCTGTCATGTTATCCCATTGTTACTTCCTTTCCAATATTGCAAACATCTGTTTCTCACATTCTGTTGAATCCAAGGGACTATGCTTACTGTGTCTAAGTCATAAAACAAAGGTCTTTAAAGCAGAGCTTGCTTTAATTCCAGTGCAGAAAAAAATATCGACAACAGGTAAAGGTGTACACATTTGTTCATGAACTCTTTGTAAAACTAGACAAGTATCACATACAGTAAATCAAAGCAAAAACAGAAACAATGAAATATTCAAATGCTGAACCATCTGTGTTCACCAGCAGGGAATATCATGAAATGGCATGGACTCAAAAGGGAGCAATGTGCTTCAAATAGCTCCTAGACTCGCTCTGCGTGTAGGCCGGAATTGTAGCAAAGTAATCACAATCCAATCTGCATTGGCATTTCTTTCAGACTACGCATTTTTAGCTCTTTGATACCACTTCAGCTACTGTGGCTGAACTCTACAGAATCCTTGGATTTGCTGTTGGGTGAGGCACTAAATCTCTGGATTCCAGTGAATAGAGCCATGAGTAGTTAAACTGGTATTGAAATATTGTCATTATGTAGCATAGAAGAGATTTTGGTTTCATAGGATTATTTCTGAATGCCCTTGTGCTCGTGCAACACAATGCTATACTGGTAAAACCAACAGCAATGAAGTACATTGGCATAATAACTCCTTTGCATTGGCAAATCATAACTAATCTTCATACCAGTGCAACTCTGGCCATTTCTGCACTAGACTGTTATAGAGCTATTATTCCACTTTCAATATCCTATGGAATCCTGGGGTTTGCAGTTTAGGGAGGAGCCTGCAAACCCCAGGATTCCTCAAAGGCCCGTCCCTAAACTGCAAACCCCAGGATTCCATAGGATGTTGAAAGTGGAATAATACCACTGTAACTAGTGCAGAAAAGGTAGGGGAAAGCCTGAAAAAGTGGTGAAAGCATGAGGCTCTGTCACATTTTGCTGATCGTGACTTTAAAACCCCAAATCAAAATATCAGACAAAAAAAGCCAAACCAAAATATCTGTTGTTACACAACCCTGGCTTGCAAACTTTTTTGTCCAGTGGGCTTTTAGGAACTGACTGCAGGAACTTTTAATGGCATGCTATTTTGATGACTTTTCTTTTTGAATGGATATGTTTTAAATGGTTTGAATTCTGCAAATAGTGCAATGTATTTTAATAGTAACTTTTTCTATGTTTTAATGTGTGTCTTGTTTGTGCTATTATCCATACCGGTTCTAAATTTTGTGAGCCACTTTGTATCCCAGTTTTAAGGAAAAAGGTGGGGTAGAAAATCATCACTCTCATCCCCAGTGATTTAGCTGCCAGGATTAGCAGAGATTGAGTATACCCGCTTATCTGACAGGTTAGGGATAAGAGCTCTGTTAGAAAGTGGAATTGGTTGAAAAGCAGAACCCAATCTTTCATCAGTTCTTTCTCTTTTGCCTTTTTTCCTGTAGGAAATGAAAGGGAATTGTGAAGGTTCACCAAGTGAGCCTTCATAATGCCCTCATGTTCCCTACAGGAAGGAGAAGAAGAGAAGAAATGACAAAAGAGTGGATCCCATGTTGAAAGAATGCTACATCAGTCCTGGCAGCACAGTGGTTAAATGCTGGTACTGCAGCCACAGTACTGTGAGTTTAATCCTGCAGGGCTCCAGGTTGACTCAGCCTTCCATCCTTCTAATGTAGGTTGGTAAAATGAGTACCCAGCTTGTTGGGGGCAATTAGCTAAACACATTGTAAACTGCTTAGAGAGTGCTTTGCACTGATAAGCAGTATAGAGATGTAACTGCTGTATAACTGCTATTGCTATATAATTTACAATGGTTGAAAGAGTGGAACATCAATTAATGAGTTGTTAAAAAGCAGGGGATGCCTGTAATTGGAAGTAACAATAAGCGTGTCATTTTGGTGAGAATCTTCTGTGTATGCATGTGTACATATGTGTGTGTGTGTGAGATTAATTGGATCAGAAGAACAGAAAGCACATTTGCTATGCAAGGTGAAGTGCGAGATCGTGTCTTCCATTCCACATTCAGAAGTGGACAATATTGGCAGTTGAATTAACATTGGTGATGGTACAATGTCCTCCAACACTCAACAACAGTACATTGCCTCAGCAGCACTTGATTAGAGCAAGGCATTTTGCTGCCTGAGGCAAAGGGCAAGATGATTCCTGTCACCACTATTCCTTGTAGAATTGCTGTCAGGGATGCTAAATCATATTTCAACACAGAAAACCAGGTCATATCCTCTACCATATCTGAGAGCAGCAGGCTCATTTTGGGAGTACAGGCAGTGCTGCCTTATCCACTGGGCACCTTTAGGGCCTACAAAAACAGGATCCTAGGGTCTATGAAAACACCTGTAGTGGTATGTTGAGGTGAGGTGGGAAGCTGACTATAAGAGTGCCTAGGGCCTAGCAAAACCTTGATGTAGCCCTAGGTACAGGTCTGGCTACAGAGTACGCATAGCTCTGTCCTCTAACACTTTGACACCATTCCTCACATCTCAGTATCTTCCTGACTGCTGTCTTTTTATATTATATAGAAGGACCAATCCTGAAAAGGGAGGTTATGTAGTATGTACCATTCTGGCTTCTAGTCTTATTGTGTAATGGTAGGCTTGGCAGCTGTGTTTCTTGATAAAAGAAAAAATAAATAATTAATAATTGCAAGGAAATAATCTTATTTGATATAGAAAGGAAGATGTAGATAATTGTTCTATGTTTTCTCAGCCTCTGAAGCACTACCTATGTGAAGAATTCAGATATAACATTCAAGATACAACAGAGATGGTTCAACAGGGGCACCAGAGCACTCAGAACTCATGTACTTTCTTGGCATTAAGTTCTGCTTTAAAAAACAACAACAGATTTTTATCTAGTAGAACCTATGACATCACCAATATGCAAAGTAAGCAGGATCATACCATTTGGGGAACCATTATAGAGGTGCATGAGGGTGAGGACTGCCCCTTTGTTAGATGAGAGAAGGGTTTGCTGCCTGCTTTTCATATCTATTTGATAGTATAATATTTTTGTTTGTTTGTTTTTTTTAGAGAAAAGGCATTGAACTACCCTGAAAAGAAAAGATTTGTTTTCTATGGGGGGAAGTACATGAAGGAAATCAGGGAACAGACTTCAGAGTTGAAGAAGGCAGAGGGAGAAATGCAGAGGGGAGGTGGTTGTGTTATTATGGCAGAAGTGAATACAGTGGCATGCTGGATGGCTTGAGACTGTCTTTCAGTTCAAATAGCTTGGATAACCTTGGGGACAGTCACCTTGGTCGAAAATGTTGTTGAATGCTAGGTTGGTGAATGGGATTTCTGATCGAGCTTTTATTGCAGAGACCTTGCTGGATGAGGCTGGGAAGCAGTGTAAGCTTGCTCAGTTTTGCCTACCAGGTTTCTCTGCAACACCTGGCAAGATTGGATGTTTGGAGGTTGAGTTGTTATGATCTACTGTGATACCATCTCCTTAAGAAGGTGCTGTATCTCACAATCTGCAGAATTCAAGTGTGTATATGAAGGTGGGGAGCCAAGATAGAATAGAGATTCTGCTGGCGTACACTCCATTCTTGCTGCTCAACAATCTCTCTTCCTGTGCCAGTTGACATAGTCTGCAGGATATTGGAATCCCCTTGGCTTGTGGTGCTGCTGAGGCTGCCTTGCAGAAGTGGCTCAGGACAACCACATATTTGTTCCAAGTAATACCTGGTTGCACAAATGTTGCTGGTTACATTCTGGCCCTTGTTTTCTATGCTGGATATTATAGTTATGATCTTGTTGTGGAGAAACTTTCTGTGGCTCTGTTATCATGGACAAACCAGGAGCCCTGGTGGCGCAGTGGTTAAATGCCAGTACTGCAACCACAAGGTTGTGAGTTCGATCCTGCCAGGTTCCAAGGTTGACTCAGCCTTCCATCCTTTCGCAGGTCGGTAAAATGAGTACCCAGCTTGTTGGGGGCAATTAGCTAAAATACATTGTAAACCGCTTAGATAACACTAGTTGATAGGCGGTATAGAAATAAATGCTATTGCTATTATTGCTTTGATTCCTGTTGCACTTTTTAGCCACTGGCTCATGGAATTCCTTGGAACTCCATTTTGTCCTCCATGCTATTCAATATCTACTTGAAGCTGCAGGGAAATGTTGTCCACAGGTCTGGTGTGTGTTGCCAGTAGTATGTTGATGATACCTGAGGCCCTTTCTGCACCAGGCAATTAGAACGGGGCAGTGCGTCCTCTCATGGAGGTCATCTGCACCTTGAAGCGGACTAGGAGCGGACTACTTACTGGAGATCTGCACCTCAGTCCGTTCCAAAATGACCCCAAGTTGTCCTCCAGTGTGTTTTCTAAAGACCGCAAAAAACAGGTCTTTATTTTCCTGGAATGCACCATTGTGTTCCTGTTCCCTTGTGCAGATTTGCTGGATCACACCAATGCAAGCCTGCAGTCTGCAGAGGGTGGGCTTTAGGCGTGGCAAGCTTCAGCGGTTGGTTGGGACCCACGCCAACTCGAAGCCGCCATTTTGGAAGCCGGAAGCTGCCGTTTTGGGAGCCGGAGCAGTGCAGATCTACAGACCTCACACTGCTCCGATTCAGCCTGGACCAAGGAGGAGTCCTGAGGAAGGGCTTTAGGGACAGTCTGCGTTGCTTCGGACCCCAGAAGAAGTGGTAGGTAACGGCACGGAGCGATTCTCTCGCCTCGTGCGGAAAGGGCCTTACTCTATTTCTGCCTTCTACCAAACTCCACAGAAATGGTTTCAGTTTTAAATCAATGTCAGACATCAGTAAATAGCTGGATGAGGGCAAACAAATTGAAGCTTAACCCAAACAAGAAAGAAAGAGATTCTCCTGGCCACTTGAAAGGTTGATCAGTTGAAAGAAATTCAGCCCATGCTGGATAGAGGTTACTCTCCCCGTGAATATGCAGGGTTCAGGTGTAGTCCTGGACTCAGCTTTGAACCTGGGCCCAAGGTTTCAGCAGTGGGCAGGTCTGCTTTTGTACACTTAAAGCTTGTGCATCAACTGTACCCATTCCTGGAGATACATGATCTGGTCTTGGTCACACATATCTTAGTTACATCTTTTTTGGATTACTATGCCAGGATCTACATGGAGCTTTGAAAAGTGTTTTGAAACTTTGGCTGGTGCAAAGAGCTGCAACCAGTTTGTTAATAGGGGCTGGTTAAAAAGACCATACAATTTCCTTGCTGCAACAACTCCGCTGGCTGCTGTTTTTTTCTAGGCAGAATTCAAAGTGCTGCTTGTGAACTGTAAAGTCCTATGTTGATGTTTGAAAGATTTTATCACCTTATATGAACCTGCCTGGGTCCCAAGACCCTTGGGAGAGGCCTTTACAGGTATAGGTGATAGTGATGTGGGGTAGGGCTTTCTTGGTGGTTATCTCTACATTCGGGGATTCCCTTCCTAGGGAGGCTTGAATTTTCCCCTCCTAGAAGTAGTTCCATTGGTAGGCAAAGACTTCATTATTCAGGCAGGATTTTTAGAAACGTGAGTTTTAAAGAAAGGACTATTAAGAGGTTACCACATTGTTCTGCTTTTTATCATTTTTCAATTATATATTTTAAATTGTTTTAATGTTTCTTTTTTAACATTGATCCTTTGTAAGTTTTAACTTTATTCCATTTATTTTAATTTGTATGTCTTGAGTCTTGGTTTTGGAAACAGGGAAGGATTTAACTAAAGTTGCTGTTGCTGCTGCTGCTGCTGAAAAATAATGTTCTGGGCCAGTTCCAATGAAGTATGATTAACTGGAACAACAGCCTGTTGCGTCTCTGTTTACTCTTTGCTTTCTTTCCTCGTATTGTTTCTGGATGAATATTTGATTGTAAGCTTCTTGAAACAGAGACTTATCCTCTTGTACTTTTTAAGGCACCAGGCATCTTGATGATACAATCAAAAATTTAATTTGAAAAATGGATGGCTTCTTTTTAAAAAGAGTTAAAGAGTCACATCCTAATTAAAAGGTAAATTGCTGCTCCTGCAAGCTTCCAGGAGAGGCAATTTGGCAGGGGGAGGGGGTGCTGGGGCAGAAAAAAGGTGATATTGGAGGTCTGGAGAGGTCACAATATGATTAAACAACTGGGGCATGGGAGGCACATGTAGCTTCAATGCGTCCTTTTGTGGTGCAATGTCAGCATCCACAAATGTGAGATCATGTGAAGCATTACATCCATTATCATCAATGGATATGAATGACACACGCATGCTGTGTCCATTGAAAGTAATAAGATGCAAGCATTCGCTTTTTTTTGTTTTTTGTTTTGTTTTATGCAGGGGTTTCTGCAACAGAATCCCTGCATATACGGAGGGCATGCTGTATTGCTCACCTCAGTCAAAACAATAACTAAGCCACCAGATAGCATACAGCTACGCAGGCTATCGAGACTGCTCTGGTGGTGCTCCACAAGTCTTCACATTTGTTTCCTTTAGTGGTGTCATTGAAGAATTTGGGAAGTTAAAAATAACTTTCCAGGCTCTGCTAATTAGGTAATTTAGATTCCAGACTTAATGGTCTTACATGTTACTGTGTCTTACTTCAAAGGGTGCTGAGCCAGGCCTGCTGTGTTTGTAGGGTCTCCTGTTCATTTTGCTGGGTCAGTCCATGGGTTTCTGCCCTACAGTTCTATCCTGATGGTACCACTGCTTGTATCCTTATTGAGTAGCCCTGGATCCTGAAGCAATAACACTTGAGCTAGGTCTGTCAGGAAAAAGTTTTAGCACAGGAAATTCTTTTGCTTTTCACACATCTCAGAGATTTTCAGTTTATATCACACTGTGATGATGTGTCTTCATTGCATTTCCTTTCACATTTTTTTTACAACATTAAATATAGATGGAGAAGCCTGCAAGTTTTTCTAGTCTTGTTGATCACCGGAGTCAATGAACATGGATACATTTCCTTGGCTTAACCCCTAATAGTTCTCTGTATACATGTTATTAAAATGTCTATATCTCTCCAGTCTTCTCTACTTCAAATATCATAGTTCTGCCAGCTATAAACGGTGGTAGGATTAGGCCCACAGATGGTTTAAACTGGCATCATGCCACTGACTTTGATGATTTGCATAAGCTGACCTCATTGATAATTACAATTTGTCACAGGCAAGTCTCCGAAGGTTAGAGGCTTGTGTGACAGACCAGAATGTGATTGAACTTTGCCATGGATTATATTGGTACCATATGTTGTTCACTGATACAACATTAGCTCTGAATGGCTTTTGTTTAAATTGATTGTATAGGAATCTATGGTGCTTCTGTTAACAGAAAGATGCTAACCTTGTAAAGCAACAGATCCAGTCTACAAATCACAACATTTTAGAAAGAGGCACTTTCCCACCCACCTGTTTTGGATGATTTTTCTGTGTCTGTATTTCTGGCTTACTTAAAAGAGTTTGTCTGTTGAATGACTAATGTTAAAACAGTTACATAATAATGTGTACCAGGTATTAATACCAAAAGCATGCATTCATTGGGTAGGGGTATGTGTGTGAGAGAGAGTGAGAAAGAGAAAGAGAGTGACAGTTTGACTTAAGATACGACTCCCAACCTCAGGGCCTGGATCCTCTTCTCTGGTCCTCATTGAGGGCAAGAGGGAAGAAACTCAGGAAAAGAGCAATGCCTTGAAAAATGTATAAATCTATATTTTCCTCATTGCTTAGACTTGGAGTGTTGTATTTGAATTCTGTACAAACTGTGATTGATGCTTAAGGTATCCATGCATCCTAATCCTCATCCACGGCCCTTTTTGCACAGCATTTGCCATGCAAAAGGGCCCCTCAAGCGTCGCGCAAATGTGAGGAGCAGTCCACATAATGCACTCACAATTGCGTGATGCTCTAGGGGCTGGCAGGCACCGACTGCGTACTTTTTCATTTTCGGCTTTGAGCTGAACATGGTGTGTGATTGTGCATTGCGTCGGGGCCTATGTGCACTTGCTGTGCGTGCGGAGCTCCAGAGCCATGGCACTTGTGCTTCCTGCCCCAGTGCAGCCTGGGAAACTCCCAGGCTGCACTGAGGAAGGAAGAGGCGGAGCTCTTATGTGAGTGGGCGGCAGCTGTGGAGCTATAAGGACCGGGACATGAAAGCCTCTCGCTGGAGGCTGCTCGCGCGATCCCTGCTCCGTGAAAAGGTGCGTTGCGAAAAGGGCCCACATCATATTTATTTCTTACTCACCTCTCCCCATGGATTGAGGTGGGGACAAAAATAGATAAACACATAACAATTAAAAACAGAACGTCAGTTAAAACAGTAGTTAAAATGCATATTATCTTTAAAAAGTTATTACAAATATCTAAAAACAGACCATACATATTTAAAATTCATTGTTAAAATTCACAGTTTAAAGTCATTAAGATAGGCCTGATAGGATAAGATACAGGAAGAACATACAGGTTTTCTCCCAGGCAGACAAATGAAGAACAATATTAGAACTTTACTCAATGCAAGTGAATATTATGGGGAAAAAAACAGGAAAGAAGGTAGCAATTATATCGTTGGATGCAGAAAAAGTTTTTGACAATGTTTCCTGGGATTTTATGCATTATATCTTAAAAGAATATGGCCTGGGAGAAACTTTTTGTGAATGGATGAAGAGGATATATCAAGATCAATCAGCAAAATTAATAATAAAAGGAGATAAAGCGTTGAGTTTTGAAATAAAGAAGGGGGTACGGCAAGGGTGCCCATTATCACCGTTACTATTTATAGTAGTATTGGAGATATTATTGATAGCAATAAATGGAGATTTAAAAATTAAGAAGAAGGAAATAAAATATAAAGCTTTTGCTGATGCTGTAATAATATTTTTGGAGGAAACACAAGAATCTATGCAAAGGTTGTTAGAGACTTTGCAAACATATGGGAAAATAGCAGGATACAAGATAAATAGGGAAAAGACGAAGATGACTTTAAATATAACAAAAAAGGAACAAGTGGATCTGGAGAAAAGATCTGGATATCAAATTACAAAAAGAATAAAATATTTAGGAATAGTAATTATAAGCAAAAATCAATAATTATTCAATAATAATTATATGAAGACATGGAAGGAGATTCAAAGTAAAATGGAAAAATGGAAGCACATGGTCTCTCCTAGGAAGGATAAATGCTTTTAAAATGTCTTTATTACCTAAGCTAATGTTTCTTTTTCAAAATTTACCAATAATAGGGAGAGAAAAGATTTTTAAGGATTGGGAGAAAGAGCTGCAGAAATTTATTTGGCAGGGAAAGAAACCAAGAATAAGATTTAAAACATTACAAGATGCAAAGGAAAGAGGAGGTTTTGATGTACCATCATTGAAAATCTATTACCAAGCATGTTGTTTGGAAATAATAAAAGACTGGATATAGTTGGAGAATACAACAATAAAAGAAGTGGAAGGAATAAACAATAGATTTGGCTGGCACGGATACTTATGTTATGACAAAGCAATTGTAAATAATGAATTTAATAATCATTGTATATGAAAGACTATTTGCAAGTGTGGATACAAATAAAACACAGATTTTATAGAAAGCTTCCGATGTGGACCTCACCGCAAGAAGCTTTTAAAAGTGCTCCAACAAAACAAGTAAATATTTTAATATATCAAGAGTTGTTAAAATGGGAAGGAGATAAACCAAGAATGCGCACAGAAGAAGAATTAAAAGAGTTAGAGCATGAATTTAACTGGTTTCCATGGAGACGATTAAGGGAAAGATTCAAGATGGATCAAACATGATAAATGATAATGAATGATTATGATAATGATAATGATAATGAATTAGATGTGCTGTTGAAAGGGGATATGAAAAAGGGAATCTCTAGATTTTATAAAATATTGTTGCAAAGAGAAATGGAACCAGAGATGATAAAAGATAAAATATTGAACACTCAATTGGTGCAAAATATTGAACACTCAATTGAGTTGGATACATGGGTGAAATCATGGAAAACAGATATAAAATTTACACCAAGTTTGAATTTAAGGGAAAATTCTTATAAAATGTTACATAGATGGTACATGACACCTGTAAGATTGAAAAAAATAACAAAAAATGGGAATGGAAAATGTTGGAAATGTGGTGAAAAAGAAGGGTCCTTCTTTCATATGTGGTAGACTTGCAAGGTTGCAAAGAAATTTTGGAAGGAAATACATGATGAAATTCAGAGAATGTATAATTTAAACTTTGAAATGAAACCAGAATTTTATTTGTTGAATATGTTAGGCCAACAAAGAGAAATAAGATCTCACCAGAAAACATTGTTATATGTTATAACTGCAGCACGAATGACATATGCGCAACACTGGAAAGAAGGAAATTATATTGATATAAAAGAATGGAAATTAAAAGTTCTGAATATGGTAGAGATAGAAAGGTTGGCATTTTCACTTAAAAATAAACCAATCCAGAACTTTGAAAGAGAATGGCAAGAAGTTCTGAACTGGATAAAGGAATGAGGAAAAGAATAAGAAAGAGTGTTGGAAAAAATGGTAATGAAAATTAAAGATGTTATAGAATAAGTATAAGCTGAATGTAATAAGGTTAAAAGTAATAATGTGTTAATCTTAGAACAGAAAAAATGTATAAGTGGGATGTAAACATAAACTCAACTGGAAAAATGATGCTTGGAAGCGGGGAGGGTTTTTTTTTATTTTGAGTAAAACTTTAATAAAAATATATACCAAAAAAAAAAAAAAAAAAAAGATAGGGCTGATAGGAAGAGACTGGTCTTTAATGCTGTTTTGAATTCAGATAATGTATTGGGCTTTCAAATTTCTTTTGGTAGGTCATTTCACAGTCTAGGGGTGGCTGAAGACAAAGTCCTGTTGGTGACCATCGCCAGTCTAGTCCTGGCCATTTGGAGTAAATGTCCCCCAGAAGAACTGAATATGTGGGGTGGATTATTTGGGAGGTAACCAGGTAACCACAGGTAACAGGGACCTGAATCATGTAGGGCGTTAAAGGTAATAACCAACACTTTGTACTTTGCCCAGAAACCAGTTGGCAGCCAGTGGAGTGACTTTAACATTGGTGTGATACGCTCAGGCCTAGATATACCAGTAACCAATCTGGCTGCTGTGTTTTGAACCAATTGAAGTTTCCAAACTTGGAACAGAGGTAGCCCAGTGTATAGAACATTGCATAAGTTCAGACTTGAGGTTACCAGTGCGGGCGCTACCATCTCTAGGTCCTGCAACTTTAGGAAGTGGTGCAGCATATCAGCTGAAGCTGATAATAAGCACTCCTGGCCGTTGCATCTATCTGAGCTGTCATTGGCAGTAATAGATCCAAAAGCACTCCCAAGCTGTGAACACAGTCTTTCAGGAGGAGTGTAACCTCATCCAGAATATCTTCAAATCCAGGTTAGGACCCTTGACAGTAAGCATCTCTGTTTTGTCTGGATTCAGCTGAAGTTTTTTTTTATTATTAAAAATAATTTTATTAAATTCAATTTAAAACATTAACATACATTACAAACAATAAACAATAACACGCCACAAGAGCAAACAACAACTTACACTTATACAGTTAAACTGTTTACGATATAGACAAGGATTTATCTAGTACATATTTTCCCTTATGTCTATATATCCATCATTATCTATTAACCATAATACTTTAATTATATATCTATTCATACAAATCACTAATCAGTGTTAAAGTTAATTAATTATTATGACCTATATCTTATACACTAATTATACTTATCTTTATATTATTCGTCCATGTCTATAATTCATTTTTCCATGCTTCTGTATGTATCCATCTACACATTTAATAAACTATCAATAAACAAACAATCTAACATACAATAGACAATCAACATTTCAAACAGTTACTAATTCACTAATTCGTACCCACTTGCATACCTACTCTCTTTCTGACCTCTCTTCTTCTTAGTTCTTCTCATATCTACTTACACTCTCCTCCTATACACATTGACTTCTTTCATTTTCACCATTGGAGGTATTACATATCTTTTATTTATCATCCTGCTCTTTGTATGCTTTATCCCCTAGTCTTTATAGCAGTTCCTATACTCTAATCTGTATCTTTGTTTATATCATCTATCTTTATAAATTTATTTTCTTAAATCTCTTTTGTTCCACTCTTTATTCTTTTATGATTATCTTCTCTTTTCCGTGCCGGTTATGTCAAACCTACAAATATAGCATATCTCAATATCATCATTCATACAGTCCAAGCCATGCGTTGTCTCCCCAATATTTTTCCCATAAAGGGTTTAAGATCTCCCATTCTCTTTTAAAGGTATTACTACTTTTGTTTTCTAATCTTAATGTCAATTTATCCATTTCTGCCAATTCGTATAGTTTGATTACCCATTCTTCTACTGTAGGTATGTTCACATCTTTCCATTTTCTAGCAAACACAATTCTTGCAGCGTATATCATATAATATATGATTCTTTGGTATTTCTTTCTTACAATCCTATCTATTTTTTCAAACATATTTAACAAAAATATTTCTGGTTGCATTGGAAACCTAGTTTTTAAGCATTTTGTTATCTGTTTGTGAATTTGTATCCAGTAAGTTCTCGCTTTATTACATCTCCACCAACAATGGAAAAATGAGCCCCTTTTTTTTGGCATTTCCAGCATTTAGCATCTGTTTTGATCTTCTTCATTTTGGCAATTTGTAATGGTGTTAAATACCATCTGTAGAATATTTTGAAAAAGTTTTCTTTCAGATTATTACTTCTTGTAAATTCCTGGTTTATTCTCCATGCAGTCTCCCATTGTTGTAGAGTTATTGAATTACCTAGATCGTGAGCCCATCTTATCATATTGTCTTTCACTTTCTCCTTTTCCAAATCTAAATTTAATAATAATCTATATATTTTACTTAGGGGGCGTTTTACATCTGCTTTCATCAATTTATCCAACTCCATGTCTTCTAATGAGATTCCCCACGTTTTAATATCTATCTTATATTTTCTACCAGTTGTCTATATAGAAGCCAATGTGAATTGTATCCCTCTTCAATTAATTCTTCCCTGTTTCTGAGTTTTATATTACTCCTTTCTTTTTTTAATATGTCTTTATATGTTATCCACTCCTTCATTTTAATCTTTTCTAATTAGTAAAAGGCTTCATGTGGTGACACCCAGTAAGGTAATTTTACATATAATTTATTTCTAACTTTCAACCAGGTTTTTAACATCACCTTCCTGATATAGTGATCCGTGAATTCTTTGTTGATTTTATGTTTGTCATACCAAAGGTATGCGTGCCATCCATAATATAAGTTAACCCCCCCCAGATTCAATAATTTGAAATTCTTCAATTGGACCCATTCTTTAATCCATAGGAACACCGAGGTTTCATAGTAAAGTTTTAAGTCCGGTAAACTTAAACCACCTTTCTCCTTAGTATCTTTTAAGTATTTCAGTTTGTTTTTCCTCATCCAGCACATTGCCGCCTTTAGGCATTCATTCACACTATCTTTAACTGAAGCTGTCTTTGAAGGCATGGAGAAATATATTTGAGTGTCATCAGCATACTGATAGAAGCCCACCCCATGCCTCTTGATGATCTCTCCAAATGGTTTCATGTAGATATTTAATAGCATTGAGGATAGAATGTCATCTCATAGTAGAATGGCATCTGCTCTTTTGAGGAGCAGCTATTCCCAAGCACCACCATCTGAGATCTATCTGGGAGACAGGACCAGAACCACTGAAGAATGGTGCCTCCAGTTCCCAGACCCCTCAGGCATTCCAGTTGTATCTGATGGTGTCAAATGCTGCTGACATCAGCAGCTACACATTCCCCTGTCAGTGCTCAGGCAAAGATCATCCACTAAGGTGACCCTATCAGTCTCAACTCCATATCTTGCTCTGAACCCAGTTTGAAATGGTTCTAGATAACTTATATCATCCAAGACTGCCTGGATGACATCATCAGGGTTGTGCCATGTAATGTCACCCATGTAATATCATCAGGACTCACCTCCTGTGAGGTCCTGTGAGGTTTTGGCCCTGAAATCTCAAATGCTTGGAATACTGTAGTCCTGATCTGGCAACCTGTTAGCTCCTTTACTATTGTAATGGATACTTGAAAATAGGCAACTTTGAACAGTTCCTAGTTTAACTTTGGGCATATTCATGGGCAAATCTTTGAACCTTGCTGTGGAGTTTGCCTCTCCCACTCAAATCTGAAATGGCTCCTCTGTCTGTATGGAAAAATTTTGTGGGAAAAGCAGATGGGGAAAACTCACCTTTTGTATGAATACTTAGATAAGATACTCATAAGAAGAAGGCAGGTCAATTTGATTGTTGCTCTAAAATACTCTGTCCTTTTGAAATGACATGATGTATAGTCAGACAATCAGCGGTTCAATTTTACTTGTAGTTAAATCACAGTAATCTGAGCAATGCTTGTTTACTTTTCCGGATGCCTGACAAACAAGAACTGAACTGAAATGAGAAGTTGTCATTAGTGGATGTTGTAGGCTAGAGACATCTGCTAAGACCAAAATAGCAGTTAGTGGGTGAGCCTGTCTTAGATATATATATGCCAGTACATTTAGACATCATTTGTTGTGTTCCAGTTTAGAAGACCTCCCTCACCAATAATGTAGGTCAGCAAATGGCCCTCAGAGAGCTGAGTAATGACAAGTAGGAAAATTATGTTCTGCCCTAGAAAGGACATGTTCTTCAAAACACACAAGATCACAAGTGAAGTGAGCATCAAAGGAAAATGAGCTACTATCTAGAAACATAAGTGCCTTTCCCATACCATGGATCTTTTCAACAATACAACAATGGTGCTATGATTCTACTTTAACTGCCATGACATCATCTATGAAATCCTGGGATTTGCAGTTCAGGGAGGGATGTTTGAATTCTCAGCCAGAGAGCCCTAGTACCTCAGCAAACTACAAATTCCAGGATTCAGTAGCATGCTACTAAAGCAGTCAAAATGCAATTACAGTTCTCTAATTGTTCAGTGTAAAGGTATCCTGGATATTCCACATTTCCTTTCTGTTCTCCCTTTAAACTATGAAGAAACATAACCCTGCTGTACCAGGCACAATCCCACAAATGGGGTTTCTTGGAGGATGGGATCAGGAAAGATTTGCCATACAACTTGCATATCAGAGGGCTCCAAAGTAATTTTGTGTGTTGAAATACAAAATCAGCACATTTGCATTTCACAGCATATATAATGCAAAGGAACTGTTCCAGGATCCAGCACATTCTGCAGTGTTCACATATAATGCGCTCCCCTTTGTTTTTTACCTGAAATAAATGAGGAAGGCATTCTGTCACTCTTGCACTTTGGGGCCATTTCAAGAGCAAGACCACTTCACCAGCATGGGTTAGCAGCACCAAGAAGTATCAAGTATCACAAGCAGTACTGTGCAACCAGCAAGAGGCAGCAGCACCCAGAAGCACCAGGTACTGAAAGAAGAGCTTGCAGCACAAGGTAGCAGCAGCCAGATATTGTGAACAGTGCAAGCAGTGCTGGGAGCCAGTGTATAATTGAAACCACACAAAACAAATTCACATTAAATGCATGCTTACTGTACTTGGTTTTGGTCAGGGCTACTGGAAACCAGGATAGTCCTGGGTACTATCACCACTTTGGAAAACAACTACAGAAAGCCATCAGGCTCTGAACACTCCCTGATGTCATCTTATTCATTTTGTGGCTTGGATGATTGTCTATATTTTTGGGAAAAGGAAGATTATTTTTGAGTTCACGAGATGGTAATATTATGAATAGTATGAGGGTGCTCTATCAGTTGATTTTTTTTCTTTAAGAAATAACTTTCTCTGCAATAATATCTTGATATTTTCCTTCTCTCATGGAGATGACAGCTTGCATGAACTTTCACCAGCAGCATGAAGGCCAGACTAGATGAAACAGATGTGAATGCACGTCTCCCAATAAATCAAAGAGTAAATATGATTCATGGATCCTGAACTTTCCTCAGAGCCTCCATTTACTTCCCCAATGCTTTCTTCTTGGGCACGTCTCACTTCTGCTGGACACTGGCTGAAGGAAAAGTTACATTAGAAAGATAGGTAAGCAAGGTATATTGGAGAAGATATTTTAGTCTCAACCATAGTAATACTATTGAATACATATATGTGATAGACAAGTGGCGTAAGTATAATAATAGAAAGTTGCCTTATATTGAACCAGATCACTGGGCTATCTGTCTCTTTATGGTTCCCTCCAGCTTTCCTCAGCTTGGTGCCCTCCAAATGTTTAGGATTTCAACTCTCTCAGATTTGGCCATATGGAGGTTGATGGAATCTGCAGTTTAAGATGCCTGAGGAATTTAGGTCAGGGAAATTTGATCTATTGTAACAGTGTCTCTCTCCAGAGCCTCAAGAAAGGGGACTCCTGAAACCCACCATAAATATCAAGAACTGAACCTGCCATATCTTTCCTTTAACCGTTGAAACCATTTTGACTCAGGTGATTAAGCCTTAATATTAGACATTGCTTTGCCACCACAGTAACCACTTGCAACTTTTGTGTCTGGACTTTATTTGATCTTCTAATATAAAGGCAAAATAAATCTTATTTATGTTTTATTTATCTTCAGCAATGCTTTTCTGAGATAGGCATACCTTAATACTTTTTGGGATTAATAAAAATGCACTTTCTGGGTACAGTAAGGTCACTATTGTTATGCTTATATTGTCAAATTCAGTTGCCATTATGAGATAAAATTTAGTTACTGTTAACCATCATTCTTTTAGTGGGATTATGTGGTTGACCCTAGTGCCTTTGTAGATTTATTAAGAGTCTCAAAGAGTTTTCAGGGGAACTTGCAGCTAGTAAAATGTATTAGGACTTGGATGTGAGAAAATCAAAGACCATTTAAAGACAATACTGTTCTTTTGACTCCAATTTTTAAGAAAGTTTGAAGCAGCACAGAAGACAAACTTACTTTCTGGATGTGAAATACCATGCTGACTTCACTGCTTCCAAGTTAATGATGGTAACAAGCCATCAGCACCTCCTTTCTCAAAGCAATCAGTGATAATTTGAAGCCACTGAGAATAATCAATACTCTAGAGCAGACCTTGTTGACATAACTAATATCTTTGATTTTTCTGATCCAGGGTTAACTCAACTCAATTTTCTGTTGTGAAGTTTTTAACATAGCAAACATCACTTACAAAAAGACCTAAAACTGGAGTAGGCAACCTATACCTTTCAGCTTGAAATCCATATGGACCTCAACCAAGTTTAGATGCCTTTGGCAAGCAATCAGTTCAGACCTCTAGCAAGATTGGTATGTCCTTCTTTGGCAATCTATTGGACAGGGCAGAAGAGGGAGACAGGGGATGATGAGGATGGGCCAAGGAATGCAGAAAAGAAAGTACTAGAAAGGGTGATACAGATCATTTGAGGCTCTTCTTTCACTGATTCTTCCCGCTGTTAGCATGCAGCCTCCTCAAATTTTTTACCCTCTGAGAAGGTGGTACTTGACAAAAAAAATTCCTCCCAAGTTTGACCTAAGGCATCTTGGACATAACTGTTAGCATGGCCAAAAGACAAAAAGCATCTATAACAGTGGTTCTCAACCTGTGGGTCCCCAGATGTTCGTGGACTTCAGCTCCCAGAAGCCCCAGCCACTATGGCCAATGCTCAGGGCTTCTGGGAGCTGAAGTCCATGAACATCTGGGGACCCACAGGTTGAGAACCACTGATCTATAAGTAATATACCCCACTGTGCCTCCTCATCCTGAGTTCTTTCTTCTATGGCCTCAGCAATTATTGTAGCAGCAGTTCTGGGAAGGATGTTCTGAGCAATATGGTGATGCAAAAGGCATAGCCCTCCGGATATTGTTTATCCCTCCAGGTACTGTTAGGTTCCTCACATACAAGCAAAAAAGTGATAAGGAGTGTTTTTGTGTTCTTGTTAAGGATTCAAGTTGCACAAATTACAATCTAACTCAAACTTTCACCAGAGAAACAAAGCGTATGCACATAGCATAGCACAAGACAACTAGTTTAAAAAGGTGCAAACAAGCATTCATTGCTTCTGATCTTTAGAGACCCATGCCACAAAGCAGGAGCAGCAGTAATGTTTTTTTTTTTTAAACACAGCTTAGTACGTGCAACTCCACTCCATAGAAAGTTGCTGCATAGTGAAACAAACTACTGAGCCATCTAGCTCTTTATGGTTCACACCAGCTTTCCTGAACTTGGTGCCCTCCAAGTATTTTGGATTTTAGCTCTTTCAGATTTGGTCATATGGTAGCTGAAGAAATCTACAGTCCAAAATATTTGAGGGGTCCAGATTGGGGATATTTGGGCTATTGTAACAGTGTCTCTACAGGGTCTCCTGAAAGAGGACTCCTGAAACCCACTATAAATACCAAGAATTGAACATGAGTACCACTAAATACTCTGGGGATATCAATAAATACTTTGCCCTCTTCTGGTTTGTGCAGAATAACTTCCTAGTTCCTCCTCTTCACGTGCAAAGACAAAACAAGGGAGGATTTACATTCCTATACTTTTGCCACTGGCTATACTGACAGGGAAAGATAGATTTTGTGGATTATCCATATTTCAAAAACCAACCATTCTCCACTTCTGCTTTGGAGCTTGGTAATGTAATACAGATTCCGATGAGCAGAATTCGCTGACTTCTTAAAACTCAGAAATTTGAATTTTCCTGGAAAAACCTATGTAGGGCTGAGTTTTTGCAGGCTATGTGTTTTTTTCCCCTCTGAATCTGCTGGCTGGGGAGAGTCCATTGTAAAACTCTCAGTAAATGGTAGGGATGAGGACATATGAGTTGAGATGAGTTTGCAGTCCTTCATCTTTTATGCTTTGTGCTGGCTTCTTTCTCACAGTAGTCCAAATTCCTGATGGAGCTCTGGCTCTAATTCAATAATGGTTTTGGGGAGAGGAGTAACAGGATTAGAAGTCACTGGTTTGATGATAGTTCCTTTGTAGTTTCATAGTGCCAAATGGGGATGACATGTGAAAAATCTTTTGAAAGGCCCAGTGCAGAAGCTTTGGGAAGTACTTATGTATTGTAAATCTGTGTGCAGTAGCAGAAAGCACAGCTTTGGTTTCTATCACCAATTCAGTTCCTAAGATAAAATGAAGCTCTGTGTTAACAAGCCAAACTACTTACTTTACAATATATTTCACAGGTGTTCCAGACTGATCTTAGCTATTTTTTTTTTAACCTCTTGAAATAAATACATAAATACATTATGTTACATTACGTAAATGTATACATGATTTCCATGCTGTGCTTGCAGCTCTCATGGCTGACTTTGTTATTATTATGGTTATTTATTCATTTCTCTCCTGCCTTTTTCCCAAAACTGGAACTCAAGGCAGCTTATGAAAATTAAAACAAGCATGGCTAAAAGTACCTACAAAGTAATATGGCAAAAGTGCAAAAAGAAACTGGCAACATGAAATAAAGCTATCTATAGAATTAAAACCCTTTAAAACAAATCTATTAAAAAGATATATATGAGTCAATAAAAGAATGCACTATTAAAAGCCCTTGCAGTCTATTGCTCTAAAAGCCTGTCAGAATAGAAAAGTTTCATTTGTCAATGGACAGACAGCAAGGAGGGAGCTGCCCTTGTTATGTTATTATTCTGACCCCCATGTTTTCTGATTTTTACATTCACCTCGGTATTGGCACTTCTGTAAAAATTAGTAAAACAGTGACTAGAACAGGAAAGAAACAAATTACTGTGAATTGGGCTGTAATCCTAGGCACACTTACCGCAAAGTAGGTTGCAGTGGAAACTGAAGATTATGTGAGTCTGAGGTAGCGTGTGTGGTCACAGTGGGGAACCTTTGGCTTTGGGACTGAATCTCACCTACCAGTTTGGCACTCCAAGTTCCCTAGATGGTCATCCCCCTTTTCCATGGCAATATCACTTGGTGGTTTCCCAGCTTTTGTGTGACCTCCCTCCACTATTTTAAAAGAATGAAAAGCTGCTCCTCAGGCTCAGTTAGGATTGCCAGATCACAGGGAGTGGCCCTGAGACCCAGGCCCAGGCCCATCTTCTCTGACTAGCAGGGTGAAAGAGAGGTATTATTCAAATAGTTTTCTTTGTGCAAAGTGCCTAAATACTCTAAAGGCACTAGATTATGTCTGATCTTGGAAGCTAAGCAGCATCAGCCCTGGTTAGTCCTTGGATGGAAGACTGCCCATGAATATAAGCTGCTGCAAAACTGTATTTCAGAGTAAGGAACTAGCAAAACCATCTCTGAGTATTCTTTGCCTAAGAAAACCCTTTGAAATTTTAGGGGGTTGTCATAAGTCATTGAAGGCACATACAAACATACTCCAGGCGACTATGTTTGATGCTTAATGTATTTTGGATAGTTAAAAAATTAGTATTTTCCTAGCAGATGAAGTTAGTAATTGAATATATACCTTTAAGCAAGATGATGGGTGTCACAATATAACCAAGGGAACATGCTTTGAGAAGTAAAAGGGAACTGTCTTGTTAGAAGGATGTGAAAAAAGATAAAGAGACACCAGAGTGAAAAACAATCAGTTACTAACTGGCTTGTGCTGGAAGATAAACATTTTAACTCTCTGAGAAAGGAGGATGGCTGTAATGTAACCCTGAAGATTAAGAGCATTTTGCGTGTGTCTGCATACATGTTTTACAACCAATTATGTGCATTTCTGAAGGGCAAGGAGAATATAAATTTCAAATGGAGAATGTGTTCACTACCGACTTTTTCTGGGGGACGCAAACTTAAAAGTCAGTCTGGCTGTACAATCATTTTAATTAAATAAGCCTTCTTACTCTATTCGATCTCTCTGAGTGTTTTTTATTGACTTCATAAACTCAAGGATAGGCAGATTTTGCGGTAACATGTATCATGCTCAATGACATCACAAGAGGCTTCCCCTTCTAACATCGCCATTACCTTATGTGACAGCAGAATGTGTTGGCCCTAGTGCAAGGGTTTAGACCTGAAATCGTAGGGCCTGGGATAGTCCTGACCTGGCATCCTTAGTAACTGGCAGTTGGACTTTTAAGCTTCAATGCTCTATTTTTGGTGTCACCTTTTTGCTATGGAATGGGCCCTCGACAGCTTCTCTGAACTTGAATTATGCTCTTGGACACTAACTGGCTGTGATGGGTGCATTCTTGCACTGAAAAAGCCCATTGTGCTGGAATATATCCTTCTGCAATGAACAAAAATGTGCTAGCATAGCAGAGGGTTTCTTCTCTTTTCTTTCTGTCAACAGGCACAGACATTTCTCTTTAGACAGACTTTTAGCCATTAACCTGATTGCTTCAGGATGTTCTTTTAATAGAGGTGAGGGTAGTCTAGCTCTACTTCTCCTCCTGCTTGTTATGTTTTAAATACTTTGAAGCTGCATGCTGTTTTAATATGATAGCCCTTTCATTGTTTTTTAATAGTTATTAATTATGATTGATGTTTAGCTGTTTAAATCTGTGGCCATTTCTGCACGGGGCGAGGGAATCGCTCCGCCCTGCTACTTACCAGATCTACTGGCGGTCTGGTCTGGTCTGGTCTGGTCTGGGGTGAGGAGGAGCAGTGTGTGGTCATTGATCCGCACTGCTCTGGCATCCAAAATGGCAGCTTCTCGTTGGTCGTGGGTCTCAACCAACCGGTGAAGCTTGCCAGCCTAAAGCCTGCCCTCAGCAGATTACAGGCTCACATTGGTGCGAGCCTGCGAATCTGCACAAGGGAGCAAGCTCGCAGTGGCGTGCTCCATGCTTTCAAAAGACTGGAAAAATCAGGTCTTTCAAAAGCACGCTGGAGGACCACTTGAGGTCGTTCCGGAGCGGACTGAGGTGAGGATCTACAGTAAGTAGTCCAGTCCCAGTCTGCTCCAAGGTGCAGACGTCGTCCGTGGAGGACACACTGCACCGTTTTAAATATCCTGTGTGGAAATGGCCTGTGTTATAAGTCATTTTGGGTCCTGTATTGTTGAAAGGAATCAAACAAACAAACTAATACACTGGTTTAACACTAACATGGTCGAATGTAGAAGGAATACACAGACATTTAAGAATTAAGAAGTCAAAGCCTGGGACTGGGACAGACAAATACATCAGTTTCATTATTCAGAATTTTAAATCTCTGGCTGGCATACTGTTCAAAATTTATAGGATTGTAAGCTGGATGTTGTTTGTTGTTTGCCTTCAAGTCTGCCATCATGGGATCTTCTTGGCAAGATTTGTTCAGAATGTGTTTGCCTCTGCCTTAACCCTAATGAACCAATCAGCCTTTTGTTTTGGCAAAAATTGTTCTGAGGGGGTTTGTTTTTGCCTTCCTCTGTGTTACCCTGTGAATTGGGGGTCCCGGGAGGGGTGCCCAAATAACCACAACAAACAGAACAAGATGAGGGAAATTAGCTGGAGCACTCTCTTGACTAACGAGAGGCAGGGTAACTTAGCGGGGATCTTTTACCCTATGTTTACAACGTCAGGTTAGTGAGGAGGCAAACAGTTCAAATAACAATTAAGATTTATTAAACAGTTATTAAAGAAAAGCACAAACACACTCCTAATTAGAAAAGGACAATAGAGTTCAAGGGGAATGGGTGATACGTCACCTGTCCTGCAGTCCTGGAGAAGCTAATTGTAGAGGAGGAAAGCCGGCGTGGCGGCCGAGGGGAATCTGCTGAACTGAGTGGCAGCAAGGCAGAGTAGAAGTCCAGGTGATCCGGCGAGAGTTCCAAAGAGCTCTTGGAACTGGGGGTTTTTATCAGGGAAAGAATGACCATAGGCTAGTCTGGTCTTGGGTGAAAACAATAAGTTTTGGGTTGGAGACAATGCCTCCGAAAGGTCAGAATTTACATGATTGAGTTATGTTCCGAATTGACCAATAGTATGGCTGGTATGTAAATGCGGCTAGCTCGGCAGTTAAGCACTTAGCACGCCAGGGTGTCCTCTCAGGGCAGAGGGTCTCTTTGTTTATTAATGAGGGTGTTTGTTTCGGGAGGTCCCCTAAAACAGTTCTGGCTATTTCTGGCTCAGTTTGGTGGGAGCAACAAATAGTAGCCACGCCTAACTGTGCGCTTGTTCGGTGGCCTCACAAACACTTGGCTGGTGGCAGAGCAGGGCCAAATTGTGATATCAAAATGATATCTTTGGTTACACGGTGGTAACATCTGAGTCTGAGAGACTGTGACTTGTCCAAAGTCACTCAGTGGGTTTTTCTGGCTGAGCAGGGATTCAAATCCTGGTCTCTAAAGTGGTAGTATAATGCTCAAACACTACACCACTCCTGCCCTCTAATAAACCCAAATACGACCAAAAATTGTCAGCAATGGTCAACATACTGGAAACACTCAGTATACATTCCAATCACGAATGAAGGAGACAACAGGGATCTCAATAGCCATTGAATCATCACATTAATCTCACAAGCAAGCACACTGATATTCAAGATTTTAAAACAAAGACTATTACCATATATAGAAAAAAATGGCAGTTGTGCAAACTAGATTTAGAAAAGGAAGAGGGAAATACATATCAACTAATGAAGCATACCAAAGAATTTAAAACACAAATCAGTTTGTGGTTTATAGCAAAGCCTTTGGATGCACAGAACATAAAAACCTATGCACCTCTTTGCAGGAAATGGGAGTGCCATAAAATTTAGCATTAGAATAATAGGTTGGGGTCCTGAACAGGCTGTTGACAACTATTGAACTTGCTGAAACAATTATAAAAAACAAAATCTGAAAAAGTTCCAGGCCCAGATGGATTATCTGCAGCATAAAAAACAAAACAAAAACAAAACCTGAAGATGACTTACTTCAACCACTAAAAATTTTGAGTGGTGAGCTATTAGAAAAAAGGGCAGATGCCAGACCCTTGGAGAAATGCTTATATTACAGTGGTACATAAAGAAAATACAGATGAGATTTTAACAAAGACCTGTTTTATTACTGAATAATGATTATAAGATATTTACTACTTATTTTGGCAAGCAGATTGAGAAAACATATTTTTCAGAATATCCACAAGAGTCAGAGTGATTTTTTTGCCAAAACAACAATTAAGGAATAATGTAAGAACTGTTCTTAATATCATTGAATGTTTGGAAAACCATAATGACAAAAAAGCTGTTTTGTTTGGTTTGGTTTTAGATGCAGAGAAAGCATTTGACAATATTTCTTGGAACTATTTATTTTGAGTATTGGAGAAGATGGACTTTGGTGAAAATATTATTCAGGCAATAGAGACAAGTTACTCAGCAAAAAAAGGTCTAGATTTTAGTAAATGGTAATATAACAAGACCAACTGAAATATAAAAGGGGATTGGACAAGAAAATCCCCTCCTTCCTTCCTTCCTTCTTTCCTTTTGGGTGTTGGAATCCCTACTGAGAAATATTTACAAGATATCAGAATTGGTGGAGTAAGGGTAAAAAAAAAAGGAAAAAAAAAGAAAGAAGAACAGTACAAACTGAGAGCTTATGCAGATGATCTTGTGATAATGGCACAAAATCCATTTAATTCAATGAAGGTTGTTCTGGAAAAAAAAGGCATTTAGACTTGCATTGGGTTTAATGGGAATTGTGATAAAATGAAATTGCTGATAAAAATATGAGGACAGAAGAGGATAATGAATTAACTGTTTTGTCAAATTTTAAAGTTGAAAAATAGAGGATCAAATATTGGAGTGTTACAATGATGAACAACAGCTGTTCATTACTTCAAAATAACTGAAAAAGTTTGGAAAGAAATTAAAAGAGAAATAGGGAAGATTAAATTTATCCCTGTTGGGTACAGCTGCAGTAATAAAAGCAAATGTTTGCCAAGGATTTTATTTTAATTTCTACGTTCCTTATTATAAGAAATAGAATACCTTTTGTTCAATGGGAGGGAGAGATTTTTAGATTTGTTTGGTAGGCAAAGAAACCTAGAATAAAAATTAAAATAATGTATGACGCTAAGGAAAGAGTGGGCTTGGGAGTCCCTAAGGTTAAAATTGTATTATGAAACCTTTTGCTTTGGATGGCTGAAGGAATGGGTGTTGCTCAAAGATGAGAGACTTTCAGAACCTGAAGGTGATTTAAGATATGGGTGGCATGGTTAATTTTGATATGATAAAGTTAAGGGACATGCTGAATTTAAAAATAATTGTATTAGAAAGGCTCTTCTATGAGTTTGCTGTAAATATAAGCAGAAAGACCTCACTGCAGGAAGCCTTTTTAGGAAAGAATGGGTTAAAAATTGGAGATTTAAATGCTGTTTGTGTTAAAAGTTTATACACACACACACACACACTTCTCATGGTGAGAAGAAATACATCTTAGATTAAGAATTCACACATCTGTGAAGCTCAAGGAGTGTTTCAAATAAAGTGTGCACAAAGTACTGGGCACATTTTAAAATATGAATGGATAAATGGTGCACAACTGAAAAAATACACACAAGTGTACAAGTCAACACTACAAAGGCAGAGTTAATGTAAAGTGTATACATAAACATGCATAAACCTCACTCAGTCTTACAACCTGATGTGAAATAAAGACAATAAAAAACACAGCTGGGTTTCAAAGGAATGCAATGAAACTGAGCCTGAGAGATTTTCTCATCCCTAGTTACCATTATAGTTACATTTAAAAATGTAATTGCATTTGATGCATCTGATGAATTGAGCTGCTGTCCACGAAAACTCTACTAACAGTAAAGAAGATCTTAACCTAACAGATTTTATCTGGCATAACCTTCATGGAGTCCAGCCTATTTCATCAATAAAATATATGCAAACATGTGTGCATTAGATGCTTCATTATTCTAGTTAGCAAAATCCATTTTGTTGAGAAATATGAGAGTCAGTAGTGGATTTTTCAGGCAGAGTAATCAAAATGGAAAAAGAGGAGCTGATCAACAATCAGTCTGACATGCACACATAAGGCATAGCAGAGAAAGAAATAAGAGTAGGGTACAATCAAACAAAGCATCTTATGCAAGAAAGAGAGAGAGAGAGAAAAGAAGAGAAAAAAAAATGATTCCAGCTCAGAGTCATGCAGGAAGTAAGTGGGTATGGAAAAAACAACCAGAAAGTCAGCTAGCGTGTAAACTAGCAATTAGTATAGACATGAAAAGGTTGCCAACTCTAACACATTCATCTCTTTGGATTTCTTATCTTTAGGCCCTGGTTTCATAATGATAAAAATTATTGCCTCTCAGAATATGAGGTTCATAAAATGAATAATTTACTATAATTCATTTTACTTTTTATTTATTATAATTTTGCACATATTAATCACACATTTCACTTAATCACTTGTTACCAGTATATTAAAAATTCTTAATATAAATATACTAGCTTGTCACACTATGAATTACAACTCCATTTTAAATTTTATGGGCCTTTTCTAAATTGATATATGTGATTTATGACTTTTTATAATTTATTAATTACTACAGTGAAAATCTCCACTGCTAATTAGGAGCTGGAGTATCTAAATTTGGTCTTCTTCAGATAAAAGTTATCTTTTAAAGACATTTTTGGGATTTGATCTGTGCATCATTTTTGAACTGTAATTGAATACATGCAGGTAAAATCACAGCCCTAATTATTGCAAACACAGCCCTCCACATTTGCGTGTTTCACTTTTGCGGATTTGATTATTCATGGAATATTTGCTGTCACCTCTGCTGCCTCCTTTATGCCATTTTTAATAGGAACTGCAAGCCTCCTGAGACTGAGAAACTGTGAACAAGGCTTGTAAGTCTCTATTAAAAATGGTGTGGGGCGGCAATGGATGTGGCAGTAAGCCCCACCAGCCACCCACTTCTGCAATATGAAGGAACCCTGATGCCTCAAAGGAATCCACAGTGGGTTGAATATGGTGATCATACTTTTTGTATGTTAAATATGGTTTGGGAGGGCCTAGAGTTATTCATTGTTTTTCACTTTCATGGGGGTCCTGTGCCCCAACCCTAGCGAATGTGGAGGAATTACTGTATTTTACAAATTATATATAATTATGTAGCAACTGCAACTATTAAATTAACAATTTTAAATTCTGTATGGCTAGGTTAATATACTATACGTATTTCAAAAAACCATTAGACAGAAATATAACCCTGGTTGAGGAAAAAAAATATGATTTGAAATCCATGTCAACAAATGGAATCAGATTTTTAAAAATATTAAACAACCAGATGAGTAGTACATGGTTTTTCCTGCTACCTACTTTAATAAAGCACTTGAACTGATTCTTGTTGATTGAAAAAGGATTCTTTCTCTCTCAAAATACTCCAGTCCAGGTTCCCTCTTCCATCAGCATCTTCATCAAAAGTATGCATCACTGTCTAGTGTAAATTCAGAGCAGTCGCATAAGAATGGGTGGGTGGGTGGGAGGCAGCTTGCCCTGGGCGGCAATGTTTTTTGGGTGTCTTGGCCTGTAGTCACACCCCCACATGACCTGACCGTGCCCTGCGTACTCTGGCCATGCCCCCCTGCACAGTGGCCATGCCCTTTGCACTGTTGCCCCCCTCCTGCCCCCCTTCCCCACACTTCAAGCTCCGCCACTGGTTTAGAGGGAAGCAGGAGTCTGAGGAAAGATTCTATTTCTTCCTGGCCGCAAGCAAAACACAGGTGTAAAATACAGGGAAAGGACTGCTGCACTCCCTGGCATTATTTCTACCTCCCTCTCTCCGAGGTGCTGTTCTCAGCTCCTTAGACTTCCAGGATGCTCATCATCATCTTTATTTGATCTGGTTCTTCTTTCTGAATGGCTGGGCACATTTCTTAATGAAGAGTTTGACTCCAGACATCTTATTTGTTTCCTAGAAAAATCTCTAGGGTGTACATGGCAGATGGAGACAAAAGCCAGTGCTTTGCTTAAGGCCAGTGCATTGCTTTGCACCATGCCAGCTTTCTAGGAAACCTCCCCCTTAATAATTAAAAAAAAATATTTTTAGAAAAGCTATTAGACACAGGCCATTTCTGCAGTCTAGTGTGGAAATGGCCACAGGAAGCTTAGAGGGTGCCACAGGATTTTTTTTGTGAGCACATTAATGCACATAAATACCATTGGAGGGATCTGAGCTATACTAATTTTGACCAGTCCACTGACCCAGAGCTGCGCTAGCTGCATCTTGGAAAAAACAAGGAGAAAATGAACCCCCTCAGAATTTGAGCTGATGGTTCTCCCTTGTACAGAGTCTGCCTCTGGGTCACAATAAATCTCAAGACATGGAAACCTGTTTCTGTACAAGAACTGCAGAATAATTGTGTTCAAGACTTGGGTGTGAAGTCTCACATTTGCACAGATGTCACTTCCCTATACTACACCTTGTTTCTGAAGACAGATGATGAATTTTTCAGCAATGTCAGTTTTACCCAATATGAACTTATATAAAAGACAGCATTAGCTACAGGCTTTTGCCTGCCCACCCATTCCTAAGGCCATCACAATATTGAACAAAATGCTCCACTGTACTGCATCTAAATTATTGCCAAGTCTAGATGTCACTTGTCTCAATTCTCTGTGTAACGCTTTCATTGCACAATGGTATCTTAATACATTATCTAATTTCTTGACTAATTTCTGACCTGGCACTGTGTTATTAATTATAAATGTGATCTGACATTTCCCCCCATTACATATATATTTCAGGTATACCTATATATTTATTCCATAGGCTGTTTTTGGACCAGAACATGTAATCATGTAAGTGATTTGTTTTCCTTACATATGCAATCTAAACAGAGGTTGAATGATCACAGGGCTTGACACAAAACCAATAGCAAATTTACTGGCATGCAATGCCTAAGACAAATTCACTTTAATATTGGTGTATTTTTATATTTTCAGTTACTCATCTTAGGCCACCTCTACTAAGCATTCCAAGTGTTAGAAAATGTGGTACTAGTCAAGAGGGTTATAATGACCAAGGATATTTTCAAGATATACTTTTTCCTTTCCTTTCCTTTCCTTTCCTTTCCTTTCCTTTCCTTTCCTTTCCTTTCCTTTCCTTTTTCCTTTCCTCTGTTGACTGTTTACACTAGAAGAAAGTCAACTGCTAATTAAAACATCCAAGGAGATGGCTTGAACATCAAACAAATTAAATCTGCCAGACAGTAGAGTTGGTCCTTTGACTTATCCTGAAGGTTTGTTTGCTTGTTATGGCTGTTGTCGTGAAGTATCAGTTTAGAGGACGAAGGGGGGAAACACTAATTCTGTTTTAGGAGATACTCCAAGTGTTCTTCTGCAATCATTTGAGCAGTAGATTAATCATTTTTAGGGAAAATATTTCACAAAACAAGAAACTTTTGTACTGTATTCTGCTCAGAAAGCGATGTTGTCTTGGACACAGAATTGTGATATAGAAGCACAGCACTCTTTTAGAAGAAAATTAATTACTGCTAGGCCATCCAAAAAGGGTACTTAAGATGTGTGCCTGTTTGTGTGGATTTCATGACGCTAAGCACCAAAAATCTGGGAAGTGTATGTACATTCTCAACCCCAATTTGAGAATTTAGATGTAAATAGTTCAAAATAGCTACTTATTTGTACTGAATTTACATCCCAGTAGAGAAGAAATTATAAAGAGGGATAACTTCACTCCTTTGGTGGAATGACTCTAAATTTAAAGCTTGTTTTATTGTTATAGGATTGTGCCATTGCTAAATGGTGGGAGAGGAATATCATGTATTTTAAGTGCTGGCTTCATTCTGCTGCCTCATGCTTTTTTGTAGATGTTGTGGTGTAAATGAAGTGGACAAGAGAATGTGTGCACTTGTACCATTGATCATTTTGTAGCATTTATATATTTAGAGTAGCTAAAAGATTTCTACTTTTGATACATTTGAGTACCTCCCTGTATGAACCTGTCCAACTATTAAGCTCTTTAGGGGGAGGGCTTTTTCTGTCTTCTGCCACCATCACGTATACCTTTGATGAAGACATGACAGAGAGTCTGTTCCCAAGCTGTTGAATTCCTTCTCATTTGAGGTTTGGTTGTCCCCCGACTGTAGGTAAATGCAACTAAATAAATAGGTAATTTGGGGATTAATAATTTTTTGAGGGTATGCAAAACAGTTAAAATCCTCTCTACCTCAAAATACCTGAATACCTGGATAAAACTGTGCTAAATTATTTGGCTTGTAAATTGAAACTGTTAGGGAGAGATTAAAAGCATTTGGAGAGATGCTTGGATTTAAGATGAATAAGCAAGAAATGATGATGTTGATAAAGAATGTAAGAAAGGAAGAACAAAAACAATTGGAAAAAAAACCTGAAAAAAAAGTGAAATACTTAGGTATTACTATAGCAAATATGAATTGTAAGTTATTGAAAAAAAATTATATTAATACATGCAATGATACTGAGATGGATCTGCAAAGATGGGCAAAACTTAAGTTATCATAATTGGGCAGAATTTCTGTGATCAAAATGAATATTTTATCTAAAATATTGTTCTTGTTCCAGACCATACTGATTTTGACCAATTATGTCTTATTCAAATAACGGCACCATGGTTTATTAAAATTTATATGGCAAGGGAAGAAACCTAAATATAACATTTTAGAAAATGTTAAACAAAGAGGGGAATTGTGATTACCAGATTTGAAATTATGTTTTTCTGCATGTTGTTTGGTTTGGTTGAAGAAATGGATTACATTAACAAACAGATGGTTGTTGGATTTAGAAGGGCATGAACTGAGGTTTGGATGGCATAGTCAGCTGTGGTATGATAAAGCCAAAGTGAACACAGACTTTAATAATCATTACGTGAGATGTGCTGTCCTAAAAGCATGGAATAGATATAAACCAAGGTTATGTCCTAAGATACCTTTTTGTTGTCATCATATGAGGCTTTTTATAGGAAGGAGAAAACAGCAAGTGACCTATCAAGATCTTCTGGAACTTGAGTAAGAACATTATAGAACCAAATTAATGAAAAAATTAATTTACAATTTTCAGTGGTTCTCTTAGTAGAAAGATTAAAAATGGTTAAAAAGTTGTATGATTTTGAGCCAAAATCAAAACAGATTTTGAGAAACTGTTGTGCTTAGACAATGGAGTCCTGGTGGTGCAGTGGTTAAATGCTGGTACTGCAGCCACAAGGTTGTGAGTTCGATCCTGCTGGGCTCCAGGTTGACTCAGCTTTCCATCCTTCCATGGGTCAGTAAAATGAGTACCCAGCTTGTTGGGAGCAATTAGCTACCGCATTGTAAACTGCATAGAGAGCTGATAAGTGGTATAGAAATATACATGCCATTGCTATTGCTATTAGATAAGGAACATTTCATTGGCAGGATGTATAAACTTTTGTTAAAACTAGAAATGGAAGAAGAGTTGATTAAGGATTATATGATAAATTGGACACAAAATGGTGGTCATAATATACAGTTGGAATAATGGAGAAAAATGTTGTTGAAGGGACTTAAATTTAAATTACCGTATTCGCTGGCGTATTAGATGTGCCTGTGCATAGGAAACATCCAATTTTCAGACCATATTTTTAAGATTTTTTTTTTTAGTACCCGGCCAAGGTAAAATGCATAGGAAAGGGAGGATTCATGAAAGGAGGGTTTGTGTGAGGTTACCCCCACCCCTCCCTTCCATTTTGCCTGGGGGGAAGAGAACTCCCCACTGAGGCAAAATGCATAAGAAAGATGTTAGTGCTAGCACTCCTTTTGCCCCTGTCTTTCCTATGCCTTTTGCCTCAGCTGGGTACTAAAAAACCCCCTTTAATTCTGTAGTCTTTGATTGGAGAATTTGAAGAAAAAGGAAAGTATTTAAAAAATTAGAAGTGACTTGAAGTCTTAATGTGTATACATATGTTTTACACTGACAACTGTATCATTAAGAATGGGGGATACTACAGGATAACGGGAATAATGCAGAGAATGTGTACTTGTGTCCTTCTTTCCCTTTCCCTTTCCCACAAATCAGAAAGACAAGGTGGGGTAGTAGATCTCTTGTGCCAGGGCAGAGATGCTCTGCAGGTGTGTGTGCGTGTGTTTGTGTGTGTGTTGATTTGTGTGTGAGAAGTATGTCTGTCCTGAAGGCCCCTTCTAATTTCTTAAGTGATGCTGTTTTTGGACTATATATCATAGAATCTATATTTAGGATTGCACTGTAAATCTTAATTGCTAATCTGTAGTAAAACTATACAACCAAAACAAAATTTTGCCTTCTCATATGGGAAAATACTTAAAGACTATTGAATAAGCCCCCAAAATCTTGGATGTACTATATTCAGAGAGTTTACCACCTGATTAGAGAGAGGATCAAAAACAGCTGATCTGAACAAATATTTTGAAGTTTGTCTGCTTTAAATTGGATAATGACAAAGTTTGGAAAAGGAATGCACATACATACAGTTTCCAGAAGCCTTTTCTATAATTTTATTTTATATAATGCAATTCTCGCAATTAAATCTAGGTGCCTCTGTAAATGTGAAAACAATTACAGATCAATTCTCCACTGTTAATATCCTTTCAGGCTCTTTATGAGTGACCCTGAAAAGAGCTTAGATTTGGTCAACCATCATTTAAAGGATGAGAAATACAGCCTCCAGATTTGTTGCCATTTGGAAAATAATTCTATAAGTTAACACCTATAAATATGTACATATCCTCTCTCCACAAAAGCTGATGGGGACCTATCTGAATTCCACTTAGCTCTTGTCTTTTTAAAATTGCTTATTAACCTCCTGGCCCTTTTCAGCTAGAAATATTGATTGCATTGTTGCAAGTGAAGTCACAGAGCAATGGCATTTTTTCACTCCTTATTATAAACCATGTTCAACATGAGCAAGCTGTAAATTGCTTTATTTCTCTGTCTAGGAACAAGACAGAGCTAGCTGTAGCACTATGTGACATGAGGATGTTATTTTGTCTTCCAGGTTAGATAAGGGTCAGATTTTCAGGGTCCTAGAATGGCCTTTTGAAAAGCCTGAGCAGAGATGAACAAACAGGATAATTAACACCTCAGCTACCTGTTATCTCCGGGAATAACTGAACAAGCAAATTGAATAACAAGTGTCCTGAGCTGCTAAAGAGGTGAGAAAGAATACCAAGGCTTCTGAGCTCACATAGAAGGAGGTAAAGATCTCAGTATTCTGGACTCCTGATTCCATTAATAGTAAATTGCTTCTTCTTCGCTTTATCTGGAGTTTGAAGTAAAATTATTCATAATCAGAGCTTGGAGATATTACCCTTTTGGACTACAGTGTCTAGAATCCCATAGCCAGCAGTATCCCTGATAAAGGAAATAGAGTTTGAGAGTATTCTTATAGACATTGTGCTATATTGCTCTGTTACTACCCTCTCTGTCCTCCTTGGATTGATTGAGTTTGGTAGAGATAGTTATAGACGAAACACATGTATACACATATGTGTGTAGACACATACACATACAATGCAGTGTTTCATGCTGCAGCATGTGAACTTATGGACCAAGGGTGTCATAACACCCCCTGTTCTTGTGCTGAGTTTTTCACCAACTTCTAGAAAATGGGCACAACTGAGATGAGCACTGCATCATGCTATTAATTTGAGACCTCTTTCATTGTCAGAGCTTCATCCTAAGGAATCCTGGGATTTGTATTTTAGTTATTTATTTAGAACTTTATGCTAAACAGTTCTCATCTGCCTCTGTACTACAGTACCCCAAGTAACTGAAGAAGAGAGATTGAGGATCAAATCTTTGTCAGCTGCTGTTCAGGAATGCATCAGAGCTCCTAAAAGAGAATTCCAAGTGCCACTCTAAACTACAAATCCCAGCACTCCTTAGGATGGAGCTATGATTATTAAAGTGGCATTAAATTTCTATCACTGCAGTGGAAATACACCTTGTGGTTGATAAATGCTTTTCTCTGCCAACACCCCGCTTAAATTACAACGTTTCTTTTCCCGACTTCATTTATAGATGAATTTTACAGGCATGAGTTCACTGGATTCCCTTTAAGCTCTTCCATATGAAAGTATGCCTTTATGGAAAAAAATTATGAAGGCTTTTAATAGTTAAAATAGCTGAAAAGAAACTGAATATTAAAAATACCCAACATGTGAAAACGCTGTATCTTTCTTAATTTTATTTCTTCAATGAGTTAAAATCCTGTTGATTTAAATGAAGTGCAATCCAGGTTTATGAATTGATGGTTAAAGCACTAACTGGATGGGTTGGTCACTTCCATGTGGATGCATTCAAATATGTACACTTAATGTACCCTTATCCCTAGCAAGTTTATGGTAACCATGAAGAAATTCTAAAACAAATTTATTTATTCTCAACCATGTAATTGAGTCTCTTTTGCAATTCTTTCCCCTTTACGGCATGATGCTTTTTTTTTATCTCTTGAGGTACATTGAGAAACACATACATACATGGAATAAAGTTTTGAATATGTCATCTGGCTTGCATTTCTTTTAATTGAATATAATTTTTTTCTCTTAGGCTCTCACACTGTGCCTTCATGCCCAACATCAGTGAGCAACTACAGATGTTTACCCCTCAAGTAAGTGTGGCAAGTCTCAGCAAGCAATGAAATCATTATCTCATTGAAAGAGACACATTTTGAATCTGTTATAAGATGGAAGCTAAGGTATGCCAGTTTATTTCTTACACGTATGACATCTATTCTGCGTGGTTCTCAAGACAGTCAATTTACTTTGAAAGAAGCAAGGAGGGCACGAAAATAGACATTTCCAATTCTTCCATGTCTTCTTATATGTACTGGACATTTGGGAATTAGTGAAACAGGGCAGGTATAGAAGCCCCCACACAGCTGTCATACAACAACAGCAAAGTTGATAGTCAATATAGTTATAATATTTTTGTGGCTGATTTTAGTGAGAAAAATATGAACCCTCTCTTGACAGCACCAGTTTTGATTGGATCAGCAGCAGGCAATGGATGGAGGAAGTTTTAGAATACTATCTGTAAAGGTATTTTGAAGGCCCTTGGGGAGACATGCGAAAAGCAGATTAAAGACACATGTACTTATTAAAGTAAGCTATTGTCAATTCCATCATTCTTCTACTATGCTAAACATAGCAAAGTCATCATTTTAAACATGATAATCTTGTTTTCCTTTGGATTAGTGTGTGTATTAGATGTCATATTGATGGCTGCTAGATCCAAATAGCTGGAAGCAAAGCCACAGTTTCCATAAGCTAGAAACCAAAGCTTGGAAGTAATATATCACAAATAACGTTACTTGTAACATGTAACACAATAATTTCCTCAACAGATCTGTGTGTTTAAAAAGACTATTAACAACATTTCAAAAAGCAACATGATAGCAAAGTTACTTTTCCTAAATGTAATGTTTACTCACTATTTCTAAAATGTGGCTTTGGAAGGATTCAAAGGGACTGCTGTAGCTGGCACAAACAATACAATTTAGTTATGGAATGCTAAATACATTGTTTAGAGATTACTGCCCACTTAGAAAGTATTTAAACTATTTAAGAAGACATCAGTCTCTTGAAAGCTGTTTTAGAACTGAAGAGTGAAAAGATGAAATGCATCCTTACTTGTAGTTGCTGTTTGGAAAGGTAAAAATGTAAGGGAAGTGGAAGAATTAATGAACATGAAAAAACAATATAGCATCTCTTTAAAAAAAGAATCCTGGCACATTAACTGAAAAATGTATGAAGTATGAAGTAACAGAAAGAACAATCCATGTCTTCTTGAACATTCTGATGAGATTTTTCATAAGTAGCAGTTAAGAGAATGTAGGTGCAGTCCACTGCATTATGTAATCTCCATTTATTTCAATAGGATTTGCACAGATTTGCATTGCTGATATGGTAGAGTGACTCATTCTGCTTATTTTAGACTCCAGTCTTTCTTTTTCCTGTTTTTTTCCCCTCCCCCCCGTTTTTGTAATGTAAGAGTACCATCATGACAGAAATATTTGCCCTGGGCAAATAGCTCAGGAAGAAGCAGCTCTGGGATTCACCAAAGTTTTCTGCCTGAGGATTTTAATAACAGTAGAACAGTTAGAAGCTATTGTTATCAACAACACTGGGACAAACAGGCAGGGTCTAATATAGCCATAGCTATTGCAGTTTGCAAATCAAGAAGTGGAGGGGGAAATCAGGAAATGCAGGACATGCTAGCTGAAATCCAGTAGTTCACACTACACAGTTATATCAGTATGAATCCACTATGAATCCAGTAGTAAGGCTGGTGGAGTGTAACTCTCTGATGGAATAGGTACACTGGTAAACTGGAGGATGATGGTTTCAGCCGTTTCTGCACTACACTGTAATAGTACTATAATTCTACTTTCAGCATCCAATGGAATCCTGGTATTTGCAGTTTAGGGAGGAGTATTTGGAATTCTTAGCCAGAAAGGTCTTTGGCCTCAGTAAACTACAAACCCCAGAATTTTGCAGAATGTTGAAAGTGGAATAATAGCCCCAGAAATGGCCTTCTTCTCATTCTGTGTGTTCCTATACACAGCTCCGCCCTTGGCTACATATTGGTCATTGGATTGCACCTGGGGAGCTGTTCCAGCTGCCTGCACACAGCCAGGAGAAGAGAAGAAGCAGCCATTGCCCACTGAATCAGAGTGGAAGCTGCTTCTTTGGATTCAGCGCACAAGAACAGCTGAAAAGCTCCTGGGTAAAACACTGCAGCTAATCAGTGGCCAGAGGAATGGAATTGTGCTCAGGAGCCTCCAGCTTCCTGCACTCAGTGGAGGAAAAGGCATCATGGAAAGAGAATGCCTCCTTCCACAGTGGCCTTAAAAGTTACACTGACATAATGAGGGATCATGATACTGTAAGTGTATCTTAGTGTATCTACAAGATTCTGGCCTTACACTATAATCCTATTCAAGTTTATTCAGAACTAGTCTTTGGTGTGTTCAACAGAGCTGTCCACTCTCAGTCTAGGCAGCTGGCCAAAGGGCAGCTGATAAGGATTAGAAGCACACAGCAAGCAGTTCTTTCAACAAAGTGATTCCTTATTTTACTCTAGTAGGGAAACAGACTCGAAACAAATACAAAGCACACAACAGTCCCAGCAATATTTATAAATCAAAGACAGTCAATACAATCCTAAGTCAGAGACAGGGCAGGAGAAACAGTCAGTTAATCACCAACAAATTCTGGAGGGGAATGGCTCAGCTTTTATAGGTTCAGAGATCAGTGCAGCTGGCACTTAATTAACTGCTGTCTGTTATAAATTTGCTGAGATCTGCGTAGATTTCCCCCTTGGTGTCTGCATTAAGAGAAGGTGGGTATAGCTAAATTATCTTCCATGTCAGAAGGAGCAGGACTCTCTGCTGGGGCTGGCACTGTCCCCTGTTTTGTCACTGGGGTGAGTGGTACTATCTCCTCCTGTTCAGCAGGTTGTGCTGTTTTAGTCTCTGAGTTAGAGTCGATCTCTAGGTCCTGGAAGCAGGGCATGACAAGAGCTTACTCTTGATAAGAATGTTTAGGGTTGCAAATGAAAAAATGTTTGGGCTGTTGTCCTATATACATTTACTCAGGAGTAAGAGCCCACGTGGTGAAGTAGCTTGAGCATCAGCCTAGGGCCATTTCTGCACTAGACTGTGATAATATTATTATTCCACTTTCAACATCCTATGGAATCCTGGCGTTTGCAGTTTAGGGAGGGGCCTTTGAGGCCCCTTCCTAAACTGCAAACCCCAAGATTCCATGGAATGTTAAAAGTGGAATAATAGCACTATAACAGGCTAGTGCAGAAATGGCCTATGACCCTGGAGATCAGGATTTGATTCCCTACTTGGCCATGGAAGCCCAGTTAGTGGCTTTGGGTGCATCACACACTCTTAGCCCCCAGAAAACCCTGTGATAGGTTCACCAGAAGTTGGAAATGACTTGCAGATCCACAACAAGAAGGACATTTAAATCAACAGATGTTGTTTGTGATTAGGTTCTTTAGATCATGAGGTAGGCAAAAAAGCAATCCAACCATAAATCAGTCTGTTGAAAGATGAAGCTCATATTCTTAGCAACATTTTAAAAACAAAACAACACCAACTAGAAAAAAAAACCCAAAATCTTTAGGTCATATTCTAAGACCAAAAACCAGACTTGTTGTTTTCTGTTCCACCCTGCTGGTAACTAACAAGAAAACTGCTTTTTCAATTTTTTAAAATCTAGTAAGTCTGTTTCTGTTTTTCTAACATGTTATGGATTTTTTATGAGGCTGTTTCACCATTTAATTATTACAAATTCTGTTTAGCAAGGCAAATGCGGTATGGCAGAATTTTCTAAACAAACAGATAACTACAGAGCCTCTGGAACTACTTTTAAGGGGGGGGGGGCTCAAGACTGTCAGGTAGGCCTTTATGAATTTTGCATATTAGCATGTCTGTTTTTACAAAACAGTAAACCACAGAATACAGTAAATAATAATGATACCATCAACTAAAGTGGTTAATAATGTAATTATCATGAAGAGAATGGGAAAATGATAAATGAAATATAATATAATTGCTTAAATCATAAAATTAATCTATTACTGAAAGGGGAAAATCTTATTAAGAGAATGCTAAAAAGCTATAAACTAGGACACTTCTGAGTGGTAGTTCCTCAGATAGCTCAACTACACAGGAATCTTGATGGGCCTAATTCCCTGTGACTGATTATTTCAAGGGCAGCTCAGCCCTCCCTCCCAGCCTAGGCTTAAGGTGGGCTCAGGATGCCGCTGCCCCCCTGTTCTGCGCTCCATGGTCAAATACAGTTCCTTGTTCATGTTAACCAGTGTTGATTTAAAATAGTAGATTTGAACTTTGCTCTTTAAACACCACTACTGCTAATTTCCCTGTGAAGTTTTCTTATGCAGTTTTGGTGTATCCAATGATAAACTCAAAAGCAAACTTTGGAGCCACGTTGTCGTGTGTGTGTGTCTACATTTCTGGAAAAGAAAAACTTCATCTCTGTAAAGGCATGCATGACTGTAAACATATGCTAATATGTACACTGGTGCAGTGACTTGGACCCTCTCATTCATAGGGTTGCCATAAGTTGACTTGATGGCAGTTAACAACAACAAAACCATGGCTTCATTCCTTAGATTTTCAGTTTAGGATTTGGTTCAGTTTAGGTATTTAGAATTCTCTGCCAGAAGAGTTTAGTGCCACACCAAACTATAGACCCTAGGATTCTATAGGACGCAGCCATGGCAATTAAAAATGAAATCATTGTGCTATAATGGTGTACTGTGAAAGGCCCTCGTTAATTTCCCCACTGATATTCTATTATCCTAGGCTGCGATTCTATACCAACTCATCTAGAACTAAGACTCCCACTGAACCTATTTCCAAGAAAACATCAACAAGACAGGCAGGCATTACTTTAGTTACCTAGATGGACTGCTTATAACTATTTACTCTCACCTTTCTTCCACTGGCACCATGACTTAGATTCCATCCTTCTCTAAGTGTTAGCCTGTACATAACTGATAGATTTAATATCCACTTTCTTCTTGGTTTTAACCAGTGGAGAAAACATGCCACTTTATTGAGATTGGACAGCCAGTGAATATTCTCTGGGAGAATTTGAACAATTCTGCCATCTTGGGTAGCTGGAATACATTATTGCCACCAGTGAATAACCTTCCTGAACATCCATGGAGAAGATTTAAATGTTTTCTCTAGATTCTTTTCTTATTTAAATCAATATTTTAAAATGAGATACTCCATGTTTTGGGATGTAATGACCATACAATGTTATATACAATAGGCTAGATAAACTTGACTGATCTGATGAACTACTTTTATTTGAGAAAGCTACTGGCCTGGGATCTGAGCATAGGCTGTATCTAGTGCTTGGCTTCCACATGTGCAAGAGTAGAATCAAGTGTAAGAGAGCCATAGTTACCTCTTCTCACTGCAGTCCTGAGCATAGCTAAAACCTGCTCTGGGGACCACACAGATACTCTAGAACAGGTTTTTGGTACCAGACTTTTTTTTATGCCATACATTTATTTTTGAGAGAAAGAAACCTAAATTCCAGTGCCACCATGAATTTCATGTAAGATTTAAGTTATTGATTAAATAATAGTAATTATCATCTTATAATAGAAGAGGCTATTTAGAATCCTGTTGAATTTGACTGAATTTTTACCCACTGTGAATTGACAGAGAGTCAGGGAAGAGACATGGGGCCAAATCATAATGTATTTACTCAAAAGGAAGTCCTGTTGGTGTCAATGGAACTTACTTCTGCTATATCATAGCAATACAGTTAGACAGAAAACACATAATCACAGAGAATAAGGATTTTATGAGAGAATTTTTTTAAAAACATTACCAGGGAGAGAAAAAAAAGAGAAACATGAAAGGAAGATATTGAAGAAGTCTAAGTGAATACTGACAAAGATTATAAAAATGTTTCCACCCAAGATACAGAAAAAAAAGTGACTTGGATATGTTAATGATAAAAATATATAATGGTACAGTTGGCCATTGGATACATGAAAATGTGTACAAAATGATGCCTGTAGGCTCTTCCAGGTTTGGCCATTTCTGCATGATGGGGCTGTCCCACAACTGGGACAGGATGGCAGTGGTTGACTGGTCGTGCTTTCACACGCTGTTGTTGCTGTCCTGCTGCCATCTGGTCCCCAAGCATCGCGCTCACGGACTATTTGCCTAACGGATTAAATCTGTTAGGTAACTGTGAATGCATGATGCTCCTGTCCTTCCCTGACATCCAGAAGGAATGGAAGTGCACTCACACGCTTCCGTCCCACTGCTGCAAAGGGAAGGGGATGGCTGCAGTGCAAAGGGACTGTTGTGCAAGGACAAGAGTCTACATCAGTGTAAGGACTCACTGAAACCCAATCCTGCAAGCTGTTGCATCAGAGCAATGGTATACAATATTTTCAAGTTTAAGTGCTATATGAGAGGTCTGCATGTCTTAATGGATTAACATGACCTTTGACAAATCTAACCAAATCTAACCAGGGGTCCTTTCATATAGCACAATTAAAATGTTGTCATTTCATTCTAATTTAACAATCATGGAAGTATATTATGGAATCCTGGGTTTTGCAGTTTAGGGAGGGTTATGTAGATTTTTTTTTTTTTTTTTTTACCAGAGAGCTCTAGTGCCTTACTGAGCTACAAACCCCAGGATTCCACATGATGTTGCCATGACAGTTAAAGTGGAATCATGATGTTATAATTGGTAATGTGTGAAGGAATCCCAGGTTGCTCCAATAATACTAAGCTCCTCAGCATAATATAGAACTTCAGTTATCTTGGCAGTGACTTCCAACAGTCACTAATGAACAATTAAAAATCCCAACACTAGTCAAGACAGCTCCAAGGCCTGGTGTCAGGGTAGGAGTCTGCAAATGAAGCCCAAGAACCAAGGTTATGCAAAGCAGGTACAACTACAGCGCCCCTGAAAGATGGCATGCTTAAATACCTTCTGTGAAGGAAAGCCAACCACTTTCCTGGGTGGTCTATTCAAATAGGTCCTACTATTGGGAAATGTAGTGTAATAATTAGATGAAATTTTGCTTGCTGAGAATTCCACTCCTTGGCTCTTGGAACAGCAAGACTGCTCCTTCTTTGGTATTACAGCAGGCTTCAGGTATCAGAAAGTTGCTATAATGCCTGCTTTTAACCATTCATCTTTATTTCTGTGTAGTACTTAATATAGAGTACAAAATAAATTCTGTGGCTATCCTTTCCACAGTTTGAACAAACTGGAAGAAAGCAGTTAACATTGTATTTACTTCTGTGCTGTGATAATATCCTTTTAAGGTTACTCTCTCTCTCTCTCTCTCTTTTTTAACGGTGTTTTGTTATTTTTAAAAAAGAAAACAGAAATAGAACCATATGCTCACAGTGCATAAAACAAGAGCAGTTGAAAAGGTACATTTCACACTAGTTTTGGGATTAGTGTCAAAGTGTTGCTCGTTTGCTCCAGTTCATGAAAGCCATTTATAGTCTAAATTATAAATAACTTGATGTTAGCAGATTCCATTAATAAATTACACCTAAGATGTTATTTTTTCATTGTGTATGGGAATATAAAACAACATGCTATAAGGAAGCTTGAAAAAACATTAGATTATCATTCTTTTTCCTGATTTATCCCTATTTCTTGTTCTTTTGTAGTCTAGTTCCCTCCGTTCTAGGGAGGGGGGTCAAAGGCCCAGGTCTTGGTAAAAGATGTGATAAATTTTCTTGAGCTATATGAAAGCCTTTAACAGCTTGGAATGCATCATCACAAAGACTGCCTTTTCCTAAAAATACCTATCCAAACCTTAAGAACTTCTTCACAAGCCCTGCTCTGTATATTCCCACAAAATTAGATGAGGAGGATGGACACAAGGGAGGCCTTCTTCTACCAACAGAAGAAGTGTGTGTATCTGTGTGTTTATGGACGGGTACGAAGGCACCATATTCTAAGCCCAGTCATATTGCTAGCATGATTTTCTTCCAGTTCTGGACAGAGGTAAGAAAAATAATAGACAAGAATTAATGCATTTAGTTAATTGTTACTAACCTAGAAAAATAATTTGCATTTACATTATGTTATTATGTTAAATAATTTGCATTTATTAACAAAATACTCAAACATTCAATACTTAAACATTTCAAGTATTGTATGATGCCATTTAAATCTGTGTTAAATGCCTGCCCCAAAAGACTTAACAGAATGAAAGTGAAAAATATTGTCCACTACTTGTCCCTTTTTTCTGAGTTTAAGAGAGATAGAAACAGCAGCATGAATTTTTGAAAACGCCATTTCTCACCCACACCATTAGAAACCTTTTTCTTGCTTTTTCTCCCTCCCTTATAATCACATCTCCTCATTCCTCTCTCCTTTCTTTAGCTTACAGGTTTCCATGTAGATACCAGGGTTAATGGTTTCAGAAGTCAGTCTCTGGGACAAAGGAGATGCCTTCATGTGGTGTATGGCATACAACAGTGGAAGATTGCGTGGTGGCTAAACGCTAGCTGGTTTAAGATGTTTTAACCTTGGAATTAACAGAGCTGGTTCCTATACCTGTTTCTGGGGCTGGTGTAGCTAATCCCTGATTAGCCATAGAAATCCACTGGGTGAATCTGGGCAAGTCACACTCTCTCAGCCTGAGAGGAAGTCAAAGGCAACCTGCCCTGAACAAATATTGCCAAGAAAACTCTGTGACAGGTTCACCTTAGGGTTGCAATAAGTCAGAAAGGACTTGAAGGCACATAACAACAACAACAAAACAATTAGTGAATGCAGGCGTGTAAAAGTTGCTAATTCTTGTAATAATAGTTTACACTGTGACATAGACTTATGTGGATTACAAGTGAGATGAACATAAGATTATCTGCCTCGGGTTCCAGATCAGAAGAAAGATGAGATATAAACTAAATAAATGAAATGAAACAGGATCTAATAAATTGAATATAGTAATCTAGATCTTGCTTGTTTGACCCGGCCCCTCCCTAAACTGCAAACCCCAGGATTCCATAGGATGTTGAAAGTGGAATAATAGCACTATAACAGTCTAGTGCGGAAATGGGCTGGGTTTCCATGGCTGAGTGGGGAATTGAATCTCCAGAGTCATAGTTCAAAGTTGAAACTACTCCATCACACTGGCTCTTGACCTTTATTAAATCAAGGATAAAATGTTAAATATACCAAATATTAACAATACCAAAGTAAAGAAAGCAGGGCAGAAAAAAAACCATACAAAATAATGTCCAGTTGATGTCAGCTATGTCAAACACCATTACCGTAGGTCCTCAGTATCCATGGAGAATACTTTTCAGGACTTACCATGGATAATGAAATGCGATTTTTTTTCAATAAGATGAATGATATAGGTATCAAGATAAGTATGCAGCTTGGAAAGGAGGCCTTGAAACTTGACAGACCTTTAGACTCTAAAAGAAAGAAAGAAAGTTTTGTAGCCATTATTTGCTGTCCAAAACCACTGCATGACTCATAAAAGCATAAAAATTAATAACAACATGTAGTCCAAAAAAGAGATGGGAACAAAATGTTTTTGGACTACATTTCACCTTAATAAGTGGCTACTAGTCATGTGTATATGAGGGCCCTGCTGTGTAAGAAGAAGCAGAGAACTACTAACTCTATGAAAAATGCATATTTCCTTTCAGGGAGGACAATCCAGTGAAGAAGCTTATTTCTGTGTATATAAAAAGGTGTGATGGTGATGTTTGTAGCAAAACTATATCTTATTTATTTGAACTATAATTTGCCATCAAAGGCAAAAGCCCTCCCAAGGTGCCCTGGACAATAAAAGCCCCATCTAATAACAACTCCATAAAATAATAATAATAAAAAATAATAAAGCCAACAAACACAGGCAATAAAAAAAAAATCCAGCCTAGAGAGTAGTAAAGTCTGAAACAGAGCAGAGAACCAAGAATCAAACATGTACTTGGGAAAAAGCCAAAGGAAACAAGTTTTTCAGGCTTTCATAAAAGCTTGCAATGATACCAGTCCAACCATTAGGCACAATGAAACAAATGTCTCAGGCAGATAATTCTGGGAGCAGCATTGGCAGCCCTGCAGTTGTCCTTTAGAGTTCACTGGTCTCTCCCTTTCCTGGGAGGAGACAGCTTATGTCCAATTTATCCAAAAAATTGTATCTTCCCATACGAGCCTGCCCAAGTGCTAAGATTTTTGGGTGAGCCCTTCTCTAGATCCCCTCACATTTACAGGCATGTTTGGTGGGAATGTGGGGGATGGCCCTCTCTGTGGCCACGCTCAGACTTTGAAACGCTCTTTCTAGGGAGGCTAGAATGGACCCCTCCTTGCTGTTGCTTTGATGGCTGGTGAAGATCTTTTTATTCCCATTTATTTGGGAAATGATCTTTTCTATAAGAAAAAGTCTTTTTATGCTACTGTATTGCTTTTATTCTTTGCTTTAAATTAATACTTTAAAAGATTTTAATTTTATTGTTAGTTTAATACTGTATTAATCTCAACTTTTTGTATGTTTTTAACCATATTGTTACTGCTGTAATCTTCCCCATTTTGTAAACTATCTTGTGTTTCAGTTTGGGGAAATGGTGGGATATACATAAAGGGATGGATGGGTGAGTGTTAGTGGTTTGAATGTTGGAACAGAACACCGGGAAACCAGGGTTTGACTCCTCACTTGGTCATGGAAATCCACTGGGTGACCTTTGACAAGTTATACTTTCTCCACCTCAGAAGAAGCCAAGGGGAGACCCCCTCTGAACAAAATCTGGCAGGAAAACCCTGTGATAGGGTTGCCATAAATCAGAAATAGTTTGAAGGCATAAAATAACAACAACAACAACAACAACAACAACGGATGAATGAAGAAGATGTATGTGCCTCACAACACATGTGTCCTGCACTCCATTCCATAAACTACCCCTTTTCCCTCAAGTATGCTTGAGGAACCTATCCCATTCCTAGTGTTGAAGTAAAGCTCAATTGTCAGTCTAGTCAACTTCCGTACATAGAATGTAGAGGACACCATCTTGTCCTTTGCCTCAGACAGCAAGCCCAGATGACAGGGCTTGATATATCCCAGATGTCATGGGACCACTGTCAAAAAGGCCTTCTTTTGCCACCTTAATTGTCCTCATAAGTAGGCAAGTGAGAACAGCCTTGGATCTAGGAATATCCCCAGCAGTAAATTGCCTTTAATAACAGTAGTATTTGCATATTATAACGTCTTTGATTGCACTTTAGTATTATAACTTCTTTTGTTTTTATTTTCATCTTCTTTAAAAAAAGTCTTCTTGTGCCCTTGTGTTTCCCAGTTTTGGGAAAAATCAATCAATCAATACAGGCTTCCCTCTCTTATCTGACAGGTTGGGACCATCTGGGGGTGTGTGTTACTTATACAGTCTCTCAGTTGGCTTTGTGCCTCTCCCCGCCCTGAGCTTGCTTTGCAAGCAGCACATGCATGGTCTCAAGTGAGCCTCTGTGGGCAACAACAACTGATGGAAGCCCACTGTTTTGATGCTTGCAATAATTCGACTAGGGGAGCTACTCTTTCTGTAGTCAAGGCTTGGGACCATGTGTGCATATGATTGGTCTCAAGCAAGCCGTCATTGGGAAAGAAGAACTGATGAAAGAGCAGACCCCACATTTAATTAATGGAACTTGTCCTTAATTTGGAAGGACTGAAAGAGCGAGTCATCAGATAATGGGTCATTGAAAGCTGGGTTTTTTTGTACACAAAATGTGGAGTAATACATTGTACATGCATTGCATTCCACTTGTACTATTGGACAGATAGTTGATATTGTCCAGTCTTGAGAATGATGATCAGATGTCTGGGGTGGAAAGTAGAAAGCATGACATTCATATTTCTTTTCTCCACAGTCTTGGGTCAAGATCTTGCATTGGAGATATACATCTATCATATAGTTTAATCTCCGTAGCTACATCTCCCAATGTTATCCCACACCCCAAAAAAGCCTGACCTTGTAAGCAGCAGAGCCTCCCCCAAAACAGCCAACTCTGTGTTGTTGATGATTGGGGAATGAGTGGGGACACATCCAGCTATTTTCTTGTAACTGAGAGCACTGAAACAGTTCTCTGCAGTGATATCCAGGCATCTTCGGGACATCCCTTCAGATGATGTCCTTGCTATGGATCCAGCTACAGGAAAATAGCTGGATGCATTCCTGGTCACTGCCCCCCACCCCCAATAATATGGAAATGGCTGCCCTGCTTATAAGATAGGTTTTGAAGGAGATTTTTGTTGTGGAGAATTTCAGTTAAGAGAATTCTGATTGCCACAAAGACAAAAAAACAAAATAAAAAAGTGAGTTTTTGATGGTGCAAGTCTGAGTTAAGCCATTGTGATTCGTAAATATCATGCCGGCCATTATATCAGACTTGTGGCACCAGTCATTGGTTTAGTGGGGAAAAAACATTTTTCCAGTTCAAAACATGTAGCTTATTGGTACGCAAAAGAATCTTGGAATTAGGCCAATAAACGCTTTGAGAAGAACGGTTTTGATCTCATAGCATGCCTATGGAGAAAAATGTGACAAATTGTCCAACATATATTGGAATGTAGGATTTACCTTCGCAAACCACAAGGGGGAAAACTCAGGCAGTAAGAAACAGAAAATAGATCACAACAAAGAAGGAAGCAATCCTTTTCTTTCACGCGTCTGATCAAATCTGATATCTTTATGACAAATGCTCCTTAGCTTAAATCTTTCTCAGTGGCAATTCTGTGGCAGCCCTTGTAATATTCTGGTGTTAAACTGAAAGAACAGGAAGTAGATCATGAAGAAACAGAATCATTGCAGTTCCCAAACCTAACACCTAGAGTTGTTTTTTTTTACAATTGTTACCTACTGCAGAACATCCAGACAGTGTACATCTATAAAGATTAAATATGAGCACGATAGAGCATATCCAGCCTCTTAAAAATGCCAAATGCACCAACTTATTTAGATAACCAGAGAGAGCAGGTGCTTTAAAATTCTTCCTAATAAAATGTTAAGCTCTTTCCCTGTATCCTTGATTTTCTAAGTCAAAATGGATCTTGTTAATGAAGAAAAAAAAAGTACAATGGAGAAAAAGCCTGTGCTCCACTGATTGGCAATTTCCTGTAATGTCATTTGTGAATAGTGAGAAACAGCTGTATTTTGTGCAGTTGGGCTTGTGGGAAAAGTGATAGGGAGGAAAGGAGGTAATAGCTGCAGATGACTAATGAGATTCCGCACTCCCTCCTACCAAGGGATGGTAATGTAAAGACTGTACAGAATTCTCGACCACCATCTGATTAAGTCACATTTTTCAAGCATCCTTTCTTCTCCTATTCCTGAGTAAAACCAAGATAGAAAAATGGATAGTAGATGGAAAATATGTAAAGCTTCATTTATCATGCCTGCAAAATCCCCCAGATCAAGGCAAGTTTAGCAAGCAGACATTGCATTTACCTGAACACTGAAACTGTTGTTTTGAGAACCTCCTTCCTGTTTTTTATTTGATATTGGCAAGATAGATATTTGTGTGTTTGGCAGAGTGAAGATGACACAACCTCATTAAAGGAATGGTGGTGCGGAGACTATAGGTATATGGTATAATCAGCTCCAGTCTTCCTATTGCAGAGTGCGGATATGAGTTCTCACTTTTCAAAGTCAGTGGAATACCATATATAAAAGTAAATAAAGCTACCATGCCATATATGCCTTTCCTAATGGAATTCAGTGAGTCTCAGTTCTGAACAGATCAGCTCTCTCTTTCAGAATCTCTCTGTTTAACAGCCCATTCTCAGACACATTTACTTAAACATGACACCTAGATACCCCTAAACACTGAAAGATATCAAAAAATGTTATGTGACTTCTTTACACATGGGAACCTACTGTTTTGTCTGTTGAATTTATGTTCATATGTTAACATAAGTGAAAATGGTGAGGGGGGACCTACTCTTTATTTCATACAGAATGTACTGCCAAAGTATTCAGTTTTGGGCATAACTAGCTGAGTATTCAGTTTTGGGACTATCTAGCTGATATCTAGCTTTGGGTATATCAAAGGCAACCATCTACTATGTGGCAGCCATTTATCATGTGACAGCTGCTTGAAAGTAGATGTCAAAATCTTTAAATCTCCTCAGTGCATGGAAATTGGGCCATTTGAAAGTTCTCACTAAAGTTTCACAGATGCCTGGAAATCTGGAGAAGCAGGAGTCATAATACCATATAGCCAAATTCCTTGATAAAGAATTGTTTCTGTTTGGTCAGACCTATAGTGGTCAGACCAAATATAGGATCTTTTTGCGGGGGTGGGGGTCTAGCAACCACTGCGCAATAAGAGCTACTCTACTGGGACATAACTTTGTAGGCTATTTCTGTGTTTTATGAAAGACCTCCTGGACCGTAAATGTTACTAAACCAGAGCACTGAGAAGTTACTTTCTGGGATGAATCAGAGCACAGAAAAGTTGTTTTGGAACTACAAGTTCTCAAATGTTCCAGCCCTCATGCCACTGGCCGTGCAGGCTTAGGGACTGCCAAAAAGTGAAACTGTAGCGTTGTTTTTTTTTAAAGGAACTTTCCCAAGTGCTACACTGAACCTAGAAAGTCTGTTCATCCCTAATGATCAGCTTTTGCACATAAATGGGTTAGGCAGATCAGGTTTCTCTTGGCTTTATGGCTAAGAAGGAAGTGATGTTTTCTAACCTTTTTGCTAGTGATGGAGAAGACTTTGGAACTATTGATATTCAGAACTGCATGTCATGTAATAAGCAGATCTAAGATCCCAGCCAGTGTTTTGAATTGACTGACAATGGTATTTTTTTGCCAGTGCCAGACAGTCCTCTTTGACTGTCTCCTTTCACAATTGCCCTTTCTTAAGCATTCTTGTGAAGTAGAAGCAGCCTGTCAGATATTGTTAGAAAAGTTAGAAGGTACAAGAAATCACAACCCCAGTGCACCTTATCAGGCAATGACAGTACTGAGCAAGTCCAGGCCAATTAAAGATGCAGTTTACAAGTCCTCTTACAGTTGTAGGTAGCCTTTCCTATTACTAGTTGTCCATAGCACCATGTATGGAGGATAGGAGGACTCACATCAAGACTTCCTCATGCTTGCCAGTGCTTCCTACATATAAGCAAGGAAGGAAAAATCTGGCAAAGGGAAATGGATGAATGGACTAGTATAAGTTTTTGGATCCAGATGCTCTCCACATGCAGCATCAAGAACACATACCTCAACAGGTAAAGCAGAACTGTTTCTTTAAAAAATTCTGATGGCTTCTTTTAATAAAAAGCTTATTTTGTTGAGCTAAATTCCAAAGTGAAGTGGAAGTTTTCCCACAATTACTTTTCACTGTGCTTCTCAGGACAGTTATTCTCCAAATAAAATATTAGTGCCAGCATAATTACTTGGATTTTTGCAATATTATTTTATTGTCACTTTTCAGTTTTATAAAAGGTGATCTCCAGTAGACTTAAAGTATAAAGAGGAATGGATATCATAATTAAGTCTATATTATAAACTGTCCCAACTTTAACAGACCAGAAGAAAATTTTAGCTTTAATATGAACTAGTGGTACTGCAAGGAAATTTTCTGCAAACTAAAACACAGAGAAAAAAAATTACACTTTATTTTTAATAAAGGTGCTGACTGTCAGTAATGAGAATTATGAGAATTTCTTATGCCTCGGGGAAAAAAACATTTTGAACAAACAGTATTGAACAGGTGACAGTTTTGGTAGTCAAATAAGTGAGAAAATATCTAGGAAAAAGCCAAAAAGGATTACAGCATTTTCAGCTGAGCAATGGAGTGGGATGCAGGAAACTGATGTTAACTTTCCAGATATATTGCATGCTGCCTGTGTGATCCAATCATTTTAGCAGGGCTTGAACTATAGATTTCAAGGAAGATCAGAATCTGTAAAGTGAGGTTGATATTCCTACATACTCCATTTCCTGATGCATGGGAGAGACTTTTAAAAATCCAAACTGAGTCATGTATGGTTCTTGAAGAAGGACAACTCAGATCAAACTAGACATTAAGAAGTATGCATATTCCCTGTCATAAATCTATTTGTCCTCTTGTAATAGGATCACCTCAGAGATATGTGTCTCAGCACTAAGACTCTCAGATTAAGCCTGTGTTTGCCTTCCAGTAAGCAATTATAAAACAATGCATGCTAAATGAAAAATATATGGGTGAAGGCAATCACATACTAGAAGAGACATCTTTTTGAGAGAGTATCTCCTACCAAACCTAATATAGCTGCAACAAAGGCCAAAGCTTGAACTCGATTGCCATCAATTATCCTGTCCCCATTCTGACAGATGTTCCCCATCTAGCCAATATGGGGTCTCCATATGGAAAGAAATATCTGGGCACTAAATCCAAAACTCTAACTAACAACAAAGTTGTCGATCACCTTGATGACCTTATGCTGAGCACCATCAATCTTCTCTGGGCTAACTCCCATCCCCAAGTTCACCAACACTAACACAAAAAGTGTTGTTTGTGGAAAGCAGCAACAGAACACCCCAAATCTGCCTTAGCTGCTTGAATCAGGTTCAGTACCTTATGTAGAATTAAGTCATTTCCCCCCAGCTGGATAATTAAAGCAACTGAAAGCCCATCAGTACTGCAAGGTGGATAATGGTTTTGAAGAGATTGTCCCACAGCTTCACTCTGTGTCTCTACCAGATGAGCTCAACACAGTCTTCCAGGATGTGAAACATCTCCTATCCTGTCAACAAGACATACTTCCCTGCCTTATGGACAATGCTTCACCTGCAGATCTATGATGGAGTGTTAGATATCCAGTTACAATCCAGGGAAGATATAGGACAGAATAGACCTCCACCTGCCTATTGCCTTAATCTAAGGCCTGATAAACTCAAACCAGACTTTAATTCATGGGGCCAATGAGCCTAAAGGGAAGCTCCTTAGACTCTATCTGTGGGAGCCCACTAGTTTTAAGTCAGCATACATAATAGACCGAAATAGAAACTATGTTGAGAGGATTGGTCAGCATGAATCATGAATGTACCTGGCAGAGTGAGGTGGACTGACAATTTTTGACTGCCCTAACAAAAAAAAGATGATCACAAACAAATTTTCACCTCTCACTTCTATTGCTCTGTTGTAGTTTTTTACAAGACAAGGCAGACGTTGCACCCCTCTTCTGCCTGAACAGTCCCTGTGAGAGCTGATTATGAGTTCACTGTCCTGAAGGGCACCGAAACAACAAAGCAAGCAAGCAAGCAAGCAACCAACCAAATGCATGAAGAATTATCTTGAAAATCCTGACCTAAAGACTGGACCAGCATAGATTTTGAGTAGCTGCCATCAGTATGTCATATGTGATTGTCTTATGTGCATAATGTAATTTGGGGAGGATCCATTTGCACAAACCTTCTAAGGCTCTCTGGGCCACTAAAGAATTGTAGGGATCAGAGTAGTCTCATGCCTTGTAAAAAATGAAATTACAGACAGGTGTACTGCCATGGTCCTGGGGAATAAACCCCATACTTATGGCTGGCTATTCTTCTGAATAGTAGCCAAACAAGGCCAGAAAATTGGTAGCCATGGTAGCCACAAAAGGCCAGAAAATTGGCTGCTGCCTTAAGGTAGGAGTGAAATGTGGATGGGTACTCTCTGGATTATTTCTCATTCTCAAGCTGCCACAGTAACTCCAGGAAGGAGTCTGCTAGATGGTCTGTCTCCAGGCCCAGAACATGGAACCTCTCTTCCTGAAACTAAGAGATGATATCCCTTGAACTGCATGTGCAAGGTTTAAGAGACGCACCAAAATGAGGAGGACTGACAGGCGTGCAGGCTCAGTCTTGCCTGTAACTGAATCTGTACTCATGCCATCCCCATGTTGTGACAGAGATAGGTAGGAAACATCAGATACTTAAAAATCTGTGAAGACTCACATCTTTTAAGGGAAGGATAGTAGAAAGGTGGATACCAACTAAATGCTGGAGGAACAGTAGTAGTAGTAATAGTAGTAGTAGTAGTAGCTATTCTTGTAGTTGCTGTGTGCCTTCAAATCATTTCTAACTTATGGCAACCCTAAGGCAAATCTACCATGGGTTTTCTGGGGCTGAGAATGTGTGACATACACCAGATCATTCAGTGGGTTTCCATGTCCAAGCTGGGAATCAAACCCTGGTCTCCTGGATCAGAGTTCAGCACTCAAACTACTATACCACACTGGCTTTAAGGAGCAATGGATTCAAGTTGCAGGAAAGGAGATTCCATCTGAACCTCAGGAAGAACTTCCTGACAGTCAGGGCTGTCCGGCAGTGGAATCTGCTGCCTCGGAGTGTAGTGGAGTCTCCTTCCTTGGAGGTTTTTAAGCAGAGGCTGGATGGCCATCTGTCAGGAGTGCTTTGAGGGTGTTCCTGTATGGCAGGGGGTTGGACTCGATGGCCCGTGTGGTCTCTTCCAACTCTACATTTCTATGATTCTATAATTCTATGACCAGAATTTACATTTCCCCAGCAGACTTAAGTGAAGCCTGCTATGCAGTGTTGCCTAGAGCAGTGGTTCTCAACCTGTGGATCCCCAGATGTTTTTGGACTTCAGCTCCCAGAAGCCCCAGCCGCTATGGTCAATGCTCAGGGCTTCTGGGAGCTGAAGTCCAAAACATCTGAGGACCCACAGGTTGAGAACCACTGGCCTAGAGGATGGACCTGCCTTCTTAATACAGAAAATGACTGCTGTTTGGTCAGTCTCCTCAAAGCCTGTGGAAACAACACACAGACTCCTGTGAAGTAGGCAAGCACTGGAAAATAAGATAAGAGCTTCCGACCAGCTATGTCATCTTGAGTAAAAAGTAAATAGGTTTTCTGATGAATCTGAGGACCCTTGCTTCTCCAGAAAATATGATAACTATTACCACTTTTTAACGGATGAACATTTCCTCCTCTTTTATGGGCCCAGATGGACTTTCTTTTCATATTAGATATAATTGCCAAGACAGGCAAGTCTCAACCCCACAGGTATTTGACTCAACATGGTCAAGCACCTTAGCCACAAAACAGGGCTCAGCTGCTGTAAACTGGGCCTCTTCACTAACAGAACTGAATTATCCATATAGCCTGAATCATAATGGATACAAAAACTTCATTTTCAGAGTGTTTTGAAAACTGGTCGTAGAGGGCTTGGGGGTTCCAGCATCTCCTTTTCTGCACCTGGTTGTAGCAGGAGAACATTCTTAGTGACAAATAAAAAACTAGAGAATAATTTTGACAGCAACACATTAGTAATAATTTCTTTGTTGCTTATAAAGCATGAGTTGCTGGGGCCTAAGTACCCCAAAGGCACCAGATCACATCTGATCTTGGAAGCTAAGCAGGATCTGCACTAGTTCGTACTTGGATGAGAGAGACAGCCAATGAATACTAGGTGCTGTAAGCTATGTTTCAGAAGAAGGAACTAGTAAAGCTACCTCTTAGTATTCCTTGCCTAAGATAACCCTATGAAATTCATAGGGTCACCATAAATCGACAGGCAACTTGAAGGCACATACACACACAGCATTAATAAGTAAAATATTCTTTGAAAAGGGCAAATGAGTAAAATGTTATCCACTCAGTAACATTTCTAAGCTCTCTGCTCAATAAACTTGCCTTTTTTGCACTTTTCTCCTTTGAAAGCCTTTGTCAGACCTTAACAAAATGTCAACAATAGGAGAGATTGTGCCCGCAGAACATGATGAACAGCTGTAGGTATGGGTCAGACGAAACTTATCACATGCATTTTAACATGAGATTATTCCATTTACACCTTCTAGAACTGAATGTGGACTCAAACAAAATTTCCATTCAGAAATATATATATTTCCAAGCATCTCCAGTTTTTCCAGAATTGAAATATGTTTGATAAAATGTGTACCTTTGAAGACACATGCAAAAGTACTTTGATCAGTAGGAAAATGGAACCCAAAATGTATGTATTTAAAAATGAGTACCAAAAAAATGGAACATATCTTGAAATATAGAGAGCCAACATGGTGCAGTGGTTTGAGCTTTGGACTACGACTCTGGAATCCACAATCTGAATACGTATTCAGCAATGAAAACCCATTGGGTAGCTGTGGCAAGTCACACTCTCTCAGTCTCAAGGGAAGGCAAAGACAAATCCTCTCTGAAAAATCTTGCCAAGAAAACTCTGTGACTGGCTCATCTTAGGGTCACCATAAGTTGGAGACCACTTGAAGGCACTCAATAATAACAATAATAACCTTGTAAAGTTAAAGAAAATACATGTATGCATTTTTAAGTAGAGAGAGGGGAAAAAAGGGCTTGCGATTTGAATAGTCTCAAAGAGCAAGTCTGGCAGTAGAAAAATGAGAATATTAACAATATTGAGCTTGACAGATTTGTACATTCTCGCTGAGCCATAATGCAGCGTGATAGGCTGTCTCGGCAGAGCAGTGCTGAAACTCAACACCAAATCCAGTGAGTTGATACATTTCATGTTTTAGCTCCTAATGATTTTTCTGTATGGAGGAAATCCTTCTTGAAATATCTGGCATTATTTTAAGAATTATATAGGCTTGGAGGAAGAAATACTTAAAAAGCAGCTATGTGGCATGAAATGTGGGAACCAGTAATAATGTTGAAAGGACTTTGCTAATTAGTTTGACTGTATTGTGTGGATTAACCTGATACTTCTAAAAGTACAGTCAGCCCTCCACATTTGTGGGTTTCGCTTTTGCGGATTTAATTATTCACGGATTTTTTGCTGGTCACCTCTGCTGCCTCCCTATGCCATTTTTAATGGGGACTGTAAGCCTTGTGACACTGAGAAGCTGTGAATGAGGCTTGTAAGACCCTCTTAAAAATGATGTGGGGCAGCAGTGGAGGTGGCAGTAAGCCCCACTAGCCACCCACTTCTGATTTATGAAGGAACCCTGATGCCTCAAAGGAATCCACGGTGGGTTGAATATGGTGATCATACTTTTTGTGTGTGTGTTAAATATGGTTTGGGAGGGCCTAGAGTTATTAATTGTTTTCCCATTTTCATGAGGGTCCTGTGCCTCTAACCCTAACGAATGTGGATGGCCTTCCCTTTAAAATAGTGTGTAGAATTTTTTTTAAAAAAATAAGTCCTAGTATATTAAGTGGAAAGTATAAGTTTGTATGGTCCAGAGTGTCTCCATTAAAAAGAAATCATAGGGATTCTTTCCCAGTTAAAAGGCAGCGAATGTCATTGAGTTCAAGCAAATTTAGTGGCTGCACAAAGGTTGTTGAGATTGATTACTCATCTTCTAGCTAAGCTAAACATTTTAACACTCTAATAAGAGTTCTGTAAGCCATTTTAGTAAGTTTGGAAGAAAGTAGTAAGAGCCCAACATTCTTGGAGGTGGGGCAGGCAGGATTGCTAGTTTCCTTTCCTAGATCAATATTCCTGGGGTTGGCTTCGTAGACTATACAGAAGTACCAGTTTCATAATGAGCAATGGTTGACATGGCAGTTGTCTCAGGGAAGAGATAATTCATAGATGTGAAGCCTCTATGTGCATGAGTCAGCACACATGGATGAAGCTGACCTCAATTACACTTTATGAAAAAATTTGTACTGACTTTGTGACTGAAAAGAAGTATGGGAATGACTGACATCCTACAAATTGGAAATCTTGTAAGATGCCAAGAATAAATTCCAAAATAAAATGGAACTAGGAAACCAGTCAAGGGAAAGGCTTAGATGATCTCCCTTAGAGTAGAACAGTGTTATAGTCTCTCTTCCCTGCCAGATCAGTGTGCCCAGGGCTAGCCTAAGTCGCTTTGGTACCTGAAGTAAAAACCAAAATGGCACTTCTGTTATTCTTCCTGATCAGATTTTCTCTTAAAAACTTTCTTCAGTATTAATTATGGGACAGCACCACAACTCAGAGCAGAAGGCTAGCTTAGGGGACATCCTGCTCTGCCTTCCAATAATGAATTGATAGTTGGCTGCCACCATTATCTCATCAACACCTGATGAGGATTGAAAATTAATTTGATAATGTTAAATGTTAGAAATTGGAAATTAATTCATCACAATAAACATCAATAATTACAATCATTAAATTAGTAGTGTTATCATTAATTAAGTTGCTCTTTAACCATTAGGTTCAGAGACACAGCATGGGATATACAGAGATTAGCATGGAGGCTGTCATTATTTATTTTAGGAGTGCACATTTTGTTACTGGCTCCTTGAAAAGGACAACAAATTAGGAGGAGTTGTTAATACCTCAGAGGACAGAATCAGAACTCAAAATGACTTTAATAGATTAGAGAGCTGGGCCAAAACTGTCAAAATGAATTTAAACAGGGAGAAATGTAAGGTATTATACCTAGGCAGAAAAAAAAATGAGATGCACAGATATGCGTGAAAGGGATCTAGAAGTCTTAGTAGACCACATGCTCAACATAAGTCAACAGTGTGATGCACCAGCTAAAAAGTCAATGTGATTCTAGGCTGCATCAGTAGGAATATAGTGTCTAGGTCAAGGGATGTAATAGCACCAGTCTAGTCTACTTTGGTCAGACCCCCACCTGCAATACTGTGTCCAATTCTGGGCACCACAGTTCAGAAAGGATATTGACAAGTTGGAATGTGTCCAGAGAAGGGAGACCAAACTGGTAGAAGGCCTGGAAACCATGCCCTATGAGAAGCGGCGTAGGAAGCTGGGAATGTTAAGAGGTAACATGATTATTATGTTTAAATATTTGAAGGGATGTCATATGGATGTTGGAGCAAGATTGTTTTCTGCTGCTCCAGAGAATAGGGCATGGAGCACTGGGTCTGAACTGCTGTAAAAGAGATTCCACTAAACAGTAAGAAGAACTTCCTGCTGGTAAGAGCAGTTCAGCAGGGGAATATGCTATCTCGGAGTGTGGCGGAGTCTCCTTCTTTGGAGGTTCTGAAATGTATCTTTTCTTTTGACGCATCTGTTCTAACAAGATCTTCTAGAATTCTATTTCTGATTAAGGTTATATGTGTGCACTGCCAAAACCAAAATAAAATACAGTCACCAATCCACCGTCAGAGCTTTGTTTCTGTGTTCATTATTTTTCTAGTTTATGAAGACACAGAATTCTGCATTCTGTCACTTACTGCAAAACTGTGGTTTTCCATCTCAAAGTACTCATCTGAAGCACACTTAACTGGTTTTAGCAGAACCAGCACAGTCCTTTGAGGATCAGGCTCCTTGTTTATAGAACACGTGCAATTTGCCAATATAAACATGTAGCATTTGCAAATACAGATTTTTCTGAGCAGCAGAATGTTTCTAAAGATGTCTTTGGCAGGATTGCATGCATAAAAAAGATTTCCACAGTAAAATTCACATAGCTCAAGCAATGGCAGAATTATCTGATTCCTTCCCTGGAAGCTTTAACTCAGAAGACACTCGTTTACCTTGCTAGTGCAAGGAATGATGGTTTGTTTGAGAGGGGCTATTAAGTAGAAGACTGCTTGTTGAAAATAATGATGAGATAGCCAATTACTGTGGGATTCTTGTGTGTGATGTGGATATGTGTTCCCTGGGAATTGAGCTGAGACCACCAAATTAATTTTAGATACCAGGTTATTCCTCCTTCTCTTTCTCTCCCTGGCCCCAGAAAAATGTCTGGAAGAGGAGAGAAAATGAAGCTTGTGGCAATCTGCTTTTGAAGTAACAGTATTTGCAGGAGTGATAGAAGCTGGTTTGAATGTGCCTTTTTTTTTTACTATTTTACACCACATATCTTCATGTAGCATATCTGAAACATGCCATTTAGTCCACTCTCTCTAGTAAGTTCAGACTGTTAAAAAGATTTACTGATCTGCTTTTAATCAATGGTGGGCTTTCAAAATAGTTCACCACTTGCTCTTTTGAGTGACTATGTGTTAAGATATGAAATGTTAATGCTTATTATCATACTTCTACTTTATCCTTGATTTGATGCCAGAGGAAGGGATGGTGGGGGGTGAATGCTCATTTATCCCCCATCTGCCACCTTTGCTGCAGTCCTGTGGCTTACTCGGAGGAAATGCACTTCTTTTTCCAAGTGATGAAAACACAAACTGGGAATTAAAAGAAGGCAGTAGTCCTAAGCATCAGAACTCAGAAGGATATGTTGGAGAGTATGTTTGTTCAAGATAAAAATGGTCAAGTGAAATATATAATTATTACCCTACCTTGAAAGCTAACATGTGGGCAAAACTCATTCCTCAAGCACTTTGCCACTCGTCTCTCCTAATCTCTCACATATATATTTTCTTTAGGTGCCAAGAAAAGGTTCATCTTGTGGACCCGAAGGAAGGTGGTAGTTATGTGACAAGCCTAATGTCTGTTGGCAGGCTGTCTTTGGGAGATTAAAAGAAAAAGACAGGCATTTTTCTCTCAGTTGCAGAGGTTGGAGTGCACGGAGGGAGGCGGGGCTATGACATGGAGGTGTGGCCATAGTGTGTGGAGGTGTGGCCACGGTGCGTGGTGGCGTGGCTGCAGTGCACAGAGGTGTGGCTACGAGACGGGATGCCTCAAAAACATTGCCACCAGGGGTGAAAAGTCTCATCGCCCCCCGTCCCTACACAACTGTTTTCTCACATTCTCCACACCCTATTATATAATGTCAACCTCTCAACTTTTAACCCCCAAGACCTTTGATAGTGAGTTGCTAATTTGGTGGTAGCAAATCTTTCAGAATATCAGATTCTATGGATATTGAAGCTCACAATCCACAGCAACGTAACAGGAGAAACATGAAGTGATATAAACAGAGGAACATTTAATGAGATTTTTAAAAAAGCATTAAGTGGTGTAAAATTGTTTCTTTCTACTGTGAACAACATTTCTGTTATTATGAATCCTGGGTTTTATGAGCAACACACTGAAAAACCAGAGGAAACTGATTTCCACAGGAAGGTGATTATGACTGGGACCTAATTCTCACTGAGATCACAAAACTTGTGTCAAGTTAGTATTGCTTCAGATTTCAGGTAGGAACTTTCCTAATTGACAGTTCTTTAGTACCAGCTGCCCTTCCCCCAAAAAACATTCTCATATGGCTAGATAATTTTTACAATAATTATAAGAGGGGTCTTTTTCCCCCAAAAGCAAGTATGTACTCAAGCATAGACTAGACTAGGTGTGGTCCAGTGATATAGACTTGAGTCAGTTGACTTAGGCCATTTCCACTGTTTTAGCATATTTTAGCATATTTAGGATAGGAAGAACTTGAGGCTACAATATTCAATCATTGAGGAAAGTAAAACTGACAGATTTTCCAATTCCCTCAAATTTTATGTGAAAGTGTGTATATTTGAAAAGATGTATAATCATTTCATTTGCTGCATGTACTAGTATCAAAGCATAACACTTTGATGAAGCTTGCTTGTTTGGGCATATATCTTTATATATGTATAAGTATGAATGTGTATGTACACTGATATATGTTGAATATATATATATATATATATATATACACATATAGGAAAAAACATAAATACATATATATGTATATACATATATTATACATATGCTGAATATATTTAAATACATATAGGAGGAACAATATCAATTGATACAGAGATAATACAGAAAGAGGTGTGCAAGAAGAAGAAGTTTAAGTAATATGTCAGTGAATCTTCATTATTTTTCAAGAAGTGATTGAGTTCTAACTAGTGGAAGTAATGTTATATGTATGTTTTTATTTTATGTTTCTCAATAATGTAATCAATGGTAATATCAGAAAGCGTTTTTTTTCTTTTTTATATTCGTTGACGTTAGTTGGAAGACATTATTTGATCAAAAACAACTCTGTTTAAGTTTAAAGTGTGAATAATTCTGTTCAATGTTTAATCTGTTCATGTATTTATCAACTCACCTTCGTTTTTTAATAAAAAAATAATGATAAAAAAAAGCATAACACTTTGGCCAGGATCCTATAGGGCAGAGATGGAATAATTTATTTTATTTGTTTGTTTATGGAATTTATACCATACCTTTCTCCAGAGGTGGGATTAAAATGTGATTAGACTGCATAAATGTCCGGTTTTTGGGGAAAAAATGTTAAAAGAACAGCACTATGCAAAGATGATTTTTTAGAACATGACAACTATTACTTATTTGTTTACAATATTTCTGTTTCACCTCCTAGCCCACAAGGGCTGCTGAGGCTATGAATAAGTAAAAACAATTTAAACAATACAAGGATAAAAACAGTTTTTAAAATGCATTAAAATGCTCTTTAAAAACTCATTAAAAAACCATTTAAAAACAGTCCTAAAATCCAACCCAATGTGGAGCATACTACAGTAGTCTACTTTGGAGGTAACTGTGACATGAACCACCATGGTCAGATCTGCCTTCCCCAGGAAAAAGCACAGCTAGTGCACCAGCCAAAGCTGGGCAAAGGCACTCTAGGCTACTGCAGCAACCTGGCCTTCCAGGAGTAGCACTGGATCCAAGAACATCCCTAAGCTATGAACTTGATCTTTCAGAGGGTGTGCAACTTCATCCAGAATGTGCTGTGATCCCATCCCCTGTTACATTAATCATGCAGCCGTCAGATGTTGTTGGGCTCCAGCTCCCAGGATTCATCCTCCTTGGTTGTACTAACTAGGACTGTAGATGTTGCAATCTAACAACATCTTGAGGGCTGCCTGATTACTAGGGATGGGCCAACTGAATCCTCAAATCCTTGAATCTTTGGCAGGGATTGAGATTCGGAAATCCGAATCCCTGTGCCAAAATAGGCAAATGGAATCTTTTGAATCCGCCACTCAAACATTTTGTTGTAGACCAGGACACCTGAAAACCTGGGAGACCAGGACGCCTGAAAACCTGGGACACCAGGACGCCTGAAAACTCGGGCGACCAGGACACCTGAAAACTCGGGACCAGGATGGGATCCCGCTCCTTACGTGTTTCCCCACTCAATGTAGGCACGAGTGATTGGCTGCCAGACTGGCATAAAGCCTCGCACACACTGGAGGCCACCATTTCTCCCTCCTGCTGCCTGTGCCCCTAGTGCTGCCTCTCCCTGCTGCTGCCTCCCCCTGCAAGGTAATTTTGGGATAGGGATTGGGAGATAAGGGACAGAGGAGCAAAACTGAGTTTGTGTGGGGGTCTAGGAGCTTGTGGGAATGTCCCAGGGGGTTCCAAAGACTGCAAAAAGGGGTTCAGGGGTTCCATGCAAGCCATGCCAGCCATACTTTCCCCTTCACCAGCTTTCTTTGGTCAGTTCTGGTGTAAGTACGGCCATCAGCTCTCTCTCCCAGGGTCTACAATTTATTAATTTATCACATCAAATTGATATCTCCACATGGCTAATATTAGAAATCATTCCATGTGTCTGACAGGGTCACTGAAAGTGCACGCAGGCAGGAAGTTAAAACTTTGGTCAAGCCAAAAGGTGACTCAGACTGAATCTGTCACGTGGGCCAGGGATTCCTGGAAGACATTAGGACCATAAAACAGACAAAAGGGCCCTTTTGCACTGATATGGCAGCTCAATAGAATCACAATCAGCCTGCTGAATGTAGGCAATTTCACTCTACCTTGGCCTTTTGTCGCATTTGGTCAGTGTCATTCACAAAGGACTGAGAAAAACATTTAGCTGGAGATGTTGGTCATTAAAGGCTTTTGATCTAGCCTCCTGTACTATTGTTCTCCCAGGGAGAGAACTAGCCCTCCAGGTATATTTTTTCTATAAAAACCCCATGTTTTTATCTGTTCGTGGGTTCATTCACATTTTCCTCCTGAATCCCTGTCAGTTTGTCTTGCCTCAACCCCCTCCTTCCCCCATTTTTGAGTTTCATCGCTTTGAATCTCCAGTTTTTCAACATTGGCTCCCTTGGGCATTAAATCAAGGTAAAGTATTGCCTCTGAACACCCCAAAACAAAATCCCTATCAATTTTCCTTACTTTCTTTTTCTTTAGCTCTTGAATGAATGTGTGAGGGTGTTTGTTGTTGTTTGCTTTAATTACTGAGGGTTTAATAAAATCTTTAAACTGAACAACCTGCCTGGTTCTTGGCGTGGTCTGACTCTGTAAAATCTGGGTTACAAGGTCCTGCAAAGTTACCCTGCCTCTCGTATAGCTAAAACAGTGCTCTGAGCTGATTTTCCCCACAATTTTGACCGATTTTGGGAATCCCTTAAGGGAGCCCCCTAGCAAGCAGGGTAACACTGGGGCTAAGATTGTCATGATGCCACTTCCTCTAGTTTCTGTGTCTTGAATACATTAATACTTCAGTTAACCTGTTTTGAAGCTCCTTTTTAGAAAGTCTTTTTATGCTTCTCAACCCCCTTTCCTCTTTTTCCTCTGTCTAGCTGCAAGTTTATAAGCAGCATTGCCATTGGAAAGGTTGCAAAGGAGAGCTGGAGAAATACAGACTTTTGGTTTTGTGTTGCAGCAGCATGTCTGTGGTAAACAATGAATGCCAAAAAACCTGAGCTGGGAAAGAATGGGATTCTACTCTAGCTGATTCTATAGGAGGAGTGTGTGTTGCCTACAACAAACAAAGAGAACAGTAGCTGCCTCCAGAATCATTTATTGAACATGCATTAATTTGTATTATTTTTTGATTTGAAACTGGAGGGTAGAGATTGGGAATTGTTGAGACAGGCCTAGAGATTTGACTTGAGTGTCCCTTGCAGGACTTGAGGGTAGAGAATTGACTGGACTAGGGGCTTGTTTGTGCGTGTGTGTGCGCGTGTGTGTGTGTGTGTGTGTTTAAGTGCTTTCTTTGGCCCTTTCCTCACGGGGGGGCCCCAAAACGGGGCGGCGCACGCAGGGGCGGAGATTACCTGGTAGTGTGTTGCTCCGTCCCTCTCTGTCCCTGCGGGGAGCGCAGATTCCCAGCTCCACACATTGCCGAATTTCGACAGCGTTCAGCGGCATTCGGGGCATTTGGTGGTGCCCAAAATGGCAGCCAGTGGCTTCCGGCGGCGCTCCGCCAATCAGGGCAGCGCACCAGCCGGAAGCCCGCCCCTGGGATCTGCAGAGACGCGGTAGCGCATTTGACCATAGTGGCTGGGGCTTCTGGGAGCTGAAGTCCACGAACATCTGGGAACCCACAGGTTGAGAACCACTGCGCTACCGCGTCTCTGCAGTTCTTCACCGGGGACTACCACGGAGCAGCATGGACGAGTTTCATAAAAACCACTTGGGAAGGTGGTTTTTATAAAACTACATCGCCACACCTGTGGCTGCGCTACAGTGGTTTGAGGTGTGGGGCCTCACCGTTTCCAACCGCTCTAGCACACCCCGCGGTGAGGACGACCTCCATGTCCAGTCGTCTCCCCACGGGGTTTTACCCCCATCTGGAAATGGCCTTTGTTGCAGGACTTGAGACTTGGCTCTTGAGACTGCAGGGTGCAGAACTGAGACTGGACTAAAGGCTGTTTGTTTGTGTGTTTTAAGTGTCTTCCTTGTTGCAGGACTTGAGACTTGACTGGAAGGTACAGTCTTCTTGAGATTTGAAGGACAGCTGAACATTTCTTTGCATCGCTCCCTTTCAAAGCTCTTTCAGACACAATTCTGGAGTTTGTAGTTTTACAAGGTGTCACAGCCTTCTCTGCCAAAATGTGCTGGCACATCATCAAACTACAAACCCCAGGATGCCAGAAGGAGCTATGCAAAGAAAAGCTAGTTTTGACCTGGATTATCTCTGTATTGTAATATGTGGCCCTGTTTACACAGGCAGGAAAATGTGGGATTAATCCACATTTTCCTGCTTGTGTAGAAAGGGCCTTCATGCCATTTTTAATCTGGGGAGATCCTGAGGCAAAACTATGCCAATTGTCCTGGCCAGATTTCTTCAGAGGGAGGTTTGCCTTTGCCTAGGCTTTTCCTAAGGCTGAGAGAGTGTGTCTTGCCCAAGATTATCCTTCTTTCCCTTGCTTTAAAAAGGATTGCTTTAAAAAAAAGATTCAAAAGAATCGAGATTCATGAGATTTGTGGATTCCCAGAACCTTCCAGGGATTCGGATCCAGATCCAGATTCAGAAAATTCTGGATTCATCCCATCCCTAATGATTACCACGCCTACAAACCACTCATGAAACTACCCATTTCATGAGCAGTTTGACATTCTCACAACTCAGAGAATGAGGTACCAGATCTCCCTGCATAAATGACAGTGGTGGCAACAGCAATAGTAGTGGTGACAAAAGCACTGGGTGGGAATTCCTCATTCCCTCCTGCACTTGAATACTGACACCTGTGGAGAAGCATGTCCACAGTGTATACCTCATACCAGAAACTCGCTCTATTCAGAGCTACCTGATTCCTTGATACCTGGCTCTGTTTTTTCTTTGGAGGGATAGCTTGAGCAATCACCTATCCAAAAGGCATAGACAGTTTCCCAGGCCAGCATCTCATAGTGCCTTGCTGAGGATCAAACAGCTTAAAGCACCAGACATTAGAGAAGCAGGCAACTCTTGACTGAGTAACTTCAGCTGAAGGTGCATGCCAGGTGATCCTTAGGCCATTTCCGCACTAGCCTGTTATAGCGCAATGATTCCACTTTCAACATCCTCTGGAATCCTGGGGTTTGCTGTTGCCACCACTGTCATTTATGCAGGGAGATCTGGTACCTCATTCTCTGAGTTGTGAGAATGTCAAACTGCTCATGAAATGGGTAGTTTCATGAGTGGTTTGTAGGCGTGGTAATCATTAGGGATGGGCCCAAAAGACCCTCCCTCAACTGCAAACCCCAGGATTCCAGAGGATGTTGAAAGTGGAATCATCGCGCTATAACAGGCTAGTGCGGAAATGGCCTAATACTGCTCTTGGAGTGCTTTGCTGTGTCAAAATTGAATAATCCCTTGGCGTATGTATTTCATCCCAGCTTCAAAAGATGCTTCAGGATCATGGACATGTCTCAGTTTCGCTTGGGCACTAAAATGTGATCAGATTTCATCAATAGCAATAGCATGTGTATTTCTATACCGCTTATCAGCTAAGTGCTCTCTAAGCGGTCTACAACGTGTTAGCTAATTGCCCCCAACAAGCTGGGCACTCATTTTACTGACCTGCGGAAGGATGGCAGGCTGTTTATAAATGTTTGCTTTTTAGAAAAAAAAATGTCAACAGAACAACACTATGAAAAGTTGATTTTTCAGAAAAGGACAGTTGCATTCATCTCACAAAAATATCAAATTTATTTGAACAGCAAGGCCTATTGTGGACTAAAATATTGGACTTAAGTGGTTACTCCATGTTAGCCACTTCAACGAGCCTCTAAATGAAAATAAATCACACACTTGTAATACTTAATTAGGAAGTAACTCTACAGTTTCTTTTCTAATTGAATTTCATCCACTTTCAAGGCATTACTTAGCTTCAGTGATACAGAGAAAGAACTGGCAGCATTTGATAGCAGGAACAGTCACTCTATATGCTATAACTACAGAAGAAATTGCTGAAAAAATGAGAGATAAGCACCTTCTCCTCTGTCACTTCCGGAAATATACCTTTCTTGGTACTAAAACGTAGATGTAATTACTATATATTAAACAGAAAACATCCTGGTTTTAAACAGTGAAGAAAGATGTACTTCATTCAATTCCTCAATAAATACTTTTTAATTTAGTTGGTTAATTGAAAGGAGTGAATTTTAATTGATGAAGACAAAGACTGGCCTCCTGTTAGCATATACTAGATTTATGTTTATCATAACAATCTTAACTCACTTTTTGGTCATTTTGAGGGCTGGAATGATTTACCAACCATGCAATGACCAAACTCTTCCCCACCTCCACATTCCATCTCTTTTAATGCAGCCATTTCTGTGTGTTTTGAGAGTGAAGGGGAGATCAGTGGAAACAGAGGCCAGCTATTTCCCTGTAGCTGTACATATTGCAAGGGTGTTATCTGTGGAGACCTCCCAAGGACTGCCTGCAGATGCCGGTTGCAGTGTTCACGGTTGCAGGAAAGTAGCGTCTCTGGTGATCCCCCTGCTTTCCAATGACAAGGAAACAACTATGTTGTAGGATGGGTTACGTTGCTTCAAAGGTGGTCTTTTGTGTGTGTGTGTGTGTGGGGGTATAGCACTGGGAGATGTAGCTAGAGGCCAGATATACATCTCCCAATGAACTTGCCAGCAGAATTTTAAATGGCATGGCTAGAAATAAGGGGCACACTTATTTATTTCTGAAGTTATTTTGTTTCTAGTGTGCTAGTGTAATATGGAGTTAAAAAGAAATTCAGGAACCAAGCTGAGTTGGTACAGAAGGGGCTTTTAACTGGGTGGAGCATTTTTCCACCATCAGTGTGTTCCAATTACTTTCAATTTGGCTTATGTTTTAATTAATCTACTTGCTTTGATTGGATTGTCTGCCACCGTGAGTCCCATGGTTTTGGAGGAAAGGCCAAGTAGAAGTTAGATCTATATATATATATACACACATATATACATACATATATACACATATACATATACATATATAATGTAAAATAAATAAAAGAAAATATGTTTAAGATTACTTTTTCTTCTAAGAATGAACAGTAGTTCTTGTTTCTTCACTTCCACATTTACTTTATATGCTACTATTTTTTTTAAAAAAGCTGTCTGTTTGAGACGTATATAATATGCAAATATATACATTAAACCTTCTGAAATGTTGCCACACAGAGATTCACTTCCCACAGAGAAGAATCACAATTTTGCTGCATAATTGTTATGATTATATAACTAAGCAACTCTAAAAAAGAATGGAGGAGGAAAACGTCAGCTTAATCTTTGTAGTTAATGAGAGCTGGATATTTGGAAATTGGCTACATAGCAAACAATTGAGACTGCAATTGTTTTTGTGTGTCAATTGGGAATTTTTTTTTTCAAATTGTTTACTTTGAAACATCATTTTTCAAGGGTGGTGTCAACCAGTTAAAATGTTCAGACTATCAGCCATCTTTTTTTTTAAACCCAATTAACTCCTTAATTTACTTGATGAAACTTTTCTTGATTTGCAGACCCCTTTATTTATGTATATCGTAGTTCAACAAGTTGGAACTTACACAGACATTGGGTCAAACCCATCAAAAATGGCTCCAGCAATGGGTGACTGCAAAGAGTGACCATTCTTTGATGCAAGCATGGGCTCTTTGCCCTGTAGGCCTTCTGGTATCTGCTATGTATGTCCCCAAAGTGTGTTCTGCTGCTGGGAAGGGGGGCAAGGGGTTCATAGGTTGTACACAAAATAGAGTAGTGGTATATTTCCAAGTACAGGAACTCAACATGAATCATTTTCCCAAGGGGATTTTTGGTCTGATGCCAAGAAATAGATATAATATTCTTATTATTTATATCCTGGGTAAGTATTCCATCATATAAAAATAAAATATCCCACACAAACAAACAAATGGATAACATACCAACCACTAATTTAATTTCATGATCCTATGCATAATTACTGGAGAATATACTCTGGTGAATTTAGTGATATCTATTTCTAACTGCATAGGTTCAGCTTGTAAAACATATTGAACTGTTGACAAAAGATCTCCAGCTAGCTGAAATGCAACCTTTAACTTTTAATTAGAAATACAAATAGTCTTGCAGAGAAGTGTTACCATTTAAACTGTTAGCATAAAGTGAGGAGCTCATCAAGGAAAGGAAAAGAAAAAAGTATTCAGCCTGTGCTTCATTATTTTCCCCATTCTCTCGTTTCCTCTGTGGTGGATAACATGCAGCTGTATAAATTAAGCCTTTCTAAAATGACATGATCACAAACAATAGTAAAACTTTTAAACCTCATTACCATTTCACCCTGTTGTGATAGCAAGGTGAGGCCATCAATTACCCTCAGGTTCTAGCTCATGATGCCACGGTTCTGACTTTGGAAAAGAAATTCCTGTTCCAGCATCACCTTTCAATCCCTCCTCCCCCAGTTTTCCTGTTCCCTCTAAGCTCAGCTAGAGCCTGCAATTTGTCACAGTAGTGAGATGGATTTTTCTTAGCAACAATATATTGCTGTGGACTATCCCTCTTGCAATATAATCTGTTTTGAAGTAGTTTAATCCTGAACGGGCAATTGAGACCCAGTAGCTTTACAAAGGACCTGTTCCCAGTGGGAGTGCAAATGACTAGAACTGGATTGATAAAGATTTGCTGATATGGATCAAGCATAGCTGTCTTCAGTTTTTGGATGGTTTAGGGTGGCTGTCATGGCTGCTTGCCCTTCAGAATTTATGTTTATCAACTCTTCCAACTCCTATTGCTACTGATAGAGCAGAAAAAATTGATATGAAGCTATGTCCAGTTCTTCTTCTTAATAACACACATGGGGGGAAGCATATATACTAAACTGCATTTATTTCTAATGGGTATGAAGGAAGGGGCTGTTGAAACTAGCAGTACAATTTTTGTAAATCATCCTTGATACCATTTAGAAAACTTATTCTAAAGAATAAAGCTTAAAAAGGATTCTCTCTAGAGAACTACTTCAGTATTGCTTCACAGGCAAGATTCTTTATTGAGGTTGTGGTGGTGTGTAGCTTCTTAACCATAGGAAATGTGAAGAATGTTAATTTCTCCTCAGCTTGCTGGATAACCACAGTTCCCCCTACTGTCATCAAATGTCTCTAAGCTCAGAAAAGCAAGTTCACATTCAGAATACTAACAAGCAGATGTGCCAAAGTTGGAACTGGTATTTTTCTTCATAAAGGCAAGCCAAATATGACAATATAAACAATATTTTTTTCTCTCACATCGTATTTAAAAGAACAAAAGAAATTTATTTAAAAGGTTTCCTTTCACACTTTAGCCTTATTGATGGAAATATTTACAGGCATCCCTCACTTATCTGATGGGTTAGGGACCAGAGCATTGTCAGAAAGTGGAATTGGTTGAACAGTGGAATCTGGTCTTTCATCAGTTCTTCTCCACTTGCTTTCTTCCTGGAGGGAACATGTGGGAATTACAGAGACTGCGTGGGACTGCACATGGTCCCCAGTAAATCTCTGTAATTCCCACATATTCCTTTCAGGAAGCAGACAAGAGGAGAAGAACTGATGAAAGAGTGGGCCCCACATTAAAAAGAATGGCACATGTCTATGAAAGGTGAACGAATGGAATGTTGAAAAATGAGTAATTGAAAAGCTGGGAACGCCCACAGTGATTTTCTTCCAAATTTTAGTAGTAAACCACACAACTGATTTTCAATATCACATTGTGCTGGCAAATTCCAGCAGTGAATTTTAAAAAATAATTTGGTGGTGGGGAGGTAACTGACAGGTAGCTGACAGGTAACTGACAGGTCGGAAAAGGACTTGGGAACCACATGTTCGCTATAGGCCCAATCTGGACCACCCTGGGGTAGAGCTGATTTGTTTTCCACTGAGGTTAAGGCTTTCTGTCATTGAGGTAAAGGCACTGAAGCAAAGTCTTTCATTTCTCTCTGCACAAATATCTAAAATATCAGCCTGGAAAAATAATTAGATTGCAGAATATTCCGTTCTGCTGCAGAAAACCAGTTTTCTAGATGCAAGTGCCACTGAATTCAGGGGAATTTACTTCCGTAGGGAGACCTGTGTTGTTAAATATATGTTTAAATGGAAGATTTCTTGTATTTTGTTTTTAAAACTACTTTCACTTTAAGCTGTCTTAGATAATATTTGAAGTCATGTATCAAATGGTGTTACATGAACTTATTCAATTGGAAGTGATGTCATGTTTCAACTGACGAATCTCCTATATGAAGTAAACATGTTCCTAATTAAATATAGACCTGTGTGGATACCAGATGGATTTGTTTACTATATGTGGTATTTCAGGATAACTTATATCATTTTCTTCCCTGCATTTCTTTTTATAACCTACCACAGTCTCCAGGGCAAAGAGCAGCAACAACTGGAAAAGCAATATAATGATTACATTCACATTATAATGTTTGCTGAGAAATTTGGCTTGTAACTGAACAATTAAATGTATAAGCTCATATTCATGCAAAATGCATACGTACACATTCATGAAAAATTCACTGAAAACGTAAGAAGAATCCTGCAGACTAGACTGTCACCCACTCCTGCATTCTCTTCCTAGATTCCCAGGGGACGTATGTATGTAAGACAAGGATGCACAATAGATTTGAGTGAGTCTCACACATGTCCACCAGTTGATGGCATTGGGTTGCAACTGGCTCTGATTCTGGAAGCAATGTATAGTCGTCATGACTGATAGTGGTAGCTATCTCATCCTACATTAATTTGATTAATTTCCTTTTAAAGACTGCAGGTTAGCAAATACCATGCATCTTGTGGCAGAGAATTCCAATGTTTGACTATGCTTAGTATGATTATATGCATTGGGAAATTCCATCATTCTCTCTCCGCCACCTCTTTGGCTGTAAGAGCAATTGGGGTTTAGGTAGGACAGAATTTCTTTGTCTTTCTCACCTAAAGCATTCCCCTTTGCCCTCCCTGTCATTTGTAATGTATGGTCATGTGTATCCATGTAACTAGATCATGTGATCTAAAAAAATCCTAGGGTCACTGCTTATATAAATTTCCCCCCTTCTCAGTTTATCATGGGGTTGCTGAGGTGTGCTGCCCATCTTCACCTTTGTTGTCATTATTATTCTCCTTCAACCATGCTTTGCTTCTTCATGAACAAGGTGGTAAGTCAAGAAGCTGCTACCTTTACCTAATCTTTTCATTAAAGAGTTAGGATGAAAACTCTTCAATGCATATGCAAATATAACATCATCATTGTTGTTGTTGTTATTACTATTACTATTTCTGAGTTTATTGGTTGAATCTGCCTGTCTTAGGGCTTTTCCGCACTTTGTGGGGGAAAGGGGGCAGTCCGTTACTCACTGGACTGGCTCGCTCCCCCCGATGATCCACGACACTCCGGAGCAGCGCGCACCCGTGCTACACACTCTCCGGTGATGAAAATGGAGGCTTCCGGTTGGCGGAGGCTCTCCACCAACCGGAGAAGCTCGCCAGCCGGAAGCCTGCCCCTGGAAGATCTGCAGCCTTGTGCTGGCGCGAGCCTGCAGATCTATACTTTAGCGCAGTGACGGACTGGGCGCGCTGTGCTATTGAAAGACCTCTTTTAATTGGTCTTTCAATAACACGGGGAACCACCAGTTCTGGGCGTTCGGGAGCGGGCTGAAGTCTGGACAAACATCAAGTAGTCTGGCACCCAGTTTGCCCCCAAGTGCAAACATCCTCGCCGGAGGGGACTCTGGCCCATTGCTAAAACAAAGTGTGGAAAAGGTCTTATTTATGTTTGAGTTCAGGGAAGCAACTGAGATTGAGGCATGCTTTATTTGCTACTCTGCTAAAAGAAAGCTGATTCCTAACAGTTTTAGCTTTCATATTTTTTTTTCTCCCAAAGGGCTAATACCCTGAGAAACTCCAATTCCCACAAATATCCCCATAAGGCAAAGTGTTTCCATCCAAGGACAAAAACCCATCAAGAGTATGCCACATGCTATTTGCAACTTTCAGTAATTTATTATCTCTAAGGGAGACAGAACTACAGCATTATTGACTTCAGTAGCGCCAGTGTTCTAATATGAGTAGATAGTCACAGAATGTAGTTCCAGGTAAGGCTGCAATGCTTAGTTAATGGCCCTAAACCTGATGAAATTAAAGGCAAAAGATTTTTGATTACTTTCACCTAATTAACAGTTTCATAAACGACCTTTGGAAATAATTTTTAGGTGTAAGAGGGTTCATCCAGATCAGGACCTTGGTAGAAGTAAGGGAGCTTTTGTTACCTTGAAAATGTGGTGCAATTCTCCATGAATGTGAATCTGTAGAACATGTTTAATAATACTACATGGTTTCCCCTAAAAAATTATGACATGAAATATCAAATTAAGATTAGCATTTTATTGCTTCATATGGATTAGGAAAGTTGTACTCCAAAATTAGAAGTTGTCTCCAAGTCCATAGGAAATCCTTATGCATACTGCTAAGCTCCAGAGCAAAACCAAGGCACCCTCTTTGGCATTACATCTGTATACTCAACTGGAACAACACACACCTTTGTACTGACAGATGGTCAAGGGAAAAGTTGGGGAACTTAAACAAATTAGAGAGACACACTGAAGTTGGCTAAAAAGTTGGCTACAGCTTAGGAAGCTTTGGTAGACCTGGCCCTTTCACACTACAAAGTTATCTCACTGTGATTCCAATGGACTCCTGGGGTCTGAATTTTATGGAGAGGTATTTAGAATACTCATCCAGAGATCTCTAGTGTCTCACAAAATTGGATTGGAACAGAATATGGTTATGGACACTTAAAATGGAATCTGAGGCCATTTCCTCACTACAATGTTATAGCGCTATTATTCCACTTTCAACATCCTGTGGAATTTTGAGGTTTGTAGTTTACTGAGGTCAAAGAGCTCTCTGACTAAGAATTCTAAAGGCCCTTTCTTAAACGGCAAACCCCAGGATTCCATAGGATGTTGAAAATGGAATAATAACACTATAACGGTGTAGTGCAGAAATGGCCATAGTGTTATAACTCTGTAATGTACAAGGGTCTCTGACATTGCACGGGGCAAAAAAAAAAAAAAAGATTGGTCAGCTTGCTTGCTGGCCAATGTTCAACACTGCCTGTTGAGATACTAGAGAAGATACTAGAGAGAGTGGCACGAACATGGTTATCACCACACCACAGGATGATGAAGACAGGTTAGCTCCTGGCTAGGCATGATGCCTAGTGAGTCCCAGACTCCAATGTCCCTTATGGAGAGTCTGTCTCACAGATAAGGCTGTGATGAAAAGTGAGACATGGATCAAAAATAAACAAAAATAGATGCATTGTTCTGCAGGAGGCAAATCCTTGCAAGCATGGGCCAATATTGCTCTTAGGTAAAATTCCTCCCCATCCCAAAGGAAAATAACAGCTGGACACAGGTAATGGCAATGCCCCAACACCTAGAATGCAAGATTAGGTCAGTATGGAAGCTGCTTTGAGAACGAGACTAGGAGATCATGCCTTAAGTTTAGATGAGAGGTAGATTGGAGGGGGCAACACACCTTGTACTTTGGCACCATGGTCCTGCCGCTAGCAGCTGCCTCCCATTGGCTTGTGCAACCCCCCTCAATACCCAGCATGCTCAGTGGCAATCTGGTTGCTTTGACAGGCTGCTCAGAGTCCTGCGAACAAGGATTCCTCTGCTGCCTTCCTCTGCCAAGTTGCAAAGACCAGATTCAGATGAGCAGGAACTGGGCCTTCCATGGAAACACCAGCTTTTCCCGTGAAAGAATTGTAAATTTGGCTGCAATTTTATCAGCTATGTTTCTGTTCTGCAATAAGCTGTTGAGTACATTGGCTCACAGTGTTCTGTTTTGACTGTGTTCACAGAGCCGAACATTCTGTGGTGCTTTTTCTGTAAGAAGAAAAGTGTAAATGTGTACTATTCTTTTATATTAGAAGTAGTCTGACATTTTGGGGATTGTGACAACAATTTCCAGGTTCCATGATGTCAGCAATGAATGACCCAAACCCAATGTCCATCCAGTAAAAAGGATCTACATTCATCTTTAATTACTTTTAAAAACAAGTGAGATTTTTCCAGGATGGATTTTTTTTTGAATAATTTTTTTGAAAGAGAAATCTAAGTTTTAAAAGGGTTAAAAAGCATCTGTTCGAAAAGTCCACAGATTTGTTTCTTCAGTCTCAGAATTATGGTTTATTTCCCAACTCATTTAGCCCATCATATATATTTTCTAAATTAAGATGGTATATATTCAATATATTTAGTTTACTTAGTTGTGTGCTCAAGTTTCTATATCCCTTTTGATGCTTGGTAAATGGAATATTTAAGCCTCTAACTGTGAGAGGTTTTTATGACTCCAATAAGCTAAAATGAAGAGAGTTACTACTACTGAACTGCATGCTGTTTAGAACAGAAATGTTGGGGCTTGCGTCTTACCATGGGAAATCATATTTCTCTGCACATTCTGGGCCATAACTGAGACAATTACATTTTCACTATTTCCACTTTAAGGTGACTGTTGGTGATTTACAGCTGTTGTTGCTGTGATCTAAAATTACATGATCATGGTTTTCAGGTTTGGGAAGAATAAAGCTGAGGTAGAACTTCCTTTAGTCTAATAAACATAACACCAAACTGGAGCAGCCAAAATGCCTGCCTTGTTTACCATACACTTTATCACAATGCCCACCCAGGTGCTAATAGAAGGCCAGAAGCAAGAAAAGAAGGCAACCCTCTCTCAGAGTTTAGAAAAATTACTGTTTTGGGCTATAATTCCAAGAATCCTCCAGTAGCCGTTCATTTTTGAATTGCTGAGATAGTGTAGGTCTTAGAATTGGTCAGAAAATGATGAAGTTTTCCCTTGTAGCAAAACTGGAAAAGAATGTAAACAATGTTCTTTGGGAACAGCTCTGGAAAGAGACTTGAAGGAAATTAATGAGATTCAAACACACACCAATCACCTCTACTTCCAAGAGCTTTAGCACACCTAGATGCTGCTTAATTGTGCTTGATAGTTTTATATCTTTTGTTGATTACAATCTAAAAAGTTAACATGGTTCAGCAGTGGACCTCTTGGAAATGAACCACACTGTCACCTTCTCTTTATGGATTGGTGCAGCATTTAGAAGAGGCCTCCACTAATAAACACGTTTTTACTGAAGAACCAACACTGTAGATTACTGAGATATTGTTTCTTATTGTTGTAGTTCTCCAGATCTATAGAGAAAGATAACTAATAATGGGTGACCAGAACACTTTTAAATTTGAAAAGCTCTGGGTCCAACCTCACTCCCCAATTCTTTTCTCTTATTAAAGTTTCCCCCCCCCCACTTTGTTCTCTCTACATATCTTAATTAAAAGAAGAGTGACATCATTTTGTTTTAAATATAGTAGGTCCCCCATATCCTCATGGCTGGTATATGCAATTTCACTTATCCACACTGAAATCTTGCCCAAAAAGTATTCTTTGAATTTAATAGAAGCTAAATAGAACTTGAAATGCATACAGTATTAAATGGAAAATGGAAGGGAATGGAAAATTCCAGCAAATGGCAACCTGTTTGCTCATGCTCTCATTTTCCCTCACTATACGCTATATGCTGCTCAGTTACTTAGTAGGCTTCTCGCTTATGTGGTCCAGTGTCTATCTGTAAAATTATTGTGCTTGTACAGTACAGTAAAATGCTTGTCCTTATACAATAGTAAAGTGCTTCTGCTTGACTGCTTGTGTTGTTTGTAATGGCCTCAAAGCATGATGATGCTGGCAATCTGGATGAGCCTAAGAGAATCTATAAAGTGCTTCTTTTAAGTGAGAAAGTGAAAGTTGTTGACTTGGGGAAAAAATTCAAAATATATACTGAGGTTGCTAAGATCTATAGGAAGAGTGAATCTTCTATCCACGAAGTGGTGAAGAAGGAAAAAAAAATCCATGCTAATTTTGCTATTGCACCTCAAACTGCAAAAGTTGCCTCCACAATGAGTGATAAGCACTTAAGAAAAATGGAGAAGACTTTAAATTTGTAGCTGGAAGATATGATCAGAAAATGAACTCCTATTAACATCAATGCCTTGCACCACAAAGCATTGAAGCTATACGAAAACTTCAGCAGGTAGGGAATGGTTGCACAGATTTAGGAACAGTTTTGGACTTAAACATATAAAATTAAGTGGTGAGACTGCTTCTGCCAATAAAGCAGCTGCTTTCACATTTCCAGATCAGTTGAAGATGCTGATTGAGGAGAAAAGTTACCAGCCAAACCAGATGTTCAATTGTAATAAAACCAGGGTCTTCTGGGAAAAACATGCCTAGTAGAATCTATATTCATAAAACCACAAAGGTAGCATAGGGCATAAAGCATAGAAGGGCAGATTAACTCTGGTCCTTTGTGGCAATTCATCAGGGCATATGAAATATCCAGGTGTAGTGTACAAATTAAAGAACCCACCCATTCTTAAAAACAAAAATGAACTGTATCTGCTGCATGAGTAACAGCCATCTTGTTTACAGAATAGTTTCACCAATGCTTCATCTCAGAAGTTTAAAAAAAATACAGCTCAAGCTTTGGAATTTAAAGTCCTATTAATAGTAGACAATGTACATGGCCATCCTGAATCTGTGCTCTGAAAATGAGTATGTCAGTGCTGTTTTCTTACCTCCCAATACAACATCACTGATTCAGTCCCTTGACCAGGACATCATTTGTTTTGTCAAGGTCTGGTATTTGATCACATTCTAGCAGCAGTTGATGCAGACTCTAATGTGGTCATAATGCAGTGCTGGAAATCCTTCCTTACTGCTCATGCAAAAATGTTTATCAAAGCTTCAATGGATGCATTAAAACGAGAAACTATAGATCCCAGTCGGGAAAACTTGTGGAATGAAGCTGTGGCTCATGCACATATCCTTCCTGGGATTGATGGAGAAGTTAGGAGAATCATTCATGCAGCAAGATAACTTAGTGGAGAAGGATTTCTTGACCTGCTAGATGAGGAAATGGAGGAACTTACTGATGTCCATGAAGTTATTCATTAACCAATGAATACCTGGAGGAACTTGTTAAGAAGCCTTCAGAGAAAGAAGAAGAAACAGAAGCAGAATCAGCAATGTGGACATTAGAGAAATTTGCCAGTTTTTCAAATTGCACAGACATTAAAGGACAAAATTATGGAATATGATCATTGAATTGAAGGTAGCATTAAAGTCACCCACATAATCATGGAAGGATTACAACCTCTGCAGAAACACTTTGATTAGTTAAGAAAAAGAGAACAATTTCTAATTACTATGTTCTTGCGAAAGGTTCCAGCAAAAATACCTTCAGACATTGACATGTCTGCTCGTGACATAGACATCCAGCTGTTGACATCATCCTGGAACTATAATTCAGGACTGCCTTCTGGCAAGTATCCTTCTGATGATGATCTGCCTTCTGATGTATTGTCAGAAGGTCAATACTCACCTAACACTACAGCAAGGAGATGCTAGCATTAGGCTACTATGGACTTTCTGCATATGGAAACATTTTGCTCCCATCTCTTTTTGGACCACATGTTATTGTTAATCAGATGTACACTGGCTTTGGTCTGCAAATAATGTCTACAAAGCCTACTTTCTCTTAAAGTTTTGTCAGGTTTCAGGGTCTTCTCTCCAAGCTGCATAATCATTTTCGTACCTATGTCAATTATCTCACTGAAAAAAAAAATACTGTTTGCTATTATCTGTGTTTTTTTGTATCCACAGTAAGTCCTGGAACATAACCTCTGCAGATACTGGAACCTGCTGTATATCTGTCCCCTGTATATCTGTCCCCTAAATGATGGTAGTGATGCAAACTCAAAATAATTGGGCTCACAAATGAAAAGACAGTTATGCTATTTTAGTCTTTACATTTGATACAAAAAGAGAAGATGGAAGAAAATTCAATTATTTGATTGTTTTTTAATCAAACAAATACGGAAAACCAGAAATGTTCTAAAAACCTGTAGTTAGTTCTAAAATCTATTTTTCCTAAAGTATTTTGAGTGAGAAATATTCTTCATTAGTAGGTATAGCACACAGAAGTGCAGTGAGGAATTTGATACACACATTATTTTATTTTTAGTGAGTTAGCTTTCTCTAGCTGTAAAAAGGAATTAAAACAGTATGGTGTTATTCCATGCAGTGAATACTGATGGGTTTGCTCTTGCTGGCTTAGTTCATAATTAGCTTCCAAATTTTCTGAAATAACCTTCAGCAAAAGATGATTGTGGTTTCTACCAAGAGTTCTTCAAGAAAGCTCAGGATATTCTTTTACCTGGGCAGACCCTCTGCCTGCCTTCCCTTCTGATATCATTTTACCTAACAAACCTTATCATGGATCTGATGAAGTGGATTTTAGTCTAAGAAAATTATGGCGGAGTAAATTTGTTGGCTTTTAAGTTGCTTTAGGACTGCATTGTTTTTGCTGTGATGTTAGAAAAATTGTTATTGCTGTAGAATAGGTCTGTCACCCAATTCCTATGAGCCCCACCCAGCCCTTCCAGTAATGAGGGAGGATACTAGTATTAATTCCTCAGCACCCGGAGAGTCATATTTAACCAGCCAATTTCTATAAAAACTTGTCCTTCTGAAAGAGAAAAGAATTAGTGGTAGGTGCTAGAAAGTATCATTTTCATGGATTGTATAGGGCTTTGGGCACATCATTCACAAGTCTCCCATTCTGAACTTTGGCAGAATTGTAATTTTTGAGAATTCTTGATTCAAGGAAGGATGATTCAGTGGGGAATCAATCTAATTGTGGCAATATCCTGTGCTATGATACCCATGACTGTGGTACAAATCATTATTTTTGTATAACAGTACCCTTCTTCACTCAACCAAAAGCAGATGGAAGAATATGAACATAATCAAATTTGGTGAATACTTCTACATGTTAGGGTCACATGCTAGGATTCAAGCCTTCTGCAGATCTTGAACGTGACCAGAGTGATACAATAAGGGATCCAGTTCAAGGAGTACTATTAGGTCTGACCAAAGAAAGGTACAAGAGGAAAACCAACTAAAACACCCAGATTCTAAGAAATTAAAGGAGTTTGGGGTTACAATCTAAATTTTATTGTAGTATAGAATCTTGCTATTCAGTGTAGTAGGGCTTACTTCTGAGTAGATATTCATAGGTTTGCACTGTTAATTAATCAATCATAGCTGCATAGTTAATTGATCACATCTGCATATATTTTCATTTGAAATTAAAATACGCTTCTGAAGAAAAAGTGTATTTTCTCTTATTACATATTTTCCCTTATCTACTTTGCTTTGTTTATTGGTCCTTAAACTATCATGTTAATAGAATTGATTGTTTAAAGCTGGTGTGGACAACAATGGCCATACAAGTATTGTTGGATTGCAGCTTCCAGAATCCAGCATCATTGCCTATGTTGGTTATGCTAGCTGAGGCTTTTAGATGGCTAGACTTGAATATTCACATTTAAAGAATGTAAAACTGAAGGGGTTAAATCCAATGCCACTTGAATAGGAAAAATAAGTGAATTGAATTGTGTCTCTGAGTGAAACAGTAGATGTCTTTGTCTTATCTCAAATTTTAGGAATGGCCTTGCAACACTCACTCAGGCGTCTGGGAACTAAGGGAGTCAACATACTCCCTGCTATCTCATTTTGGCCACATGCATCATTTTGTATCATTTTCTAACTAACTCTTTGTTCTCTTCTGTGCAAGTTAATGATGTAATGGGAAAGTTAACCAAAGATCTTTTCTTCTGTGATGGGCTGGCTAAATGAATGATTGATTGATGACATAGAAGACCAAAGGTATATAGTGATGCTACCTCATTTAATTGGCACGACAATCCTGGAATATTTGTCATCCTTGCGCAAGTAATTGTTAACAATAAAATGGCTTTTTGATTTTTCCCTGGAAACCTGGTCTTCGTCTCTTTTCTGGCCACAACAAAACCTAGAGGTGAAGATTGTTTGCTCTTACTCTTATGATAGCCATGTTTAAATATATGAAGGGATCTCATGTTGAAGAGGGAGCAGGCTTGTTTTCTTCTGCTCCAGAGACTAGGATGAAGAGCAATTGATTCAAGCTGCAGGAAGAGAGATTCCACCCAAACCTCAAGAAGAACTTCCTGATGGTCAGAGCTGTCCAGCAGTGGAATATGCTGCCTGGGAGTGTGGTGGAATCTCCTTCTTTGGAGGTTTTTAAGCAGAGCCTGGATGGCCATCTGTTGGAAGTGCTTTGATGTATGTTCCTGCATAGCAGGGGGTTGGACTGGATGGCCCCTGGAGTCTCTTCCAACTCTATGATTCTATGATTCCTATCAGCTATTCCTGCACCAATCTGGCTACTGTATATTGCAGTATCAGCACACCTCCCTTGTCATCTCTCATGCAGAGTGCATTACAGTTATCAAAATGGGAAGTCATTAGAGCACAAACAACTGTGGCTAGGTTATTTCTATCTAAGAAAGTCTGTAGTTGGTAGACCATCTTCCACTGATGAAACTAGAAACCTCATTCCTAAATGGTACATTAACAGACTTGCTGAAGTGATAACATTGTCATTTGGGTGTATCGGATGCACGTCTCTTTCTTTACTCCAACAATGAAGTATAGGTCTATTTGTTCACAGTTCTCAAAATAGTTCAATTGGCTTTTTTTAAAATAATTGCCAGATATCATAGAATAGCCTAGGCTTTTTTTTCTTAATTCATCCTAATAAGTTCATACAGAACATGATGTCACATAAGCTTTTTGGGATAATTGCTTGACCTGCACAAGAAAACGTTTTCATCTTATCTGTTTGTGGTTATACAGGTAATAATTTTGCCTATGTTGTGTTGCCCTGTCCATTTCCCCAGAGTCTTCAAAATAAGTATATGTTAGTTGGCATCCATGAATAATAAGAGAAACAGCAGCAGATGACATAATGCTACCTCAACCCAAGCTTACCATATCATACTGATTTTCTAAAATGCAGTTTAATTCTCTCTAATAGACTTTAAGCAAGAATGCTTTATGAAAACATCTGAAAGAAACAACAGATATTTAACAGATCATATGATAACAAAGGAGAGCCAGCATAGTGTGGTGCTTTGAGTATTGGTCTATGACCCTGAAAACCAGAATTTGATTCCCCACGCAGCCATGGAAACCCCCTGAGTAACCTAGAGCACAATTCTATCTCAATCCAGGCAGCAAGCCAGAGCTTGCGGCTGCACAGCTGATAGCCAGGACATAACATAGGCAAAGTAGCAAACAAAAAAAAACAACAGAACAGATCAAAATCAGTCACTTACTTTTACTCAGTAAATAAAGGGTCAAAAGCATTAACAGGGTCCAATAGAATCCAAAGGCAGAGCAAAAAAAGACCAAAGTCAACACAATCCAAGAAATACAACCAGCAGGCAGGAAGGTCAAATAAGCTCTTACAACTCCTGGAGGAGAAGGGCTGAGCCTCTATAGGTCAGCAGCTTAATGCAGGTGCCTCCTAACTAGTTGCTGTCTCCTATAAATCCTTTGACAACTGTGCAAGCTCTCCTTTTGCTGTCTACATTTGGCAGAGGTAGGTAGAGATAAGTTATCTTCTGTATCCACTGCACTCTGTTCTGTCTCTGGGATTTGTGGCTCTGTAACCTCCTCCAGTTCAGCAGGTCCATTTCCATGTTCTGGAAGCAGGCATGACAGGCACATCACATCCTCTCAGCCCCAGAAAACCCTGTGATAGGTACTGTCAGCCCCAAGAAGGGAGTGGGAGAGCTAGCAGAGTCCTGCTGGGGGAGTCAAGCAAGCACTTACTCAAAGGGAGTCCTTCTACCTAAGCCAGAGTGACAAGTGAAAACCATAGTCAGAGTTCCAAAAGCCAGGGGTCAGGAGCCAAGAAATCAATCCAAGGTATCAGGAGCCAGGTGCTGGAAGCAAGGAACAGGGAAGGGCTTGTAAGAAGCTTACCACAAGCAAAAGAAGGCTTCCAGGCAGGCAGTTATACAGCTCAGGCACAGTGTGGCCAGTTACCACTTCTTGAACTTAATCAAGGAAGCCTACCTTTGCTCAGCTCTCCGCCTTGTTTGTGGGCTGATTGGCACAGGCTCCAAACCATCTTCAGAACTGGATCCCTGTTGCCCTAAAGGAGCAGGCAGAGGAGCATCTGAGCCTGCTTGGTCCATGGCAGCAGGGGAAGCTCTTGAGCTGCAGGACTCATCTCCAGCCAGAGCCACAGGGACCAACAGCTGCTACTCGTCATCAGCAGCTCTGACAGGGGCTTCAGTTATCACAGGTACACCTTGGGGTCACCATAAGTTGGAAATGATTTGAAGACACACACAATCATAACAAAAAGCCTCTACAACAAGGATGGGAATCTCCAGTCAAAGAACTAAATTCATGGACATTCCCCATCCAGCCCATGGACATTTTGCATTTTGCTCAGCCCCACTGCCCTTCCTACAGCATTGGGTAGAGAAATCCCTGCTCTTACAAGCAATCAGTCACCAGCAATAACAGTGGCAAACCCCAGTCCATCATCTGCCCCACCCCTTCTCCAATAATGGAGGAAGTAGGGAAGGTGAAGTGCTCACCTGGAAAAATTCTCCTCTAGGCTATGTAGCTCAGTTAGTACTCCACCCATTTTGTGTTCTCCCCAGCTGAGCTGAGCTGAGCTGTACTGCTTGTTAATCAGAACACAATAGTGTAACTAACTAACAAAACAGAAGTATCATAATACCAGGACATTTTTACATGGATTTTTGTAAAACAGATTTGGGGGACCCAGCATCTCTCCCAGGCTGCTCTGTGGCATGAATGATATTGGGGCATGGGACTATTAACTGTTTCCAGGTGCTTCAGTCAGAGACTCATATGGGTACCCAGATTTATCCATCTTCACTTCCACAGCTAAGGAAGACAGAGGATAGGCAAAACTTTGATGGTGCCATGCTGCATACCTTGTGAAATGCTGACTGAACTCTGTACCTTAAAGAGGATCTTGTTCATTCTTCTCTCTCTCTCTCTCTCTCCCTCCCCAGTTTATTTAGAAACTGGATTTACTCAACCCCATCTTTCCAGGGGAAAGTTCTAGATCCAGTCTGAGCCATGCACTTAGAGAAATAGTTCTCCAGCCATGCAACTCCATCAGAGTTACCAGGGCTTGAAGGAGATTCTGTGTGTGTAATCTTCTCCCTTAAAGGAAAGATCCAGACCATTTTTTTTACATGAAAAAGGTAAATCTTTGCTTATTTCATTCTCATGTGCAAGTGTAAAGAAAATAGAAAGTTTTGTCCCCACTGGCCAAGATTATTTTTTCTGTAAAAATCTGTGATCATCCCTGTGAACACCAGTCTATTTACCACACAGTGTATCACAGCCACAAGAAATAATAAATAGTATCACTTTGCAATGACAGGCAAACCTAAAATTGCTGTAAGAATGATCATAACAGAGATTCACACAAATAGTTAAAAGAGAAGTTTGCAATAGCATTTTGTTATACAAAGTAAGAAGTGTATTCATTTACCTAAAGCTTTTGCTATGCTGTGCAAGTAGAAACATAAACTAACGAGACAACTTCTGTTAATTGGCAAATGATGTCCCTAGGATGTTATCTCCATTTATGGGCATAATGACAGACATTCTTTCTCTTTCTTTTTTATATGCCCCTCCACTAAATATGCAGGCCTTGTTTTTCCTCTCCTCTCTCCTGTTCTCCTCCCAGCATCCAGTGCTGCAACTGCAGACACTATAAAAATATATTAGATAACAGGGAGGAAAGGTGGAGGAAAAGCTCAGAATGACAAATGAAATCAGCATCACTAGATAGAGTTAGCAGAAGCCCTTCTGAAGGGAAGGGTCAATGACAATAAGAGACGAAAATCTGTGAAAGTCCTTTGTCCTTCTTCCACCAGATGAGCAGAAACATTAAACTCTCAAGGGACTGTGCTGCCTGAAGTCACATAATCCTACATATGCCCCCCAAAAAGAGGATGTTAAGAGTTGTGCAAAGGTGTGGCATTAATTGTCTCAATGCAATTGCATTAAAGTAATTAATGTACTTGTTTTTAAACAACTGTGTAAATAGCAGCTGATGGACGCTCCCCCCCCATACAATTAGCAGCATGGAAGAAAATTATTTTCACCATCATCAAAGCTGGGGTCTGCTGCTCCTTGGATCACCATGTGATTGCTGTATACATTTTGAGTACTTCCACATTAACTACATTCAGATAATATCATGTTTAGTTTAGTTCTATGAATGTGATCCAGGATATAAAGTTGATCAAGTAGCCAATGAGGCTTGGATTCAGTAGAGCTTGTAGTATGTTGGTACCAAATGTCAGCTGCCTGTCTTTTCTGCAATCAGTCAAAGGAACATAACATAATTAGAAGGCAAAACTTATCCTTATTACACCCGTTATCCAATGAAGTTTCTTGATACTCATGTTCTATTGAATGCATGTTCTGCTTATGTGATTCCCATATACATATGGTCACCATGTGAGCAGCGAGCTGGATTATACAGAGCTTGGGACTGATCAAGCAGGACGTCTCCAGTGTTCTTATTCAGGGCAGGCAAAGACCATAGATGAGCTGATCATCATGATGTTCCATATGCAGGAATGGGTGTTTTATGCTGTGAAAATAATGGCTGTTAAATATTGTTGTGCTTGAACGTAAATTCCAAATGAAAAACCAGATTGAATTAGTAAATTTCATCTGGCATCCATTTTTGGGACAGCTGATTCCCTACTTGACCATGGAAATCCACTGGATGACCTTGGGCATGTCACATACTCTCAGCCTCAAAAAACCTCATGAAACATTTTCCCTCGGATTGCTGTAAGTCAGAAATGACCTGAAGGCACACAACAACAACAGTTAGAGACAAATATATGGAAGCTGGGAAAAATGTGTGTGGACTTGAAGAATGCTGAAGGAAGAAAAGTATCCTTGAATTATTGTCAAAAAAGTTGCTAACAGAATGTTGAGGAATTTGGGCTGCCTTGACTCAAATGTTTACACAGACAAATGAAAAACTCCTGGACCTGGACAGACCATGAGAAATCCTTGGAGAAACTGAAAAAAATGAAAAGAGCTATTGTTTCTCCAGTCTTCTTTGCTAGTTATATGGCCTCTACCTCAGCATTTTTTAAAAATCATTTTATTAAAAATTCACAAATAAAACAATTAATTGTTGTTGTTATTTCTCATGACATATTCTTGATGCTTCCAATATGATCTGGATTTCATTTTCAATATCTCATATCCTAGCTATATCATTGTACTGCATTTTACAGCTATTTTACATGTTAGAACTTGCATTACATTCACCATTTTCCAGCTTCACGATAACGACCGCAATCATCTCAATCTTTTGAACACCTAGTACCATGAATTACAGACCTCTATCAGTCATCACCCAGCAACGACCCACAATCTGTCATTTCTTCTGAATTTCATCATCTGATTTCCCTTTTAATCTCTGAGAGACCATATCAGCATTTTTATTTTCAATGAAAGTTCCCCACCATTGCTCTATTGTAGGTATTTGCTGTGATTTCCATACCTTTGCATATTCAATGGCCTCTACCTCTGCATTGGAAGCACACAGAAACTGGATCATGATCACAAAGCATAGTTTCATTCTACCTTTCTTCACTATAGCCAGAAGAAATGCTACTGCTAGCCAACCATGTCTCTCTCTGCCTCTGGGAGTTCCTTCTTCATCACATCTGAGTGTTCTTGGATCCTCCTCTCCCTTTGCTCCCAGGGGCCTTATTGGTGACAGTTTTCCAACTTGCTGTCCTCTGGTAACCCCAGTCACAGTGGAGAACCCACCACAAAAGTAAACAGAAAAGCAAAGCTAGATTGCTCCTGCCAAGATAGGGTAGCTATTGCAGAAAGAGAAAGAAAGAATGAAAGTGGGAGGTGGATTGGAAGCTACTGTTGTCCTCTGGCCTTACAGTGAAGATTAGAAGTAACAAATGCACAGATGCTTCTGATGTAGGAGGTCCTGTACTGAAAAATAAGCAAATATATCTAGCTAAGCAGTGGGACATTTTGGAACAGAGATGATGAGTTTATATGAGTCAGACAACCTTTTAGTACTCACTACAAATATGTTTATTCTTATGATTCAGTTAATACAAAGTAAATTCTGTTTATGAGATTATTCAAGGTGCTTTTGTTTGTATAAGAGTGCAGTACAATGGAGGCTATAAAAACTGCCTTGCTCCTTCACCCCCTTTGATGGTCAGTGAAAAACTATATTAAATTGCACATAGTCTAAGAATGTGTGGAATAGTAAGGAAAGCTTTTACTGCAGCCAATATCTAAAAAAGAATTAAATATAAAATGCTACTTTATGCTACTATTGCCTTATTAAATTTTGCTGCTGTTTTACAAGCGCTGGTCCATGTATGAATAATGGAGGAACAGATGTACAGTTTTGCTGGGCCAGGGCCAGGGCCAGGTAGGATTTTCCCCCCTTTTATCTTTTTTTTCCCTACCCCATACTCTTTCTGGGGGACTTTTATGATTGGCTAAGTGTGGAGTCCTTAAATAGGAGGTCACTTGGTACTTTTGGTGAATGGGAGGCCTCTGGAGTTACCTCTTTAGGTCCTGAGATCCAGGTTGGGGTGGGGAAGGAGATTACCCTTGAGGCTGGCCTGAAGGGTTTCACCCTCACATAAGCCCTGTGGCTTGGGGATGGGGTTCTATGGGTGTGTCTTCAAGTAGGTGGCCAGATGGGGAGCAAGTCAGCTATTGGGTTGCCCTCAGGGTCAGGTGGTTCACCCAGAGGAAAGCTGAGGAGGAAGTCATGGAGTGACACCTAGCCTCAGCTGATCCTGTGCTCCTGATCCTGATCCTGTGTCCATTGAGTAATCTCCTCAGCCCTCTCCGTGCTGAGCCCCACTTCTCCGCTGTTTTTCCTGGACCAAGGACTTCAGGAAAAGGTGCAGTATTACCCCAGCTACAACCCCTTCAATATTCCCCTATCCAGTTTCCTCTCTTTTACTTCTTAATAGGTCTTGAGTGAGTGTGTGAGTGCGTTGGTGCGTGAGACTTTCATTCAATAAAATCATTTATTGGACATTTTTTGTTTGGTTTTTGGCTTGGCCTGACCCCATAAAAACTGGGTAAAAAGACCCTGCTAGGTTACCCTGCCTCTCGCATTGCTATTGCTCATGCTCTGTTTCCATTCCCCATCATGTGGAGCACATTGAGGTATCCTCCAAGGGACCCCAGAAATCAGGGTAACAGCTTCTCCAGGTGAACAGCATCCTTGAAGGAGGATAAGCAGACACAGGCACACCAGGAGCTAATCAGGTTGAGATGAGAGCCAACTGGCTCCAGCTTTTTGTAAGAAAGGCAGAGGTGGTGGCTTAATGCCAGAAACAACTTGTGTGTTGTTAGCGCTTGCCTTTGTGTGTACTACAGATTCCATGCTTGCCTTTTCTGACCTTTGTACTGTCTGACCTTGCTGCTCGCTGGATTCCTGACCTTTGGACCAACATTGGACCTTGCGACTGCTTCACCTTGACCAGGCAAGCTTTATTGCACTGCTTTACATTGTATTGTTTGGACTCCTTTGCCTGACAATGGACAGCCAGTGCCTATGACACATATATGAATCTCTTACTGGAAGAACATATGTAATCAAGCTCCCTGTGGTGGTAGTGGGAGGGGAGTAGTGGCTGCTGCTGGGTTGGCATGGTATAATAAATAAGCTATGGTTTGTCGGGCCAGTCTGGTTGCAATCAGAACCACTTGGGCAGGATGTGCTGGCATGCTGATTGTGTTCAATAAGCCAAGGTTCCTGAGGTGCTCTGGATATATGTGTAAATGCAACCACTCTCTATCCATTGTCACCAGGGAAGAAGGCATGCTTCCATCTTTGAAACAGGCCTTGATTACACATGGTCCTCTATTAAGAGAGTTGTGTGTGGATCAGCTCTTGTACAAGACAGGTTTCGCGTGGTTCCTTCATATATCATTGCAGCCATTTCTGCACTACACTGTTATAGTGCTCTTATTCTACTTTCAGCATCCTATGGAATCCTGGAGTTTGCACTTTAGGGAGGGGTATTTAGAATTCTCAGCCAGAAAGCTCTTTGGCCTCAGTAAACTACAAACCCCAGGGAACCCCCAGGGTTCCACAGGAGGTTGAAAGTGGAATAATGTCACTATAAACAGGGTAGTAAAGAAATGGCCTGCATCTGACTACAGCCAGTGTTCCCCAAGCATTTGCAACAGCAAATGTTTTCAGTCTACAATGGCTTCTTTTCATTCAAATACAAAGGTTCTGTCCCTTTTGAATTTTTTTTTCTGCAGTAGCAGCTTTCATTTTCCTGAGGAAATGGGCAAACTTTCATTCTACTTGGGGGAAGGTGGTAAAATATGAAGACACAGAGTCCAGTAATTTGCAGCTGATAGTGTAATAAAAGTTTAATTCAGGAATAGGGAAAGTGTGGCACAGGGCCCACATTCAGCCCACGCAGCTCCACTTTGAGGCCCCTGGGCTGCCTCTGAAGCCCCCTAAAGACCTCCGATCCCCCATTTTAAAATCTTCAGCAGCAGCAGCAGCAGCAGCATTATTTCATTTCTAGTCTTCTAATGTTGAAAACCACTCCTTTCACTTCTCACATACCTTTAAATTGTGGGGGAGAAAAAAACCCTTTAAAGTGGGCCAAAAATTATACAAGAAGTGATTCCACTTTTTAGTCACATCATGTGTTCTCGGGCAGCTGGCTGGGCTCATGCAGGAACAAAAGAAAATGGCCCTCACCACTTCTCAGGTTGCCTACCTCTGGTGTAAAAGAAGAGAACAATTGCATAACTGATCTTTGGTTTTATATCAGAAAAATGGCCTACATCAGAGTTGTCATGGAAGCCTAGGAAAGAAATATGTTCTTGAAGCAGTGTCCAACCCCTGCCATGTCAGTGAACTCTACAAAATGATACTTGTTTCGTCTTTACTGCAGATAATGAGAATGGTGGATGTATACCGACTGAGAGGCTGATATTTGTACAGATATATGCTGAAAAAAAAGATACGGAGGGAATATTGTAACATAGCTTGCATTTTGCAAAAAAGCAGGGGGAGGGAAAGCAATTGCTATGAGTGAATGTTCAGAAACGAAGTAATTATGGGTGTTGGTCATCTCTTCCAGAAAAACAAAATCTGAGGTTGGAGCCAGACTTAGTCATGCTTACCACAGTGCCACTGAAATCAATTGGGCTTAATATTGGTCATGACTAATTTGTCCTATTGATTTCGACGGATCTCATCATGGTATGACTAAGTCTCGATTCTTCCAAGCCAATGTATTTGAGTGTGGGTCAACCAATCAATACAATTATTAAAATCTCTTCACTTTCTCTGTTTTTGGAGGGAAGACAAGCACAGATTTTATTAACAAGTGGGATTTTTTATTTTAATTTTTTTAGCATAAAGTTTTTCTGGAGAATTTCAGCGTACATTGTGCTAAATTTATAAAATATTTCCCAAGAATTTGTGGTTATTGTAAGTGGAAATCTGGCAAAAGTACATTGTATGCCAGTTTGGAAAGTGAAAATACAAGAGCCAAGATCTTATTGAGCACTGGTGGTATAATTATGCAGAGAATCATGACATTCTGTGTTGTGCATATAGCAATTGCGATTGGCAAAGAGATTATTTCTGCTCATTCAACAAGGTTTGGGATGCTTTCCTGCACAGCTGGTAAAAATATGCATGTGTTTGATCCAATGGGAACTTTATTTCTAATTTTGTAATTCTGTTTATGTTTTTGTAAATCTGAATTCATTTTTTGGCATGTCAAATGTTGTATGCTTCATAAGCAATTGGAATGTTTTTTTCTCCCCATAGTTAACACATCTTATAAACTTTGCAATTCTACTCATGGGTATTTATTTATGGCTAGCTGGCTAGACTACAGGACTATACACCACAGGACTGAGCCTCATTTAGTGCAGTAGATGTATATCTTTACAGTCCTAGTGATGAGTACTGGCAGGATAAGGAAGAACAGGCAATATTTTTTTGGGGATAAAGGAAGAACATAACTTTATTGGTTGTAGCTATAGAGGCTTGGCCTAACATGGGGCAGTGGATTCAGGGACTGGTCAAGCTTCAAGCCAATCAATGGAAAACCCTTCAACAGGTCCAAATGCTGGAATGAGCCAAGAAATGGGAAATAGGGAATCCCAAATGGGCAGGAATCACTGTGTCGTTCTCCTGCCACCAAGAAATAAGGCATGTCTCATAGCTCCTAGGCTGGGTTTATCTTCACTAGCCTGTGCTTAAGGAGTCCCAAAAAGGGGGTGATGGGAATACTCTCTCAGAATACTGTCTTGTTACACTGAAAATCTAGGGGTCCCAGAGGGACACCTCAGTATGCTCCAAATGATGGGGAAAGTAAGCTCAATGGAGCACAAGCAACAGCAATGCGAGAGGCAGGGTAACCTAGTGAGATCTTTTACCCAGTTTTTACAGGGTCAGGCTCAGTCAGAAATCACACAAAAAGGTCCAATGAATGACTTTATTGAACAGTAATGGCTCTCATCAATGCAAACACACACACAAGCATTCAAGGGCTAAAAGAAATAAAGAGTGGAAATAAGATAGAGGGATTGTTGAAGGATTCATAGTTTGGGTGATACTGCACATTTTCATGAAGTCCTTGGTCCGGGAAGCAGCAAAAGAAATGGAACTCAGTGAAGAGACACTGAGGAGATCGCATGGCTATCAGGTGGGGGGAACGATGAGTTGATATGATCCTCTCCTTCTCCTCTAAACTAGTCCAAAAATGGGGACTATTTGTAGGAAAAATTTACCTTGAGGGCAAATCCTCTTCTGGGAAGAACAAAGGGAACAGCAACAGAAAACAACTTCACACCAGCATCTTCTTTGATATCGGAAGATAACAAGGTGTTATTCAAGTATCAGGATCTTCCGCCGCTTTGAGGCTGCGGTGTGAGTTTCTGGAGATAGATTTGGCCTGATAAGATTTTATTGCTTCCAGCGCCCAACTTTATAGGAAAACTCTTTACTCCCTTCAAGTTGGCTCCTTAAAAGTTGATGACCTTTTGTCCACCGTGGGTTAGCACAGCTTGAGGTCTCCTGTGGCTATGTGACTGGGGAGTTTACTGGCCTGACCTGGTTCATTCAATCGTATGACCGTTATTGCCTACGTGCTCATCTGGGTGACCTCTCTGGTGGGTTAGATTAACTTTTATATCAAAGTTGTAGACCCAGGGACAGGGTTTACCAAGGGGGCAACAGCCTCTCAATCTAGTTCAAAACCAAATGGCCCAAAATTGTGACAGAGAAGGGGAAATAATAATAATAATAATAATAATAATAATAATAATAATAATAACGATAATAATAGTTGTCGTTCTTGTTGTGTGCCTTTACTTCATTTCTGACTTATGGCGACCCTAAGATGAACCTATTGCAGGGTTTTCTTGGCAAGATTTATTCAGAAGGGGTTTTGCCTTCCTCTGAGTATGACTTGCCCAGGGTCACCCAGTGGGTTTCCATGGCCGAATGGGGATACAGAGCCCTGGTCTCCAGAGTCATAAGCCATTTCCGCACTAGGCTGTTATAGCGCTATGATTCCACTTTCAACATCCTATGGAATCCTGGTGTTTTCAGTTTAGGGGGCAAACCCCAGGATTCCATAGGATGTTGAAAATGGAATCATAGTGCTATAACAGTCTAGTGTGGAAATGCCATAGTCCAGAGCTCAAACCATTACACCATGCTGGCTGTCTATAGGTCTACCTGTATTTTGTTTTAAATCAACATTGCAAAATATCTTGGTTCCTAGATTGGGAGAAAGGTGGAATATAAATCAAATAGATACAATTTTAAAGTAAATAAACAAATAACCTGACACCACAAGCACCGTACCACTTGTCAATGCAAGAACACAGGCAAAGAGGAGTAGAAGATTGCTGCAGCCAGAGTGCAGCTGGACAACTGAAGGGAATGGTTTTAAATTCTCTAAGCAGACCAGATTGAGAGTTTCTCACTAAGGAGATATGTCCTGCTCTCCCAGATGAGCTGCTCAACTGGCTGGTTGAGCAGTGTCATGGGACCTCCACAAGAATCATGCAGGCTTCCAGGAAGACAATGTCATGCTGCCGGATAGGATGTCAGCTCATTGATTCTCCAAGCCCCTCAGCAGAGCTATGAGCAGGATCTCCAGGAGAGTCCAGAAGTCCATGTTTGGCTCATTACTTCAGGTGACCATTTATATTGTCTAGCCAACTGCATTTTCATTAACATTGATGGGAAGGGGAAGAAATCACCATTTAAACATTTGACTTTTTGACTGTTACTTCCTCTTTTTGCTGCTGTTGTTGCCATTGATGTTATCAACACAGAGCCAAGCTCAGGTGCAAAGAAACAATTCTGCCTAAGCAGAATTCCTAACTGACTCAGCGTTCCAATTTCATTTTTAAAAATGTTCATACCCAGGCAATCACAGGACTGACACTTAGCCAAAAGTGTGATAGTTATGATGTTATAATAAAGCAGTGCCTTTCATTTTACACCAGCACCTCTCTCCAGAATCTGGATTTGATTGCAAATGATTGTCTAGTGTATGGGTACACAGACAAAAGTGTCTAGCAGATGATCTGAAATGGGTTGTAATGAGTTTGATATACACTTAAGGCAAGTGGAACATAGGTTCACTTCTTTTTGTAAGTATTCTTCTGAGTATTAATTTATATAACCAGGATGTATCTCTGTTTAGGTCTTTTCTTTTTGGAAAATATTTTAATTAGGCCATTTTAAAAAAGGAAAAGAAGAGGAATTAAAAATATGTGGGATGCAAATATGAGTTAGGCTCAATAAATGAATATAAGCTGATCATGGCTAGAATTTTATTAGTGTGTTATGCTGGCATACTTTTCCTTATGACTGGGCATTTTTGCCTAATGTGGGGTGTTCATGTTCAATTTAGGGTTGTCAAAGCAGAGTTGTACATGTAGTGCCATTACATATTCATATTAGGCATGGATGTATGTTGTAAATTGCACATGGATGTGTGTGTGCCTTTTGTGTCTTGATTCAGTTGGCTATATAACTATTCAGGACATGAGTTGTGCAGCACAATGAAGGCATGATTCCACATGCAAAAATTTCTGCTACACAGCCCCAATGTAGAATCTCAGTTCATGCGTCCCCACTCCTGCAAAAAAATTACTTGAAGGTGATGGCCAGACTGGCCAGTTGGGGGTCCCTGAGAGAGAAGATGAAGGTGGCCTCCTTGGTGTTGGGTTGAGGCAGCTGTACCAGTGCATCTTGACATCTTGTATCAGTGACCATTTTGGTCAGGAAGAAAGTGGTGCTTCAGCACCATCTGGTAGTTGTTGAGTTGCCTGGCAAAACTGCTATTTAAGAAAGCATTGGATATCTCCTTACACAACATGGGAAGACATTGCTCCACTCGTTAACCCTGCATCATAAAGCTCCAAGAGGATTCTGGCCAACCTCTGTAGACTACATGCCTGTACATGGCTAAACAGTAAGCTCTTCTAACCATTGAGTAATGCATGGTGAATACTTTTTTTCTCACTTTGAGCCACAGTAACAATGCTTTGGGAGGCCTTGAAATTATAATTAATTAATCTTTGAAAGTAACTTTCTGAGCTCAGGTTCCAAGTGTCTGTGGTATTCAGCTCTCAAAAGGAAGAAATGAGATTTCTCTATCCTTAGTATTGTTGTTTTGAAAAGCTGAACTTTCTTGATTTGGCATTGAAGCCAACCACACAGCTGTCCACCTCCTGCAGTCTTTTCATGTTGGGCAGGGACTAGACCTCATGGGTGAACTGGTCAGATATCCTGTAAGAACACTCTGGGAGTTTCCTGAAGAAGATGGGGGCTTTGGGTATCCTAAACCATTTCAGCACTGGGTTAGCAGTAAGGTCTGATTCTCAGGGAAATTAGTAAGGAGTGGCACCACTTGCATGGAAGCTGGGGCCACAACTAACTAAGGTCACAACAAGTCACCCACACAATTCTTTTCTTTCTTATATTTACTCAGCAGGTTAGTTAGGACCATTGTGGGTGGTTTCTCATAGCGAATCAGCTGCATATCTTAAGGCTGAAAGCTGAAAGTTGGGTAGGTTCAGGCCCTGATATGCCATTCACGTTGAAAGTCATTACCAGAACTGTGCTCTGCTTTTCATCTGCCTATGTATATTTGCCCCTTCTTTACTTCCTTACTACCTACCTCTGAAGGTAGTAAACCTAATTAAAATATTTAAAAAGTGCAAAGCCAATCAAAAGCCCTGAAGCATTAAAATGTATTAAAAGCACAGGTGAAGAGAATAGTTGTTGCCTAGTATCAGTTATATAGTGAAATAGCTTCTAGACAGACAGGTCCAGTACAGAATCTCATTATCTGGGAACTAAGATGGAAAGACCCTCTCTCACCTAAATTCTGAAGGCAGGTATATACATAAAGGGCTTCTGAAGCAGGTCTAAACTCACAGGTAGATTTGTGCAGGGGAAGAAAGCTTTGCAGGTTCCCACAGCCTTTTCTATTTAGGTCTTTTGAAGTTAGAAGCAGCACTTTGAATGAACCCGGAAACAAACTGGTAGCCACTGCAACTCTTTTAACTTTTACATAATATGTTCTGTATTCAGTACCTAATAACAGTTCTGCATAGTGCCCTTAAAAGGAAACATGTATTATAATAACCCACCTGACTGTCACCCTTCATGTGGTTCACAGACAGAGAGATCTCAAAAATGTGGTGCCAATGAGAAAAAGGGACTGTTTTTGAAAACTGTAGCAGTTATATAATGATCTATATAAATTTTCTTTTTTAAAATGCAATATTTTATATTTTTAGTACTTACACATTGCTAAGAAAATGCATCCAAGATTGATTATCCAATTCAAGAATCGTGTGGCAAACACATTAAAACATCAGTCCAGTGTTATATGAGTCAATCCTACCTTTGTAATTCAAAAGCTTCACTTTTTAATCTTTAAACAATTACAGTATACACACAAGGAAAATCTAGTGTGATGCAACTTATATAGAGTTATAACTAATCCATCCTAAAGATGTAGCTCACTGATAAGCTGATGATGCAGTTCTTTGTAAATATGAATCCTGACTATAAAGCCTGAATCACACTTAAAAGAAAAGAAAAAATAAAATAAATGCAGCTGTTCTGAGATAGTCTGAAAATTTTTCCTTGATATAAACAGTTCTTCCAAAAGACCTACATTTCCCTTAGGCTTCAACACATTTGAATATTTCTTTCTTTTTTCTCTCTCCCTAGAATCATTTTCTGCCTCTTTTGAATACACATACAAAGCCATAATTCTCCACAATGACACATCCATTCTGGTAGCACTCTGCTTGATGCAATAAATGTTACATTATAGGTTCAACTGAAGACAAGTTGCAGGCACTCCTCTGCTTTTAGATGTGGAAAATGTAGGTTCTATGCAAATTTTCCTAGCAATAAAAAAACCCAGAAGCTTTAAAATGATGCTTTCCTCCAAACTATTAGTGAACCTCAAGGCAATGTTAATATATTTTAATATGTTAATTGTGTTTTTTTTAAAAAAATATGAATCCATCATAATCTAAAACCCATGATTTCTTCCCCAAAGAAAGCTAGAATGACAAATTGTTGTCAAGGTCTTTCTCTTTAGTGAAATGTTAAGTCTTACTAGCCATAGGCCCAATTCTGTCCTTTATGAACATAGCTGGAGACAGTGTCATGTCTTCTTCTCTTAACGGATACTTGGAGCTGGCTGGTGGAAGATGGAGCATATTCATTAACTGGCTGTCTCAGGGCAGGGGAACATCTTAGAATGACTCAACACTGTCCCCGCTTTGGTTGATTTTTCAAAGTGTCAGAAACAGAAAAAAGATTGAGTCACTTAATTGTCGAGATTATTCAGTCTGAAGAGTTCAAAGTATCACTTTTCTCAAACCCACTTTGGCATGTTTTAGAGCAATGCTACTCAAAGCGGTGATCTGTGAACCAGTTGCAAGCCATGACCCGTTAGCTGCAAACCCCTGGCAAGTTTCCAGGAAAGAAGTAAGTAAGTGTAGTTAGTGGCCATAAATGTGGTACAAGTCCCCAACCCATTGGGGGTCTCTTCCACATGAAACAGCTTAAGAAGTACTGTTTCAGAGTAGCATTTATTTCTTATGTTTATTCAAAGAATTCAACTCCTCTTCTTCTGTATTACAATATTATACATTTTCACCATGAGAAGACATGACTCATTGGAAAAGAAAACAATGATTGGTAAAGTAGAAAGTAGTAAGAAAAGAGGAAGGTCACATTACAGGTGGGTAAACTCATTCAAAGACGTTATGGCTTTGAGTTTGAAAGAGCTAAGCAGGGTTGTTGATAACAGGATGACTTGGGCCATTTCCACACGGGCATATTGCCCACGCTAGAGCGACCTCTCCTGGAGATCTTCTTCACCAGGGTCTGCACTAGAGCAGTTAAAAAAAATGAGGTTCTAGACCTCAAACTGCTCTAGCACAGCCCCGAGGGTGGCGCTGTGAGTTTTATAAAAACCACCTTCAAAAGTGGTTTTTATAAAACTTACCCGCGCTGCCCCGTAGCAGTCCCCGGTGAAGAACTGCAGAGATGCGGTAGTGCATCTCTGCAGATCTGCCCGGGGGCGGGCTTCCAGCTGGTGTGCTGTCCTAATTGGCGGAGTGCCGCCGCAAGCCGCCGGCCACCATTTTGGGCGCCGCCAAGCGCCGCCGAATGGCGCTGAATGGCGCCGAAATTCGGCGGCATTTGGAACAGCAGATCCACACTCTCCACAGAGATGGAGCAACCTGCTCACGGGTAAGTTCTGCCCCTGCGTGCGCGGCCCCGTTTTGGCCTTCCCCCGTGAGTAAAGGGCCTTGGAGTCTCTAATTCAGTGGGTCTAAGTTGACTTGACAGCAGTTAACAACAACATTTTCACCTGTCCAATAACATCAGGAAAGAAATTTCAGGTCCACTAGGGGTTAAGTTCCATGCACATTCTCTTTGTGGCATCTTTCCACAGAAAGCAGTCTGCTTTTCAAGCACTAAAAAACATAAGAATGGCTGAAGTTGTCCATTACAGAAAAGATTATGTGGACTACAACCCCCAGTACCCCTCAGGTAGCATATCCCTTGACTGTACTAGCTGTGGGGTCCTGAAAGCTGTGGTTCAAAATGCTTTTTCATGCTCTGGGCTGGAGGGAGATGTTTTCAAAAACTGTTATTATTGTTTATATTTTTAATATTGAGGTTCAACCAATCTTTAGCAGGTAAAAAGTTTGTGCTTGTACCACAGGGAAGGAAAATATATAGAGTTGTTTCCCTTGTCACTGTTAAGACACTGTTAACACAAATACTAACCAGAGAAAGAAAATAAATTGTTGAGTGCCAAGTACACAGGGAGTGAATAAACCTGAAAACCATAGATCTGCCAAATACAAGACAAAACCACTATTTGATGAACTTGTACTCTGAATAAAACAATATCAGCAAGAAAATAATGGTTAACAGGTTAAAATACTGAGTATACTACTTAGGGAGGAAAAATGATACATTGCCGTAGTGCATCAACATGCCTAACTGAAAGGTAAATAAAAGCAGCTTTTGGCTTCTTGAAACAAGAAGCTAATTAATAAACCAGCCTTTTACAATGTTTTTACCCTGGAAGAACCCTTGAAATAATTTTCAGGTCTCAAGGAATCCCTGCATAAAAGTTATTATATCTACAGGTTACAAAAAAAAAAAAAAAGATTTTTTTCTGGTTACAATCTCTCACAGGTACACTAGTGTGGCAGGCCCTGATTTCTCACTAGATTGATATTGCAGTTCCAACCTAATAAGGCACCCCGACACTCTCACTCAACCCTTCCCCCACTCTTTAAAAACCACTTTCATGTAAAAGGGTGAGGGTCTTAAGTATTCCCTCAGAGACAAATAGTTTATTTATGGTAGGGTGTTCTTCCTTGTTACTAGTTACTTTAGACAACTCAGGCAGACTCAGTAGTTATAAAACAAACTGTATCCTTTATGGTAGTAACATTAGAAATAAAGTATCTTGTTAAGATTTATGTAAAGTACAGTGTTGTTACATAAACTAGTTCAAACTTCTCACCATCTGTGCTAATAACTCCGAGCCTTAGACACCAGTTATCTGTGTGTTTTTCCTTGGCTGCTTAAACTCAACCCAGCCACCCTCTCTGGCCAAGATCTTACTGAAGGCATTTACAAATGGTATCTCTGCCTTATATATAATTCCTCGCATCCATAAGCCCCTCCCATGCACAACAGTGTGCTGGGTTTCACTGTTAAAGTACTATCCCTGTTGCCTAGCAACCTGACATCAAATTGCACTTGCATTCCAAATAGCTGACCACCAAAGCAACTTTATCATACCTAGTGACCAGCTCTAAGAAGGGGTGCATGTGGTGTAACTGCCAATGCTGATAATAGCCTATCACATCCCTCTAGCTGTCATCTGGGCTGAGGGATCCAGAAATGCTCCCAAGCTGAGAACACAGACTTTCAGGGAAGTGTAAACCCATCCAGAACTCGCTGATACACCTCCAAACCCAGGTTATGATCCTTGACAGTGAGCACCTCCATCTTGTCTGGATTCAGCTTCAGATTTTTTTTCCTCATCCAGCCCATTACCTTCGCCAGGCATTCATTCAGAAGAGACAACCTGTCCTTAGCTGAAGCTGTTTTTGAATGCATGGAGAAATATATTTGGGTGTCATCAGTATATTAGTAGCACCCTGTCCCTGTTGAGATATACTGCTTCAGACAGCCCTGTCTGTCTGCAATCAGAAAGGGTTAATAAGTCTTGTTGACTCTGCTGCCATGGTGATGAAGTTGTAAAGTTTCCCTGCTGTTTTCCCAGCTAGCGAAGCTAGATAATGCTCGCTGAGATTTTGTCCCTGCTCTGTTCCCAAAACATGTAGCCGCATAACACCTGCTATATCTCATGTGTATTGTTGTGGCTGAACTGAGTCCTGTTCCCATCATGTGTAACTCTAAGAAGTTTGTTGACTGAAAACTGTACAAAAGAGCTGCTGAGAATGGGCAGTTCTCTTCTCTTCTTTTCCTTTCCTCCTGTGGGTTTGAAGAAATGCTGTGTTCTCTCCTCTGTGGGAGAGATGGATTTTACATAGAACTTTATGCTAACATGTATTCCTGCTTTTAAGCTTCATGCTTACAATAAACTGAGTAGTAATTAGATCCAGCTGTGTGGCCTCAATTCACTGGCAGTTTTTGATGGGACTCAAGAAGTTTTTGTGTTTTGCTTTCAAGCGCAGCCTTTTCCTGTGGGTCATGCCCACGTTTTATGGCATGTTCCCCGGTTTTTCCCGACAGTCCCATGCTTCTGGATGATCTCTCACAGTGGTTTTATGTAGATGTTGAACAGCACTGGAGATAAATAGTGCCTTGTGGTATGTCACATAACGTCTTTTTTTTTTTTTTTGAGCTATCCCCAAGCACCACCATCTGGAATCTACCTGAGAGACAAGATCCGAACCACTGAAGCACAGAGCCTCCAATTTCCTCAAGCATTCCAGAAGGATACCATGGTTGATGGCATTGAATGCTGCTGAGAGGTCCAAAAATACCAACAGACACACATTCCCTTTGTCAATGCTCAGGTAAAAATTATCCACTAAGGTGACCATATTGCTCTCAACTCCATATTCTGCTCTGAATCCAACTTGAAATGGGTCTAGATAGCTTGTTTAATCCAAGACTGTCTAGAGTTGGGACGCAACTGCCCTCTTGACCTTTCCCAGTAAAGGGAGATTTGATATCGATCTTTAGTTGTTTAAGTCCAGACAGTTCAGAGAAGGCTTTTTTAAAAAAAAAAAAAAAAAGTGGTCATATCACCAGGATTTTTTAAACAAGATGAAAAGCTTCCCTCCCAGAGAAATGCATTAATAATTACCATTGCAGCTGAGCTCTAACTGCATCCCCTCTCTGAATGACCAACCAGGAAGGACAGGGAACAAGAGGACAAATGGTCTTCCTTACTCATCCTAGATGTTTGTCCACATCTGCAGTACTCACTAACTGAAAATGATTCAATGTAATCCTACTCACAGAGTTGCCGGACACCTGATTGCCAACTTCTACTATAAAAATGGCATCTGAAGGCTCTAGAATTGGATTCAAGGAGGAAGGTGCCTGAGTCAGATCCCTCACCACTCTGAATAGTTCAGCTGGATGTGAATTTGCAGATGCAATATGTGCTGAGAAGCTTTTTTCACTGTATCTGTTGGCACCTGATCGGAATGAAGATGTTCTCTATATCATATCTTGTTGGATATAAATCATGTTTTCAGCCAAGTGCGCTCCAGTTGTTGTCCTTTCTATGTTACCTCTCTGATATCTTCTGTGTATCAAAATAAAAATCTGCTTGTCTGTAGATATGTTAAAAAATATGGTTTGCAGAAATATCTTTCAGTTTTTCAAATGAAGCATTCTTTGCTACAGCATGTATGAACAATACTACAGAAAGCTCATATCATGTATTCTGTAAAGAAAAACAAAAGAACATATGAACTGTGAAAATGAGCAGATGATTTTCTGAGAGCCATCAACATATCATTTATATTTTGGACACCATCTGGTCACAAAAGTAAAGGCTAAAATTGTATAACCTTAAAGGCATGAAAAAAACTATTGCACCATATGTACTATTTTGAAAAAAGAAGTAAATAGCACTATAGGGGAGCATGAAATAAGTAGAGGTATATTGATGAAATTAAATATCCCAATGCAAACATTTCTCTGCACTTAAGAGACTTTCTGTGCAAATGAATTTCTCCATTTGTTTTAGTCAAGAAGACAGCTAAATGGATTGAAAGACACTGGCCTAATCCTAACATTAGGTCCAACTAGAGTAGACTTATTGAAGCAATTTGATTTACCTACATGTTGACTAATCAGCAAGTGATTCAATGAGCCTGCTGTGGTTGACACTAACCAACAGGATTTCAGACTTTGTATGTTAGAGCTGTACTTCCCACTGAATTCAAATAGGTGCTCCCTGTGTACATGAGGATGTATCCAAAGTTATTAAGTTGCTGCCAGGATACCTCCATTACTGCTGTACCAGGCATTTATTATTCATCACATATTACCTAGAGGGCAGGCAACTTTATAGAGGTCTGCATCTTCACTATTTGAATCTGGAGAAGAACGTTTGAGGTAAATGATGCTCGAATCATAACAAAAATGAATATTGTACATTGGATAAATTAATATATAGAACAAAATAATAATAAAGCTAGTATTATTAACACCAAGAGGAGATTTTCTATAAGTATGTATGTATGTACGTTTGATTTATATCCTATCTACCTCCCAGTGTGGGACCCAAGATGGTGTAATATCTAAGTTATAAATACAGTTAAAACAATGGATACTATGAAAGTTTTAAACGCAATTAAATAAACAACCATGTTTGTCATAACTTACCCTCTGGAGTTGGAAGATTCAGACACAGAGGAGTCAGATTTCCAGGAGCTTATGGCTCCTGATGACAGTGTCCTCTCCAAGGCTGAGAAGCGGGAGCCTAAGGCAGTTGGGAGGCTTGCTCCCCAGTAGGAGATGGAAGACATTAAGGATGTGCTATCATCCTTTGAAGATCATCAAAGAGATAAGGAGAGACTACTCAGATTCCAACAGCTGTTAAGTAGGAGATGTTGACTCATTTAGCACTTGGAGTTTTGAGATAGCTGCCTATAAATCTCCCAGCAGCTCCTTGGCATATTTGTCGCTTACAACTATTCTATCTTGGTCACTGGCAGTACTATTTGGTATTAATATTTTCTTGACCCTGGACTGGATACGACTGGCTGAGTCTGTTTTATTCCTTACTAGCTTTGTTTATCTGGACTACTGACTTGCTGTAAGGACTTCTGGATTGCCAGATGACCACTCTTTTGTTTCTCCTTTCATCTTTCTGGGTGACCTGTGACCGAATTGGACTGGACTAATTATCTGACAGCTCTTGCATTCCATCTGCTTGACTCCTGGGTCACTTGCTGACTGGAGCATAGGACAATATTAAAAACAGTGGCTGCCATCCTGCGTTGCATTATGGACTTTTAACCTAGGGTCACAGATCTGTAACTGCTCTGAATTAAGTTCTGCTACATATTCATGATTGTGGTGCTGTTGCCATGATCATAAATGCCCCCAGAACCCACTCTGAGAAGCTCTGAGTGATGGAGGTCTGTGACTTTGTCCAGTGGGGCAATTCAGAATGATGTTGCCAAGCCTTTCCTGCCCCCAAGTTGTGGAGCAAGGAGGAGATTTGAAACTGCGGCAGGGATTGGGCAGGAGAGAGCTGGCTGCATGATCTTGAAGCACCTTGCTTGACTGTATATCAGATTTCACTTGCTCAGAGTGGCTTTGTGGAATTTATGGTGGATTTTGGGTGTTGTGTCCTTAGATCATTCAATGTTACATTTATGTAGCTATGAATAGAATGCAAGAACTTTTGTATTTTAAAAAATATTTGTAATGTTTTAATTGTTCATTGCCTTGGGAGCTCTTGTGGACTGGGAGGCAATACGGAAGGAAGGAAGGAAGGAAGGAAGGAAGGAAGGAAGGAAGGAAGGAAGGAAAGAAAGAAAGAAAGAAAGAAAGAAAGAAAGAAAGAAAGAAAGAAAGAAAGACAGACAGACAGACAGACAGACAGACAGACAGACAGACAGACGGAATCTAGGCCAGAATGCAAGATTGTTCTGTTTATATAGCTACAAATGCAATGCAAGATCTAGACCATTAATTTAAGATAGTTAGAAAGGCAGTAAGAATATTGTAACTATGTTAGAAATATAGCAAAACCCAATTAAAAGACTTTATGCAATAGCCAGTTAACAGTCAAAGGCCTGGGTAAATAAGATGGAGACCAGAATCAGGGCCAACCTAACTACCTCAGGCAGAGAATTCCATAACTTGGAGCAGCCACTGAGAATGCTGGCCATTTCCATACTACACTGTTATAGTGCTATCATTCCACTTTCAACATCCTATGGGAATCCTGGGTTTAGGGAGGAGCATTTAGAATTCTCAGCCAGACAGCTCTTTGGCCTCAGTAAACTACAAAACCCAGAATTCCACAGGACGTTGAAAATGGAATAATAGCACTATAACAGTGTAGTGAAGAAATGGCAGCTGTCTCTCATGTCCTTACCAGCCATATCAGTGATGGTGGTGGGACTGAGAAAAAGTCCTCCTCCCAAGGATCTTAAAACTATCCTGTACCTAGCAATCATATTTTCTATTGCCTTTTCTTCCCATTTATAGAAGAGAAATCACATTTGAGTAATGCGGTAAATCCAGTGGAATTAAATGAAATACTGTGAAATAGTTGTGAAGTGAAATCAGAGTCGTACCTTAAATATCACAATGTACACGAGGCACAACTGCACACAAGAAGGAGAAATTAATAGTAGAGAATCAAGCCAGGGTGGTACTAATTCTTTATTTTCACCACACTGTTTTAAACCCTTCTGTGTGAACTCTACTTCTTTTAATCATTTCATGTCTTCAAAGTACGAAAAGGAGCTACAGCAGGGACCTGTGTTCTTGGTTGCCTAGAAACTCTTTGGAAATCACCTGTTATGGACTGTCAGTCTTCAATGATAGCTTATACTGTTTCCATAGCCATTGTTTGCTCTTACTAATGGTGTAGAAGGCTTGTATATTTTGAACATTGAATGATGAAATTGACATTAGATTTCACAGCTGATGATTGGGGAAAAAAGCACATCAGTTGAAGGAGAAACAAAAAGACAGTACATATTCCTTCAAAAACTGATTGTCTGGGATCCAACAAACTGCAAGTGAAAGTTGGCTCCTAGAAGAAGATCTTTTCTCACTGTGCATCTGCCTATCTCCCCTCTCCCACTTCAGAGAAATTTGGGCTCTTCAACAATAGCATCAGGATGCAATGGAGAGATTACAGTTGCATTTTTGTTGATCAGATCAATAGATCAATACCTGCTCATTTTTAGACTGACAAGAATCCAAAGGATCCACCATGATGCAATGGTCTGATGTTGGACCAGGCGATGAGGGTATGAATCTTGGCTCAGCTATGGAAACCCACTGATGGACAAGTCATATTCCCTCAACCTTAGAGGAAGACAATGACAAATGTATCTTGCCAAGAAAACCCTATGGTAGGATTGACATAAATCAGAGTTTAGTTGAAGGCACATTAGTAACAACAGTAAAGAATCCAGAGACTCTGTGTGTGCGTGCGTATATGTATGTGTCTCAATCAATTAAGATATCCTTCCCAAGATGCTAATGATTCTCAATGTTTTTCTGGCAGTTTTTTTGGGATTTTCCTGTTACGTCAGGAGATGATTCAGTTAAAGTCATAATTGACCTCTGGAATGGGAAAATAGCTTAATTAGTGCACCTGATTGGTCATAAGCTTCATCTCCTGCTGCAAAGAGCCAAAAGACTTTTGGCTTTTTAGATGGTTGATGGTGATTAGAGTAATGCTGGCAGAAAATTTAGAGCAGGCCTGACTGAACACTGCCTAGAGCCAATCTGAAGGCCTCACTTATGACAGTGATATCTAAGAGAAAGAATTCTCTGCCACAATTACATCTGCATAGTCAGCTAATGCAGTTCTTTTTCAGGTGGTCAAAGGGCTATTTTATTCTTGCCCAAGGAAATAAAGGCCTTTTCCACAGGACAATGTCCTCCCAGCATGGGGTTACAAGAGGAGTGGGATCACAATGACACTTCTGCATGACATCAGTGCGGTCCTGCTCTTCTCACATCACCAGCCAGCATAATCACAGGGTATATCATTGATGGAAAAACTCTATTGATGGTCCCCAATTGTGTGAGCCTCCTATTGCAGCTGGCCATGCAGAAGGGTCGGAAGCATGATGATGCTCTTCCTTCCTCACTGCAGCATGTGAAGAAGGCTGGCTGCAGTGTGGAAGGAAGGGGTATGTCCCTTACACTCCCTTGCACAAGCAGCTGGTCACATGTGGAGAGGAGCATTGGGGACACACTCCCATCCTAGTAGAGGCACTGCTGGGATTGCAACAAGGTGACGTGTGAGAGCATTGTCCTGCGGAAAAGGCCAAAGTGTAGGTGATAGCCCCCTGCCATCTACTTGACTGGCTATTTTTGTGAATAAAATGTATCCGATCTATTCTGATGCATGCCTAAGCTAATACAGTACACTGGATGAGTGTTGGCCTCTGCTTGCCAAGTTATAATGGATCCTCTTCCATTTATTTGCAGTAGCCTGAGGAGGTGGACATCACTGAAGTGGCAAAAACTACTACATGCATACTTGGCTTTTGGCCTTTTTGTCTTATAAAAGCAGTCCATGGGAAGGATTGTGTGTGCATCCTGTTAAGTTGAGTGGCTTTTTGCAACCAGGCATGGAATGACCATACCAACAAGAGGTGGCGGCAAAATAAGCAACAAATCTCTCTAACATTCTGGATAATTTCCAGCAGTAGCCATGCTTGGCAAAAATGCTAGAGCATATGGTGGTGTCTCAGTTCCAGGAATCTGAGTGAGAATTATTTAATTCTTTTTAAATGTGACTTTAGCTTGTTTATGAGACAAAGACTGGTTTGGTTTGGGCAGAAAAAAATATGAAATGCATAGATATAAGTTGGGTGACACCTGACTTGACTACAGTACATGTGAAAGAGATCTATGAGTTTGAGTAGACCACAAGTGGAACATGAGTCACCAGTGTGATGCAGCAACTAAAAAAAATAAATGCAATTCTAGGCTGCATCAATAGGAGTATAGTGTCTAGGTCAAGAGAAGTGGTGGTACCACTCTATTCTGCTTTGAAAAGATCCCACCTGGAATACTGTGTCCAGTTCTGGGCACTACAGTTCAGGAGGGATATTGACAAGTTGGAACATGTCCAGAGACGGGTGACCAAAATGGTAGGAGGCCTGGAAACCATACCCAGTGAGAAGCAGTTTAGAGAGCTGGGTATGTTTAGCTTGGAGAAGAGAAGGTTAAGAGGTGACCTGATAGCTATGTTTAAATATTTGAAGGGATGTCATATGGAAGATGGAGCAAGCCTTTTTCTATCATATCAGAGACTACAACATAGAGCAATGGTTTTAAATGTCAGGAAAAGAGATTCCATCTAAACATTAGGAAGAACTTTCTGACAGTAAGAGCAGTTTGACAATGGAATACCCTGCCTTCTTTGGAGATTTTTAAACAAAGGCTGGATGGCCATCTATCAGTAATTCTTTGATGGTATATTCCTGCATGGCAGAGGGTTGGATTTGATAGTCTTTGTGGTCTCTTCCAGCTCTATGATTCTACGGTCTTCCTGGTAGATGTTCTGTACCAGAATGGATGAACAAGTCTGCCTCCTTTTGTTTTGCTGGACTTCTCAGTGTTTATACAGAGAAGATTAGTTACATCCTGCTTGGACTACTGTTTAAATATTTTATCTTTGAAAACATTTAAAATTTTCTACTGGTTCAGAATACTGTAGTCAGACTGTTGACTGGGGCTTGATACAAGGAGCATGTGACTGGGGATGTGAAAACATCTCTGTTTTAACCTTACTGAGTTTCTCCAAATCCCACCTGCATATTCTTCCCATTCTTGCTTTGTTTTGGACTATTATATTACCTTCCTGCATTGAAACTTATGCATATTTAATACACCTATTTTCCTAATGTGCACATTTATTTGCACAATTTTGGTTTGTGGAAACTTGATTTCTTAGAAATGCCCTGTAAACCTCACAAATGTGGAAATGCTTGAGTCACGGTACATGTTTTCTTTCAACAAGTCTTGAGAGCATCAGCGCTGCTACTCTAGTTAAGTGTGTAGTATTAAACAAAATTTCATGGCCTCTCTATATATAACTCACTTGCGACATCAGCTTCAGTGAGAATTGCTTTGTTTTCGGGCACAATTCATAGTGCTGGTTAATAGGTATAGTGATAAATATGGCTTGGAATCAGATGATTAGAAAGACTATATTCTCTTTTATGAGCCAGATGTTAAGATTCTGTGGAGAGGCTCTTCTTTTGGTCCCGCCACTACTACTTCAGATGTGTGTTTGGAGATGTGAGAGAGTGGTTTTGCACTTGCTGCTCTCATATTTACTGCTCCCATGCCAGAGAGGTTAGGCTAGCTTCCTCATTGTTGTCATTTCCTTCAAAGATCTTCATATTTAGTCAGGTTTTTGGTGTTTAAGTTAAAATGCTACAGAAGGGGCTTTAAAAATCAGGAACAGTTATTTCTCTTTCAGTGATGTCTTTCAATTGCATTTTAAATTTATACTTAATTGTATTTGTATTTTTTTCTGAATTATGCTATTTTTCACCACCTTTATACATTTAAATGAATAAACAGGCATCTCTCAGCAAGTCCATCCCAAAGTATTTCAATGGCATGGATACAAGAAATCACAATTCACTGGATAAGGAAATGAACAAGATAAAAATAGGTTATAACAAAAAAGAAATATCTGAAAAGGTGATTCCTCAATGCCTGCTATTTATGAGTTTCCCCCCATCACACTGTCCTTGAGATCAACAGTCATAAAAACACTGGATGTAGGTGTATGCATTAAAGTCCTTGAACTACAGACTCCAGTCTAAACCTCACAGTGCATTACACATGCAAAAGGTCAGTCTGCTGCTCTCTAGCCTGTTCTACTTATTTCGTTTCTTCTTGAAACACACAGGGCAAACAAGTGCAATTGTATGTTAACGTAAGTGTTCTGTGTATGCCTACCCCTTTCACCCACTGAGAAAGAAGCTATAGCAGCAGCAGCTATAACATAGTACCAGTTCTTCCGTGAAGAGAGGGCATTGGAGAGTCATGATAACTTTCAAATATCTTTGGAAACCTGTTTAATGCCAGGAGGCAAACACACATACGCACACAGTGTTATTTCTGAAAACAGCATCAGTCCAGCAAAGGTCTTAGCCCTTAGACTCACAAGCATATTTGCTCTGCATTCATAGCTGCCATTGCCCACCCATAAGTATTTGTTTTTGGCAGCCAAATACCTAAACAGAGGAGCATATGGCTGGAATCCTGTTGGCACCTTATATTACTGTAACAATTCATGACAGTAAGCCCTTGGCATCCACTCGGGCAGTGGTTCTCAACCTTCCTAATACCACGACCCTTTAATACAGTTCCTCATGTTGTGGTGACCCACAACAATAAAATTATTTATTTATTATTTACATGCCTCCCCCCCCCGGCAAAGGCCACCTCGCCGGCCAGGAACGGGGAGGGCAGGAAGGAAGGGAAAGAGGAGCCGCGCGTCTCCCCTGGGAAAAAGTCCGAGAACCCCCAGAGGCTCTGCTTCTGCTTCGCTCTCGTTTCTGCTGGGGGGCAGTGTGGGAAAAGTTTCCAGAGTGTCGATCCTGGCTGGGGGGAGGAATCCCAGGGTCTTTGTCTTTTGCACCGGGCGTAGCTCACCCCCCCGGAAAAGAGCCACCTTGCAGCCCCCGGCCCTTCCGCAGTGCCCCCTCCATGGCGAATGGGGCAGGGGCCGTGGCGAGGAGGGGGCCTGCCCCCCGTGCTGCTGCCATCCCCTCAAGCTGGCCTGTCAGATGGGAGGTTCTCCCAGTAGCGGAGAAGGGGAGCGATTTCAGTCCCTTCTGAACAGGGGGCAGGAGGACGCGAGCATATGGCTCGCGCTTGTGCACCACCACTCCTGGGCCTTTCCTGCACGTTACCTTATTTTGTGGGGGGGTGCCGTTTGCACAAGCAGGTTCTTGCACAAGGCGCTCTCTTTGTTGCTCCTTCGTCCCGCAGCTGGCTTCCTGGTCGCGCAACCGCCCCGCCCCTTCCTCCCCCAGCACAGCCTACAGCTCCCAGGCTGCACTCGGAAGGAAGGGGTGGGGCGGTGTGCAACCAGGAAGCCAGCTGCGGGATGAAGGAGCAGCGAAGAGAGGTCACCCCCCACCTCCGTGATAAGGTAACATGCGGAAAAGGCCCAGGAGTGGTGGTGCGCAAGCGCAAGCCACGCGCTCGCGTTCTCCTGCCCCCTTTGCCAAAGGGGGCAGGAGGAAGTGAGCGCGTGGCTTGCGCATCACCACTGAGGAGGGAATGGAGCCTAAGACCATCAGAAATACGTATTTTCCGATGGTCTTAGGTGACCCCTGTGAAAGTGTCGTTCGATCCCCAAAGGGGTTGCAACCCACAGGTTGAGAACCGCTGCCCTAGAGTTTCGTTCCAGGACTCCCCATGGATATCAAAATTTATGGATGCTGAAGTTCCATTATGTACAGTGGTGTAGTAAAATGGCATCCCTTATATAAAATGCCAAAATCAAAGTTTGCTTCTTGGATTTTTTTTTCAGGGGGATATTTATTTTCAAGCTGTGGTTGATTGGATCCATGGATACAGAATCTGTGGATATGGAGGGCCAACTATACACCTCAGCAATGTACTTTTTGCATAGTTGTGCAGTGGTCATGATGAAAAACAGGCAAAACTGCCTCCTACCTGCCAGAAGACAGCAATTTTTTAAGGCAACATTCCCAGAACTCCTGGCTCCAAGGACCCACAGAGAAAGCCAGGCATTGGAGAAACAGGCTGATCAGCACCACCAGCCTTCATCTCTTGATGACAGCAGAGATGGCTTTATCTGCTGTCCCCTCCAGCTGCTGAGGTCTCCCCCCCTACTGTCACTGAAACTGCTGCCCATGTTGGCCTGCTCTATATTTCCTAATTTTTAGAATAATTGAGTCTGAAAAGTGAATCCCTTTTATTTCTATTCCAAAGCCTTGAACTCAGAAGAAAGACGAATGAAAATCACCAAATCTGCTTGGAAGGCATTATTCTTAGCACTGCAGCTCCTATAGGTTGGTGCGAACAGTTATGTGACATGAGTCTTTAAAAGCTGCTGAACAAGTAGGAGAAAAATGGAGAAGACACAAAATTCAATTTACCTGTGGTAGACATTCATCAATATTTTTGAGCCACAGTGGTTAACAGCACAAATACAAAGTCTACCACTTGCCAGCAAAAGAGAAGTAGGAATCAAAGTCAGATGTACAGTCCACATGACGAATAGTTACCCGTGCATGTTTTAAAGCTATAAAAATAAAAGATAATTACTGACAGAGCACATCTTAAACTGTGTAGGGGGAGAGAAAACTGCTTTCCATAGGGGTTCATCAGTGCAGTTTACCATGGTAATGGAATAATCTATTTTGACCTCCACAAGTCACAGTGTTTTTTCTGTAATGTCACTATCTCCTGCCACCCTTTAAATGAACACAAAGATTGATCTGTGCATCCTTCAAAAAGAAAAATAAATTGTTTCAGTCAACCCATTTGTGTTTTAGGATTCTGCCAAAAAAGCTGGTCACTCTGAAAACTTTTTTTTTTTAAAAAAAAGCTAGTTTACAAACATAGTAAGATGCAAACAATAGTTTTGTGAAAGTTGCATGTGATATAATTAAACTAGAGTTTGGAAAATTTACTTTTTTTGGATTGGAAATCGCAGTACAAAAGGAAAGGAGACTTTCCAGGCTTTGAACGAAGACTGACAGGCATCTTCATCCTACGGCCAGGTTTGGTCAAATAGGTTTTACTGGAGTTTGAAAGCTGCCTTTGAAAAATCTTGCGTGCTTGTTGAAATATTTCCAGTTAAGTTTTTAAACCACTTTTTTGGCATTTGTTTTCAGAACTGTCAGGTAATTTTAATGGATTTTATATTGTACTATATATGTCATGCTAAGGGATTAAGATAATAAAATACTTTTATAAAACAAGCCAATGAAATAAAAATCTGCAAACATTACTTGGAGAAGACAGTAGTGTGTGAAAGAGAGGAAGAGGCGAAAAGTACACGATCTTGGGTCCTTGCTTTGCTACAAATGACATGCTGGTGCTTCAAAGGACATGCATTCACAATCTTTATCCCCAGTTTCTGCCCCTTGCTTCTGGCCTTTTGGTGCCTTGATGTTGCACAAGTGTAACACGCACAAAGATACCTTCATGCTGACCAGACAGCACTGGAATCAGCTGAAAATGGATGAAGATGGGTGTCCCAGCTTAAAAGCCATCTCAGATACAGAAATCATACCTTCTCCTCCACTAGTGCTGCTCACCCTGAAAATTGTTTCTCCATCTGGAGAGCCAAAAAACAGCTTCTTCCTTGAGACTTCATCCTAGTGGTTTGAGACCTGCCAGCTGTGCATCTGGCTTAAGTTTTAACCTGTGCTATTTCTTTCTGTTCTCTGTTTCTTTGGATTTTTCTCTCTGAAGTAGGGATCATCTTCTATCAGATCAACTTGCAAGAATCATTGGCATTATCCTCCTCTGCTAAGCCTCATTGAAATTCTCTAATATGCTACAGATCAATTCTAGATCTAATTTATATCCATCCAGGTATTTACAAAATCAATAGCATACTGTACTCACTCCTACCCATTTTGAATAGAAATACTCGAAGAAGGGAAAGGCTTGGGATACCAGGATCAGGACTGGAATATGATAGCTAAAGCTATATTTAAGTTTGGACTGGGAGAGGATCCTTCTGTACAAATAAATGCCCTTACACAGATTGCCCTTTACTGGACTGAATAATCAGGATATGAATAACTAGGATAATCTTGAACCCTTCCTAGTTTAAAAAAGAAGGAATCTTATATTAACAGTGTGATCCTATACACTTGAATCTGCACTGAATTAGTGCATTCAGTGGTGTAAATACAACTGCAGACTAGATGCCTTTTTGTTGGTTTCTCCTTCCAGTGTAGATTAAGAGCTATCTCCTAAATCATTTCCTTCCCTGCCCTCAGTTCAAATTGCTCTATCTAATACTGCACTCAAGCAGTGACTGCTGATAGCACTGAATCAAAACAGGCCAGTGGGCGGGAAAGAGAGTTATCAGCATACTTAGGGAAACACCAACTTAAAAAAAAAATTACAGAAACCCTAAGCCAGCAACCACTCCTGTCTTCCAAATCCCACCTCAGTGAGTATTCAGTTCTCAAGAACATTGAGTATCAGTTGTAAAAGGAAAAGAAAGAAAGAAAGAAAGAAAGAAAGGAGAAAGAGAGATAGAAAGAAAGAAACTAGGAAGCTAGCTACACTACATAGTTACAATGATTTGATACCACATTAAACTGTCATGGCCTTACCCTAGAGCAGTGGTTCTCAACCTGTGGGTCCCCAGATGTTCGTGGACTTCAGCTCCCAGAAGCTCCAGCCACTATGGTCAATGCTCAGGGCTTCTGGGAGCTGAAGTCTACAAACATCTGGGGACCCACAGGTTGAGAACCACTGCCCTAGAGAATCCTGAAATCTGTAGTTTGGTGTGGTACCAGAATATGCTGCAAAAGAGCTCTAATGTACTCTTCTGATCCACAGCACTAGAGATCATATCTCAGGATTCTGTAGGAGGGAGCCATGAGAGTTCAGGTGATATCAAACTGCTTCAATTATAGTGGTTTGAGCATTGGACTATGGCACTTTCCGCGCCAGGCAATTAGAACAGGGCAGGCCGTCCTCTCACAGTAGTCCTCTGCACCTTGGAGCGGACTAGGAGTGGACTACTTACCGGAGATCTGCACCTCAGTCTGCTCCAAAACGACCCCAAGTGGTCCTCCAGCGTGTTTTCTAAAGACCGCAAAAAACAGGTCTTTATTTTCCTGGAATGCGCCATTGCATTCCTGCTCCCTTGTGCAGATTTGCAGGCTTGCACCAATGCGAGCCTGCGATCTGCGGAGGGTGGGCTTTAGGGGTGGTGAGCTTCAGCGGTTGGTCAGGACCCACGACCAGCCGGAAGCTGCCATTTTGGAAGCCAGAAGCCACCATTTTGGAAGCTGGAAGCCACCATTTTGGAAGCTGGAGTAGTGCGGATCTACAGACCTCGCACTGCTCCGATTCGCCCTGGACCAAGGAGGAGCCCTGCGGAAGGGGTTCAGGGACAGTCTGCGTTGCTTCAGACCCCAGAAGAAGTGGTAGATAACGGCACTGAGCGATTCCCTTGCCTCGTGCAGAAAAGGCGTATGACTCTAGAGATCATGGTTCAAATCCCCACTCAGCCATGGAAACCCACTGGGTGACCTTCAGCAAGTCATACACTCTCAGCCCCAGAAAACTTCATGACAGGGTCACCACAAGTCAAAAAATGACTTGAAGGCATACAACAGTAACAAGATAATGTTGACAAATTGTAGGATTGGGGAGGATGGAATGATTTGTTCAAGGAAGGCATGTCTGGCTGGTTGGAACCTCCAGTAGGCACATTCTGGTTAGGAACTCAAAATGCATTGCCACACTTTGGGGGAGGTGTCCCTCCCCCTCCTCTGTAATTTATATTAACTTACAAAGAAATGGGTTCTACTCCCAATTATCTTGGCTTTTAAAAAAATGACAACAAAGTATGCATCATTAAAGACAAAAGAAACACAACAATAATATATAAGAAGAACTATTATGCACAATACAGAGCTCTCCAAGTGCCTGGGATAAGAATAACCTCAGACTGTATGGTTTTGCCATATAATTTATTATTCAAACAACAGCACAAGAAAATAGTCACACTTGATTTAGTCAGAATTCAAAACACAGGATGTCTGATAAAAAATAGAAAAGCTGACTATTCCACTCAGATTATAGTAACACTGGCAAATAAAATGTTTGCCTAGGAAAACAGAAAAGGTTAGGTCCAGGAAGAACATTTTTTTTATTGCTCTCCAAGAACAGAGCTTAATCACAATGTCCAGAATCCATTACTCCAACTACATGTAATGACAAATGTCATAAATGTTGTCAACTCACTGACTCAATAGGTAACATAATTGCAGGCTGCCCTGACCTGTTAATTATTGATTGCTGAGTAAGACATAACCAAATAGACAAATTTATGTGTGATAAATTGTTCATGCAAGGTAATTTAGAAGACTTCCAGTGGGCACCAATATTTGCATAATTTGTGCTCAGCTTTATTTCGCTGAACAAAAATAGCTTGTAATGGATGGAATATTGTACTATTCCAATATGGTTTGGTATATTTGTTTAGGAATTTCGATCATTCATTCTTTTTCATCTAGGAGATAGAACAGGCTAAGGGACAGTGATAGCATTCCCCTGATTCAGCTGGAAGCTAGAAAGCATGATGGAGAAGCAGCACAGCTCTCTTCTTTTCCACAGTGGAGAAAATCTTTGAAATGTATTGGCCCCTCTATACAAGTATCCATTTAGAAGCATCCCATTCAAGTGATCTTCTACCACAGTTTGCTAAATCCATAAACTGGTCCAGTGCTGTACTTAGGGAACTTCTTATGTCCATATGAAATATAGCGAAGGGTGACAACCTGCATGTTCCTTGTTGCTGTCCTGGTTTGAGATGGTGATTTCATGAAATTTTACAATCAGTGACAGGTGGTGGGTCTGATGTTGGTGGGGTGGTGAATCCACTTTGGGGTTTAGCTTGAACTTTAAAGGAGTTGTCCAAGGTGTTGAACACCACACCCCAGAATAGATTCACCACCTTGGATAGCTCCTTTAAATTTCATGTTAAAATCTGGAGCAGATTCACCACCTCATGGACTTCACAGATGCCAAACATCAGCTAGGAAAACACAGGGGGCAGGGTGTGGAATATCCAAACAAACAAAAAAGTGAATATGTTAATAAGTCATATTATGAAAAATATACAGAACATAGAATAACCAAATCCTACAGGCAATTAAATATGACCAATAAGAAACCATATTTAGATTTAAATATCTATCTATCTATCTATCTATCTATCTATCTATCTATCTATCTATCTATCTATCTATCTATCTATCTATCTATGGGTTCTAGATACTAGGATTCAAATCTTTGCTCAGACATTGGATGACCCTGGGCAAATTACTTTATCTCAACCTCAGAGGAGGGCAACGACAAACCTTCTCTGAACAAATTTTGAAGAAAAACCCCATCAAAACACTGTGGTAAGTTCACCTTATGGTTGCCATAAATCTGAAATGACTTGAAGGGATACATAACAACAAAGTGCTGCTGACAGAGAGAGATTCTTTATAGCCATCACATCTCTCCCCCTTTGAAAACTGACTTATGGTGATCCTAAGGTGACCCTATCATTGGGTTTTTCTTGGCAGAATTTGTTGCTGTTGCCTTTGCCTTTCTGTGAGGCTGTCAGCATGTGACTTGTCTGAAGTCACCCAGTGGGCTTCCATGGCCGAGTAAGGATTCAAACTCTGGTCTCTGGAGTTGTAGTTTGGGCATGTACACACACCTGCCATTCTGTCCCTTTCAGATGTGGCAGTGAAGGAGGGTGCAGGTGCCAAAACACCTTCCTCATTTGTAAATGATACAGCAGTTTGGGTGAGCACACATTTCTGCTACTGTGTCCCTTTTGTCAGGAATGTGGCAGCAGGACTGTGGGTGCAAAGGGAGGCAGTGGAAGGTGTGTGCACATGCCCAAACTGCTCCCTTATTTAAAAACACGAGAGCAGTTTGAGCAGGCACACAAGCCTGCCACTGTGTCCCTTTCATCAGGAACGAGGAAGCAGGAGTGTGCACACAGAGGGACATGGCAAAAGGCAAGTGCACATGCCCAAACTTCTCCTTTATTTGCAAACAAAGGAGAAGCTTTAGCTCCCACTCCTGCCCCATACTCCTGTGTTGCTGCTGCTGCTGCTGGTGGTGTTGGTGTCCAGCAGCAGGACTTTGCAGACTCCTGTGAGGGCTCTGTGGATCCCTAGGGGTCTGCATACCCTAGGATAAGAACCACTGCTCTCTGTGTTGGATGAAATGGTGAGTAAATTTAACATAAAAAGGAGCAGATGACAGAAAGGTGATAGGTGAGAATCAAAGTACTGAGATAACGGCTCCAAAGGAGATCCAGAGCCAGAAACTATAGGTCTACCGGGTGGTGGAAAATCTGTTTTATGTATCCTGGGCAAAATATAAAAAATAAGAGTCTGTGGATAATCATCAATGAGAAATGATAGAATCATAGAATCATAGAAATGTAGAGTTGGAAGAGACCACAAGGGCCATCCAGTCCAACCCCCTGCCATGCAGGAAAACTCTCAAAGCACTCCCGACAAGTGGCCATCCAGCCTCCGCTTAAAAACCTCCAAAGAAGGAGACTCCACCACACTCTTTGGCAGCACATTCCACTGTCGGACAGCCCTGACTGTCAGGAAATTCCTCCTGAGGTTCAGGCGGAATCTCCCCTCCTGCAGCTTGCATCCATTGCTCCTTGTCCTGGTCTCAAGAGCAGGAGAAAACAAGCCCACTCCCTCCTCGACATGACACCCCTTCAAATATTTAAACATGGCTATCATGTCCCCTCTCAACCTTCTCTTCTGCAGACTAAACATACCCAGCTCTCTAAGTCTGTCCTCATAGGGCATGGCTTCCAGGCCCCTCACCATTTTGGTTGCCCTCCTCTGGACCTGCTCCAGCTTATCCATATCCTTCTTGAATTGGGGTGCCCAGAACTGGACACAGTATTCAAGATGAGGTCTAACCAATGCAGAATAAAGTGGTACCAATACCTCCCTCGATCTAGACACCATACTCCTATTGATGCAACCAAGAATTGCGTTGGCCTTCTTGGCTGCCGCATCACACTGCTGACTCATGTTCAGCTTGTGGTCTATGAAGACTCCTAAATCCCTTTCACACGTACTGTTAGCCAGCCACGTGTCCCCCATCCTATATTTCTGCATACCATTTTTTCTGCCTAAGTGTAGGACCTTACATTTCTCTCTGTTGAAATTCATTTTGTTAGCCTTGGCCCAGCTCTCCAATCTGTCCAGGTCCTTTTGAATTTTGATCCTGTCATCAGGCGTATTAGCAACCCCTCCCAATTTGGTGTCATCTGCAAATTTGATCAGCGTGCCCTCTATTCCTTCATCCAAGTCATTAATGAAGATATTGAACAGCACCGGGCCCAGGACAGAACCCTGTGGCACCCCGCTAGTCACTTCTCTCCAGGATGAGAATCTGCCATTGGTGACCACCCTTTGGGTACGGTCAGTCAACCAGTTACAAATCCACCTGACAGTAGCCCTGTCCAGTCCACATCTTACCAGCTTCTTTGCAAGAATGTCATGGGGAACTTTGTCAAAGGCCTTACTGAAATCAAGATATACTATGTCCACAGCATTCCCTTCATCTATCAAGCAAGTAACTCTATCATAAAAAGAGATAAGATTAGTCTGGCATGACCTATTTTTGAGAAATCCATGTTGACTTTTCGTAATTACGGCATTGTTTTCTAAGTAATTAGAAACTGACTGTTTGATGATCCGCTCCAGGATCTTTCCAGGTACTGACTGGGCGATAATTATTTGGGTCCTCTTTTTTTCCCTTCTTGAAGATGGGGACAACATTTGCCCTCCTCCAGTCTGCCGGAACTTCTCCGGTCCGCCAAGAGTTTTCAAAGATTATAGCAAGAGGTTCCGCAATGACCTCTGCTAGTTCTTTTAAAATCCTAGGATGCAATTCATCTGGCCCTGGAGACTTGAATTCATCCAGTGTGGCCAGGTATTCCTGTACTACCTATCTATTCTGTGCTGCATTTCCCCCACTTCCTCACCTGCTCCCCAACCGCCAGGTTGAGTGTTTTTATCCTTTTGGGAAAAAACTGAGGCGAAGAAGGTGTTGAGGAGTTCTGCCTTTTTTCTTCCTCCTGTTATTAATTCACCATCTTCCTTGCGCAGTGACCCTATCGTCTCCTTCTTTTTCCTTTTGCTGCGGACGTATTTAAAAAAGCCTTTTTTATTGTTTTTAATGTCTCTGGCCAGCCTAAGTTCGTTCTGTGCTTTAGCCTTTCTGACCTTCTCCCTACATCTCCTGGCTACTTGCTTATAATCTTCTTCGGTGATTTCCCCCTTCTTCCATTTCCTGTACATGTTTTTCTTAATACTTAGCTCAGCTGAGAGCTCTTTAGTCAACCATTCCGGTTTCTTCAGATGCCTTCCATTTTTCCTCCTTAATGGCACAGTTTTAGCCTATGCCTTCAGTACCTCCCTTTTAAAGAACTCCCATGCATCCTGAACTCCTTTCTCATTGACTATTCTTGACCACGGGATTTCAGCCAGCAGCTCCTTCAGTTTACAGAAGTCTGCTTTTTTAAAATCTAAGACGAATGCCTGGCTACACTTGCCTTCCCTTCCCCACTGAATGCAAAATTCTAATAGGGCATGATCACTCTCTCCTAAAGATCCAACCAGTTCTACGTCATTAACAAGGTCTTCCCTGTTGGTCAGGATCAGATCCAGAATATTTGATCCCCTTGTCGCCTCTTCCACCTTCTGGACCATGAAATTGTCTGCAAGACAAGCAAGAAACTTGCTGGACCTTGCTGCCTTTGCAGAGTTTGACTGCCAACATATATCCGGGTAGTTGAAATCTCCCATTATTACTGTATCTCTCCTTTTTGAATGTGCAGTCATTTGGTCTATGAAAGCGCCATCGAGGTCCTCAGTCTGGCTTGGAGGTCTGTAGTAAACCCCCACTATAATATCCCTATTGTTTCTCGCTCCCTTAATTCTTACCCAGATGCTCTCGACCTGGCTTCTGGTGTTCAAGTCATGGATCTCTTCACAGGTGAAAACATCCTTGACATATAAGGCTACTCTCCTCCTTTCTTATTTGGTCTATTTCTACAAAATAGTCTATACCCCTCTATTCCTACATTCCAATCGTGAGACTCATCCCACCAGGTCTCAGTGATGCCTATCAAATCATATTTATTTTGCTGTACTAGGAGTTCAAATTCATCTTGTTTGTTTCCCATACTCCGTGCATTAGTGTAGAGACACTTAAGTCCCCGTGCCCTTCCTGCAAGTCCCATAGCATTGTTTCCATCCCTCCCACGATGATGTTGTGTTAGTGTCTGTAAAATCTAAAGATAATGCTTCTTGGACCACAACTTCAGTGATGAACTTAATAGAATTAGTAAGGTCATCCTTTGAAGCTAAATAACTTGAATGGTCACTAAGCTCACAGGGTTGGTTCTCAGCCATATTTAATTGCTTTTAGGCTTTGGTTATTCTGTATTTTTTTTCATAATAGTATTTATTATCAAGTTCATTTTTTTGTTTGATCGTTTGGATTCTTCTTCCACTCCTGCTGTTTTTTAGTTGGTGTGTTGCTTGTTTTGAGACCCTCTTGTGCTTCCTGGGTTACATCATCACAGATGCCCCAATTCACTGTCTATAATCAATTAGGCCACTATGATTAATTTCCTCAAATTCTGCTTAATCCAACTTCTCTACTTTTTGCATATATTCAAGCACTAGTTGGCTTTTCTTTTGTCTAGGGCAGTGGTTTCTAACCTGGGGTCCATACACCCCTGGGGTCTACTGAGCCATACTGGTTGATATTAACAGCAGTGGCAGGAACACTTCCCAGACATGGGACCAGACATGAGCACTGATAGGAAATATTGAGAATGTCTCTAAAAGCACCCAAGGCACCTACCAATGGGATGAAGTGGCTGAGGGACCCTGGCTCTAAGCTGTATTAATGGGGAAAGACACTGCCAGGAACCTCATAGAAGCATAGCCACAGCTGCTGGATTGAAACTGCCCAATAAAATTGCAGAATGGGGAGGGGTGCAAGCTTAGCAGCAACTAACCAATGGGCACCAAGAATATTGGGAGGGGTGGTCACTTGCTTGCTTGGCCAGATGAGCAACCTGAGCTCATCTGTTGTGATTTGGTTGCTTGGTCTCCCTTCTCTTGGGAGTGGCAAATGCTTCTCTGATAGCTGAGGTGGAACTCCACAGACAAGCACACAGGTGCAGAACCTCACCAAAATGGAAAAATCTTGAATAACTCCCCCTATTATTCCTTTCCAGGGCTTTCTGAGTTCTCCATGTAGGCAAAATGCATAGGAATGGGAGCGCTGAAGGGGAAAGGAAGGCTTGCACAAGACTTTCCCCACCTCCCTTGCCTTCCATTTTGCCTCAGCACAAGTTCTCCATGCAGGGGCAAAATGCATGGGAATGGGAGGAGGAGAATTGAGGGGAAAGCAAATGCACTTGTGAATAGTCAAATTCATGAAGGTCAAACTGATGAATGTGGAGGGAGGATGGTAATAAGAGTGTGTACATTTACTTATTTCTTCCTTTTCTCCAAATTTGGAAGACCCAAATGGGCAACTTTAAATAAATATTTGCATATTTAAATATATATTTGCATATTTAAATAAATATTTGGTCCCTTGTAAAGAAAAGATTAAGAAAAGGTCTTGGGGATATAGTCCTTCTCTCTTTTTACACACAGACTGCATTGTACTCATGGTTGTACTCTTTCTACCCATACAGGCACTATTCAGTTCATCTGTGTGGCCATTGTTTGCCCCATATCCCTTTGGATCCTTTGATCCCCTGAGGGAAACACAAATGAGTCTGTTGCATTAAGTTACTACTTTCTATAACTAGACTGAGCACTGTGTGGGTAGCCATTGTCAGATGACTGGTGCGAGCTGAATCCAGTTGCAACAACATTGGTGATGTTGTGCTTGACAGTTCCAGTTCTGTGACAGATGCACAACATCTCATTGCAGAGTGTGTGAGAAGAGCTTTAGGAAGACAGTTGGTGAATGCACTCAAATAGTCCTCCAAATATCCATCTCTGTACTGCTTTCATACTTCTTTTAAATCAGACAACTTATACAGGCATCTCCCACTTATTTGACCGGTTAGGGAACAGAGCACTGTCAGAAAATTGAATTGTTTGAAAAGCAAAATCAATGGACTGTGTTGTAGGGAGCATGAAGGACTTATGGAGGCTTACTAGGGACAAAACACGTTCACACTGCTTGCAAATTCTCTCAGCTGGCTTAGTGAGTTTCCTGAGATCACTTTGCAAGCAGAACATGCATGTGAGCAGTTCTGAGCAAGCCTCTGTAGGGAGGAAAAACTGATGAAAGAGTGGAACCCCTGTTGAATTAATGGAACTTGTCCTTAATTTTGAAGCATCAAAAGATCGAGTCATCAGATAACAAGGTGTCAAAAGATGGGGGCTTCTTGTACTAACTACCCTGAATTCACATCCATCCTTTCATTACTACCACAAAAGTCAAATTGGGATTGACTGCTACTAAAAATAAAAGCCACAGCAATGCAACATCTTCATATATTGAAACCTACTACCATCCAGTCTTCATAGTGCATGACCACTTCTATTGATGAAACGTTATCATGCCAAAGAATACAGCCTCCAGATTGTGAAATAGGCCAGTGATAGATTCACGCAAGAATCCAAAATATCCTAAGAACTTATTTTAAATGGGAAGCCGTTTTTTGAATACTGAATATCTATGCCTAATAGCCTTTTCTTATTTTTATAGACAACTACATATTTACCCATAGGTAATACTTGTTAGAAATACCTTAGGAATTACCTTACCTTAGGAATTAGATGCGGTTGAAATACACAGCTTTGATATCCTGTGTCTATAATTCCCCAAACTGTTTTGACCAGTACCTGTAACTTTTTCCCATATTACCCAATCCAATCTGTACTCAGAGTTGTTAACATACAGAGATTTGGTTTCTGAGGGAATACATTGCCCTTCTCCTTCTTGCTGCTAGGCCTCATCGCCATAGCAACCAGCCTGAGGCCTAACAGCTCTCCAGCTGGGAGTTCTAAAGTTCTATCTAAATTGCCAACCCCAGGATTCTATGGAATCTTCACAGGCAGCCAATCATATGATGTCTTCTCACTTGACACAGCCAATAATATGAGGTCTTCTCACAAACTTTGACTTTTATATATTAGATTGTAGGTTGACAAAGAGTCTGAAAAGAAGCACAATGATTTCTTTGCACTGGCTGTCTCAAAATAAAGATATTGGACAGAATCTTGCCCAAACTCTCCCCTCCACGGGGAGAATGTCTCAAGGAGTCAATGTATGGTCCCAGTGCTAACTGAGTAATTATAAATTAACAAGTCACCAGCTCTGAATGACATACACCTCAATGTTCCTAAAGGACTCAGATGTGACTTAGTTGATCTTCTAAGAAAAATATAGAACTTGTAATTAAAATCAGCTTCCATACTGGATGAGGTCTGAAGTAGAGGTGCACTTAAACTGCCACTACCGATTTGTCCATTAACAGGTGATGACTCGAAGGCAGCTATTTTGATTTTCTTGGAGCCAGGATGTTGTGGGACGGTGACAGAGTTTGAAAAGTAGTTTTTCAATTAGTTTCAGTGTCCCACAGTTCTTAGTGTTGCAGTTAACAGATTTTAGAATTAAGTCTTTACTTCTACAACTCTTAAAAGTACTTATTAACTTAAAAACTTATTCTCAAAAATGCAAGCCACAAAGACCTTACCCTGTGACACAAAGTGGACTCTCCTCTCATCTGCCTTGTTGTCAGCGTGAAACCTGCAACAGATTGTGAGGTAGCAGCACAGCATATAAGATTGTCCTTCTCAACTGTTTAGTGAAGCCATAACGCTATCTCTACAAAAACAACAGTTATATCACAAAAGAGTGCTAAATTGCAATTATAATATAATTTTATTGTGCCTTAGATATTGCAAAAAGGAATTAATTGCAAATAAATAGCTATTTGTAACTAGTTCCTTCCAAGTGCAGCTGGAAACTATAAGCCACCATAAGATAGTACAGTAACAATGGTGGAATTCCGACCCTGCTGTTCTTCCAAGTGCGAGGTCAGCAGCGACAATACCTCACCTGCTTCTAGCATTATCACCAAAGTTACTGGCAAAATAAATGTTAAGAGACAGAGAACGGGAAAGAAAGAGATAGCGAGAAGAATTTTTGCAAGCTCTGTTCGTGGCATATTCACTAACACTCCCCCATTCTTTCAGCAAAACATATTGGTGTGTAGGTGGTGCTCTATAAAACAAATGACGGGTGCTTCCCTGGTGCTCAGAGATGAACTAAAAATATATATATTTTAATCTTTCTATCTTTGAGTAGTATCTTTTAATCTAAGGTGTCATAAAAACCCAGTGGGTGGGAGTGCTGTTGTAATTCCTATCCTTAAAATAAGATGAATCAGACAAAGGATAGTTTAAGACTGCAAGAAAGTATTACATTGATGCAGATATAGATTTTGGAAAATCATTTATTCCAGTTTTGAAATACAACAAAATCTTCTGCATCTCAAAACTCCTATACCCTCTTACTAATCATGCAAGTGGGAAATGGGGCAATCCTATGGAGCCCTGTCCCCATAATGTCATGTGCATAAAGCATATGTTTGCAAAGGGACAGCCAAGACAAGCATGTGCAATCTGGGGCCATTTCCGCATGACAACACTCTTCCACATCATCCTGCTGAAGGGAGTGTGTCAGCAACGCTCCCCTCTGCACCTGCTCAGTCCATGCGGAATAGAATGCAATGGTGCCATGTCTTCCTTCTGCAGCGCAGCCGGGCTTTTTCCATTGTTGAGCTACAGAAGGAAGTGTCGCCAATGCGCTTCTGCATGGCCAGAAGTGATGGGAGTGCCATGTGATCTCAAACGCAAAACGGATTTCTTCCGTTTTGAGAAAACTGTGTGATGCTCTGCGACAGGATGGCAGCGAGAGAGCTACGACGTCATGTGGAAGCGTGACCTGCCGACCGCTGCAATCTTGTGAGAGAAGCGAGACAGCGACGTGGTGTGGAAAGGGCCTGGAACTCCTACCAAGCAGGGGTCTAGATTCCATAGAGAGTGTATAGCTGTGATGGACAGGCCTCCTGTCTATAGACTTTAATGCGACATGCATGAAAACCATGGAAAGAAAACTTTGCCAACCATATAATAATGGGGTGGGGATGCTCAGTGCGGCCCTGTTCTCAATCTGCATGACTAAAGTATAATTTTGAACATCTAAACAGGGCTTTGGACAATCCAATACAAAGCAGCTCAAAGTTTAACAGGAACTGAAAACAAAGAAAAGTAAAATGTGAAGCAAAAGCACCATGGTAAAATACAAGGGCATATAAATTGCCCCAAGTCAATGGATATTGACACACATACATGAATATTAATGATTTGCCAGACACACCATCAAAAAAGTCCTTTTACACAGATGACACATCCCTCAGAGAAAGACCTTTACTGGCTTGGAATATGTCTTGAATGCCAAGACGGCCATCAAGACTGATTACTGCAATTTCAAGTATGTTGCGCCTCTATAATGTCACTGCCACTCAGCAACTAGATAGCATCTTAAAAGGCCAGAGGGTGAAGTGTGATATTAGTGCAGTTTAATGTTTTGTCTGACAAGATACCCACCTCCCACAATAACTCACTCAAAATATCAGTAAAGGTGAAGTCATAAAAGAAAATGCTGGTGCAGGCAGCAAATGAGAAGGCAGGGAAGTTGTCTGCTTTAGCTGGTTTTGTGTTTGTTGTTGAGTTTGTTGCCAGTGTGCTCTGCTCCACTCTGTTGACAGTAAACTCTTTGACAGTGTGCTTTGCTCCTTTCTCTCATTATTAAATCATCCGTTGTGAAACACACTGGAGCCATGTGAATTATTTCAGGAATAATGGGTTGACTCTAGATTTTGTCATACTCAGGAAAGACCCACTAAAGGCATTGGGACTTAAGTGAGTCAAAATGGGACGCATCCAGATTGGCTAAATGGTTTTTTTTAATGCTGGAGTCAACAGCTCCAGTCAAAACCCCAGCATGGGTTTTTTTAGTGCTGGAGTCAACAGCTTTTATTTTTAAGATTCAAATGATTCTCTTCTCTGGATATAATTCCTGGTAATTCCTCTTAAGTTACCATGCTTTTTCACTTCTTAGTTTAATGTGGTAGTATCTCTGTTTTATTTTTTGCTACATTTTGAATTCTAAGCCAACCTGCACAGCTGTTGCAGTTTGTGGACAGTGTCTACTGCACGCAATGACATGGGCTGTGGGTATTAGCTTTTATGATTTTATGATCCACTGAAGAATTTTCAGTTTCCTTACTACAAAAAGCAGTTTTCCCCCTTCCCATCTGCCTCCTTGTCCCATCTCTCTCAGTATTGTTAGGCTGTATCCCCACAAAACACTTATAACACTTTAATCACATGTCAGTTGGCATGGTTCCATCCTATGGAATCCTAAAATTTGTAGTTTGGTGGAGAGCTTGGAATTCATGCCCAAACTTTCCACTAGAGCTTTTTAGCAGAAGATTCTTTTTTTCCCCATTTTTTTTATTGTTAAAATTTTACTAACAGAGAACAGAATCAAAGAATTAACAGAGAATAACAAAAAACTGAACACTTAAAAAAAAGAAAGCAGAAAGGATACACCCATTCATACATACTTATACTCACTAACATCAACACCTTTAATATCATAAGTTCTAGAATAACCTTGTACCTTCTAGAATAACACTCGTGTCACATTTACCTTCTTCATCTTCTTCTCTCACTTATTTACTTCTCATGTACTTTCCATTCACTTCCCCCCAAGGTTTGGTTTATATTTTCTTCCTTATTGAACACAGATTAATTTTTTTTACAGGATATGATTATCTTGATTCTATTATTTCCTTAATTACTTCAGTTCTATTAATTCTACTCTATTCTGTTGTTTCCTGAAAATTAATTAATAACAATGTTTATACCAATACTTTTTATTTCACCAATCTAAAAAGCTTGCTATTGCTAGCAGTCCTGATCTGCTTTTTAAGTAAGTAATTAATGGATCTAAGCAACTTCCCAAACTATAAATCCCAGTATTCTATAAGATGGTGCCGTGCCACTTAAAGAAATTTCAAAATGCTATAATTGTGTGATGTGGATGTACTCTCAATTAAAAAAAAAAACCTCTCTTGCCCAAAGCATTTATCTTTAAAGTCCCTCAAATTTACCCACCCTCGAAAATAAATTTTCCCTTTCCTTTTTATTTCTGTTTATTATTTTTCCCTAGCACCATTAATGAAAACAGTGCTAGATTTTTTTAAAGAGCAATTGAATTTTATTTTTAAAAAATTTACAGACAGGGAGAAACAAGAAGCAATCAAGAGGAGGGGATCAACAGAGATGGATTCTATCCTGACCTCCCCTCCCACATGCTAGATTCAGTGAAAACTTGGGGTGCATTTGGAAATTAATGTGAGAACAACCACAAAGCCCTATCAAAATCAGACACAAAATGACTTTCAACCTTATACAGTGAAAATTAGTCTGGACAAGTCCCAAGTACCATTAAGACCCAACAGATGCTCTGTTTCATCACTGACATAGTTAGTGTGTTGACCTGGAAAACACGGGACATCCTGGCATCACAACCAAAATGGTGTGTAAAATTTCAACTATGCCAGATATAAATAGCACAATCTCAATTCTTTAATATTTCTATTTCCTTAAACCTTACTGTGTACAGATGATGCACATGCAATTGCTAAAACGTATAAACTTTTATTGAAATTTGAAATGGAAGAACAAGTTAAAAAGTGTGTGATAAAATGGGCTATGATATACAGGTGGATCAATGGGAAAACATGGACAAATGGGTTGTAATTTACATCACGTTATGATCTTAAAAAGAATCTTGGTGCGTTGTTGGTATATTACACCAAAGAAATTGTCTAGAATATACAAAGGTGTATTGACTGTATATTGGAAATGTGAACAACATGAAGGAATCTTTTACTATGTGTTATATGAAGAAGCTAAAAAAACATTGGATTCAAATACATATACTGATGCAGAGGATTTTAAAGATTAATTTTCAATTAAAATTGGAACTTTGAGGATTGATGTACACTTGGAAAAAAGACATGGAAGATTGTTTCAACATATGACCACAGCAGCAAGACTGTTGTACATGCAAAGACGAAAGAATTCAACTCTACTTACTATGACGGAATGGTTGCTAAAAACTGACATATTTAGCAGAAATGGATAAATGTTCAGATTTGATTTGAGAAAGGTCATTAGTGACATTTATAGACTTTTTGTGAAAAAAAGAAAATGACCTGGCAACTTTTGGTTTTGCTTATTAGAAAGAGTAGGCTGTTGAAAGAAGGGAATTTGTTGTAATTTCGGAGAGAGGGGTATGAATATGTAGATATAAGTGCTGAAAGTAAGATCAGAAATCACTTTTCTTTCTTTTCTTTTTTCTCCTTTTCCTTCCATTCCCCCCTTTCTTTTCTATTTCATTGTAATTTTGTAACCCTTTGAAACTTCTAAAAAAATATTCCTAATAAAAATTATTTTTTAAAAAATCATATGGATCTCCAAAATAAGATAGGTTTGTACAAGATCTGGAGCGTTCAGAGATTTTTTAAAAATAATCTGTAGGGGCTCTGATTTAACTAATTTGTTCTAATAAGAGGGGAAAAATTGGAAAAAAAATAGTAAAACTCAAGGGAATTAGAACTAGAAGGTGATAGCCAGAGTCGACTCTCTGAGTCCATGAAGAAGCCAGAGGGAGTCACCCTGAAGAACTCTTTGTTCTTTTTTAAAGTTTGAAAACTATGTTTAATTTTTTACTAGTTTTAATATGCATGAACTTACTTGCTTTGCTCCATTGCTTTTCTTCTTGCCATAATATGCTTCTATTTCTTCTATTGCTTCTGTCACCATGTCCAGGTCTTTATTTACCCTCACCACCATTTAGTACCAGTTGGCAATGCTGCATCATGTGATTTTAAAAACAATGACCAAAACACCATCTTCTGCCTGGCTATGTGATCCCAACCTGGAAGTGAGTGAAGCCATGATGTCATCATTAGTGCAAGGCTGAAAGGTTGTCTCATGGCTTTTTGGCACTTTGATATGGTGATGTGGGAACCATGCATGTCAAGAGACTGAAGGTATTTGGCGTAGAAGGGGGAAATCTGCAAGTTACTAATGGTGGGGGACTTCTCATTCAGAGAAGACTTACAAAATGTTTTGACTTCAGATTTTTTTTCCCCCTTTCTTAACAACAACAACAAAAATCTTTACCATTAATCAACTACTGTAACCTGCTAACATTCTTCTTTATTCTGGAATGGTCCAAGGGGAATGAAAATACTCCATGACATAGGAGTGTTCTCACAGAGCTATTCAAAGAGAAAGAGGAATGCCGATGAGCAAACAATCAAAGCACTGGTATTTTTTAAAAAATGAAATTTGCCATCTGTTCTTTAAATAGTAATCTTCCTCCATCAAAAACAAGGATTTCCCCCCTCTCTTCAAGATTTAAAGAAAATGCCCTGGAAAGAAAATGGTTCTACAAAAATTGTGAGAGTTTTTAAACCATCATTAGCCATGGCATCTTAACCTATCCAATAATATTTGTGTCAAAATATTACAAAGCCAGTTCAGAGTGAGGGAATTCCTCCCTCCCTCCCTCCACTCCGATTTGGAAAACACTTTATGAATAATCACCAAAATAAAATTGCTTTTTGCTGCTGGTAAAAGAGTTCGCACAAAGTTGGCCACCCCCATCTTCTTTTAATCCTCCTGTACTTACATAGTCCATGCCAGCTCCAAGAAGAAGCATAAGAATTGAAGATGGTCAGCAAAATAGGTCATTTCATTTCATATCATTTACCAGACATTTTACTAGAAGCAATAACACATCTATATTTAGATGTTAAGAGACAGGATGAAATGCTCTGAAGGTCCTTGTGCCCTAATTACCACCCACAAAGAAAAAAAATCACAAATTTATAATGCATAGGAAATTCATTCAACATTTGGTATTAACCTTGTCATTCCAGAAAAATAAATAAAGGGAAATAGGCCAAATTTGAATGCAATGACTCACCTTTATAGCTTTGAATGTTATAAGTAGCACTGGAGGAGGCCATCATCATATTTCAGTTTGCCAGGGAACACAAAACAGCCTCCCTTAAGTATTGAATATTTCTGAAAACTCTTGGAGATAAGATCTTGGCATGAATCATCTAACATAAAAGTCATTTATACAACATGATTCCCTTTAGTCTCTACTTACATTATTACAGTAACTAAGCAAGCACATGAAGATTGCAGCTTTCAGTGCTAATGTAATCATGCACTGTCAATACATTCACAAGAAAATACAAGTATAGCCTGATTTTATCCTATTTACTAAAAAATACGTCTCATTGATTTCAGCTCAGCTTGTATCAGAGAAAATGCATGCATATTCTGTTCTGTACCTTTCTAGCTTTGGAAAAACTAGAGCAACTTATCAAGAAGGTGACAACAAAAGGCTGAACAATTTTCTTTTAATTTTACCAGTATTCAAAATTTTATTTAAACCAGAGCTCACCTGGAGTAAACTTTGGGAACTCATTTTTGAATAGCAATTCTGCCTTGTAAAAGAAATTGGCAAAGTCAAGCAATGTAACAGCTTAATGGACTGCTTTTTCAAAATACTTGGGAATTCCTTTGGGGGATCGATCCCAAATGAATTGAGGAAAAGCCTCTTGTCTGCACATATGAGCCCAGGACGAGTCATCAAGACGCTCATTAAACTCTTTAACACAAGGGAACAATGGGAAAATTTGCAGTGAGATGAGCAGCTACAGGTTAGGGACTGGAGCCACTGTTAGAAAAGGGAATTGGTTGTAAAGCAGAACCCATGCTATAGGGAGCATGAAGGACTTACAGACTCTCACTTGCTATCGAATGCACACACTGCTTGCAAACGCTCTCATCTGGCTCAGTGCCCTCCCCACAGCTCACTTTACAAATAGCATACATGTGTGGGCAGTTCCAAGTGAGCCTCTGTAGGCAAGAAGAACTGATGAATGAGTGGAACCCCCATCAAATTAACAGAACTTGTCCTTAATTTGGAAGCATCAAAAGAGCAAGTCATCAGATAAGGAGGCATTAAAAGGTGAGGGTTTCCTGTGTTAGGTTCTAAGGGTCACGCACACCCTTCGCTAGTTCTGTGAGAATGACCTATCCCCGCTAGGCTCACATTCATTATTTTTTATTTTTCTTACTGGTGTTAAGAGTCCCAGTTTGCCATACTCCAGCCTGTCAGCCATGTGTATGCTGGTATGGACTTCAGAGTTGCTACAAGTGAGTACTTTACACTCAGTTCCACAGGAGGGAGTTTGTACTTCTCCTGCTATTAATAGGTTTCAGATTCCACCTCCATCTCTCTTTCTGCTAAAATAGGATCAATATTGCCATGAATCATTCCTGGTTTGAATTTTTTTTTCTCTTTCCTTCAGTTCTCTGTGTAGGTCTGTTTGTGTTTATAATTTGCAAATCCCCATATTTTATGTCTTACTAGTGTGTCCACCCAGCATTGCCGAGGATTTTATTTTCCTCTTAAGAACTCACCAAACTGTCTTTTCCAGTACCTGTAACTTTTCCCCATATTTCCCAATGCAATCTATATTCAGAGTTGTTAACATACAGAGGGTTTGCTTTCGGAGGGAATACACTGCCCTTCTTCTTGTTAGTAGGCCTCATTTCCATAGCAACCAGCCTGAAGCCCAACTGGCCTGTCAGCTCAGAATTCTAAAGGACTAAACTGCCAACCCCAGGATTCTATAGAATCTTCACAGCCAGCCAATCATATGAGGTCTTGTCGCCTCACACAGCCAATCATATGAGGTCTTCACCTGCCTGAGGCAGACAAACAGACAATTTTTGACTTGTAGATAGTAGATTTTCATGGGATTCTTGTCTTCTCCCTCTTCCTTTGATTTATTAATCATCTTCACATGTGTGCACATGCACCGGGGCTGCGCAGTTTTGTAAGAAGGAAAGTGTAACTCACAGACATCCAACACAGAGAAAGATTTACTGGGTGCTCACGGATTTCTTTATAGTAATCATGTTTTCTTTTCTCCACGGCTGTATCTTTCTTAATTATTTTCATCTCATTTACTTCCTGGAGCAAAATTTATTTCCCCATTTATCCCTATTTTCATCCTAACATCCCTGTGAAGTTGATTAGGGCGAGAGGTTATGATGGGCTCAAGGTGATTGCATAAATGTTATGGAGAATCTGGGATTTGATCTGAAAAATAATGTGCATTGAGACAAAGAGGTGGATATAAACACAGACCATGAATCTGGGAAAAACTGTAATTTGAACAGGGTCTGATAAAGGCATTTTTATTTTGCAATAGTCTATTATGTATTGTTATATTTATTTTTGATCGTGCTGTGTGTATGTGCTTTCTCTCTTTTTCTTGCTTTCCCACATATAGAGTATTGTATTTACTGATCTGTTTTTTTTTTTCACCTTCTCAAAATCGAATTCAAATATTTATCTCCTTCAAACAGTGGGTTTGTGTGTTCTTCCTCATTAATAACGTTTGTCCCCTCATTTCCTGGCTAGACCCTTTTGACCACACTCTGATGCTATTTAACCACGTGTCTACATGTGTACCCACTTTTATCTGTGAAATATTGGCCAGTATGTTTTTTTTTTTTAAAAAAAACAGGAAGTAAATTGGAAGCCACTTCTTGTTTGGAACAGCACATTCTGGAGCCCCAATGATGTGAAAAATTGCCCTCCACACACTCAACAAAACACAGGGGGCATTTTGAAGGATCCTCCCCCCAAATTTGGGGGATCATTGTGAGCCTAAAAATACCCTTGGCAAGTTCACATGCAGTGTGCAGGCTGTACTTTTCCAGTGGCTTCCAGTGATACTTTGGTCATTATGAACAGATGTGAGAAAATCTGGCTGCCAGGGCTGCCAGTTCTGAGTAATCAGAAATATGTTTAAAAGAGCAATATCTTCCTTGCTTACATTTTGTTTCTGTTTTATTTTCTTTGCATGTTTTACTATCCTTCCAGAAATTCAGATGATAATGCCTTCCACTTAGCCTTTTAGCACCCCTACTGCTGAATTAAAAATACATGTTGCAAGAATGGTTTTTTTTTTTGGATGCTCTGAGAATCATAAATGAAGATAAGAGAGCAAGGCAGGGATCCTTAGAGCAGACAGGATCATATTTGTTTCAGCTCCTTGGCTAGAAGGTACTTGAAACAATGTTGTTCTGTTTAGGTACCAAATGGATCTCAGCAGTATGATGTCCATCTATTGACAGGCTGTGTTATGATGCTCTACATTTTTTTTTTCTGACAGTAGGAAAAGCACTTGACAAGATGGACCATAATTTATGATGAGATTCTGGTCATGCTCCACTAGCCAAGACACTGTGGCTATTCTGCTATTGTATTTTAGTGTTATCAGTACTTCTGCTAACTGTATAACATATGCTGACAGGAGAATAGTCTAAGATGCTAGCACTCACAGCTCTACCAAGGGTGGGGTAGCCCCAGTCATTTGGAGGACATACATGACTTACCCAGACTTGGAGAATCACCCCACCTTGACACCCCTATTTGTCCTCAACAGTCCCATTTAAGAAGCCTCTCTCATTTTCTAGTCTGCAATTCTATCACTTCTGCCTTAGGGAAAAAACAGCCCCGGGACCTAAATCAGGTCAGGGGGTATCAGTATGGCAAACCTGTCTCCGCAGGGTAAAAAGGGCCTTTTAAAGTAAAAATTTGGGGGGAATATCAAGGCCAGGAGAGCCAGCATGGTGTAGTGGTTTGACAATTATGCTATGACCCTGGAGACAAGGGTTCAATTCCCCACTCAGCCATGAAAACCTACTCAGTAACTTTGGGTGTATCACACATTCTCAGCCCCAAAAAACCATGTTGATAGGTTCACCTTAGAATCGCCATAAATTGAAAATGACTTGAAGCCTTGAATAAATAATCAAAGACAGAGAGATCTTGAGAAGTCACATTGGGGTGGGGAGGAGCTCCATGCAAACCATGACTACACTTTGTTCACTTGTCCTGTACATGCAGGTGCTTTCTCCTTTGACGAGCATACAAGTCTAAGCTTATTTTTAACCAGGAAGACAGATGGACAACACAAAGACTGAGAAAGGAAACTATTCATGATCATGGATGATCATGAATAGGAATCTGAGCTGGCACGAGTCCTATCCAGGCAATATTCAAGTCCTACGCAAGGGTTATTTATCCTTATAGCAATGTGGGTAGAGCTGCATTATGTGACTACACATTTATCCTAGAGATGGAAGCTTTTTGTCCCATTTCATAGTCTCAACAAAACAGACTTTCACACCTCCCAAGATTTTGCAAGAAGAAACATACCTTGCCTCAGCAATTCACACTTGGCATAGCCAGCATGGAGAAGTGGTTTGAGCATTGTACTACGGACCCTGGAGACCAGGGTTCAGTTTCTCGCTTGGTGACAGAAACCCACTGGGTGACCTTGGGTACATCATACACTCTTAGCCCCAGAAAACCTCATGATAAGGTTGCCATAAGTTGGAAATGATTAGAAGGCACACAACAACAACAACAACAACATCAATTCTTAGAACAGTTTTCTTGACATTCCTAGCTACTGGGCAATTTTTGACCACAGTTCATATTACTGAGACTTATCTTATGTTCACTTCATGGTGTGGGACCTAGATATCTAAAGGACTTCCTATTCCCACACAAAACTGCCCAAACATTGAGATCTGCTGAGATCTTTCTGCTTTCATCTGCACTATGTTCCATCATTGTATTTCCTCCCTCCCTCCCTCCCTCTTCTGTATGCTCTCTTTCTGTCTCACACCCATACAGTCTTAAAAGAAATTTATACTGTGCATCTATTTTGTCTCCAGTATTGGTGTTCATATCATATACTGAAAATAAATTTCAAGCTATAGTGTCTGAAGTGCAAAATCCTTTCCCTATTAAATACTACCACAAAACTTTACAAATCTGTGAGGTCTGTCACCTAGAGTCATCTTCAACCTACTCTTTTCCCCTTGAAGAAACATGCGGTGTCCTCTAATTCAAATGAAGATGGATAAAGCATCCATCAACTATTCCTCAGAGGATTTTTTTTTTCTCAGTGTGAAATTATATGAACATCAACATTTCTTTCCCATCTTTTGTAGCCAATGAGCAGATTTTGTTCAGTTTCTCCCTTTTAATGGTCTTGCAGAAGAGAACATGTCACCAATATTCGTTGAACTACATATGGTTGAAAATATATGTTACCTTCCACCAAAGCTCCAAGGTAGTTCGAGAGTTTGGGATGCCTGTAGAAAGTAACGCCTTATCTACAGCACCAGAGCTGGCATGAACATGACAAAGGATTGTACTGTGTACTAATCCTGTATGTGCACATATGTGCTTACCAAGTCAGTATTACTATACATGATCATCTCTCTGTTCATAAAAGCTATCTGAATGTGTCCCATTTCCCTACTTTCCTACCCTTCACATTAAAATCTTCTTTTGAAGTCCTTTTCTAGATTCAGTTGCATACACATGTTCTACACCAGCACTGGCATGAACATGACAGAGGAATCTATTGTGTACTCATCCTGTGCATACTCATCATGTGTACTCATTCCCTTATGTGTGTATGTGCCCATATGAGCTTACTAAGTCAGTATTTCATAGAATGGCCCATGAGCATCCCTCTGTTCATAAAGGCTATTTGGATATATCCAACGTGCTTTTTCCCCACTCCGTTCTCATACCTTCCCATGCCACACACTAAGATCTTCTGCTGAGGTCTGGATTGTCTGTGCCACTTTTGTCATGGTCACTCCATTTTGCACAGGGGATTCTTTCTCTCTTTCATCTTTGTTTTAAAAATAACAACACTATACAAATATTGTGGTTGTAATTATCATTATCAGTATTATTTTTTACTATAATTATTATTCTATTCTATTACTGATGTTGCTGTTAATATTTCCACACCTGAAGCTTTACTCAAGGTGGGGGAAGCTAGCAGAAGTAGTCCCTGAGTCTAGCAAAGCAAGAATAGTGCCCAATGTTATTTCTCCCTTGATGATGTAGGAATCTGTAGTTTCACTGCATTCATAACACAAAAAGATATTCTGGCAGGAACCATGAGCGTGCAACATGCCTCTTTTGGGATTGTAAATATCTGATTGTTTCACCCTTTCATGTGAGGATGAATAATATTTCTCCACAGAATTCTCCCTAGCTGTGCAGCAAAATGGCCTCAAATTACATATCAAACTCTAGATGGGGGAGGAGGGATCCATTTATTGATGCAGCTGATGCCTGCTGTTCCTACTCTCAAAGCATCTTCTACTCTCCTTAACTCATGATGGCTGTTGTCCTATTATTATGAGATTTTCTTGGGTTTGGCAGTTCCCATGAGATCTGAGGAGCCTGGAGATCATTTGAAAGGTTGTTCTCTCATGGGACTTGATCAGTCTTACATAAGCCTATCTCATGTGTTCCTTGCCAATCTTATACTGGCTGGTAATCCACAGAGGTTTGGTGTGGAGGTGGTCTGGAGTCAAGACACTACTGGGGACAGGAGGTACTCAAATACTAGTGCAGACTCATAAAAGTTTTGTGGGTCAATGGTTCTACACCAGTGGTTCTCAACCTGTGGGTCCCCAGATGTTTGTGAACTTCAGCTCCCAGAAGCCCTGAGCATTAACCATAGTGGCTGGGGCTTCTGGGAGCTGAAGTTCACAAACATCTGGGGACCCACAGGTTGAGAACCACTGTTCTACACAGTGGGGTTTCCTGGCTGCTGGAAAACAGAAGAATAATAATTGTGTAAATGTGTTCCCTACTTAGCTTCTTCTAGCCCAGCCACCCTCTTCCTGTTTCCTGCCTTATAATGTCTTTCTGGTGATCTTGGGGTTGGGGAGAGGGAAGTTGGCCATCAGGAAAAGGTCTCATAGAATCAGAGTAAGAAAACTCCTGTGAAGCTCTCTGTGTTTGCCCTGTAATTCTGCTTACAAGCATTCTGTTAGGAATGCTCACATTTTTGAGCACCCTTGATCAAATGCTTGAGCCATATTAGCAATTTCATAAAAGACATAGAAAGGTTGTTTGTGGTTGGCGCAGGCTGAGCATTGCAGTTTATATATAAAAAAGGTCTTTCTTCAGATTAGGAAGAAAATTTTTATTGAAATACATTCTGAGACTCAGTTGCTCTTTTACATTTGATTCCCTGAACATTTCTAGTTCCTTGTGTGCCTTTCCATTGTGTGTCTTTTCCCAGCCAATGTGCCACCCCCCTCTTCCTTCACTGTCGGCACTGCTCTAGTTTTTACTGGTGAAGTTGCTAGCAGTGTACATAAAAACATGAACCAATATGGGTTTGGCCAGGTAGAGTGAATCTGGCTTTCCTCCTCCATCACTCTTCAGATGACACAGATACCTGCCTCTGCAGTGAATATTGATTTCTTTGCTAATTAGACATAAATGCAGATAGGGAGCACTCTGCTTTGGAAAGTGCACTCAGTCACTATATGGCTGTCATTACACTTGATGCCTTTTTTTTTAAGCTCAAGCTCAGGGGGGATAGATCCTGCCAGTGTGAAGCAGAAGCAACCTATGCAGACTACTGAGTAGCTGAATGCCTTTGACATCTTGAAGCACCTTCCTTCCTGTAGCAGTTTTTCAGCTTATTATCAAAGACCTAGGTGAATGCTGTTTTCTAATAGTCAGACAACATATGGCTGCTTACATGTGTAATCGGATAAACAGCAATTCAATAGTCATACAAAAAAATCACTTTAACGAACAACAACCAAAGGTAGACAGCCTACCAGATGCATAGGGGAAAGTCTAGGTTGTTGGTGGTTTTGCTAAAATGCTGGATCCCAGATCCAGCTAGCACAAGCTGAAAAATATTGCTCTTGCCTTATCACAAACTGCTTCTGAAGCTCCCCTTGGTGTCAAACTGCATATGATGTTAAATGTACAAACCTACAAAGTGTGTGCTCAGCTGCTTACTCCCTTTAGCAGAAGGAGCCAGGATATGTGATTATTACCAACACAGTGCAACACATTATGCTGAGCTTGTAACTTGAATGGGAATCGTCATTCTGAAGAGTGGTAATAAGGCAGAGGGAGGGAAGGAAGGAAGGAGGGAAGGAAGGAAGGAAGGGAAAAAGAAGGCAAACAAAACAAGGAAATTGGCAATTTATTTCTTAAGGAAATCTATTTAAGGATAGTGAGGAGGAAAAATGTCTTAAATTTGTTTACAGATGCCCTTAGAGCTGGCTTCCATACTGACAGATCTACTATCCTATCCAGCTTAGATGGAATACAATAAAATCCAAAATCCACAAGCAGTGATGCCTTTTGAGGGGTAAAACATCAAAGAATAAAATATGTTATGCAAACTTTTGAAGCTCCACTGGCTTCTTCATCAGACAAAGATACTAAAAATCATACAGGAGAAAAGTGGTGATGATGTTAGAGTCGCAGGGCTTCCTTCCATCTGAGATGTCAATTAAAAAGTACTGAGAGATTTCAATACAGGCAGAGGCCACTTCCCTTACTACCCATGTGAGGACTAGAGGGAAAGTGCAATAAAAGACAGGTAATAAAATTTCAGCTCCAATTAGTGACAGGAAGGTGTGTTACCCTGATTTCTGGGGTCCCGAAGGGGACACCTAAATGTGCTTCAATAAATGGGGAATGGGAATTAGCCAGAGCACAAGCTGTAGCACCATGAAAGGCAGGGTAACCTAGCGAGATCTTTCCAACCCAATGTTTACAGGGTCAGGCCAAGCCAAAAACCACACCTTTGCTATTTTAATTATTTTTATTTAAAAATCAGTCCTTGCGCACGTTCACATGTACGTACTCACTCACTCAAGAGCTAAAAAGAAATAAAAGAGAGGAAAATTGATAGGGGATTTTGAAGAGGTATTTTTGGGGTATACTGCACCTCGTGTTGAAGACTGAAGTCAGAGACAGCAGAGGAGCAAGAGAAGAAACTCAGCACATGGAGGGCTGAGGGGACTGCCGGACAGAGTGCTGCGGAGCTGAGAGGAAACCAGAGTGATCCAAGGAACCACTCGAAAATTGGGTCTTTTTATAGGGGAAAATGTACCTGGGGGCTAATCCTTTCCCAGGGAGAGCAATGGGTTGAGGAGCTAAAACAAAGCTCAAAAATGTGCATAATTTGGAGAACAAAGCTCCAAAATGTCAGAGTTCTTAGTTTGATTGGTTTTTGCCGGGGTAGTCAAAAGCTGCGGCAATATGCAAATTGCTTTCGCTTGACGGGCTGTTTGTCAGGATTGCTAATCCTGTCAAGCTGGCTACTCGGGGCAGAAGGCTCTTTGTCTAATTTCAAGTGTGCATGTCTGGAGGGCTCCTGGGGCTACGTGACAGATTGATTACTGGCCAGACTGGGTTTTTCCTGATTGTGGCCGTTCAGCCGTGCCTGCCTGCGTGCTCGTCCGGGGGGACCCTGTCAGGCACGTGGAGATGGATTTAATATTTTTAATATTAAATTGTAGACCCTGGGAGAGGGCTAACTGTTTTGAGATCCAGATCTCCCTGTCCTGTGAGAAGCTAACTGATGTAATGAAGGAAATTGTTACATTTGGAAAAATGTAAGCTTCTGGTTGTAACCTGTTGAAGAAGCCAGTAAAGCTTTGACTTGCATAATCTATTTTATGCTTTGGAGTGGGCCAAAAATGGTTTCACTGTTTGTAGATTTTGGATTTTGTTTTATTTTTGCTGCACGGCCAACATAGATACCTTAAATATTTTTTACTAGCTTAGGAAACAAAAAGAGTAACAAAAAGAAGCAGGAAGCAGTCTAAAAGAATAGTGGGAGGAGAACCAGGCTAAAGAAACGAGAAAAGAAAAGGAAGAAAACACACCCAGGGCTTCCATGTCCTTATTCCCACAGCACCACTCCCACTGGCCCAGACTATTTGCTACCTGCATCAGTGCTTTATTCCAATGGAATGATGCAATCTAGATCTTGAACTGCTGAGCAGCAGGGGAGTTAATATTTTCCCTGTGCCAATTTTGTGATGAAAAATACCTCCTTAGGTTACTATTTCCCTTGAAGATGCTATTTGCCACAAATAGGTCTTTGGAGGCAAATAGTTTAAGGTGATGTAATTTGGTTTTTTCAACAGTAAAGAAGTCTTAATGTTTCCTCCTGTTCCATGAACCTGATGTATATTGCCTTCTCCATACAACTGCTTTTGAGGGAAAAAAAGAGAGACAGAGAGAGAGAATGAGAGAGAGAGAAGGTTAGTTAATGTAACACTGAATTTGGCCCTGAGTTTCAAACACATTTTTCCCCACAGCAGCTAAAGAGGACATTATTTGAAATAATCCCAAAGTCTTCTGGGATTTACAGATATAGTTGCATGTTTTTTTGGAGGGTGGGAGGAGATCCTAGCTAAGGACTTGCTCAGGAATCAAAGTTTATTTTGATAATATTTGAGGCTATTCCCTTGTTACCTCGTGTCCTGGGGGTCCCCGAGGACTCCAAATGTGCTTAACTATTGGTGGGGAAAATTAGCTCAGAGAACAAGTTGGCAAAATGAAAGGCAGGGCAACACAGAGGAATCTTTAAACCCAATGTGTACAGGGTCAGGCCAAGCCAAGAAGCACACGAAATATGAAATAATAACTATGATTTTATTAAATACAAGCAAACAGTGTATGCAAGCCACTCACACAAGTAACTATAGAAAATAAAGGTGGTAGTGGTATAGAGGATTTTTAAGAGGGATTGTTGAATTGGGTGATACTACACCTATCCGAAGCCCAGGGTAGATCACTGCGGAGGTCCGTAAGTGCGCAGTCTTGGACTGAGACTGAGAGGAAAGCTTGGTGGATGAAGCAGCAGCAAGGCTGGATGGAAGTTCGGAGCGATCGGAGGAAGGTCTCAGAATCAGAGGTTTTTATAGGGAAAGTATGACCGTAGGCTAGTCTGTACTTGGGAGAGAACAATGAGGTTTGGGCATGAGACAATGTCTCCGAAAGGTCAGAATTTAGCATGATTGAGTTAGTTCCGAATCGACAATGGAATGGCCAGTATGCAGATGCAGTGTACTTGACAGTTAAGCATCTAGCTTGTCAAGTTGCCTGCTTGGAGCAGGGAGTTCTCTGTATTAGCATGCATCTTTAATGAGGTGTTTATCTAGGGAGGTCTCCTAAAGCAAAGATCTGGCTGAGTCTGGCCTGCCTGGTTGGAGAAAGGAATGTTCAGCAATTAATGGCCATGCCTAGTTCTGTGCTTGTTTGGGGGCCTCACAAAGACTTGGCTGAGGGTGGCATAGTGGGGCCGAATTGTGATATCAAAATGATATCTAATATCTTCTAAAGTAAGGCTAGTAAATGGTAATAACACCCTATCATTAATCCAAATCATATTTTGAGTCAAAACTTTATGATAAAAAACTCCCAGTTCTAAATATGATAACACTGCAGTCCAAGGTCTTCATATGTCAGGGGCCCTGGCATGGCTGAGCCCGCCAGCGTCTCTGAGGCCGCCACGGACGCAGTCTCTGAGGCTGGGGAGGGCCCGGACACCTCCCCGGATGCTGCGGAGGCCGCCGCCACCTAGTAGGAGCACCCAGACGCCGCGGAGGCCGCCGCCGCCGAAGGAGAACGCCTGAACATCGTGGAGGCCGCCGCCGACACCGGCAGACTCGCTGGTGGCGCAGAGGGCGTTCTGGCCCCCTCTCTGGCGGGCGAGGCAGGTGCGGGCTCGCCGGGGGAGGCAGGTCCCGCTCCCGGCCCCGGGGCTCCGTCCACCTGCGGCTCTGACCCAGAAGAGGCTGCCGCCCCTCCTCCCATGTTCCAGCAGCGGCAGTGAAGCAAGGAGGCTACTCGCTGGTTCTAGCTGATTGCTAGAACGGTGGCTGCAGGCTGAAAGCTCCCAGCTGGCTGAAAGCTCCCAGCTGGGAGCCTGCGACCGGATTGGCCGCCGCCAGCTCCGGGGCCTACCTAGGGCAGGCATTGGGCAGGGAGAGGCACGGAGGAACAACTGTTGGCCCTCCGTGTGCCTCCCGCCCGCATCTGGTTCCAGCCCCACCTGCCAGCGACCGCATCCAGAGACCCTGCCAGCCAAGAACCCTGTCGGCAGTTCGGGTGAAGTAACCCTTCTTTGTTTTCTGTTGGAGCCTGCTGGTTATTTAAGGTAGAACTTGAGTTCAGGACTGTTTGCTGGGGTCCTCTGTGACCCTTTGTTTGCTGGCAGTAATAAACGCTGTCATTCCCCAGCTGCTTGTCCCACGTCTGCCTGACCTCAGCCTGCCGCTGACATCATATAACAGACCTCTTCGTAACAGCCTTCTTGTTGCATTTAAACAAAATACTAGGATTTTAGAATACTAGACTACTAGAATACTAGTAGGTTTAGTGTAAGCTGAAGTTTTTCTGAATGGTCTTTTGTGATCCCTTACAGCCACAGCATCTGCAAAGAGATTTAAGATCCCCTTCCTACATACTTAACCCTAGATCAGGGGTGGGATGGGGTAACTATTTGGCCCCCCAGATGTAGGTACAGTGCAGGAAGAAATGGGAAATGGCCTTGCAGTTGTGGCACCCCAATTTTTGAATGCCCTCCCATTGGAGGTTTAACTGGCAGCAACATTCCAATACTGAATTTAAAAAATGGCCTTTTATTAAACCGTTTGGACCTAATTTAGTTTTTTTAAAAGAAATTTTTATTAATATTTCACACACATAAAAACAGAATGGATATATACCTGTTGATGGATATTTCCACCTCCCCCCACCACTTTCAAATTTATATTCCCCAGTTGAAATCTACCTTGTTTTTTATTTACAGAAGAGAAAGGAAAAGAAGATTCCTGTTTTCATCCTATCATACATTTATATTTTTAATCAATCCATTACTCCTTTCCATTCCCTTTTAAAGTTCTGGATAGGTTTATTTTTCAAAGAATTTGCTAATTTTTCAGACTCTACCATATCCAGGACTTTTAATTTCCATTCTTCTAAGTTAACTTCTTTATTTTCTTTCCAATATTGAGCATATGTCAACTTCGCTGCTGTTATCAAATACAACAATATCTTCTGATGTCTTCTAATCGCCCTATTCTGGCCTAGCATATTTCACAAATAAAATTCCGGTACCATTTTAAAATTCACTTTGCAAATTTTTTGAATTTCATCATGTATCCCCTTGCAAAATTTTTTTTGCCCTCCGACAAAAATGGGATCTAATTTAGTTTTAAAGGTACACGGTTGTTGTTGTGTGCCTTCAAGTCATTTCAGACTTATGGTAACCCACCAGTAAACCCTGTGATAGGTCTGCCTTAGGGTCACCATAAGTTGGAAATGACTTGAAGACCCATAACAATAATAACAACAAGGCAAACCTATCATGGGGTTTTCTGGGGCGAATAGTGTGAGATATGTGCAGGGGTTTAAATTGCTGTGGCCTTTGAAGGTGCTTTAAATTTTTTACTTGCTTAATATGTTTTGATCTTGTTTAAATAATGTTATTGTTTAATCTGGAATTGTTTTAAATTGTTTAGCTTGTTCATACTATTGAGATGCCATGATAAAGAGTTAAATATAAATATTTTAAGAAATAAAGAAATGAGGGGAACAAATCTTTTAGGATGTAAATGCTGTAAACCTTCATTTTTTGTTCAGCCTTCACATATGTGTAAAGAGGCCATATATCACACAAACACTAGAAATCTCCAGTGAGGTAGTTCTAAGGGAACAGAAACCTGAGTAAGCAAACCCTGAAATTTCTTATTGTTCAAAGTGATGAGCACACAGAAAAAAGGTCTTGTTGGTTTAGGCTAACTAAACCATTCCAGTGCAGAGAACCAGCAAACAATAAGTGCTTTCTAAATATTCTATTACCTCTGACAGAGTGAAAGTTAAACCAATAAATTATAAAATAAGATTCTAGATATATCATATGTTTGCATACAGAAAGTTTATTGTTTTCTATTAGGACTGCAATTCTGTTTACATCAGGACTCCAATTCTGTATTCATTTACTTGTGAGTAAGCCCCATTGAACTAAATGAAATTTACTTCAGAATAGAGATGTAGAGGCTTGCTTAGAAATAGGAGTACTGTCTTCAATTTCTTATCAAGAACAGAGATCAGTACCCTGATCTTTCTCCTTATTCATGTGGGCCAAGAACAGATCCTCTGACTCTGAAGCCTTGGGTAGGAAACTAAAGGGACTGGAGGCACAGGTGATATTCTCATCAATTCTGCCAGTGAAAGATAGCGGACTATACAGGGACAGGAATATATTAAGAGTAACTGATTTGCTACGTAGATGGACCACAGTCTTCACTTCTTAGACCAAGGACTACTGGCTACAGACAAGCTGTACCTCATGAAGACTGGGAAGAACATCTTTGGTAGCAAAATGGCAAGTCTGATCAAGAGGGCTTTAACTTAAATCCCTCAGGTTGGAGATGATAGCTCAAACATCTGCCCAAAACCAAGTTCTAAACACAAGGGTGTGAATTTCACAGGAGAAGCTGAGGGAGAGAATGTGATACACAGAAAAACTGACAGTAAATTAATAGATTAGAACAAAAAAGCTTTAGATGCCTATACACCAACATATAGAGTTTGGGAAACAAGATGAACTTGAAGTCCTAGTGCAGGAATGTAAATATTACTTTATTGGCATAATGGAGATCTGGTGGAATGATTCCCATGACTGGAATATTACAACTGAATGGTATAGCCTATTCAAAAAGAATAAATGTGGTAGAAAAGGAGGGGGAGTAGCATTATATGTCAAAGACAAATTCACTTGTACAGAAATCCATGAGAGTGATCAGAGAGAACCAGTTGAGAGTATTTGGGTATAATAAATAGAGAAAAAAATGTGACATTGTGATAAGAGTTAAGTACAGGCCGCCAGATAATTTCCTATTTCAAAAGGGAGAGGAAGACCACAGGGAATTGGCAATCTTGGACTTGATCCTAACCAATAGGGAGGAGCTGATTGCTGGAATCAAAGTAGGTGAAGTGACCATGTAATACTAGAATTTGCAATTATGAGACAAAGCAAAGAAGAGTATAGTCAAACTCAGAACTTGGATTTCAGGAAAGCAGATTTTTAACAAATTCAAGGGAAATACTTAGTAGAATCCCATGGCTAGACATGCTAAAGGAAATGATACCCAGCAAGAGTCGGAGTTCTTGAAGAAGGATTTACAAAAACACAATCACATACAATCCCATGGAATAAAAAAATATGGTAAACATCTGAAAAAGTTCATGTGTCAGCACTGCGAACTCAAGTAACTGTATAAAGAATGGAAGGAAGGATGAATCAGCAACAAAGAATACAGATATGTAACCTAATCTTTCAGGAATGCTGTAAAGAAACCTGAGAATGGCTAGGCAAGAAAGGATTTTAAAAAAGGGGAGAGGTTCTAGTACATTTGAGGCAGGAGAATGACTATGGAGATAGTGGGGCTTCTGTTCAGTAAGGACAGTAAAATGTTAACAGATCACAATGAAAAGTCAACACTACTCAATACCTGTTTTGCTTTAATTTTCTCCCAAAAAGAGAACCATGTGCTTCCACTCACCACAAGAGACCTTGGCAAGAGATTTGGATTGATAACTGTTCGGGAGGCAATGGGCAGACCTGGCTTGAAGGCAGCCAATCTCAGTTTAGGGAGCCTGTCAAGGGGGAGCTGTGGGTAAAGAGGATGTAAGAAAATCAGAAATATGTCTCTGTGAGTATCAGACAGGGATTTGTTTTGATAGAGACATTATTTTGGATTCGAAGAGAAATGTGGATTTCAGAAAGATAAAACAGTCAGAAGGCGGAACTAACTGTGGTTTTGAGAAGCCTAAAAGGTTAGCATATTAGAGATTAATATATTATTCTACTGTATTTAATAAAGTTATTCCTGTTATTTTAAAATTTCCTCTAACTGTCTTTATCAAGCCTGCACTAGAGTCAGGCCACATAAGGGGACCCGATAAGAAGAGTCAGACCACACAGAACCCAAACAATAACACAGCCACAGGTCCACATTTAATGGGTTAAGTGGGGAATCAAGGTCAGAGGGGTGGCAGAAATCCTAGTATTGAAACTGCACAGCCAGCCTGGCAAGGGGATCTGTCACAAAAGGGAGTTAGTCAGGAATCACCTAGCTCACACAGATGAGTTTAGATCTGCAGAACCTGATGAACCACATTCCAGAATACTGAAGGAACTTGCTGATGTACTTTCCAAACCACTTGCCATCATTTTCATGAAATCTTGGAGAATAGATGAGGTGTGAGATGACTGGAGAAGGGAAAAAAAAAAAAAAAAAAAAAAGGAAAGGAAAGGAAAGGAAAGGAAAGGAAAGGAAAAAGAAAAATGATGATGATGCAAGAAACTACAGATCAGTCAGCCTGACCTCAATACCAGGAAAAATATTAGAACAGAAATACAGGATTTCATCTGCAAGTATCTTAATGATAATGCAGTGATCAATAGGAACCAGTATGAGTTTGTCAAGAACAAATCCCGCCAAACTAATTTGACATCTTTTTCAAATCAGATCACTAGTTTGTTAGATAGTGGGAATGCTGTGCCCCTGCCTCCAGGCTTTTACTAACAATGGAAATAAATTCCCATCTGCACCAATAGTAGCTTCCCCATAGTGCAAATAGGGGCTCCAGGGAATGATGAAGATGTTTGTGGGGACTACTGTGAAGAGAAAATGTTAAAAGTCCCCACTATGCCTATTACCTTGCTTTGGTCTGATGTAAAGTCCAAAATCTATTTAGTTTTAATGGACTGGAGATTCAACCAACATGAACAGCAATAACATGTATATTTCTATACTGCTTATCAGCTAAATGCTCTCTAAGCATTTTATAATGTGTTAGCTAATTGCCCCAACAAGCTGGGTACTCATTTTACTGACTTATGGAAGCCTGGAAGGCTGAGTCAACCTGGAGCCTGGCAGGATCGAACTCACAACCTTGTGGCTGCAGTACCAGCATTTAACCACTGCACCACCAGGACTACTCCTAATATAAAAGATCAGGGATATACCAAAATGCATTTCAGAGGGCTTGCTTGTGAGCCAGTTGTTACATACTGAACTCAATTATTTAATATAGGCTTAAGCTTTGATGTTAAGATATTAATATGTCTTGCAGTAAATGACAGCCATTATCCTTAGTAAAAGCCTCAGTTCTTGTACCTTATGAAGACCTTTTACAGATTCATTCACTATAGACAATACTTCCTGTATAATTCAGCAGTCTTTGGTCTGACTCACTATCTACAAAAGGGCTCCATATGATGCTTATTGACTTAACAGGAAACTACATGCATGGGGAACTATAATATATAAACTTCCAAGGGTAAAACTACAGCTTTCCCCAACGTTAGTAACACATTGTCCGGTCTCTTAATAATGGGAAGCTAGCAATCAGGCTAGCAAGCTGCATCTATGTCTCCAGACGTTTTGGTTCATATGCTATAATCCTCTATTTACATGCATACAGAATATTTGGAGGTGCACGAACTGTGAATTGGCGTACATCAATAGTTCTTAGCCTATGGAAGTTCAGATTTTGGGACTTCAACTCCCAGAACCCCTAACCATTGGACATGCCGGTTGAAACTTCTGGGAATTGAAGTTCAAAATGGCTACAAGGTGTAGATTTTGTATTCAAAACTGAACTACAAAAGTAGGGAAAAGGTGACACTAGTCTGTTCTCTCCTTCATGGATGGAAGAAGATGAATTGTTATATAAGCTAAAAGTGGCAACTGGTTATCCTCATGCTGAGTCTAATGTCTGATCTCTTTATGGGCTTTTTACTATGCTCCCCAACAAATTAGAATACAAGTGATAATAGGACCTTAACTTCTATTGCTCTGTTTTGCTTCTAATTGTATACTTTCTTGTGGGTGGCCATGTCAGTCAGAGTCAGATGATGCAGTTACGTCAATTGCATAGTGATGTGAACACAAGAACTGAAGTGTAGAGATCCCTTTGTATAGCTGATTCCCGTTGTGGAATTATTATCTTCTAACTGCAGCATCATAATAACTTTTTACCCTGTTCTGTCATGTCCATTCCTCATCAGAGGCTTCACTGTAAAAGGGAGTATGGGAATTATTTTTCTAACATAGTGAATACAAAGATTAGATAATATTTAGTATATGTATTGTTGTTGTGGTGCACCTTCAAGTTATTTTTGACTTATGGTGACCCTAAGGTGAACCTATCATGGTATCTTCTTGGCAAGATTTGCTCAGAGGGAGGTTGCCTTTGCCTTCCTCTGAGGCTGAGAGTGTACATCTTGCCCAAGGTCACCCAGTGGGTTTCCATGGTTGAGCAGGGATTCAAATTCTGGTTCCTAAGAGTCATAATCCAGTGCTCAAACTGCTACACTATGCTGCCTCTCTGATATATGTATAGGTATAGGTACAGGCATATTGTGCTTATATAATGTTGTGCCTTTGTAGAGCTGTTTGTGGCTGTTATAATTTTTGTTATTGTTGTTAAAGTCAGACATTTAGATACTTTGCAATTATGTAATTTTTCTATTTACTTTTTAAAAATGTAAAACTGTGTGATCCTATCATGAGCCATATTCATTCTGCTCCATAGTTGGGAAGACATATTCTAAATTTTACTGCAACTGCTAGCTACATATTGTATAATCGCCATGAAACTGAAGGCTGAAAGGCATCTGTTGGGGTTGTAGAGTTGCATCATCCTTTAAAGATTCTGTACCAAGTGTGGGATGGGTAGAAGATTACCTCCAATCACTTTCAGTTCTGAAATGTTTACCATTTCAGTTTGTGTATATGTTTCTCTAACATATCACCAAGTGCTCAGAGGCCTGAGGAAAAAAAATAATAAAAACTTATTCTGAACAGTAAAAGCCTGAGGTTGTGTACCTGTGATCTTCATTTCATATTTTGTTTAGATCTATGCAAAAGAGAGGAAAAGTTCCCAATCAGAACTTCTTCCTGTCTTTCAGTTTGTTTGGACTGTGGTTTTCTAATTCCTAGCCACCAGCACTGCCAACTCATCTTTTGACAGTGTTGGTGGCTAAGAAATAGATGGCAAATCATCTTTTCTAGAGCCCTGGCCTTCCTAGTCCAGGAATTCTGGAACTGGTACTACTTGAGACAGCAGGTTACATGCAGAGACACAAATGTTCTCTATCTTAATCAACAAGTTCTCATCCAACTGCACTCCACTCTTTTCAAGAGAAGGGCCTGAACCAGCAACACATTGTACAGAATGAGCTTTTCTGTAACTGTTTTGGATTGGGTCCAGTATATATCCCAAGATTTGAGCAATACATAGGTAGGTACTGAAAAATAGGTTTTGGTAAGTATCTACAAGCATGATCTTCAATTAAACCTCATCTTTTCATCTTATGGTCATGGGATAGCATCCTGGACTGGGTCCCCCAGATGATGTTGTTGTTGTTGTTGTTGTTGTTGTGTGCCTTCAAGTCATTTCAGACTTATGGTGATCATAACGTGATTTATTTTGTGTGTGGTTTTTTGTTTGTTTGTTTGTTTTGTGGCAAGATTAATTCAGAGGAGGTTGCCTTTGCCTTCTTCTGAGGCTGAGAGAATATGACTTTCTCAAAGTCCCCCAGTGGGTTTCCATGGCTGAGCAGGAATTCAAGTCATAGTCTAAAGCTCAAACCACTACAACAGGCTAGCTCTTCCCTGAGAGAATTCTATGACCAGTCCATCTTCCAGTCATATGCAAGTATCCATTTGTATAGATTTGTTTTGCTGCACTGCACAGGGATATGTCCCTATACCTTTAATATTTTGGTGAGCAACTTTTCAGATAAATATCATTTTGATTTTATTTCATGCCTGAACTACTACATTCCTTCTGTTTTCTTTCTGAGTTATCAGTTCTGATAATAGAAAGGATTGAATAGCTATTATCTATACCAATGGCCATATTGCATTAAAAATATTAGTCAAAATATCAGTCAAATTGTAGTCAACTCAGTCCTTTGGAGAGGCAGCCTGAGGCAAAAACCAGTCTCTATATAAAAACAAATGGTACCCAGTGGACAATGATGGGTTGCAAAAGCTATTTCATTCATTTCATGAGTGGTACAGTTTCAGCCTGAGGCCTGGTTTTCTTATAATCTCAGAATATCATACATTGCAGTATATCTAGAACATTTATTTGTTTTCCTTCAAAACTGAGAGACACTGAGATTAAAAGAAGAAGAAAAAAAGAGTATTGAACAAACTTACTGAAGAGAATAAGAAACAGGGAGAGAAAAAGAGAGAGGTAAGGCAGTTTAGCCAGGTAGCAGCGGCCACCTGGTGCTGACATTTTATACATCTGCCCCCATCCTTGATCTCTTTTTCCCCTTGGCACACTGTCAGTGCTCTGACATACCTCCCAAGTGGTTCTCACTGACATGTTCACTTGTCAAATACTCAAATGTTATGATATATGAATAGGCAGGCATTAACTTCTGGCATACACCAGCCCTAAAAATATTTACTTCAAAGAAAGTTCCATGGGCTTCAGTGGACTCAGACATTTTTCTCCCACTGCGTGCTAACCTTTGCAGAATCAGGTGAGACCAGTTTGACATTCTAATCTCTGTCTCTCTTTCTTCTCTACTTCATGTGTGTGTGCCCCACTTTTGCTTGGCAAGTATATGAGTAAGAATTTGTTTTCAGTCGTTGTCACCGGAGAGGGCTTATATGACATTCTTGGATTGAAATGTCCTTTCTCCAATTCATGGCTTCATTGACAGGCTAGGAATTGGTGGAGGGAAGTTTGGCTGTTTGGGTAGCCCATGAATGAGGGGGACTTATTGATGCTTATTGATCTTTTTCAAGCAGAAAAAAGATAGGAACTTTGCATAATACCAGTACAACTTGTCATGTGGTTAAAGCCAGCATGGACATTTTGTTGTTCCTCCAAGTGTTGTTGCTGCTGTTGGTTTGTTTAGTATCATCAGTATACACAGTGCTTTACACAAGTGGCTTACAACTGGTCATTTGTGGCTCACAACTGATCATTTGATAGTTTCCTGCCATCAGGCTCTCTATCTAAAAAGACATGAAACACAGAGAAAAGGGGATAGCAGTAGGGAAGGGGGGTAAGTCCAGAAGATCCTGGCTCAAACTGTCTCCTTCAGAGGCCACAACAGTGGCAGCTGGAAAAGGAGGGCTTCTTACCAACTACTGGGACTCAACCATGATGGTGCATCATAAGAGTTCCCATCATTGTTTACTGCTGGTTACCTTGTCTAGGGCTGATGTGAACTACAGTTTAACAATACCCAGTGGAAGGCCACAGGTTGTGTACCACTGTGTTAAAGTGAGAATAGGAAGGAGAAGTGGAGTTAACTAAATGAGCAGCTGGCCTGGTAAAAGTCAATAGTGTTGGGTGGTTGCTTGCATCTTTGTGATCATCCAGCCTGTCTTTTTGTGTTTGATTTCTGCACATGTGCAGAAATGGAATAGACTAATTTTGAGAAGAAATTTTTGTGCAAATTGCAGAAAATATGACAGAAGGAAAAGGCTTTGGTTTCTTAATCTTACACTGGTGGTGCACATTCACACAGGGTGTTACAAATCCTCAACAGGCCATACCAACTATGATCTTTTTTCCACATTCAATCCTGTAAGTTAGGATAGGATATCCCTTGCCTATAATCCTATTCACTTGTGTTTTTAGTGGCCTTTAGCCTGCATATGTGAGAATAAAGATTTATGATTTATATGTGTAGAGAATGATAGATCCAGCATATAGATGAGGCCAGGTATCAGGCAAGGCAAGAGAATCAAGTCAAGTTTGATGTCCAATATATTTATTGGATAATATATACTCAATATATTTATTAAAGGACAGAGCAAAGGAAGTTTCAGAATCTGGTAGCTGCTTTAAAAAAATAAAAATGAACCTGAGCTTATCAGGAACATGACAGAGAATGAGATCTGAGAGCTGAGTTTTCTTGCTCTAATGAAGTAAGGAGCTCTGACAGAGTTGATCTCCCCTGGAATGATCTGCTTTTAGTGATCACTCACTGCCAAGCACCAAATTCAGGACATCCATTATTAAATAATTCATTCACTGCTTGCTGCAGATTTTGCTTATCCAGTTCAACACAGGTAACACCTTACGGCTGAAATCAGGCTCATATAATAGGTTCCTTTTAGCTGCCATCAACCACTATATTCTAAGTTTACTGAGAAGCTGGACCCATCCAGCATAGACCAGACAGCATCCATAGGAGCTCTACAATCATTTTGTTAAACCTGGTGAAGTGTAAATATATTAAATGATTTTCTTTTGAAAACAACAGAGTTAAAAAGTAAATTGTATGTAACAAACTGCCAAGAACAGAGCTCACTGTAGCTTACTGCTGTCTTGAGCAGATTTCAAAGGATTCTTGAAGTCTGTATATTGAATCCTACCTGAGAGGCTGATCTTTTCCTGCTTAACTCTAATGCATGGAATACAATTACCATCTATGTACGCAAACATACATGTGGAATGAGAAATAATCACAATGTATCAGACACAGGCTGAAATCCACATGCTCAGTTCCTTGGTCATAAAATCCTCTTGAACTTAGTAGGAATTACTTAGACATGTCTCAGATGGGTCTGTTAAGCTTCTCTACCGTAACGTCTCCAAGTTTAATAATGTAACAACTGTGAGAGACCTTATACTGAATTGTAGATCGAGTTTTACTTTTAACCACCTTGGGTCCCACTTCTAGAAGAGTGGTGGGATATCAATCAATCAATCAATCAATTAAATAAATAAATGATATCTATGTTAGAAAACAGAAATTTCATTCATATTGTGTTACAACTAGAGTAGATCTATTGAATCAATTGGGTTTGCTTATGTGTTGACTCACTATTCAAAAATTAATTGAATGGGTTTATTCTAGTTAGAACTAATTTATAGGATTCAGGTTGCAGTATGACTCGTACATCTAAACGTTCATCAACAAGTTCTCACCTGCATGTTCCATGTAAAAGCTCTTGTGCTTTCTTTGGGACTAATGTGTTTACCAATTTTCTCAAGGTTTGAACTACTAGAATTGCCAATCACATACGTACTACCGCATTTTCTTGGAAGGCATACTGGCAATGCCTCACCTATTCACTAAGTTAGTACAGTGAATCAAACCTACTTAGGCTCTGTAAGGAGAATTCATTGAACATTTAAATAGAAATTCTCTCAATGAAGTTATGTATAAATAATAAATAAATAAATAAATAAATAAATAATCTCAGTTCTATGTCATTGTAAACAATGGTTAAGCTGATACTTCAGTAGCCCTTTTTACATTCTTGGTTATCCTTCTATAATTAATCTTAGTATTCCAGAGAAGCATTGTAAGAGTAAGGAATGCTACAGAGTGTTGAAATAAGGGGGGGGCTCCACAATGCCGTATAGAGCCATCCCTAAAAAAAAGAAGGCCAATTAAAGAGACATATATATGGAATTAATTTTAACGAGCTACCACTTCATTCTTCATCAGAAATAGAAGACGCCAGAGCTCAGGGTCAAATTCTTCCTCCTGTGGTGCCCTGCATTCCTGCTTCACTATTACTGAGAAAATGCTGGGTTTGCAAAACAGCTTTTAAAAATCTCATCCTTTGCATGTGTGGGCACGTACTCAGTATCAAAGTGGGAGGGGATCAGTAAAAATGAACCCATTGATCCTTTTCACAATTGAGCCACAAACCAAATTAGGGTAAGATTTATGTGATGTCAGGTTCAGCCTTGGTATTGCTAGAGCAGTGATATAATTAAGGTTGCTGTTAAGTGGTGGGAAAAAGAAATGAGATGGTAGTGCTTCTGCTAACAAAGAGAGAAAAGGCACCACTAGAGCAATAAAGGTTTTATTGTCTGCATAGTTAGCTGAGTGACTTATTACTTCAGCCATATTTTTATAAAAAAATCTACTAGTTTACAATAAAAATAATTACTGTGCCAATGGGCCATTCCATTCCTAAACATATGCATAGAAATTTGCATAGTATTAGAAGAGGCTTGGTAGTAAGCTTGTTTGCATACATTCCAGAAGGAATTAAATTACAAGATCCTTTTTTAGAGATGCAGTGGAGGAATATTGTACAAAGAAGCCACATATTACAGATATCTAATTCTGAATATGAATGAAAAGACTCATGTTTTTGTATAATGAATACACTTGAAACATTTCAGGATGAATGAATCTGTTTCTGATCCATGCCACTTTTTGCATGATTTCACCTGTAATTCCATTCTGCTTCAGTATTAATTTTCATTTTTAAAACCCTCTTCAAAATATGGATTTAAATATAAAGGTGAGAAAAATTCAGTTCCTTGTATTATTTCAAAATGCTATTTAAATGTGCATTTTAATCAAAGCTATACCCAAACACCACTCCACATCTTTATTAGATGTTCAACTCCAGCTAAATGTTGGAGAAAATCTATGGCTTTGGAAGGCAAGGTGGAAGCCCCACCCCCAGCTCTTTGAGGTTTGTGTTAACTATGTATTAAGCAAAAGAATCAGGTGGACTTTCTGCTCTTGTGTTCTCTCTCTCTCTCATGTCGAAATACAACTACACTGAGCAGCCATCATTTCCCCTTTAGTAATGATCCTGGTCAAGATGTTGTATCATCACAAACTATTGCTTTCAAAGAACCTGCAGACAGCTGCTGAATGCTGCAGTATTCCTTTCCTTCAAAGTTTTGAAAAGACAGAAGCAACACAAATAATCCCTTGGTTAGGGTCTCTTTCCCATTTGAGGCCAGAATCCTGTATGTGGCTAGTGCCAGTGTAATACTGCATATGGCAGTATACGCTTTTTGGAGCAGGGCAGAGTAAGAGTCAAGAAATGGCAGATAAAGTGTTTTCTCGGCTGCCTTGATGTCAGAAATAGCTGATAAGACTCATAAAACAATTTAACATAGGATCAGCTGAAGCATCAGATGTTTATTAAAAAAAATTAATTCGTCTCTGCAGAGCCAGGTGCCTCCCTTAGAGAAAGAAGACCCCCTCACCATGAAATCACCCACATTTTATTCTCGACGCAAGTTTCCCTCCCCTGGGATCTAATTGGCCAGGATCCCTAGAGGTCACAACCTATCAGAATCGCCTAAGAAGTTACATGCCCCCTTCCCCATATTTATAATATATATGATCACGCACATAATCACGCTTTTCCCTCGTGGTCTCTTAATTTTCATTAGTAATTTCAAAATGCCCATCAAACAGATTTTAACCTTCCATTTTGCTAAACAGTGCCAAATTCCTGTCTTGTCTTTCTTTATCAACCTTTTCACTCCTCACAGCCATGTCCTTCAGACTTGCCTCCCAAGATAGGAGGACCTCATCTTTATCTATTTCTTTCCCTGCACCTGGAAAGTCAAGGCCTTGGGAGGCCCTCCCTCTGCTCAGCTGCTAGTTCTAAAAATCTGTTTATTTAAAAAGTATGTTAACAGAACAAAATAATAGGCTGTTCACCTCAATGAGGGCTTTACTGACACTGCTATCTAAAATCTTCCTTCTTAGACTTATTGTGTTACTGGAGCTTAAATATAAAATATACCAAGATAAATGTGTAAGCATATCTAAAATGTGTCACACTTATAAGCTAATACATATATGTTAATAATACTGCAGAAACTAAAATATATTTTATTTCTCTCACTTGGCAGCTTCTAAGCAGCTTTCTTTCCTGATAGAGTATATCCACACCAAATAAGTATAATGGTTTGATACCACTGTAAATGCTATGACTCCAGACTATAGAATCCTGGGATTTGTAGTTTTGTGATGTGGTAGCTAGCCTGGTGTAATGGTTTGAGCATTGAGCTATGACCCTGGAGACCAGGGCTCAATTCCCCACTCAGCCATGGAAACCCGCTGGGTGACCTTAAGTATGTCATACATTCTTAGCCCCAGAAAACTTCATGATAGGTTCACCTTAGGGTCACCATCAGTCAGAAATGACTTGAAGGAACACAACAACATCAAAAGCTAGTTCTAGGCCTTTTCTGCACCTTACCTTACCCCATCACCCTGTGGTTGTGATCCCAGAAGCACCTTTGGCAGGAAGGGAGCATGATGGGAACGCTCCCCTCCACACCAGACCAACTCCCTGAGGAAGGAGTGTGAGGGACATGCCTCTTTCTTCTGCAGCACAGCCATAACCTTTTCCATGTTGCGCTGGAGCAGGAAGTGCCTCCATCGTGCTTCTGGGCCTTCTGCAGGGCAGGTAAATGTGGGAGCATTGTGCAATCAAGAGTCATTGATGGAAAAAATCCATTAATGATTTACCCTGTGATCATGCCGACTAGCAATGCAAGAAGGACCAGACCACCACAATGTCTTGCTGAAGCGTCATCGCAGTACTGCTCCTCTCATGTCCCCATGCCAGGACACTATGTCCATGTGGAAAGGACCCCAGTCTACTTTTTTGAATTATAATTCCCAAGATACTCAAAGAAGAACTATAGTTTAGATGGAGATGCAGAATTCTCTTTCAGAGAGCTTTAGTGTTATGTGTAGTTCACAGATAATTTTAAGCATCTCCGTATATTACAAATCCCAAGATTCCACTGGACGGAGCCATGGAATTAACATGGTATCAAACCATTATAATTGTGCATTGTGGATACACCCAGAAATGACTTTGACCTTTTTCTCCCCATCACTGCAGTGCTTATAGCCATTTTATTACCATCTACACTGCTGCTACCACTAACACTGACGTAATTACAGTAGCCCCTTCACATTCAAGAAGGTTGAGGGCACAGAACTCATGAAAGTGGAAAAACTGCAAATAACACCCCCCCGCAATTCCCCTCCCATTCCCCTCTGGAGCTTTCCCCATTCCATTCCTTTGCCTCTGTCCTGCTGTTGGGAGGGGTGATAAAAAAGGCATGCTAAAAGGCTTACCATACTTTCCCCTCAGACAGAGAAGAGAGCAATTCTGGAGTTCTGATTACTTCTGGTGGCCATCTTGAGGAAGGAGAACCTGGCCAATCAGCAGCCAATACAGAGCAGAATGTGCAACCACATGGCAGAGAGGCCACACCTTCAGTAGTGGGAGGGGGCTTTGCTCACTCAAAAGGAAAAAAAAGTCCATTTTAAACACAAGCCGTGCAAGCCTGGGGTGAGGAATGCAAGGGGTAGAAGGAAGAAAATGGGGGAAGGCAAGCACATGCAAATAATCAAATTTGTGAAGGTCAAACCCGTAAATGTGGAGGGAGAACTGTACACTGGGCAATTGCAGCCTGTATGTTCATCCTTTCCAGATAAAAGTTTGCATAGCTCTCTAAAATTTTGCTGAGCAGCACAGCACTAATTTCTAGAAATTTAAATCACCATGCACTGCATCACACTACTGAGAGAATAGCAAAAACTGTTGGATAGCTAAATTCCAATGCATGCATTAGTTGAAGAGGTGTAGATTGGGATGTTTCATATCAAGTTTCTAACACCTTAAGCATTTCTTGAAACACTGGCACTGAACCAACTCCAGCTGCACACAATGAGTCATAATGGCTTTAGGGCTTTCTAATTTTCACTAAAAATGTCCAGTCTGCATTGCCAGTATCAGTCCCTTTGAGTATACAGAAAGGGACAGTAGAAATGTTTTAAGCAGAGAAACAATAAATAAATTGTGCTACATTCCTCCTTTAGTATTCCTAGTTAAGGAAAGCACTGCTGAAAGCAGTTTCCAGAACAAAATCTCTACCTCTTTTGCTGTTGCTATATCATGTTATAGGAATTCTGAGTAGCCCCAGGGCTCTCTGCTTTCAGTCTCGGCACATTCTGACAGTCAGAGAGCAAGATTGCTCATAGCATCCTGTATCCTTAGATTTATTGCCCACATTAGACAATTCTTTGTATAAGTAGAAAACATTCAAAGGCAAAAGATGCACCACACAAACCCCTGGAGAAATATGGTACTTTGGGTAGTATTCAAAGGCTTTCATTATTAGCTTAACCCACGAGAGAGAAGCATGAGTGTTTGATTTTAAGGTGATTTAATCCTTTAGGATTCAATAAAATTAAAATCAATTTATATCAAAGTTTGCAAGAAAAAAAAATAAAAACACATATGCAGGAAGGGTGATGTATGTAAAAGGGCTACAAAAATCTCAAGAGTATTTATGTCTTCCCCAAATATTAGTGGCCAGGATACAACCAAAGCTTTCCACATGGGATTTTTGACTGATTTTCTTTGAACACCAGAGTTCTAGGCTACATCAAAATCAGTTTTTGATGGTTCCCTTAGTGTCAAATGCAGCTTGTCATATGGTTGGTTAGGCTCGTATCTGAGAAATCCAGGACTCCTGGGACTGTAGAAGTCATTGCATGGATCTTTGAGTCCTAGCCAATGTTTTTATTACTCATGGGTAAGATTGTCAGATAGCTAACACCACTGTATCTCAGCTGTCAGATACAAATGCATGTCTGAGCTATCAAAAGTTATCAAATTGGTTGTCTGTCATCCGTGATAATAAATAAATAATAAAATTAAAATTGCATACTGTCATATAAACTGCATCAAAAACACAATTCCATGTCAGCTGTAAAAACACAGCAAATGTCAATGTCTAAGGCAGTGGTTCTCAACCTGTGGGTCACTAGATGATCGTGGACTTCAGCTCCCAGAAGCCCCAGCCACTATGGTCAATGCTCAGGGCTTCTGGGAGCTGAAGTCCACAACATCTGGGGACCCACAGGTTGAGAACCATTGGTCTAAGGGCCTTTCCATACTACATTGTTATAATGCTATTATTCCACTTTCAACATCCTGTGGAATTCTGGGGCTTGTAGTTTACTGAGGCTAAGAATTTTAAATGCCCCTCCCTAAACGGCAAACCCTAGGATTCTATAGGATATTGAAAGTGGATTAATAGCATAACAGTGTAGTACAGAAAGGCCATAAATATCAAGATTTGATCTAGTTGGGGACATGGTGGTACCTTTGGAGTCCTCTTCTGACAACTCTGAAAGGTACATTGAGGAAAAAGTCACTCAAATCCCCACTGAAACTGATACCATCACTGAGACATTTTCAGTGGAGGCATGCACTGTGTAGAGCTCCATCTAGTCTGGTTTTGTGCGAACAGTTTCATGATGGAAACAAAATGCTTGGAGAAGGACAGACAATCACTTGTATTCTTGTTCCTTGTCCTTCTTGGCCATTAACAACTATCAAGGAAGTGGAAGACTGACTTGGTGGATTCTGGAAGTCATTAATGCCTCCTTATGAGAAATGTGGTGCCAACCATCTTGAAAGAGATGGTTGAGCATCTTCTCTTTAAAACTCACTTTGAACCTGAGAGATTTGGATAACTAGTGCAGGGCCATTTTTGATGCAAGGTTTTGGAGACAGTTCTCAAAGCAGAACCCCAGACACTTTTGGAGGAAGCAGATTCCTATTCGTAGAGCTATTCCTATTTGGCTTCAAGTCTGGATTTGGTACTGAAATAGCTTTGGTTGCTCTCAGAGATGACCTTTGTTAAGAAAGAGAGGGCAGAATGCTATCCATAGGTGACTGAGATATCATGGTACTGTCTACAGTGGAACCTCATTATTTTGAATTGGTGGTTTGCATATCAGAGGCTCCTAACAGCAGCAAGTGGCACTGAGGGATTGATTCTGTAGTTAGGGATGTAAGAGGAATTTAATCCATCAGATATTTTTTTCCTTCCCTGATCCAAACACTCAGATATGAGCATAGACCAGATGAACTTTGCATTCAAAAATCTACATATTGCTGGATCTGTGATGTGTTCTGTGGAACCTAGAAATGTGTCTGATAAAATGTGTGCGTTTGAAAAAAATGTGTGTAGAGAAAAAAGTTAAATTTCAAAAATACAATATGTGTGGAGGTGTGCAAAGTATACATACACTTAGCAAAAATATATAGAAGAATGAATATGTGTTTGAAATGTACTTAGGAGGAGTAGCAGCAGCTATACGTGAGGATACCCTGGAAGACAAGTTAAGAGCTTCAGCTACTACAAAACATGGTGACCAGGACTGTGACTGATGTAACGAAGAAGGATAGTATTGCACTGATTCTGAAAGTGCTGGAGGAGCTTTCAGCAAAATTCAAGTAGTTCTTGGAACAATTCAAAATGATAGTGTTTACTTTTAAAGCCCAAATGGTTTGGGACATAGATATTTGCAAAATGCCTTTTCCTCCTTCAGTCTGCATGTCACTTAATTTCCTCGGGTGACAGAGCCTTCTCAGTCGGTGGTGCCCCATTTATGGAATATGATTTCTGTAGGGATGAGTCTGGCATCAGTACTGCACCTGTTTAAGCACGTGCTTGAGATCTTTTTTACTTCCTAAAGTATTTCTGTTTTGCTTCCTAAAGTATTTTCTGTTTTCTGTGTCTTTTCTTTAATGACATGTTTGGGAAACTTCTGCTGTTTTAATTATATTTCATTAATACATGGATTTAGGCATTTGTGTATTATTTGAATAATTGAGTAAAATGCATATGGACTATTCTCTCTTTACTGATTTTTCATGCCCATAGTCAGGTACCTGATTAGGGGCACAGGACTGTTGCAAAAGTGAAAAAATTGCAGAGATCAACATATGTGGAAAGAGGGCCAACACATTGTGGAGGGAACAGGAACCCAGGGCCCAAACCAACTCAGGGAAAGGAGAGGGAATGGAGGGTGAGTCGGCAAGATGGCCCTATACTTCCTCTTTCTTGCCCATTTCCTTGAGTTGCAGGGACATTGGGAGAGAGTTTGTGGTGCTGAGAAACTGTGTTGTGAACTGTCCTTAGTTGGCCAGGAAGCAGCAGGTGATGAAGGAGGAAGAGAACTGGAAATGTTTTTTTAAAGGGCTGTTTGGCCTGATCAGAGCTGCTGAGAGGGAAGGTTCCTCAAGAAAAGAAGCTCTGCAGGTTGAGGGGGGCAAGGGTGGAGGAAACTTGGAAATAATCAAATCCATGAAAGTCAAACCCACAAATGTGGAGGGCCAACTGTAATTCTTGGTGTCCCCTGTTCTCTGAAATGCTGCCTCCTTCCTCCACAGTATTTAAAACTTTCCTGATCAAAATTCCTAGCAAACATATTCTTCCAAATTCCTGTAAGATAGAACTCATTTCTTGCCCAAAGTCCTTATTGATGAAATCATACATGGTCCAAGAAGCCAAATCTTTCCAGACAGTGCCATTTCTGCAGCCCATTGTTATCGTCTAGTATCCTTCCCTTTCTTCCTCAGCAATGCTCTTCAACAGGAAGGGGTGATGAAATAAAGCAGCTATATCCCTTGCATTATATTGAAAGCAGTATCAGCAATTATTTATGGTTGGGAGGAGTGGTGTCTCAGGTTCTTCTGCTAAACCAAATGGGAAGTGGAACACCACCCCATTTTGGTGGTGACACTTCCCACTGAAGTAGTTGTGTTCCCCTCCTCCACCATATCAGACTTCCATGCCACTCCCTTGTCAGAGGTCCAGAGGGTTCTATGTGGACCTTTGTCAGCCACTTTTTCTACTTGGAGACAGCTTCTTGATAAAATCCTGGTTCTGACACAATTCCTCTGCAGATCCCCCTAAAGCTAGGTATTGTGGTTGGAAAATAACCTGAAAAATAATTTGTGCTGCAATTCCCGTGATTTTCCAAGTTATCCTGCTGGGTTCTGAGGCATCTCCAGTGGCGGAGCTTGGAGTGTATGGAGGGGGTGGGCGGGCGGGGCCGTGGCTATGGCATGAAGGGGCGTGGCCTCTGCATGGGCGTGTGGCCACTGTGTGTGGGGGCATGGCTGCAGTGCATTGGGGCATGGCCAGGGTGCGTGGGGGCTACGGGCCAGGACGCCCCAAAAATATTGCCGCCTGGGGCAAATTGCCCCCATCCCTATGCAACTGGGCATCTCAAGATCAGGTATTTAGCAAGTAGCCAATTGTACTGGTTGTGTTTGTGCAGTGAATTTGCTCACTTAGGTGACAGCTTTGCTCCACATGGTAGTAGGTAGATATTTTCTTTGTTTCAATATGTACTAGTATTTCACTAGTTTTACTACTTTTATTATATTTTCACATATGTTTACATTTGTTAACCCCTCATGCATGTTGCTGATTAAGAAGAGGAGTATACCTGTTTTGAACAAATGAATATGTCAATAAGCCACAACTGGTGTTCCCTGCATCATTCCAAATGAGTGTGTTGAAGGAGGTAAATAAGTAGTATATAAGATTTCCTGTCTTATCGTTGTGTATTTAAGTTTTAAAAGCTGATATTATCTGGATTATTAAGGGTGGAATTCTATAATATTTTCCCATTACTAGACTGCTTCCATCAGGGGGTCCTTGTTGTTTTTTGCTGTGAAATCAGCTTCAGCTTATTAATGAGAGACCACCAAGAAACTCTATTTCTAGCTCAGGCTTTGCAAATTCAGCATTGTGGCCTCTTTTGTATGGACTCAATCCATATAATGTGGTCTTTTTCTTTTCCTACTGCCTTTTACTTCACCATGTGTTATCTTTTCCAGCGACTCATGTCATCTCATGATAGTCATTTTGGCTTTTGATAATTTCAGTCCCTCTCTATAGCTCCAGCATTCCCTCAGAATCTTTGGGATTCCCCTAATCCTCTAAAGCAAATTTTCTATCAGTTGAGTAAAAAATATATAAACCCACAGCCCACCCATCTGAGGACTTCTGTTACAAGCAAACACATACATATTTAGGATCCAGGTATTTTAACATATTCTGTTTTCAGACACTTGGACAAATCCCATTACCTTTCACAAAACAACAGAATTAAGACTCCTGGATTTTAAGAAGCTAAACTGAAAGCAATCTATTTAATCTGCTTTCTAAGCGATCTATGGTGATTATATTGATTTTTATTTTAAGATATGCTGGGAAGCTCTTACAAGGTATCTTGTCACTTTTATTGGATCTGAATTATTTATTGATGCATTATGTTATCCTAGATTAATAAACATGGGTTTTGTGCTCTTGACCTTTGTGTACAGAGTGTTGCATCATTTCTACCACGTAATATCAGCATTTGATTGTAGCTATGCATGAAGCCCTACATGCATACGTACTGCTTTAGAGGTTGCACATTTTCATTAACCCCCTCCCCTCATATTACTTTTCTCATTTTGGAATGTGGGATGCTGTGGATGCAAGAGTGGACTATAGTCTTTGAAAAAAGAAAAGGAAAGGAATGGAAAAGGAAAACCAATTTAGAATAAACCAAAAGGCAGAATTACTAGTCTGTGTTTCTTTTCCGATACTTCTCAAAACACAACACAACACAACACAATGCATTCAATCTGTGACTTGTGTGCATTTCAGGGGAAAAAGTTCTAAAACTCTTCCCTTTTATGCTGTTTTGCTAATGGAAAACAACTTACACCTCCGCACATATACACACAAGCTGCATTCAGCCTTCCTTAGAAAACGAGAGGTTGGAATGTTTCGTTTGTGCAAACCTCAAAGTCTCTTCTGATTCTGCTCAGCTGCCATTATAAAGTCCTTATTCTGAGTCATTTGTCCTGAAAAATTTTCTAATGACTGACATCTTGTAAAGTGATATCATGATGGCTCCAAACAATAAAAAACATGTGTTTTAGCAGCTAGATAATTTTATTGTATTTTATTTTAAGCCTTTCTTTAATTTTAATTATGTTCTACTTTAGTGTAGGAATGGTGAATGTGTGCTTCTCCAAATGTCATTGGAGTACAACTCTCATTGGCTATGGCAGTTACGACTGATGGGAGTTACATTCCCACAACATTTGGAGAGCCACATATTTCCTGTCATTTTCTCTGTCTCTGTACTAAACTATGATTAAGTATATTTTATAAAGCTGGTTGTTCAGATAATTTAATCATTATAGATGAACTTCACTGCTTCAGTAGTGATGTTAATAAGCAGCCTTGGTTTTAAATCTTAGGTTCAAGGACAGAAACTTGAACTTGGATTCAAACCTTTAGCTCCAAGTTTAAATCAGTATATTAAGCATAACGTAACCTTACTATACCAATGGGAAATGATAAGGTGAAATTTTAAGTCTGCATTATGGTAGGTTGGAGCTCAGACTCTATGATTCACAGTGAGTATGGTGGAGTCTCCTTCTTTGGAGGTCTTTAAACAAAGCTTGGATAGCCATCTGTTGGGAATGCTTTGATGGTATATTCCTGCATGGCAGAGGGTTGGACTTGATGGCCCTTGTGGTTTCTGACAACTCTATGATTCTATGTTCTTATGCTTTCCTATGTTTGCTTTTTCTCTGGTGTTGACCTACACATTGGCCCCATGCCTGTATTGTGTAAGCCGAGCTGCAGGGAGGCACTGTCTTTGGTGCCCAATGGACTTGAGCCTCACTGTGGAGAAGTCTATATCTGGGCATATAGGTATGGAGACACAGAGGTATAGGGTGGAACTAGAGGTTTTGTAAGGCATCTCTGCCCTTCCCTCATGAGCCGTTTGTCATTGCTTGGCCTACCTGCTCAGGCAGTGAAGACTTCTGCTGGTTGCCTTTAAGGAATTTTTGTCCTGAATTTCCAGAATGAGTTTTTTTTTTCTTGCTGTGCATTGATTCATGGAAGGATACATGGGAGATTTGTACTAGGTCTAGCTAGCTAACTAGCTGATCACTTTGTAGGCACAGTTTTGGGGTGGGGAGGATGAAAGGGAAGTCCCGGTGAAATCTAATAGGATGTCTCCAGACTTTCTTCTATGGCTTGTGGGAATTAGGAGGTAGGAAAGATGATGACTACCTCTGGGGTCAGCCTTGGAGATGTCCTCTCTTACCCTTGGGACATGAATTATGAAGGCTTCTTGGGGACATATTCCTTACAGATGGTTGAATGGGTGCCAAGCCAATGTGGTGGTTATTTCCTGGCACTTGGATGCTTTGCCCAAGAGAAGCTGAGGAGAAGGTCAGGACTCAACTCACAGTCTCACTATAGATCCTTCTATAGGCTTTTCCCTACTGCAGACTGTAGAATTTCATAACAGAACACTGGACTGTCTTTACAGGTAAAGCATGTAGAGGGAAGACTTGGTGGAGACGCAGGAACAGTAATACTATGATCCTGAGAACTGCTCCGAACTCTGTCTCTCCTTTTCTAGCTGTTTCACACATTACATTTGTCCGTATCTGTATATGCTCAAGAGTATATGCACAAAATACAATGTGCAGATTAGCATTTTTTAGAAATAGAATTTGATTTTAAAATCCCCACATGCAATTAATAGTGTATATGTTCGCATATCCTGAATAAGTCTTCAAGCAGAGCAATTAAAAACATTTTTTCTCAGAAGTAAGCCCCCCTCAGTTCAACAGGATCTGCTCCCAGATATCTATAGACAGTATTGCAGCCTTAATTTCTATGAGACATACCCATGAGTAGCTGCAGTTTGGACTGCAGCCAGAAGTAACAAACTCCCAAGTGCATCACTTATTTCTTGAGTCACAGCATGTGTTGAATCTCTGAATCACAGAAATAACCTTGCTAGTGGCACATTTGGAACTCTGAGTAATAATGATGCTCATATTTCTTTTGTCTGTGAAGTAAATGCTTCCTGTTAAAAGCATTGGAATGGAATTTACACAGGAAAGATTCTTGTCTAATTATTATGGTGGCCCCTGTTTCTCTCCTGGCAGGCGTTGCCCCTTGACTTGCCAGGAATCTCCTCTTATCTATTAGACTCTTCCTCTTTTATTTCATAGTAAACTTCAGAAGATCTAGTAATCTTATTTCCAGCATGGATATTGACTAAGGATGTAAATATTTGACTATTGCATCCCTGTAAGTGAGGGTGAATAATTTCTACAGTTTTCTCCCCTCTGAAAGGAAAATAAATATTTCTGCACAGCAATCAGCTGGTATTTGCATATCCTGAAGTGTTTTGGAAAATTCTTCTGTGCTGAAAAATATGTGTGTTTGTGTGTATGTGCATGCACACAATGGTCACATGTGTTTTTTGTGCAAGATTACTATTTTCTATACAAAATCCAGCAACCATGTATAAAAATAATCTGTTCATACACATACACAGACAAATATGTGGGTTTTGGTACAAGATTGCTGTTCTCTGTCCAAACATTACACAATTTTGCACTATAACTGTAGCTATTTGGAAGCAGTGGCTTTTGTACAAAACCACAATGGTTGCTACTCAAATAACCTACCTGTATTTCTGTGCAGAATAATTTCCTGAAAAACTATTGGGCAAAAACTGGGCAAAATGTTCACCATCATGGTCTTTTTCACACAGCATTTGCCATGCAAAAGGGCCCCTGGAGCGTCATGTGACTGTGAGGAGCGGTCCACACGATGCACTCACAATTGTGCAACACTTCAGGGCCTGGCAGCTGCTGATCGCGCATTGCTCTGGGACCCCATGCGCACTTGCTGTGCGTGCGGAGCTCTGGAGCTGCAGTGCTCGCGTTTCCTGCCCGAGTGCAGCCTGGGAAAATCCCAGACTGCACTGCGGAAGGAAGCGGAGGGGCTCTCACATGCGCAGGTGGCACCTGCGGAGCTGAAGGAACCAGGACGCAAGAGCCTCTCACCAGAGGTTGCTCGCGCGATCCCTGCACCCCAGCTCCGCAAAAAAGTGAGTTGCAGAAAGGGCCCATGTTATTTTTCCCAAACACATTTTCCAAGTACCACAAAACCCATTTTTCAGTGAGGAAACAAATAATAGTGAATATTCTTGCTGTTCCTGATATGGACTACTTCCTGAGCTCTTATGAATCATTGCATCTTAATAGCAGAATGCACGTTTTGCAAAAGTTCTCTGAGTCGGTTTATTGCAACAGTGGAATACAGCGCCTCGGAGTGTGGTGGAATTTCCTCTTTGGAGGTTTTTAAACACAGGCTGGAATGTTTATTCCTGCGTGTCAGCTGATTTGACTTGATGGCCTTTGTGATCTCTTCCAGCTCTTTTATTCTACAATCTGTTGGTAAGGCTGGAAAGAGTTCCTATATGAAAGCCAGGAAAGACTCAGCATAGACAGTGGTGAGACAGATGGATTAATGGTTCTGATTCTGCAGAAGGAACCTTCTCCACAACTGTAATTTACATTGGTCTCTAAGATACTTAATCAATATAAGGAAATGTACAAGAAGAAAAACAATCTCAAAAAAAAAAAGTCTCAAACAACAAAAGTTTTTATCGATCCAGGATTCTTCTCCCCAGGTTTCTTGATAATCAAGAAACAAATTTTTTAACTATAAAAAATTTCAAATATTCTGTCATTTGTTATTGTTAACTGCCACCAAGTCAACTATTACTTATGGTGGGATATGGCTTCCTTGACCGAGTCTATGCATCTGTAATACGGTCTTCCTCTTTTCCTACTGCCTTCTACCTTGCCAAGCATTATTATGTTTGCTAATGATCCATGTCTCCTCACAACATGTCCATAGCATGACAGTCTCAGTTTAGTCATCTTGGCTTCTAGGGATTTGCTGTAGGACCCATATCACAGAGATAACATATTTTCCTGTTTGGAAATTAAGTCAGAGATCTTAGCTAAAATGGCTTTTCCCAGATTAAGGTGAAATGAGGAGATTATTCTTTCTCACTTACTTGAAGAGAGGGGATAAAGCAGTGGTTCCTAACCTGTGGTCCACTGACCACTGGGGAGCATGCAATGTCCTTACAGGGGTCTATGAAGACTTGAAGTCTGCTCAGCCCATCTCCTCCTCACAACGGAGCAGCCACCTGACAGGAACCAAGGCAAAGGCAGGCTGGCTGGCTGGCACTTCACATTGCCTGTCATAGGGCCGCTCCAATGTGGGGAGGATGCTGGCTGAGCAGCCAAGTGACAACAGAGCAGCCATATGACAGAAGCCAAGGCAAGGCTGGTTGTCTGGGCCTGCAGGTGCTGTTCAATTCACTTCAGCTTAAACCGGGGCAGGGGAAGAAGCAGGAGAAAGTCCTCCTTCCCTCTCCAGCACCTCCAGCGGAATGTCGTGTATTTATTTCTCCTTTCTCTCCCAATTTGCAGATCCTTGATGAGTAATTTTGAATAAATATTTCATGCATTTTAGGATTTTAAATTTTGAGTTCAGTTTTGGGGACACGTGGCAACAAAAGATATTTAAAGATGGTTCCTGGTAAAGAAAAAGTTAAGAACCACTGGAATAAACTAGTCTATTTGCTTCCAGTCAGATGGTGGTTTTAGAGCAGAACAGAAAGTAAGCTTTGGTGCAACAATGGCTGGGAAGGAAATCTGTCTGTCTGTTTGTGTGCCTGTCTGCTGGAGGGGGTTGACAAGCTGCAACAACAAATCAATTAAGCCTTGCAAGTTACAGCAAGATGCTGCTCTATTAGCTGAGCTGGAAATCTGCAGCCAGAGTTTTCCTCTTGTCTGGAGCTGGGCCCACTGAAACTGGAGAGTTTGCGCCCTTATTTCCTGCCTGGAGATGACCCATGAAAACTGGGTCGCACCCTAAGATCTAGCAACCCTTCCTCCTACAGATTTTCAAAGGAGTACACATAGGTCAAGGCGGACTTTATCATGATGACACTGTTAGTTATCCACTGATATGGAATGACTTGTCATAGCTGTGAATAAAAAAAAAGACCAGGAGCCTCTTCACACTCTACAGTTATAATACTACAGTGTGCTTTAACTGCCACAGCAACATCCCATAGAATCATGTGGATTTGTTGTCTGGTTGAGAGTGCTAAATGCCTATACCTAAATTGTAGATCTCAAAATTCCACGCGAAGTTGCCATGGTAGTTAAAGTGGAATCATAGTGCTATAGCTGTGTAGTGTGAAAGGGCGCCATGGCCATTTCCTCCCAGATATCATGTATCATATGAGAAAGACAAAGTGTGCTTTCAGACATATAAACAAGAAACAGTGGGATATTTTCTGAAATGTTACCATAATGAATAGTTCTAATGCTTGCAATGCTAGTTTGGCTGTATACCTATGTGGATTTTGTGCTGTCTGTGAAACAGGAGTATAGCAAACTTCTGTTTCCTTCCTTTGGCTGCCCCCTGTGTCTCTTCTCTCATCCCCTGCTGTTCCAGAGAATCTCCAAACCTGCTGGTGCAGATTTCAGCAGAAAACAGAGAGACAGGAGGAATTGCTGAAAGTCTCCCTGCTTTTTTGCTAGCATTCTATGAGAGGAGACTGCTGAAGTTGGAGTGCTAGCTAGGATCTGAGCCAATGTAAAGAATTAGTGGGCAATCTTGGAAGGTAACACTGGGCATTAGTCAGAAACCTGGAGGCAGCTCTCATATTGCTGTTAAAGCGGGTCATTATCTGAAACAACAGGTATGAGGGAGAGCTCCAGAGTGGTCCATTTACACACCAATGGGTTGCCTGAGGCTTTTATGAAAAAGATCATGTGGATTTCCATATGAACAAAATATCATTATTAAGTGTTATTTTGTATTGAACACTTCTGTTTGTTAGCTACAAGTAAAAGTGATAAATCACACAGGAATAAAACAGAGGAGGACTTTGTGTTCCATGGAGATTATGCAGAAAAAATTGTCAAGTCAAAATACACTATTTTGTAAAGAAACCTGAGTCTTCAAACAGCACAGTCTGTGGTTGTAAATAAGGTGAGCACTCTGTTTTTAGCTTAAAATTTGGAATATCCAAGCATCTCTAAATTCTGTTTTTCCCCTCAAGTACAAGGGAGGCAGGATGGCTCTGAAATCTTCAACTTACAGGACGAGAGCGATGTGTGGATCACATATGCACACTAGGGACCTCTCTGACCACTCCAGCAGCTTCTAGAAAAAAGTACTTTTGCAGAAAAATACACAAAGCAGATTCAAAATCCTGTTTCAGTGTGTCCCACCCCCCCAACACCCTTAAACAGCCCAAAAGGCAATTGAAAGAGATGTTACATCATTTCTCATTTCAAAATGGTAGCCATGACACTGCAATGCAGCCTATAGCAGCTCTGGAGGAAGTGAAAATAAGTTCAACCAGCCCTCCAAACTCCAGAGCTTGCCCAAGCCTGGTTTAGAAGCTGGAAGGTTCTTTCCTTTTATTTTCCTCACTGGGAGGATGAGTCATGTGGAAATAAGAGCATGTCTATTGAAGTTTATAAACCTCCTGGGCCCTAATGAAGCCTTTTAACTATAACCCCATGTTCTCCTTTAAAGTGCTCATTTTATGCAAAAGCTTCCAAGTGAATTCCCCCCACACACATACTTTTTAAAAAGAATACCGCTTATCCTCTCTTTTAGAGAGGATGATTCTATTTTGACCCTTTCCATTTCTGTCACATTCTCTTTCTGATGGCTGTTGGCAGATTGCACTGAGAGAAGCACACTGAGCCACAAAATGAATGGTGGCTACTTCCTACCATGTTTCTTGCTTGGGATAAATAAGAATTCATGTCAGGAGGTGAAAAATAGTCATTTCTCTCTGTATGTGAGTCACCTAATTTACTGCATCATGTATACTTCCATCCTCAATGAGTGGAAGGATTTCCAATGCTCCCGCCTATAAATGTGCCATATTTCTCAAGGGGATGGAAAGTAGAAACCAACATTAATCTTTCCTCTTTAATCCAATTGTCATAGACTTTTGCTCCTCTTTTCTTCGGTAAGATAAGGAGGGGAAGGGGGCCTTTTCCTGCTTGTCTGGCACAGAAATGTGTATGTTGAACAAAAATGTAATGTAGCAATAAAAATCCACATGGCAATGACTTCAAAGGTAGGGATGTAGAAGTCTGTCAGTCGTATTACATTTCTCACTTGCTCCTTCTCAGTGTCTGCATTCTTGTTTTGCCCCATTTATATACTGGATGGTCAAACTTCTCTCTGCTCATGCCCAAAATGTGTGAGCATGTCAGTCTACGTTTTTCAAAATGTTTAGATTTTTGGTAGTTATTTCAAATGTATGCATTCCTAATAATGCACATTTTTAAAACTGATTGCATAATTTTACATGCATCCCACCCCCATTCCTGCAAAAACTATCATAAACCTTCTAAATGTACAAATTTCCATGTCAAGACATGTCCCACTCCACCATCAACTTTGGTAGGTCACATTCAGAAATGTGACTCCAACAAATTCTTTCCTCATCTCAGTTCAAATGATGATTCCTAAATCACTTTCTGTTATGAAGTTTGGAGAGAGGGAGAAAATGCAGAGGTGGGAGAGAGAAACACGCTCATGAGGGGAAGGCTGAAGAGAGAGAGAGAGATTCTATGCTTATCCAAACCAGGGTCTCAGAGTTACATTAGAAGTAAAATACCTCAATGATAGGACCATTCCATATTGCGCAGTTATAGTGCTATAATTCCACTTTAGCTTCTCCTGGTTGCCAGCCCAGACCAAGCTTGGACACTTGGGCAGTTTTGCCTCCCATTGTTCTTGGGAGTGCTTGTAGCCTGCAGCCTTGAAGGGATTATCACAAGCCCATTAACATTGGGTTTTTCTGCCTAATCCTCTCTGAATTTATAATCTGACCATGTCTGAGGTCATCCTGACCTAGCAACAGCATGCTTACAAGCCAGCATGCTTACAAACATGGAAAAACTGGCCAAGATCTTTTAAGAACATCAACAGAGAGTAAATCTCTGCCAGAGTTTTTCCACTGGGTTTCTCCTTCTGTCCCTTACATTCAACCACAGCTAATAGGACCAGGATGTCCTGCCATGTCCAGTCAGTGGTCACTGTCTGCAGAGCTACCACACCATACACTCCCACTCTGTGTGATGCTCTGTTTTCACAATTGAACATATTTATGGCTGAAAAACCTGTTTGAAACCATGCTGGCTGTAATCATGTTGCCAGGTCAGGATGACCTCAGACATGGTCAGATGATAAATTCAGAGAGGATTAGGCAGAAATATTAATGGGCTTGTGATAGTCCCTTCGAGGTTGCAGGCTTCGAGCGCTCCCAAGAACAATGGGAGGCAAAACTACCCAGGTGTCCAAGCTTGGTCTGGGCTGGAAGCCAGGAGAAGCTGATGACAAACACAGGTCAGAAACTCAGCAGTAACTTAAGTGGTCAGTTTACTTAAGCAAGGAAACAACTTTGCAAATGAGAAGCAATAATGGTCCTAACAATGTCCATAAATCAGAGGCAGGCAATACCAACAGAAGTCAAAGGCAGAAACAACAGGCAAGGGCAGCAAACAGGAGCACAGGAGAAGCAGTCAGTTAATTACCAACAAAAGCCAGAAGGAGAAGGCTCAGTTCTTATAGGTTCCAGTGCAGGTGGTGCAGGTGGTGCTTGATTGGTAACTATCACCCTTTCCATGCAATCTCTCTCTTTCCAACCTTTCTTGTCTCATTTTCCAATAGTCTTGTATGGTTCTTCAGCGTGTCTGATTTCTTATGGTGCTTGTTAATTCCAGACAAAATACTCTAACTTTTAACGGGAGTCCTCTGTACAGTTAGTACCGGTATACACAGGTGAAAAGATCCTGCCATTACCCTCCTTTCACAGGCCTCCTTTGAGCTCTAATTCTCCAAAATTCTAAGGAGAAGCTGGCATTGCAGGTGAACCTCAAAGTCCTTCACCTCTTAGGGTAACAGCAGGGAGAAACCAGGTACCATCCTGCATTTTTGCACTGGGGAAAAAGAAGAGACCTCCAATGTACTTGTTGGAGAAAAGGGAGAGTGACAGCTCTTCTTTACAAGCTGCAGCCACATCATGACCAGGATTTTCCCACCATACTAGCTGCTGTTTAGTTGGAAGTGTTGCTTGTCTTCATCAGCTGGAGTTACACAGGAGAGGTGTCACTCAAGGAGATACTGCATACCTCCTTATGCATTGACTGTAAAATGACATATACTGGAGTAAGGAAAGATTATGCTAGAACAGAAGATGCAGTCAAGGACTGCTCTCTGGAACTGTAGTAGGAGAAAAGAAGTAGCATGCATGTTCAAATGCATGTTCAAATATGCAGTTCAAATGATACAGCACCTATGACGGACACAAAAAACAAACAGTACATATGGTAGACAATAGACTGTTTGTCCAGATCAATTAGATACTGCTGGACTTTTAAAGCCAACTATATTGTCCTATTTTCCCAACAGCAAGTATGTTAGCATATGGTACATGCATGCTTGTCAAGTATATTTACCTTGACCAACAGTATATCAAAAGGAAAAGCTAATGAGCTCCTCTCTAAGCAGTTCTTGTTTATCTGTGTGTTTAGGGGAAGAGTCAATTCCTTACAGACTCAAATGTGTGGTCTTCAGAGACCTATATCTGAAATAAAAATTCACCCACTGAGAATAGTCCTACTGACCAATAGTCTGATATTGCTCCGGAGAGAAAATATTTGCCAGTTCTACTTTGTCTGATGATGACATCTGCTTGGGAAAATAAATCATATGTCATCATTTACACTGAATCATAACATAGACCATTTCCGCACTACACTATTGTTCCACTTTCAACATCCTATGGAATCCTGGGGTTTGCAGTTTAGGAAGAAGCCTCTGAAAATGGCCGTAGAGGTTCATTTGATTTTAAGTTTGAAATGAAATCCGAGCAAGAAATAATGTGGATTTCTAGAGATGTACATTTATAAGATATCAACTGGGTCGTATGACCACCAATATCATAATACAGCTGACATTCTTCAGACTCATCCTCAAAACTTAACATTTTGTGAGAAGCCTTTTGCTTCAGCTCCCACTATATCCAAAACAGAGTATATGTAGCTAAGTTTTGTGTTCAAGTCATTCATTACATTTGTTGCTTTCATTCATTGCAAGTTTTGTCTCCTTTTCTGTTCTCTTTCCTTTGATGTATCTCCCTCTGTCAGAATTTGGATTGTAAGCTCTGAAGGGGAAAATGCTTCTCTTTTTGATTTTGAAAATCTGTAAAATGTCATGTATATTGATAGCTTTGTATAAAATTCAACTACTACTGTTACTACTACAACAATGATGATCATTGGCACTAAATTGGCACTCTTTATCATCATAGTACCATTGATATTAATGTGACAAATGCATTTGTGGGGAGGGGGAGAATCTTGAATGGCAAATCTCTTTGATACTTCTAGCACTCTTTCTCTCCAGTTGGGCCAGAAAACATCAAAAGGATGCTCTATACTCGCATCTCATTTGACATAAAACCGACTGTTCCTACTTATCATTCATGAGGCTGAGTCATACTTGTTAAGAATCACAGGGAGTTTTATAGCCTTTGCAACAGCCATTGATGAATTAAATTGGTTAGAACAAATAAGGTGAAAAAGGCTAATGGTGAATGGCAGAAGAAACAGAAAATGTACAATTTAGGGACTGACACACTGCCATTAAGCTGACAACTATCAGGTGTAATAAGTATTTGTGAAAGTAGACTGAGCACAATTTCTCTGGGTTTCAAACCTCTGATTAAGAATCACATCAGCCTGTCCAAATTGTGAATTAATAGGACAATGCCGTATCTGACTTTCTGTCCATCCAAATGTCCATTCACCCACCCAACCATTCAGATTTAAAATCCTGCTCTATAAAGGACCTATTTTTAAACTGATGTATCCTTCTAATAGAGATTCCACAAAACAATGGGAGAATCTAATTTACATAGTCATGCCTTTGGAGATTTGATCTTCTAACTCTAACCAATATTAAACAAACTGGACAATCTTGACTATTCCATTGTTTGGGACATCACAGTTTGGATATTGAGGTATATGGATTCAATTACAATATGCTATGCTAGTGCTTTTTGGAGTTATATAAGGGATATTACTGACCTCTTGGGAAAATTGTAATCCATTAAAGATAGTTTAGAAGACATCATCTTAGTTACTGTGGATGTTGAGGCCTTATAATCCAGTATCTTCCACAGAGATGAACTGCAAGCTGTCAGGAATGCCATCCCAGATGAGACTACAGCACAACTAACCATAAAACTCTGTCACTTTGTACTCAACTATAATTAGTATAACTTTGGTGAGAACAAGTAGGTCCAGATTATTGGAATTTTATGGGCACATCCAGGGCCTCACCATAGTGTGTAAAGATCTTCATGGTGAGCTTTTGAACAATGCTTCCTAAGTTCCTTTTCTCAAAAGACCCTTCCCTCATTAACAACTTTGTTATCTAGATGGAGAGGAAGAACTAATAAAGTTCAGTAACTTCCACCCTACCATCAATCTGAGGGTAGAGCAGACCACACAACAGTCTGAGCATCATTGTCAAATACATAATGAACAAATAAGCAGCACTCAAAACCCACTGGCAGCTACATATGTTGGAAACCTACTAACAGCTATATATATTTACTTTCCACCCAGCTTCTAACATGAATATAACACAAAAATACTGCCTGTAGCCAAGCTGTACAATACAGTTGCATTTACTCAAACCTGTTAGACAGTGTAGACATAAGGATTTACACCAGTCATTTCTCAGACTATATCGCCGACCCAACAAAGTGAAAACACAGATAATAAGGGCTAGATTGGTGCCCAGAAACTAGCTTCTGTATGAGAAAAAGTCCAGAATAGATAACAAGAGAATGCCACTCTTGTCACTTACAATTCCCAGCTAAAATCATTCTAAGGTATCATCTGTGTTGTACAGCCTATTCTGGACAATGACACTCCACTCTCACAAACTTTGGGTGGCATCCCATTACCTGCTTAAAGAGAGCTACCCAGTTTGAAGAGATTACTGGCCACCAAAAAACAGACCTTGTAACAGCAATGTAGAAATGGGAATCAGACCCTGTGAGAGATCAGCCATCTCTGCTGTTTCTACTCTGGCAAATGCTATTACAGGACTTTATAGTATCATCCACAAAATAAAGGACCAATATACCTGCTCATCTTTGAATGCTACACACACTGCCATTTGCTAAATATATCTTAGGACAAATCAGGCAGTCCCTATGCAAGAGAATAAATGGCAGAAATTGGACATCAGAAAAGGAAATTTTCAAAACTAGTAGAGGAACACTTCACCATCCCATAACACTCTGTCTAAGTCCTCAAGGTAGCCATCCTTAAACAAAAGAATTTTCCAGACAGATTCCAATGTGAAATAACTGAACAAGAATTCACCAAGATGTTCAGCATCTGCTATGGCTTGAAAGGGGATAATGACTTCTTATCCCTCTATATACATTAATTAGCTTATCTATGCAGGTTTGTCTCTATTACTACTTGCCTTTTATTAGTTACCACTTATTTACCCCCTTTTTGTCTGTCTCTAATTTCTGTATTTCCACATGCTTTGAATGATTCTGAAGTTAATTCTACTTGGATGGGCCTAGGTTGTCTTACTTTTTGAAGCCTTATTTATTATTTGTTGTTCAATGTATTGAAGAAGAAAAAACATACATTTTATATATGTAGAAAAAAAGGTAACCCACCTTTCAGAAAAAAATATTGTAACAGTGTACAACAATATTCTAATTAAAAAAAAAGACGAGCACACAACGCTACCCCAACGCCCTCCATAGCAACCACACACACAAAAAATAAAAGTGATCAAATAATGCACAGCTGAAGTAGTTGGTCATGATGTGAACCCAGTTCATAAGGAGAGGTTCTACTCTGGAAATTAGCATGAAGCAACTATCTTAACAGATATATTGAATCTCACTTATTCGGTCATTGTGATTACTACCAAGGGTCTAAGAAAGACCTAATAATCCTGATTATTCAGGATGCTTCCCTGAGGCTCTTTTACCTATTTTGTTCAAAGGTTCCAGCAAGATGTTTACAGAACAGGTATCTGAGTTTTTAACTTTGGCAGTTCTTACTAGATCACTGATGATAGAACAATGTTAACTATATTTAATGCATAACTTACATTTTAACTGTTTTAATACTTAGACGTTTTATTGTGTACTGTATGCTTTTTACAGGAGCCCTGGTGGCGCAGTGGTTAAATGCCAGTACTGCAACCACAAGGTTGTGAGTTTGATCCTGCCAGGCTCCAAGGTTGACTCAGCCTTCCATCCTTTCGCAGGTCGGTAAAATGAGTACCCAGCTTGTTGGGGGCAATTAGCTAAAATACATTGTAAACCGCTTAGATAACACTAGTTGATAGGCGGTATAGAAATAAATGCTATTGCTACTGCTATATTTACAAATGTGTATTTCAATTTGAAGATTTTGTGGGCATTGACTGCAAATAAAGAAAATTGAACATTATAGCAAAAAAGAGATTGTGCTAACTAGTTTTGTTTGAGCTGCAGATTTGGCTTTATGGTTTTGGTGGTTGTAATCTCAAGTGATTGCCTACTGACTGGGCTCTGTTCAGCAGTTGAGGATGTGTGGGAATCAGCTTATTAATCACTGAAGATTGTGTCATAATAAAGTTATAGAGTTTGATATCACTTCATCTGTTGTGGCTTCATCCTATATAGTCCTGAAATTTTTAGTCTGCCAGAGATCTCCCTTAAAGCATGGCAGCACAGTTCTGACATCTCTAATTATGATGACCTCACCAAACTAGAAATCCAAGGACTTTGTAGGGTGAAAGCATGCTAGTTAAAGTGGTATAACTCCTATAACTGTGTAGTGTAGATACACTCAAAGATTTCCAAGTTCCACAGAATGTACAAGCAATGCAAACTAGAAACATTCCAAGGGCATTATGGAATTCGATCAAGGACACAGTCATGTTATCAAAACTAGAGTGTCATGAAGTTCCAAAATAAGAAGAGGAAAAATTAGTTGTATGCTGACAGTGGTATACTGAAATTCTGGAAATCACAAAAATGATCTGCATATCCCTTTAACAGACAGCTGCATTCTGTTAATGAGCTTTACCCATTGTGTCACCGTGGTTGGTGCCACCTTTTCTGGGTTGATATTCTTGCTAAGAAAGTCTGAAGATGCAGTTGTATGTACTGAAAGCATTTTGACTTGTCCAGAATTTAGAAAAGTTCTGTCTTTGGACTACAGCTCCTAGAATCTATTTGGCATACTGTCTGGAAAGAATTCTGGGAAGTGTACTCTCCAAAGTAACTTTTCTATGCTCTGGGTCTATTCACCACGGGCCTCTGATTTTTTGTCAATTATCTCCAGCTCTCCTGTTTTGTGTACCAGTCAAACATTTCTGTAGCTATCAATAATTTTTTTGGGAGGGGGCACAGTGGGCTGCATATCGGAGTCAAGGAAATATCTCTCTCTGAAAATTTGCTCTATTCATAGAGCAGATCCAGTCTTCTTCTTTCACATTCATGTGCTGACAGAATTATGTAGAGCACACAGTTCTTAGAAGGTTTGCCTGGAGACCAAGAGTGGGACCACAGTATCTATAGAACTGGATCATACTATGGCCAAATTCAGCTGAGGATGGCTAATGTCCTCAGAGCCACCTTATTTTTGACCTTAACACTGAATAAATAAATCTAAATAAATTAATAAAGAAATACATCTAGCATCTGGCAAACCAAAATCTATTGCTGGTAGGCTGCATTCAGCCACTAGTATCAGAAGTAGTGCAGGTCTCATGTGGTGATACATGTATCCTTCATGCACTGATCCTTCATCTTGCTGAAAGACTGACTGAATTCCTTTAGATGAATGTTTATGATATCCTGGTATAGAGGACTCCAAACATCTTGAACTATCATTATCTTCCCAGCTGTATGATCATTGGCTATGCTGGCTCAAGGTGATGGGAACCCATGTCCAATACTTAGACGGTAGTCAGTTGAGAATGGCTGCTGTAACAAATTGGGGAGAAATTCCATATATACATTGCTTTATCCATTTCAACTTTTATCTATCTTTTCTACATGCAGAAGTCCTTACATTTTAAAAGAAGTGATATTCTGAAGAAAACTTTATTATATTGGGGCTCTGTAGTGTTGAATCTCCAAAGGAAAGCATCTGAATGTGAAATCGACAGAGTGACGTATCGAAGAAGGACAGGGATAAATTTGTGAAGTGAGGACTGGTCCCATTAAAGCAGAATACACTGATTTCATAGAGACTGTATAATACACACAAACTTAAATGCCCTTCTTCAATAATTTAATTATACTTCTAATTATTTTCCTAATGCTAAAGTGTACTTCTATTCTTCCAGCAGACAATTGAGCATCATTATTTGTTTTTCTATTTGATGGATATTTATTTTCCCAATTTCCTTCTCAAAAAATTCAAGAAGGTTTTGTTGTTGTTCTTCATTGCTTTAAATTGTTAGAAGTTATAAACTGCTCAGAGCTCAACCTGGGAATTCATGCTTAGACATCCCCGGTGCTGATAGACCTTAAAGTGTCCCCAGTTGACATTTTCAGTTCTATGACATTCAGTGGCTGGGCAAATAGCTAAATCTTAGGCAATCTAGCTGTGGCATAACTCATCACTCCTATTTGCAGGGCAAACCACCTAATCTATGCTTCTCTTTTCCAGGAACCAGCAAAGGATGATATGAGAATGATTGTGGATCTTTAAGAGTATTACTGACCATATTTTCAGTCCTTAATGCTCAGACAGATGTCTTCTTTTCAGAAATCTGTATAAAATATATATTTAAAAGAAAATGGATTGCCTAAGCATATATAAAATGTGTATTTCTGCTTTTTAATATAAAAAGTAGAGCTATATAAATCATTATTGTTCCATTATTGTTCCATCTGCAGCAGCTTTGCTGGAGTACAGCACTTTAATGTTTGGAAGAAGTTTTCCTTAAATGCTTTCTTCCTCCAAATATGTGCAAATCGATCCACATTGTACTATCAAAGAATATTTCAACTGGCCATTTTAACAGATCATCACATGCTAATAGCATAATGGGCAAATGGTCACTCAGTCATCTACTCTTTTCACACACTGAAGTGTCCAACACAGGTAAACATATTTATTTCATTTTGGGTTACCTGATCAAGGGACCAAAGTACTATGCCTGAGATTGTCCTGATCTTAAATGTTTCCATGCTGAAATTAATCTTAAGAACAACAGCAGTTACTGTCCCTTCAAAGAAAAAACATGAAATCACCAGTGGACTGAAATTCAAGGAATGTATTCAATCCAGAAACCACCATATTTGACAAAAGGTAAGTGCTAAAACAGCGCACGTTATAATCAATATTATCTCATATATCTGATTTGTATACTGCATATTATAGTTTTGCAAAGCATTTCTTCAGAGGTGTAGCTACAGGGAGGGGTGGGGGATGAAAGCATTGCCTCTCCAAATAAGAATTCTGTCTCCCAAATAATTCTACCCGAATTTCTAACATTGCAATAGCTTAACATTTCAGTTGAATATTTAGAAATAGAGTTTAGGGATCTAAAGAAAAGGGGCAAGCAAAGTTATGAAGGGAATGTAAACAGCAAATACAAAAATTCCAGGGACCTACACTGCTATAGTGCTATTATTCTACTTTAAACAGCCTATGGAATCCTAGGGTTTGCAGTTTAGGGAGGGGCATTTAGAATTCTCAGCCAGAAAGCTGTTTGTAGTAAACTACAAATCACAGAATTCCACAGGAAGTTGAAAGTGGAATAATAGCACTATAACAGTGCAGTGTGGAAAGGCCCTGTGCTAGCTCCAATTTGGGTATGTGGCTTTGGAACTGAGGAGCCAGGCACTGTGCTAGAATGGACATGGTCACACCACCAGTCAGCTTGTCAACTGATGTTACCTAGGGACCAGCAGCAGATGTTTCTAGGGGAAAGGGAGGGAGATCTGGGGTGTGAATAATAGCACTATAACAGTGTAGTATGGAAAGGCCTTAGATGTGCATTATTTATAGTGACTTACACTTAATGATGTAGGGCTGTGCTCAGTAAAATCATTTTCATATATTTTTAGACCATCTTCAGTCATTAGATGGCAGATTTCCTTAAGTAGTACATACATTTGCAGTCTGAAAGCAGAAAGAGTCATTCAAGGACCAGAGGTATAGGACTTTCACCTGCATTAGGTCAGCCTTACTATGGGGCTGTCAGAGTGCACCATGAGTGTTGGCATTTCTAGAAGAGCCACTTGCTGTGACTTAGACAGGACAGAAACAATGTTTTCAATGTGTTCAGCCAAAAGGTTTTGCTTGAAGGATTCAGTGCATGAAACCAAGGTGTAATCTAACCTCCACAAAGTTGGGAACTCAATTAGGATAGAAAAAAAGGTACCCCCCCGTCATTGTAAACTCCTCCTTTACAATAGCACAAAATATTTCATGATGATATTTTTGCACTGTCCCCTTTTGTTTCATGTTAGTGTTCTGTAAAATTGGGTGTACCCCGAAATGAAACTAAAGGAGACCAGCCCTAGCAGACTGTACCATTGATTTAATTTTTCATTCTAGTGTATATTGTTCCCTTTGCAGGTTGTGATGCAGTGACTCCAACCTGAAGTGATTATTTTCTCCTACATCAGAACTAAAATTAATTGATCTTTACAAAAGGTTGAAGGAAAGTAAGTCAAAGAGAAAGTTCAGTACAGTTTGGTTGTTCAAGATGATAGATTTTGCTATTATGAAATGAATTGATATCACTTTAGGAGCCCTGGCAAACTGTTCACAGATAAATGAATGTTTCTAGTAAATAAATAATATAAGTTTAATTTTTAAAAGTTTTTAATAAATAAATAAAGTACAGGAAATTAACAGTGAAGAATAACGGGATAGTCACACCTCTGGCTTGCATGAAAATATTCTTTCTCACTCTTTCCACATGTGATGGTGAAACTTTCAAGGAGAGAGTGCATACTAGGGATGTAAAAAGCATCTACAAATTTTATCTTCCTTGAAAATCTGAGATACCCAATGAACAAAATTATCAACCAGTGCAAGATATTTATCCCTGTTTACCCAAGAGCAAACAGACCAGTGTTTTGCTTTTGTTTTGTTTCTGGCAGCAAAAAATGTTGTATTTTGTACATAAAGGTTTTATTGTGTACAAAAACTGTTTGATATAAAAAATTGCACCGCATTTTGCCCATAAATTTTATTTAGCAATACAGAACTTTTGCAAAAGTTTTGCAGAAAAAGATCCCAGAAGGTGAAAATTATCAAACATTGTAACCTCACCTACAAAGATGCTTTTGAATTTTTTTGTTTTCTCGTGTAAAAAACAAAATAAGTTAAAAAAAATGAATCCCTATGATTATCTATTGACCTACGACAAAAAAAATGCAGTGTTGTGATAAGATGGGCTTGCAGAGAAGTTTATGATGAACAAACTAGTTCTGATGCAAATTACAAAATTCATTAGACTGGAAGTGGCTGAATGTACCATCAATTTTAATGGACAATTAAATTAATTCTGCACTCAAAACACTGCTTACTGTTAGGAATATGAATCTTTGTGGAACAAGCATGGACAATGACAGCACTATTAGTAAACCATCTCTTACAATCTCACAGTTTCTTGATGGAGCTGGCTTTTTCCCCCCTGTCTGGAAGATCAGAAAAGAGGAAGCTTGGAAATACTGCAGAATCTTATCCTATAAGTTGTTATAGCACTATAAGTTTCATTTGATTTTGTTGTGGAGAGAAAATTACTTATATGTTTATTTTATATTATATAAATTTATTTATAAAATAAGCGTATAAATATATTGTACTCTTGTGCTTTACTCAGAGAATATATAAATGTTTACAAACTGATTTCTCACCTGCAAAATCATAGTTATAATACTATATGTGTTCTCTTTTGAGATATGGGGTGAGTCTTCTCATTTTCCATGTTGATTACATATTTTTCTCCAGAGGCTTTGTACTGGGATGTGATTTATTTTTCAGTTTTTGCAAAATGCATGTGGATATGCTAGTGACTTCTTTTTATTCCTTTAATAATTCTCTGATCTACATGATTATCATATGGCCTTTTACAAATTATATTGTTGCAAGAATAATAATGTTTCTTTCTTCTTTTCCCCACATTCCCCCTTTGGTTTGTATTTGGTAATGATCTGGGCGAAGAAGTAATGTTTCCAAACACATTAGTAGTATGTTTTCCATCACATGTAGCGTCATGGCAGCAGAGTGCATTTTTCCAGATCTTGAAAGGAATGTTGCTAATACCTAACATACAACAACTAAATGTTAAAAACAGATGGAAGATTGTATTGTATATGGTTACTTCTGCTAGAATTGTTTATGCAAGATTTTGGAAAAACCAACATATTCCAGATATCGAGGAGTGGCTTGTGTTGCTTTATGATATGAAGAATTGTGATTACTTTTCTAAATTACTGAGCGAGGAAAAATGACTTATTTACGAGACAGCATGGCTGCCGATAGTAAATTATCTTAAAAAAAGATATGGAGATATTATATTTAAATAAGGTCTTAAGAATCACAGCAGAGTAACAATAGGGGAAATGATATTGACCCAAAATGAAAAGGGTATTTTGGGGAGAGAAAAGAAACGAGATATTCTGAGTGGTCTAACATTAAGATAGTAAAGAGACAGATAAGTTATAAATAATGTCAAATAATGTTACAAATAAGAGTGTGAATTGAAGGGAGTAGCAATACCGGTAGAAGAAGGAAGATAGAGAGGTAACACAAAGTAAATATATCATATGAATAAACCGGACAAAGATAAGTAGGGAGTAGATAGGTTGTAAGTGTGTGTTTTTATGTATTTGAGGGTTATACAAGTGTATTTGTAATCAAGATTATATATATGTATATATATATGTATATATATACACACACATACATAGAGAAGAAGGTAGATAGGATAAGATGTAAGTATGGAAAACAATTGAAAGAAATCTAACAAATCATATCTGTTTTTGCTTGTTTTGTCTTTTTTATTATTGTATTTGATTTTTTTTTGTATATGATAAAAAAAAAAAATTTAAAAAAAAAAAGAAAGGAATGTTGCACTCGAAAACTTTTCATTTGCTTGGAGAAAGTCTCACTTTCATAATACAGCAGAGTTACCATGGCTAGAGTATATTGTTAACATTATATATTTTCTTATATTTATAATGAACGCTGCTTGCTCAATACTTTTTGTCTCATTATCAGGAAAGTACATTTTCTTCGTGGCTGCTCCCAAGCTTTGGAACTCTGTTGCTAGAGAAGTTAGAATTTTGCTCTCTCTGCAATCCTTTGCTAAGCAGGTGAGACCTTTTTGTGTTGGCAGGAGTTTGATGGCTGATTGCTTAGGGACAAAGGGGACTTTCAAAATGTGCTGTGCTGTTTATTTGTTGTTTTGTTTTTAATGGTCTTGACTGAAACTACTTTTAATTTTATTGTCAGTTCAATGAATTCTAAAACTGTACGTAGTAACTGAGGGAAAGGCAAGTTATTAATATCAATAATAACAATAATCTTACAAACCTCTTACAGACATTTACACTGAATATGTGAAGATCTGTATAGCTGTAGCATAACCAAAACCATGTCAGTTAGGGGTTCTGGGAGATGTAGTCCAAAAAGAAGTAACCTCCAACTCTGTTGCTCAGTCTATATCATGCAGCTTGCTGCAGAGTTTAAAATTATCCATGCACACTGACAAGACACTGAATATAAAAAGGCGAGATTTTCTCTTGATGTGTACCAGATCTGTATAAAACCTTGGCTCAAAGCAATAGCTTGACTATACATATTTAACTACTAGAAGCATAGTTAGGCTTTGGGGGAAATCATCCCAGTCTCTCCCTAAACAAAAAACAAATGCCAGTACTTAAGTTGCAGGAGAGTATAAAGTAGTCTCCTGTGTTTAGTTTTCAATCTCATTAGCATTTTTTTTTTTAAAGAAGGCTACACAGGGGCATGATTTAGCGTGATGGGAGGAAGTCAAGGTGTGGGACTGAGGATTTCATTCAGTCTCCTCCATTTTTTCTCCAGCTGAAATATGCAAACAAAAACTCCTCCCTGCATCAAATGCTTAGGCAATCCATTTTCTTTTAAAGAAAAATGTTTGAGTTTGCTTTTGGTTTTTCATATAACTGAACCATGGCTGCTGTTTGAAGTCTGCTTGTTTCTGATCTTAAAATAATCACAAAATGATCAAAGATATGCAGATATTTAGGCAAGGGATAATCAATGCTCAGTTATGCTCTCTGAATGATTAAAAACAGATGGAAGGACAGTAAAGTTTCAGGTATGGAAGAATATAAGAAGAAGAAGATTTTGCATGTATTTCATGGGAGACGACGTATTATCTTAACTATAACAGTGGAGATAAATTCAGCCAACCTTCAACGACAGTGGAAAATAATAATGAGGGATTCTCAGAAGAACAAAACATTTAGTTCTGATCAGGCGAGGCTTGTAGTTCAAATAATGAACTCAACCTTGCATATTTGTTTAAGCTGAAAATCTCAATTCAAAAATCATAGAGGAATGCCTACGAAATACATCTAATTAGATAGGCTGTGAGAGTTTTCATTATATTATTCTAGTACTGCATTTGAAATATAGAATAGTAGGATTCTTCCCTATAGACCCAATATGGTTTAGTGGTTTGAGTATTGAACTGGTGCTCCATGAAACCAGGATTCAAATCCCCATTTAGCCATGGAAATCCCTCTGGGTGATCCTGGACAGGTCACACTCTTCATCCTTAGAGGAAGGCAATGGCAAACATCCTCTGAATAAAGCTTGCTAATAAAATCCTATGACAGGGTCACCCTAAGTCACAATGACTTGAAGCCACATAAGGACAACAACGCAGGCTTTTGCTTTGAGTTGCCTGACTTGATGTTAATTATTTCCTTTGATTTTTATCAAGCAAAAGTTTTGAGTGGTAGCACCATCAGTCATTAAAATTATTTCAAACCGTGATCCATGGGAAATGGACAAAACTCAGGAGTTTTCTGGAAATCTCAGGTTTACCAGCTACTGAACTTGCTTAAAAATGTACAGGATGCTAATGAAAGTGTAAAGTGTAAACACTTAGGATGCCCACAAAAGTGTTTGGTCAAAAATAGTTCATCCATATACATTGCTGATCAACCATGAAATAACGAGACCAGACACAGAAAACTGGGTTAGGGGTCACTTTATTTGACCTGGCCTATTTAAGTTACATTGCACTGGAAATGGGTCAAGGGAGGGGAGCTTCCTGACGAGGGTCCAGCTGAGGCTCAGGTGTCAATCCCCATGACAATCTCCTCAGTCTTTTCTTGGGAGAAGCGCATAAGCCCTGAGGGCAACCCAAACCAGGTTGCCAAACTGGGTTGCTTCCTGGTCCAGCTTAATTGGAAGGTAACCCAGGGACTCCCACCCAGGTTGCAGTTTTTGGGAAATCTCAGGTTTATCAATTGGTACTGAACTTGCATGAAAATAGTCAGGATGCCAATGGAACTGTAAAGTGTAGATATTCAGCATGCCAACAAAAATATTTGGTCAAAACTGGTTCATAATGATGCATTCAAAAGCAAGCAGGCAAACAAAAAGAAATAGAAATGTTTGTTCAGGAGGTACTCAAAGTAATTGATGGATCAGGTACCAAATCTTTGTTTTGCTTTCATTAGATAACATTCCAAGATAAGTGACTTGTTGAGCAATTTTGACTTACATAGGGAAGAAAGGAAACACTTTCAAGTACAGTATAGATTACCAAGACGAAAGAACACAGCCATTCTTGTGCCAGTATTCTTACTTTTGTAATGTACTCATAACTACTTTAAAAACTGTTTCCAAGGTGATCTATTTTCAGAAGCATTCCATTTAAACTAGGAATTGCTTATAATCAACTGTTTTATGGGTAGGACTATCACACAATCTCTTTATCTGAACATTCTGGCTGGTGAAATCCTGGAGGCAACTATTGACAATGATACTTAAAATCCATTCAAGAACATGCACTCTGGCCAAGAGTTCAGAATTATAGTTAGGATTTATTCACTGAATTCACAGCATAGCCACAAATCTGCAGTTCTGAGGTTGCAGAGGCAGGTGTTCTGAGCGTATGAAGCAACACTGTTTCCCTGCCCCAAATGCTTACACCAGAATGGTCATTAGAACAGAATTCAAAATGACCTTGACAGATTGGAGAGCTGGGCAAAAACTAACAAAATGAATTTCAACAGGAAGAAACATAAGGTACTAAATCTAGGCAGGAAAAATGTAATAAGCAATACAAGAAAGATAACTCTTGACTAGAAAGCAGTACATATAAAAGGGTCTAAGGATGTGAGCAGACCACAAATTAAACATGAGTCAACAATGTGATGCAGCAGCCAAAACAACGAATGCAATTCTGGGCTGTATTGATAGGAGTATAGTGCTGAGATCAAGAGAGGTAGTATAGTGGTCCCTCCACTTTCATGATGGTTTGAGACACGGAGCCCTCATGAAAGTGGAAAAATCACAAATAATTTTCCCTCCGCATGATCTCTCTTCCATTCCCTTCTGGGGCTCACCCCTCCCATTCCCTTGCCTTTTGTGCCCTGGGGCCAGAGACAAGGAAATGTGGAGGGAGCTCTGGAGGGGAGAAGGGAGGCTTGCAGGACCCTTTCCCCCAATTACCTTGCCTATTGCCTCAGTGTGAATCCTCAGCACCGGGGCCAGGGGCAAAGGAATGGGAGGGGAAGCTCCAGAAGGGAAAAAGAAGGCTCATGCATGCCCCCCCAGATTTCCTTGCCTTTTATCTGAGCACTTGCCTTCCTTCTCCACACCTGGCAAAACACAAGGGAATAGGGGGAGGAAAATGGGGTTCTGGTGGAAAGCACACGCATGCCTCGTGAATTATCAAATTCACAAAGGTCAAACTCATGAATGTGGAGGGAGGACTGTATTCCCACAGTATTTTGCTTTGGTCAGACATAATCTAGAATACTGTGTCCAGTTCTGGGCACCACAATTCAAGAAGGATATTGACAAGCTGGAATAGATCCAGAGAAAGATGACCAAGAGGATCAAAAGTCTGGAAACCAAGCTTATGAAGAATGACTTAGGGAGCCAGAAAAATTTAGCTTGTAGAAGAGAAGACTGAGAAGTAACATGATCACGATCTTTAAATATCTGAAGGGATATCATGTAGAAGATGAAGCTAGTACAGAGACTAGAACATGAACCAATGGGTTCAAATTGCAAGAAAAGAGATTCCACCTAAATATTAGAAATTCCTTTTTCTCTTCTCTTCTCTTCTCTTCTCTTCTCTTCTCTTCTCTTCTCTTCTCTTCTCTTCTCTTCTCTCGTCTCTTCTCGTCTCTTCTCTTCTCTTCTCTTTCTTTTTTACTGTAAGAGCTGTCTGACAGTAGAAGAGGATGACTCAAAGAGTGGTTGACTCTCCATCTTTGGAGCTCAGTCTGGCTGCAACATCTGTCTCCCTGCTAATCACCAGGATTGATTCAGCTGATCAGGCTGGCTAGGTGGATGTCACCTTCCTCTCTCACTGCTCCAAGTGTGTCCCTCCTGAAGCTGCATGCCTGGTGGAAGAGGACAACTGTCTCAGATAAAAGGAGTGTGCTGTTCTATGGTCAAAGATATATAATAACTGCACTCCCCTGCTAGAACCTCCAAACAAGATCTTTAAACAGAGGTTGGATGGGCATCTTGCAGGACAGCTTTAGTTGTGTATTCATGCATGGCAGGGTTTGCACTCGATGGCCCTTGTGGTCCCTTGCAGCTCTAAGATTTGTTGATTCTATGATTACACCATTCTGTGTCAGGTAAAGCTAAGGAAAAAAGCTATCAATGGCTCACTTATGATGGCAATATATTTATGTATTTTGCCTCCAGGATCAGAGGCAGTATCTAAGTACCAGTATGTCCTACTACAGACTTCCTGTAGGTACTTGGTTGGCTGCTTTGGAACAGACTTCTAGGCTATAAAGGCATTTATGTGGTCCATTCCAGCAGGCCTGTTTTTCTGCTGTTATGTTAAATCAGTATCAGTTTGGAGCTGTTTCCTCCTGTCCAAAAACAGGGACAACCTTATGTGGACATAAAGCTTCATGGGAAACATATGGTGTTATGGGAAGGTGGAAATAGTCTACTGAAAATCTGCACCAAAAATGGGCATATCCTCCCCTTCAGTTATGCTCCCATACTGGCCATTACACACAATATTTTTAGCTTATTTTTTGAGATACATGTGTACATTTTAAAATTTACTTTTCAACCATCACATTCAATTTTGGAATAAAGAAACATCATTTTACTTGTATTTATTTAAGTCATAGATCATAACAAAAATCATGTTTAGAGAACAGAGATAAGTATCATAAAATGCACAAGCACACATCCATTTAATAACCCAGCACTTGAACTAAAAAGTAATTTGGATGAGTATGAATCATAGCAAAACACACAAAGCTATTTTATTACATTCCTGCAAAAAATAATGGTTTTATTTTGTTTTTAATTAGACAGGAAAGCAGCATAAGAGAAATATGTTAAATAGTTTCTATGTCTTCTTTATGGCTATGATCCTATTAGACCACGGGTAGATGCTGAGTGCACCATGCAAATCTGACAGGTCCTAAGTATATTAGGTGACCTCCAGCTTAGACTGCACAGCTGGAAAAAGGAGCAGCCTTCACCTTCCTGTATGTCCAGTGTACTTGTAGAAGGTCTGGAGGATGAAGGTTGCTCCCAACTGTGCAGTGCAAGTTGGATAGCACCTGGGTGAGCCCAGTCAGTGGCTAGAGATGTGGAGCTTCACCAGGACACCTTCCAGCTGCTGTTACGCATGTGGGAGGCAAGCATTCACAATGAGATAAGAGATGCCTCCTTGCACAATGTCTTTAAAGTACTCATGAGGGTAACCCAGCAGGTGTAGTGGTTTGAGCATTGGACTACAACCCTGGAGACAGGGTTCGATTCCCTGCTTAGCTATGGAAACCCACTAGGTGACCTTGGGCACTTCACACACTTTCAGACCCAGAAAACTCTGTGATAGGTTCGCTTTAGGGTCACCGTAAGTCAGAAATGATTTGAAGGCACACAGCTACCAGCATCATCCCTGGAAAAGACTGAAGACATCAGGAAAAATTTCAAATGGGTAAGAGAATGTCTTTTGAGAGAATATTTGAGAAGTTCAATTTGATGAGAGTTTAGTAGTCCTCCAGATATTTTGGGCTATAAGAGGCTTGTGGCCTGTGGGTTACATGCAGGTCATGAAATCCTTTCTATGGTCTCTGAAGGAAGTCTCTCGACCTTCCAAATCTACTTTTGATTTTTTGCTGAAAATTCACAATTTTGCTTGTATCAGTCTCTCTGATTCCCACCTGTCCTAACCTAGCCAAAAAAGGGGATCTGATGCTCCAAATATATGTGACCCAGTTGGAGAGGGGTGCAGGGAGAAAATTGGACATGATCTTCTTAGAATATTGGCCTCCAATCATCCACAATTGCCCAGCCTAGGTGCAAAGAAGTTAGCATTTATTTACCAGTGAGAAATGTGCACCTAGGCTAATGGCAGAAAAGTTAGCAAGACAAAACCCAAGTGATTTGTTTAGTTGGAATCATGATAGCCCTTTATGTGGAGCTGATATGTTTTTGTTCCTAAACAATGTTTGATAAAGCTTGTAGCTCATTTTACTTTTATATTTCTCCAGTATTTAACAATACGTGAATATATCTCTTAGCTACTGGGAGCACCTTATGTTCAAACTTGCCAAAGATTACAAGTGTGTAATTAGATACCAAATAATTTAACCTCTCCTCATATGTTTTGTTTTCCATATCTCTTGTCATCTTTGTTGCTCTTCTCTGAATCCACTCCAACTTGTCTATACTCTTCTTAAAATGAGGTGCCCAGAACTAAATGCAGATAAGCCTTGACCTCCAGATGTGGCTTGACCAGCACAGAATACACAGGGACTATTACCTTCCTGAGTGTGGAAACTATGCTTCTATTAATACAGGCTAAAATAGCATTGGCCTTCTTTGATGCAGCATCACACTGCTAATTCATGTTCAGTTTATGTTCAACAATAATCTCAAGTTTCTTTTTGCATGTAGTACTGCTGAGTCTTAAATCCCTCCTATACCTGTTTTTTGTGGCCTAAACATAAGATCAGGGTGACTAGTCTATAGTTTCCTGGATTGTCTTTTCCTCTCTCTTTCTTTCTTTCTTTCTTTCTTTCTTTCTTTCTTTCTTTCTTTCTTTCTTTCTTTCTTTCTTTCTTTCTTTCTTTCTCTCTCTCTTTCTCTCTCTCTTTCTTTCTCTCTTTCTTTCTTTCTTTCTTTCTTTCTTTCTTTCTTTCTTTCTTTCTTGCCTTTTTTGAAGAGAAGGACAATGTTTGCTTCTCTCCAGTCTTCTCGCACATCAGTTGTTCTCCAAGATTTCTCAAATATGATGGTAAGTGGTTCAGAGAGTATGTCAAGAAATTCCTTCAGTACTCTGGAATGCAGTTCATCTGGTCCTGCAGATTTGAAGTTAGCTAGGTGTTTCATGACTTCTTATTAATCTTGATTTGCAATCTGGGTTCCTTGCCAATGTCTCTGCTACTGCATGGAATCACACAGTCCTCTTTTTTGGAGGGGAGGGGCTGAAGCAAAATAGGCATTGAGCACTTTTGCCTTTTTACTGTGATCTATTAGCATTTTACCATCCTTACTGAACAGTGGGCCCACTGTCTCCTTGGTCATCCTCTTGTTTCGAACATATTTGAAATGCTCCTTCTTGTTGCTTCCTGCCTCCCTAGCCCAACGTTTCCTTACACTATTCCTCCAAGCTTGGGCTACACATCTGTATTATTCCTTGGTGATTTGTCCCTTCTCTCATTCTTTATAAATGCTCTTTTCTTTTTCACTTCTTCCTTGAGTTTACTGTGAATCCACATTGACTTTTTTCAGATATTTCCCATTCTTTTTAATTTCATGGTTTTGATTTCTTTCATGATTGTGCTTTTTGCAATTCCTTGTTCAAGAACTCCCACCCTTGCTAGTGGGAGCATATCTAGCTATGAGATTCCACCTAGTATTTCCCTGAACTTGTTCAAATCAGCTTTCCTGAAATCCAAGATGCACATTTGACTACACCGTTGCTCACCTTATCCCACAACAATGAATTCTAGCATTGCATGGTCACTTCCTCTAAGTACCAGCTGCTTTGATTCTAGCAACTAACTCTTCTGTGTTGGTTAGCATCAAGTCCAGGTGGCATGCACGTCCCTCTATGCACCCAAGCAAAGATGGTATATTCCTACCACTAGCACCTTTATTTTCTTCTTGCTGTAGTTAGTGGTTAAGTTCACTCCATCCTTGGCTTGCAGTGTCTCATGTTTCTGGTCTACCGTTTGGACATCTTCAATACCATTATCTTCAGGTAGATGTAGAAAGTAATTGATTAGTTGGAATGGTCTTGATGCTTGTGTATGGTCTTCTCCTGCAGTGACTGTCATCCAGGCTGCTTCCTCAATGATACAGTCTTCTTCATTTTCCTTGGCAGTTTTTTCCCCTTTAATTGATTCTATAATATCAATTCTCCCTCTGTTCTATTCAGAAAGTCTTCTTGTTCTTTGATGCACTGAAGAGTGTCAATCTGTTACTAAATGTACTGACCTTCTCTTCCAAGAGTGTCACCAGTTTTCACTTGCTGCAAGTGTAGTCAGAGAGCTTTTCTGGCAAACCAAACATTGCACACACTTGCAGCAGATGACTGCAAATCCTTCTGCCTCCATCCCTGCAGTTATTTTTTTCTCCCCTTTTAGGTTGTAGTATCTCTTTCAAATATAACTGTGTGTGCCTTGCTGCAAATGCTGCTGGCTCAAAAGCTTACTTCCTCATGCAGTATGGCTTCTTTTTCACTCATGGCAACTTCAGCAAAATCTATTGGGAAAGATATACAAATAAGCTGCTCTTCCTTCCAAGACTCTATCTTCCAATCTGCTGGTTCCAAAACTTGCTTCATCAGCTAATCTGGCTTCCTTACTCATAGTGACTTCAGCAATGGTAGCTGGAAAAGATATGCAGATGAGACTTTCTTCTTCCCAAAGCTTCGCCTCCCTTGGACAATAGGTTCTACTGCAATGTGGATTGTTGTGATTCTCACCATCACTTGGGAGTGAGACTAGCATATGACCCCTGAGATGAAGCATTGCCTGTGGGTTCCACCACAGTGTCCTCGTGTTTCTGGGACAGATACATTTGCCCTGATACCTAAAACATACCCACAAACAAAGTTGCCACAAGCCAGTACATGCATTAACAATAACATATAAGGGCTTATTATCTGCCATGGAAGAGATGAAAACACTATAGATGAAGACACCAGTTAGGTCCACAGGTTAAAAAAAAATCCCAGCCCTATCAACTGATGACAAGCAAGTGCCACAGTAAGGCTACAGTAGCAGAACACAACCAATTTATGTAGGAGAGATGGGTGATGATGCCCATGATGAAGTGAAGCCGATTTGCGTGGCACCCTCTTTTAATGCTTGGTAAGCAGACTGAAGACTTCAAGACCAACCTCCACCTCCCCAAAAGCCTGCCCCCAGAGCTGACTAGAACCCCAAGCCCCACTTAGAAGCAAGAAGATGAAGTAGGATGGCCGCCAGCTGAAGCATTGCCATGACCCCTGTTGCCAACTTTATGCCTAAAGGACACAAATCAGTAGCGATCAGGGTTTGTGGTTACTCTGGCATATGGATCTGTGTAGAAAGCTCACTCCTCTCTACAATACACAGGCATAATGAATTCCTATTCCAGAGTGTTCCATCACAGCTGATATTAGAAAGAAAGGGGGAAATGTGTTGTATATATGTCCATCACTTCCACTTCTGATGTGTTTGGGATCTGAATTGGCCCACAGTTTGGGTGGAAATGTCTAGGCAGCCCACTATGTGGTTCTGAATAAAACTGGATAAAATGCAGTAATGGAGCTTGGAGTGCATGGGGAGGGGGCGGGCAGAGGGGCAGGGGCGAGGCTATGGCATGTGGGAGCTTGGCTACGGCATGTAAGGACAGGGCTACAGCATGTGGGGAGGGCAGGCAAGGAGCAGCAGCACCCCAAAAAAAGTGCCACCAGGGGCACATTGCTTTCATCACCCCCCCATCCCTACACGATTGATAAAGTATGTGTATTCTCAAGACAACATGAAACTACAATGCAGCCCATAGTTAAATCACTCCAACAAGAAGTTAAGAGTAATGTTTAGCCTGACAACAATCAATCCTGGCAAAAGTTGCAAGAAAGCCAAATTCAGACTTGGGACCATGCTATAAGTGCTTCTTGTCATCTAGGATTACATTATGGTTACTGTTTTTAAAGAGTGGAAAGTGGAAAACTTAACAATGGTAGACCGATCATCTCCTCCTACCCCCTGTGTTTTTAAGAATAATTTTCTTTTAAAAAAGTACAAGATTATTGTAGGCTTTTAAAATTGAAATCAGTAACACTGCTCTAATCTAAGCTGTGGTTTGCTGGTAAAGAATTTATCTTGCATTTAAAGTCATTTTCCCACTTTATAGAAGGATGAGTTCTGCTATCACCCAGTGAAATCTGCCAATGCTTAGGAATCTGGCCAGATGGTAATAAATATTTCAGGGCCAATTAAAAGTGTAAAGACAGCAAACAGATTGTTTCCTCCTTGGTAAACCCTGTCCCGGGGTCTACAACTTTGATATAAAATTAATCTAACCCACCAGAGAGTCACCCGGATGAGCACATAGGCAACATACGATCAACATATGATCTTTCGGTCATACGATCGAAAGAACCAGGTCAGGCCAGTAAACTCCCCAGTCACGTAGCCACAGGAGACCTCAAGCTGTGCCAACCCACAGTGGACAAAAGATCATCAGCTTTTAAGGAGCCAACTTGAAGGGATTAAGAGTTTTCCCACAGAGTTGGCCACTGGAAGCAATAAAACCTTATCAGACAAAATCCATCTACATAAACTCACACTGCAACCCAAAATGGCGGAAGATCCCGATACTTGGGTAACACCTTGTTATCTTTCAATATCAAAGAAGGTGCCGGTGTGGAAGGGATACCAGATACTTGGAAAGAAGCTAATGTAGTATTGATTCCAAAAGAAGGCAGAGACTTGACAGATGTAAAAAATTATAGGCCAATAGTGCTTTTGAATGTTGATTACAAGATATTTGCTTCAATCCTTGCTCCCAGACTAAAAAAAGTGCTGTCTGATGTTATTAATGAAGATCAGAATGTTTTTTTACCAAGAAGATTGTAGAGAAATAATATTAGAAAGGTTTTAAATATAATTGAGCACTATGAAAAGCATAATGAAAGGAAAATGGCTATGATATTTCTTGACACAGAGAAGGCATTTGATATGATTCATTGGCCATTTATGATAATGGCTTGTAAACAGATGTTGGCTGGAGAGAAATTTGTCTCATGGGTTGAAGCAATTTATATACAACAGCAAGCTGGACTGGTTGTAAATGGAGAAAGAACAAATTTGATAGAATTGAAGAGAGGAACTAGACAAGGCTGTCCATTGTCCCCCATGCTATATATTATGACAATGGAAATACTAAATAATGCTATAAGAGATGACAAAGAGATTAAAGGTGCTCAAGTTCAGAAATACCAATACAAATTAAAGGCTTTTGCTGATGATTTAGTTGTCTTTCTGGATGATCCACAAAGATGCATTGAAAAATTACTTAAAACAATTTTAGAATATGGAGAGTACTCGGAATTTAAAGTGAACAAGGAAAAAACAACCTTTTTAACAAAAAATATGACTGAGAGAGAAGAGACGGAAATAGTACAAAAAAACAGGATTTAATAGAGGTCTAAAGGTAAAATATCTTGGTATCTGGATAGCTAAAAGAAATAATGAACTATGCCATAGTAACTATGAGAAAAAGTGGAAAGAAATAACAGAAGATTTGGAAAGCTGGACTTCAATGTGTCTATCAATGATGGGGAGGATTGCGGCAATAAAAATGAATGTTTTACCAAAAATGAACGTTCTGTTTCAAAACCTCCCTGTAATAATGAACATGAAACCTTTCTTACAATGGAAGAGAGAATTAACCAGATTTATATGGCAAGAGAAAAAGCCTATGATCAAATGGAACATTATGATGGATCAGAAAATTCGAGGAGGTTTGGGACTACCTGACTTTCAGATATATTACAGGTCAGCGGCTTTTACATGGATAAAAGATTGGATAGATTTACAAGATATGAGAATGTTGGCACTTGAGGGTGCAGATCTAAGGATGGGCTGGCATGCCTACATGTTTTACGATAAAGCAAAAATAGATAAAGATTTCACAAATCATTATATCAGGAAATTGTTACTGAAAATTTGGGATGAATATAAGCCTAGAAACATTAGGCAGCTGCCCACCTGGGTTTCCCCTCAAGAGGCTTTCTTTGGTAGATGGACTGAATCTGAGAAATGGCTTTGATATGATGACATAATTGAGAAGTCAGCTTCAAATAATCTTCAGCTTAAAACAAGAGGAAAATTAGAGCAAGAAGGAATAGTTTTAAATTGGTTTCCTTACAGACAATTAACTGAAAGGTTTCAGATGGATTTAAAGACATATGGAATAGAAAGAAAGGAAAAAACCGGAGTGATCAAATGGCTGTTTGAAAATCCTCCTCATCTATTAGCTCATATCAGTCAAGAACTTTTGCAGCAGGAGAAGTATGAAGAAAAAGTTAAAGAGGCTATGGTTATATGGGCACAGAATATTGGACATACAATTCAATTAGATTCCTGGGAAAAGAGTTGGGAAAAGACAAATAAATTCACGGTGGCCCAGAATCTGAAAGAGAATTATTACAAGGTGTTATACAGATGGTATCTAACTCCAGATAAACTAAAAAAGATTTATAATACAGGTACTGGACTTTGTTGGAAATGTCAGAAAGAGGTGGGCACTATGTATCATATGTGGTGGATGTGTTCAAAGGTCAAGAAATATTGGGCTGGAATACATAACAAAATTTGTGAAATATTGAAGTTACAGTTTGCTATGATGCCTGAAATGTATTTGCTGAATATGACAGATATAGTAGATGGTACTAATACCAAGAAATACTGGAGAATATTATTATATATGATAATAACAGCACACATTGAATATGCAAAGGTATGGAAATCGCAGCAAATACCTACAATAGAGTAACGGTGGGGAACTTTCATTGAAAATAAAAATGCTGATATGGTCTCTCAAAGATAAAAAGGAAATCAGATGATGAAATTCAGAAAGAATGGCAAATTGTGGATAGTTGCTGGGTGACGTCTGATAGAAGTCTGTAATTCATGGTATTATGTATTTAAAAGATTGAGATGATTGCAGTTGTTATCATGAAGCTGGAATATGGAGAATGTAATGCAAGGTCTATCATGTAAAATAGCTGTAAAATGCAGTACAATGATAAAGCTAGGATAAGATATATTGAAAATGAAATCCAGATCATATTGGAAGTATCAAGAATATGTCAAGAGAAATAACAATAACAATTTATTGTTTTATTCGTGAATTTTTAATAAAATGATTTTTTTTTTAAAAAAAGAAGGTGCTGGTATGAAGTTGTTCTCTGTTGCTGTCCCCTTTGTTCTCCCTGGGAGAGGATTTGCCCTCAAGGTAAATTTTTCCTATAAATAGTCCCCATTTTTGACTAGCTTTTTTGGATGCCTCTTGGTCAAACCAACTGACCGTTTCCCCTCTCAATAGCCACATGATCCCCTCAGCGTCTCTTCGCTGAGTTCCTTTTCTTTTGCTGGTTTCCAGACCAAAGACTTCAGGAAAAGGTGCAGTATCACCCAAACTACGAATCCTTCAACAATCCCTCTATCATCTTATTTCCACTCTTTATTTTTCTTTAGCCCTTGGATGTGTGTATGAATGTTTGTGCTGATGAGTGCCACTACTGTTTAATAAAGTCATTCATTGGACCTTTTTGTGTGATTTCTGACTGGGCCTGACCCCATAAAAACTGGGTAAAAGATCTCGCTAGGTTACCATGCCTCTTGCATTGCTATTGCTTGTGCTCTGTTGAGCTCACTTTCTCCATCACTTCTTGGAGCATATCGAGGTGTCCCTCTGGGCCCCCCAGATTTTCAGGGTAACAAGTTGGTCCAGGTTATGTAACCTTACCTTACAATAAAGGTACTGCACTTTACAATTCCATCAACCAAAGATGAAACACTGATGGAACACTGATTCCACTGGTATGCCTTCTGGTTTCATTTTTGCCATTGCTTAACCACAGGTTAGTGCCATTTTGCATGCTACTACTCAGGTTTTTCTTGTAGTATTATGTGTTGCAACTTTAGGTGAAGTGAGAGGAGATGAGGGTTTGGAATTCATTGTACTTCATAAAATTATCAACTATGAGTATTCTAACCCTGACATATATTAGGCTCTTTCTGCACTGGGCTATTAAAACGGTGCAGAGTGACCTCCAACGGAGGTCTTCTGCACCATGGAGTGGACTGGGGCAGACTACTTTTTGTAGTTCCGCACCTCAGTCTGGTTCGGAGCAACCGGAACTGGTCGTGCAGTGTGCTTTTTAAAAACCTCTTTTAAGAGGTTTTTAAAAAGCACAGAGCACGTGACTCTGTGTCGCTCCATCACCGCACTCCGGTGCAGATTTGCAGGTGCGCACTAATGCATGCCTGCAGATCTGCCGGGGGTGGGTTTTAGGCTGGCAAGCTTCTCTGGTTGGTGGAGAGCCTCCACCAACCAGAAGCCACCATTTTTGATGCCGGAGCAGTGCGGAGCGACGAGCTTGCACTGATCCTCATCCAGACGGACTCGCCTGGATGCTGAAGAAATCCGGTGAGTCCCGTTTTTGCGTGGTTCCTTTCCCATGTGTGGAAAGGGTCTTAGATCTACCAATCTCATTTACCATAAAAGAGAAGGAAGCAACTTTTTCAGTTCTTTCAGTGGAAGCTACGTTTGCTAAGAATACAGATCCACATGAGCCATGCCACAAAATGCTCAGCACCACTTCTGCAACCTTGAATTGGATGCAGACATTACAGAGGCCCCTTGAACTTCATAAAGGTTTCAGGTGTAGACCCCTTGCAAAAGTCAAAAAACTGTGAATAACTCTCTCCAATAACTCCTTCCAGGGCTCCTTCCCCATTCTGTTGTGTTTCAACTGGGTGCAGTGCCTTCTATGCACCTGGGCAATAGGCAAATGAATGTGGGAGGGGCAGCCACACACCCAGAGAAGGTGTGCGCATGTGCCCCCCTCCCCATTCACTTGTGTTTTGCCTAAGTGCACTGCCTTCTGGGCACCCAGGTGATAGGCAAGCAAATGAGAAGGGGAAACAACAGGGGCTGCAACAACCCTTGTGGGGCTGCCCCCTGCCATTTGCTTGCCTTTTGCCCAGGTCTGTGGAAGGACGACATGCATGCCCTGGCAAAAGGCAAGGGAATAAGAAGGGGTGAATTGGGGGGTGGGGAGGCAAGTTTGTGAAGGTCAAACCTGCAAATATGTAGGAAGGACTGTACGCATCAGGCAAAACTGCCCAAGTACTTTGATAAAGAATAATAAAGTTTCATAAGAAACCAAGGAGATTCTAGTCTTTAGCTTGCATACACATAGAACCTGGTTGGGAGATGTGTGACCCTTTGAAACTGGATTACATAGCATCATGTCTGGAACTGGATTACATATCCATCATGCCTTACTACTGCCTAGGGCTGATAGGAGTTGTAATCCAACACCTGTTGGGAAACTATGGCCCTTTCCGCACCTTACCTAGTCCCAATGTGGGTGTGCGGGGATCACTTGAGCAGCCTCTTGTGAGAGGCACTCACGTTCCCTCTGCTTTTTTTCTGCAGCAGCTTCCTGCTGGCCAGAAGGAAGCATGAGGGCTCTGCCCCTTCCTTCCGCAGCACAGCCAGGTACTTTCCCAGGCTGCGCTGGGGGAGGAAGCACGAGGGCTGCATCTCTGGAGGCTCTGCACGCAAGGTAAGTGTGCGTGGGACCCGGGAGCGACGCATGATCATGCATCATTTTTGGCAAGAAGCCTACTGGCCTCGGCAGCATCGCGTGATTGCGAGGACATCATGTGAAATGGTCCTCGCAGTCACGCAGTGCTCAGGAGGCCCCTTCTCATGTGAAATGGTGTGCGAAAAGGGCCTATATGTTCCTCATATTTGCCATAGAGAGACAGGCATAACACAAACATGTGGCCTAAAATATGATTTTGAGGAAAAGTTGGTTCAAATATAGAATATTTTGTCTAGCTATAATACTTCAGCACTTGTCATTCTGAAAGGTGTCATTCCTACCTTTAAAGTGTCTTTGGATAAAAAAAAAATTATACCTTTGCAACTACTCTGAGAAAGCTGTTTGACAGTCCCCTATTCCTTTCTCCTACTCCATTTTTCAGAAATATTGCCCCATTTTTAAGTACCTCCATTAAGTCTTACTCTGTCATTGTATCTTGACATAAAGGTGATGTTGAGTATATGTTTCTGGCAATATGTGTTTTACTGAATTCTAAGAAAAAGCATATCTAACACATAACTTGCTTTAGAAAGAAAGAAAGAAAGAAAGAAAGAAAGAAAGAAAGAAAGAAAGAAAGAAAGAAAGAAAGAAAATGAGATGACTAATCTCTGATATATGCCACCATATTGGGGAAAATGTCATCCTAGTGACCCTGTCCATACTATTCAAGGCATTGTATTAAATTTATTTGTCTGCAAAACATTCTTGCACTGATTTTCAGTTCTTAAAAGGGCTGTGACAGTTGTTTACAGAAAAAAGGGGGGCCATATCCATAGACAGAGAGCTAGCATGGTATAGTGGTTGAATATTGGACTATGACCCTGGAGACTAGGGTTGATTTCTCATACAGCCGTGGAAACCTACTGGGTGACTTTGGGTCTGTCACACTTTCTCAGTCCCAGAAAACCCCACAGAATCATAGAATCATAGAAATGTAGAGTTGGAAGAGACCACAAGGGCCATCCAGTCCAACCCCCTGCCATGCAGGAAATCCCTCAAAGCACTCCCGACAAGTGGCCATCCAGCCTCCGCTTAAAAACCTCAGAAGAAGGAGACTCCACCACACTCTGTGGCAGCACATTCCACTGTCGGACAGCCCTGACTGTCAGGAAATTCCTCCTGAGATTCAGGCGGAATCTCCCCTCCTGCAGCTTGCATCCATTGCTCCTTGTCCTGGTCTCAAGAGCAGGAGAAAACAAGCCCACTCCCTCCTCGACATGACATCCCTTCAAATATTTAAACACGGCTATCATGTCCCCTCTCAACCTTCTCTTCTGCAGACTAAACATACCCAGCTCTCTAAGTCTGTCCTCATAGGGCATGGCTTCCAGGCCCCTCACCATTTTGGTTGCCCTCCTCTGGACCTGCTCCAGCTTATCCATATCCTTCTTGAATTGGGGTGCCCAGAACTGGACACAGTATTCAAGGTGAGGTCTAACCAATGCAGAATAAAGTGGTACCAATACCTCCCTCGATCTAGACATCATACTCCTATTGATGCAACCAAGAATTGCGTTGGCCTTCTTGGCTGCCGCATCACACTGCTGACTCATGTTCAGCTTGTGGTCTATGAAGACTCCTAAATCCCTTTCACACGTACTGTTAGCCAGCCACGTGTCCCCCATCCTATATTTCTGCATACCATTTTTTCTGCCTAAGTGTAGGACCTTACATTTCTCTCTGTTGAAATTCATTTTGTTAGCCTTGGCCCAGCTCTCCAATCTGTCCAGGTCCTTTTGAATTTTGATCCTGTCATCAGGCGTATTAGCAACCCCTCCCAATTTGGTGTCATCTGCAAATTTGATCAGCGTGCCCTCTGTTCCTTCATCCAAGTCATTAATGAAGATATTGAACAGCAACGGGCCCAGGACAGAACCCTGTGGCACCCCGCTAGTCACTTCTCTCCAGGATGAGAATCTGCCATTGGTGACCACCCTTTGGGTATGGTCAGTCAACCAGTTACAAATCCACCTGACAGTAGCCCTGTCCAGTCCACATCTTACTAGCTTCTTTGCAAGAATGTCATGGGGAACTTTGTCAAAGGCCTTACTGAAATCAAGATATACTATGTCCACAGCATTCCCTTCATCTATCAAGCAAGTAACTCTATCATAAAAAGAGATAAGATTAGTCTGGCATGACCTATTTTTGAGAAATCCCTGTTGACTTTTCGTAATTACGGCATTGTTTTCTAAGTAATTAGAAACTGACTGTTTGATGATCCACTCCCATGGTAGGTTTTGTGATAAACCTGATGGGAGGGGGTCTTGACAACAGAGCCTCCTTGGCAACTGAGAGTGTTTAAGTTGATTGGCTGTTGAAATGGAACCTTGGATAGCCTAGGGGAGGGGCTGGTGGGAAGAGGAAAATAACGAATTTTAACTGTCTGGAGAGTGATTGAAGGGAGTGTGATTTGTGGTGTGTTTGGGAGAGGTTGGAGATTTGAAGAGCTCTGTGGGAGAGAGAGCTGAGAAATTGGGTGTACGAGAGATAGTGAATGAATTGAAAAAGAGAGAGAGAGAGAAGAATGGTGTGCTGTTTATAAACATTTAGATACAAAACACATTTAAAGGAACAGTGTTACAATAAATGTTTGAAGTTCTGTGTTCCTTAAAACAGTGTCACAGAGTATTATTTTGAATTCTGGAATATACACACTACCAATAATATCATCTTGACATTAGTGCCAACAGTAACACAGTCTTGGAAAATATAAATCACTGCTGATCCTTACATCTGGGAGAAGGGCAGATTTAGGGAAGGCAGTAAAGGGGGAGAGTCCTGAAAGGAAGAAGCCAAGGGGGGACAAGAGTGAGGAAGGGACTGTGTTCTCAGATAGGGAGAACTGAGGCAGACCCATTTGTCCTGGCCCTGGCTTGATTCAGAGATCTCCCTGGCTGTTCAGACCTGAACAAAAAGAGGTGTCAGACTGGGCAGGCCTTGAGTGCGAGGCTTGGTTGCACCTTTCGCACTCAGCATTGATGGGCGGTGGTTTTTCCCCTGCTTGTTACAGGTTTGCCTTTGGGTTGCCATGGATTGGGAATGACTTGAAGGCATACCACAACGAATTCAAAAGAAGATCAAAACTAAACCATCATTGGATAAAATCAAGGCATAATAATAAGCCTGGAAGAACTACAAGTTTTAACCATCTTTCCAAAGTAAACCAGGGGAAGGACTAGTTGATTCTGTCCAGGGAAGGAATTTCACAATTGAGGTGCTGCTACATTCTCCATATGACCAAGCTGGCCAGGTTTTAGTCAAATACTACATTAGGCATGCTACCCAGGGCCCAGGGCCCATTTGGACCATCAGCTAGCCTAGATCTCTTGCTTGCTTGCTTGTCTGCCTGCCTGCCTGCTTGCTTTTTCTTTTTTTCCTTTCTTGCCTTAAATCTTTCTAGAAGTTGAGATATGAGGCAAAATGTGCAAACCTATTTGTTTTGCAAGTAACAAGCCTGCTACTGTCTTTCAGTATAATGACTGTTAGTGAAAGCTTCTGTCACTATAGTTTCTCAGAGATTTAAACTGTAAAGTATCTGTATTCCATGCCTGTGGGTAAGTGTTGCAATTTTAAGAATAAATCTAAGTCTGCTGGCAAAGACCTGAGGTCCATTTTTACAGATCTGCCTGCAAGCAGTGTATATAAAACATGGAACTGTTGCATAACAATGAATTAGGGGGAGATGGAACAGAACAAGATATACATAGAAAGCCACTAGTATTTAAGGTTCCATGTACTCTATTTTTGTTTGTTTGTTTGTTTGCTGCAAAGACTTGACTTGGTAATATTATTCACCTTTACTAGGTTCTGTAAAAAAATGAACCTTCCACGTTGTCTTCCATAGAGCTCTTAGTGGCTAAGCTGGGTGATACCAAGAGGAAAGGAACAGCCAGCCAGCCAGATACATAGATGGATAGATAGAGGCTTACTGAGGTAGATGGATGCTTGCTCTAGACCTTAGATTTCTGGGTAGTGATTTCAAATAATAAGAAATGATAGCACCTTTTAGAAGGAGTAATTCCACATTTCTTTATCTTGTGTATCTTGTGTTGTTGTTATTGTGTGCCTTCCAGTCATTTCCAACTTATGGCATGGGGTTTTCTGGGGCTAAGAGTGTGTGAAGTTTCCAATGTCACCCAGTGGGTTTCCATGGCAGAGTGGGGAACTGAACTTTGGTCTCCAAAGTTGTAGCCCAAAGCTCAGACCACTACATCACACTGGCTCTCATGTGTATTGTATAGTACCTTGCAATGTTTACTCAGATGTTGTTGTTGTATGCCTTCAAGTTGTTTCTGACTTATGGTGACCCTAAGGCAAGTTTATCACAGGCTGTTCTGGGGGCTGTGAATGTGTGACTTGCCCAAAGTCGCTCAGTGGGCTTCCATGGCCTTGCAGGGGGTTGAACCCTGGTCTCCAGGATCATAATCCAGTGCTTAAACCACTACACCACACTGGCTCTTTACTCAGATGTATCTGCTGCTAAATTAAATAGGTCTTATATACAATAAATGTATATGGGAGAATGATCTATTTGTATTAAGAATCCATCCCATACCCTACTGCAAGGATATTTATAGCAGAGAAACAAAGCAGCAGCTAAGGAGTGAAGAGGTATTTATACTAAGGAGAAATGGAAGTAATTGGTGCTGGTTTTGAAGATACTTTTCTTACAACGGAATATGTTGAAGCTTTCCAGGGAGAGTGCTATAGCAATCCAGTGCAGCCCCAAACAAAACAAGACAAAAATCTGAAGTCTTTTGTGGTACCTTAAGGAGTAACAAGTTTCATTTTGCATAGGCTTTTGTGGATGGTAGCACCCCAAATTCCCCCATTGCTTGAGTTGAGAGAGTACCATTGCTGCCCACCACTGTTACCACCACCTCCCACCCCATCCTGCTTTCCTAGTTCTGTGCTGGTAGCAGTGGTAATGAACAAAAACAGCCACCAGGGACTTTGGGACTCTTTTTAAGTTGAGGGAAGAGCTCAACATTGGCAGGCTGTTTGTTATTAAATTTGCTTACTTGCAGGTACTTGTGGGGAAAGACAAATTACTTTTTCATCTACTATCATTAACACATCCTGAAATATAAAGACTCTTACTAGTACAATGTGTATGCAGAAGTGCTCTCCGCATGTTCAGTGTGGCTTAAGTATGTGTAGAATAGATTTCAGTCAGCCTTTGATATTCCTGAGAAGACTCAACAACAGTAACTCTCTTAGTACACTTCTGATTGCTAATGCCTGAGGAAGCATAGAAGCCTTAGTAATGCAATTTTGGGGGAAAGGCTTATCCCCCCTGGTCTTAGGAGGAGCTTGAGCCCCCTTGCCCCTCTATTCCGGAGTCCTGAGTAATCAACATATGAACATATAGGTGGATATAGTTAGGTTGCTGCAGAGGTGTGGGGGAGCAGTAGTAGCAACCACTGCTGTAATGTCTCCATGTTACCTCAAAAGATGAGTGATGATGCCAGTGCCTCTGTGAAACAGTGGGGAGTTATTAGCTCAAAGGAAAGGCCTGCAAGAAGGGGGTAACCTTACAGGATCTTTTCGTATATCAGTACTAATGCGGAGACACCAGTTGGAGATTAAAAGTATATTTTATTTTATTGGGGGAAATAACAATCACATGTAAGGTCCAAGCAATCTCACAACCATACAAGACTAACCAAAGGAAAGGAGGGAAAAATTGTATAGCAAGAAGTTAGGGTGAAGTGGGAGATATTTACCTATCTTGCAGAGAAGAGATGAAGTGATGTGGCTCAGACAAAGGCTGTTTTTGCATTACCCTGTTATAGTGCTATTATTCCACTTTCAACATTCTGTGGAATTCTGGGGTCTGTAGTTTACTGAGGTCAGAGAGCTCTCTGGTTGAGAATTCTAAATGCCCCTCCCTGAACTGCAAACCCCAAGATACCATAGGATGTTGAAAGTGGAATAAAAGCACTATAACACTGTAGTGCAGAAAGGACCTAAGGGTCCAAGGGTCATACAAGAATAGGAATCAGAGCAGCAGAGTGACAGCCTATGATCAGAGTACTACAAGTTTTCTGGCTCAGGGCCAGGGCTTAAATACCCTGTTCCTGCCCGGGGGGGGATGTATTAATTGGCAGAGTAGACAATGGGGTCTGGAATGGGCTAATAGCTTTAGCATTAGATGACAAAGCACTGATGGGAATTGTGGTCGCTCCTTAATGGCTGGCCAGATAAAAGGAAACAAAGGAAAATTTTGGTGGGAAGAGGAAAGTGATAGAAGACAATCAATTGCTCTGTCAAAGTAGTTTCAGATGCTATTGTTTCTAAAGGTCAAATTGTTGAGGGACATTTGCAAACTCATAATCACCGGAGCTTTCCTGACTATGACCTGGCCATGCCCTGAAGTCCCATCTGACCCAGTTTTGCACGTATTCAGCCAGTCCTCTTTGTCAGCATGGCTTTTCAGCCATAGCAGTGTAGAATTTATATTTCATGTCAATTAAATGATATTTGCCAATTATACCATATCATGACCAGGAGATGGAGGAGGCAGGAGGAAACCTATTCACGTTATATATTTGTAGTTCTGTTATTCTACTTTTAACTGCCTATGGAATCTGTGGACTGACTGTTTAAGGAGGAAAATTTAGAATTCTCAAGAAGAGCCCTCCAGTGCTTCACAAAACTACAAACTACAGGATTCTACAGGATGGGACATTTTAGGCCCTTTTTGCACCTTATCTGTTGCTGCTGGTGTCTTACGAAAAGCCTCCTCCGGGAGGGAATCGCGTCCCCTGTGCTTCCCTCCACACCAGATCCATGCTGGACAGAAGGAAGTACAATAGTTCCACCGCTTCCTTCCACAGCACAACCGGGTACTTTCCCAGGCTGCACTGGAGAAGGAAGTGCGATGGCCAAGCTTCTTGACATTCTGCATGCAAGGCAAATGTGGGAGGGATGCGGGAGGGATGTGCAATCGCGCATCATTTTGGCAAAAAACCGAAAATTATATACTGCGTGATTGCTGTGTGATTGCTATGGGAGCGATGCATGATTGTGATGATGTCATGTGGAACCATCCTCGCAATTCTGCATCGCTCCTGTGGCCATTTCGCATTCAAAGTCATGTGTGAAAAGGGCCTTAGTTAAAATGGAATAATACTGATATAATTGTGTAGTGTAAATGGGCCCATGGACCAATAGCTGTAGTAGCAGCAGTGTGCAAATGGAGCAGAGATGGTGGGAGCAGCATGTAATCTGTCAGTACAGTGATGAGTGAGTGAGTATAAGACAGGGGAAGCAGGAGATGAGGGCTCAGGAGGTAATAGAAAAGCAGTGGGATGGGCCAGTGAGGAAAGCAAGGCAAAGACGCAGCAACATTACATTAAAGAAGTAGGAGATGGAGGGCCAGGAGATAGAGGAGTGGTGAGGAGGCACAGCAGCAAGTTGAGCTGGGAGACTGGGAGAGGAATAACCTGAAGCAGCAACAGCAGGACTCTCTTGCTGGCTGAGACACATGACGATAAGGCCAGACTGCATCACTTTAAATGCACAGAGTGTTACTTGAGTTCATAGATACTCAAGGTATCTGTACACAGATATACATACTCAGGTGGGAGGGTGTAATCGGTAGGATAAGAAGGAATATTAGCATAATTATGGTCATTCAGAGATGACCACAACTGCTGGACCATAAAAGCAGGGACTTTCTCAATTGTTAGAGATAGATCCCTAAGGACCAATGTCCTTAGGTCAATATCATGGTACATCCCTTTCAACCTAAGTTAGATTTTTCTTGCAGCAAATCAAAATTTAACCATCGTGGCAGGTGTGAATTATGTGAGCCAAACAGAGGAATTTGGCCTCATCACTGAAGGAATACTTTAAAATTTCCACATCAACTGTATTGAACATGGCAACTGATATTTCCATTCTTCCTGCATTTCCAACAACAAAAAATGATTTCAGTGTTACAATATTATTTGCATGACCAGTCCAGACTAGATACAGATATTTGTCTTCATTGTGCTGCTGCATAAAAGATCAGCAAGGCAAGTGGCTGTTTACTGGGTTATGTATGATTCACAGACATAGACCCAGGAATAAATGGTAATACTTCTCTGATTGTTTTCCCCTTTCCAGTCATTTAGCAAATGAGACATTGGATGGAAGAAAGAGCGGCACATATTAAAGCTGCCAGTGATTTAGCACTACCATTTGCCTCATGCATGTTCTACCAGGTATTTATCTCCTAATGGAGCTGTAAACATTAGCTATATTATTCTGACAAGGGTTTCACTTCAGTTCCACCTGGGATTTTGCAAATGGGCTCACATAGAGGGAGATTCAATTTAAGAGAACAAATTGTGGCTTACTAAGCAAATAGCACAACATTTAATAAGATAAATGCAGACAATTTCAAGAAAAAAAATTAATAATGGGAATGTCGTATGGGTTGCTCTCTCATTTATTATTTAAAAAAGCAAACCTTGAGAATACGTGAGTAAAGCACATATCATAAATCCCAGAATGTTGAACAGTTTGTGATATACCATCTAATATCTTGATCTTATGACCCAGAGTGGTAGCAGTGACACCACCATCAAGTGGTAATATTTCGATCCTAACACAATAATACAAAATTATGTTGATAGTACAAAAACAGCAAACTGATGCTGCCATGCAAGAAAAGACTCATAGTCATGAACAGTGGTAATGTAGCCGTGAGAAATTAGGAAGTCCCTTGAACTAAAAACCAAGGAATCTCTGGTTCAAATCTCATCACTGCCATGAACTCACTACATGGCATTAGGTAAGCCTCACTTTACCTCACCTCATGCATGCTGTTTTCATTCCTGTGAGGAGTAATAATACTTATTTTTCATGGTTGTTAAAGGGATTACCTCACTCCTCCTATCTTCACTTCAGTCCTCCTACCTTCAGCATGATGAATACAAATACTGTTGCATGGTTGTTATAGGGCTTACAAGTAGATAAATGCAGGTGAAGTGATTTGAACACCTGAAAATGCTTTGCAGAAAAAGATTGAAATCATTTGGCTCCAGGATCAGTGTCCTAGGAAACATAGGATAGCTTATGATACTCCTTGTGAGGGAGAAGTGGAACAGATGCCCTCCCCCCAATTTTTTCACAGAGCATCCCACATCTCTTTCCTGTCCAGTGAAGGCGGGGGTGGGGAGTGAATGGAACACGTACAGTGCATGGATAGAATAAAATTGGGTTCGGCAACACAGTCTTCAATGCCCTTTCAGGAATCTACTGCACTTCCAGCACAAGTGAGCACAAAAGCTGGTCTAAATATTTCCCTTCCATTGCTTGTAGTGGAAGGGAACAGAATGTTGTTTTAGGCAACCCAGAGGAAAGGAGTGCCTACTCATCTCTGCTTCTTCTAGCCTACCAGTACTAGCTAATACAACTTATGTAATGTCAAAGAGGGCCCTCCCTAAACTGCAAACCCCAGGATTCCATAGGATGTTGAAAGTGGAATAATAACACTATAACAGGCTAGTGCAAAAATGGCCTTGGTCATAAGATTGCCTTGTTGGTGCTGTTGTTGTTAATTTAACTGGGGATACCTGTAGGTGCAGGTACTGTTTGGTTCTGTAGCTGAGATCTTGATTCAGAGTGATTTACAGCAATTTTATACATGTTTACTGAGAAACAAAGCCCACTGTAACACTTCTAGGACAAGTGGGTATACACCCTTTGTTGACAAAGATGAATAGGATGTGCAGTAGCAATGATTGCATATAGTTCCATATATAGTACTTTGACTATGGCCCTTTCCGCAACTCACCTTTTTGCGGAGCTGGGGTGTGGGGATCGCATGAGCAGCCTCTTGCGAGAGGCTCTCGTGTCCCTGTTGCTTCAGCTCCACTGCTGCTGCCTGCTCATGAGCAGGTAGTGCGAGAGCCCCTCCTCTTCCTTCTGCAGTGCAGCCTGGGATTTTCCCAGGCTGCGCTGGGCAGCAAGTGCACGTGGGGCCCTGGAGCGATACATGATCGCACACCATTTTCGTCTCAAAGCCAAAAATGAAATAGTGCATGATTGGTGGCTGCCAGGCACTGGAGCATTGCGTGATTGTGAGTGTGTCGTGTGGACTGCTCTTCTCAGTCGTGCGATGCTCCAGGGGCCCTTTCGCATGGCAAATGCTGGGAGAAAAGGGCCTATGTCTTACGTCATGACAGCCAACGCGATTCTTGGTTGCATCAATAGGAGTATAGTGTCTCGATCAAGGGAGGTAATGGTACCACTGTATTCTGCATTGGTTAGGCCTCATTTGAAATACTGTGTCCAGTTCTAGACACCTCAATTCAAGAACAATATCGACAAGCTGGAGCGTGTCCAGAGGAGGGTGACCAAAATGGTGAAGGGTCTGGAAGCCATACCCTATGAGGAGCGGCTTAGGGAGCTGGGTAAGTTTAGTCTGCAGAAGAGAAGGTTAAGAGGGGACATGATAGCCATATTTAAATATTTGAAGAGATGTCATGTTGAGGAGGGAGCAGGGTTGTTTTCTGCAACTCCAGAAACTAGGGCCCTTTTTGCATGGCAGTTTGCAAGTGAAAGGGCCCCTTGAGCGTTGCGTAAATTTGAGGAGTGGTCTGCATGATGCATTCCCATTTCCTCCATGCTCATGGCCCACACACGCAGTGAATACACATTTTTTTATTTTCAGCTTTTAGCCGAAAATAACCCGCACTTGCGCAAGGCTCACGGGCCTGGGCTGCACTCACCTGCAGTGCGGAGTCTCTGGAGCTGGGCCGACCATGCATTCTTTCCTCAGTGCAGCCTCCAACTTCCAGGCTGCACTGCGGAAGGAAGGGACAGGGCGGGGCTGTCACGCAAGCAGGAAGGAGCTGCGGAGCCCAAGCAGCAGGGAAGCAGGAGGCTTGCGAGAGCCTTCCTGCCCAGGCTTCTCATGCGAGACCCACACTCCAGCAGCATTAAAAGGTAAGCTGCGGAAAGGGCCTAGGATGAGGAGGAATGGATTCAAGTTGCAGGAAAGGAGATTCCACTTGATCCTCAGGAGGAACTTCCTGATGGTCAGAGCTGTCCAGCAGTGGAATATGCTGCCCTGGAGTGTGGTGGAGTCTCCTTCTTTGGAGGTTTTTAAACAGAGGCTGGATGGCCATCTGTTGGGAATGCTTTGATGAGTGTTCCTGCATAGCAGGAGGTTGGACTCGATGGCCCCTGTGGTCTCTTCCAATTCTATGATTCTATGGTTCTGCACATTTTATTAACAACAAGCCTCAGCGCACACCACCAATAGAAATGTGTTAATAGGGGGAGTTATCTAACAATGTTAAACGCATCTCACTGATTTTAATTGGAGAGATTTAAGTACATGCTTAGTTCTTTTGTACCAATTAATGGTAATGAAAAATATTTAATTTTGGCTGGATTTTTTTCCACCAAACCATTATCTGTTGGAAATCATCATTACTCATAGAAAACTTGCATTGCTTAAATACTGTGCACACTGCTTCAGAAACTTGGCAATTATTTTCAGTTGAATTAGAGGTTTTTTTAATTCTTCCATATAGCATTAAGTTTCTCTCTTATACTGATGAATACTTAAAAAAAAGAGTTTCACACAAGCATGACAGAGGTCTTCTGCAGTGAGAGATTATGAGCTCTCTTGTTAATCCTCCATTCTTTCGAGTATTGTAGAAAACTCACAGAAGGTTTACTTTTTAATGATCATGAAATAAAGATGAAACATTAGTTTAATATCTCTAGATCCAACAATTTAATGTGTATATAATTTTCAAACACCCTAAGTAGTAAGCACTAAAAGCCAATATTGGATTGTGTTTTCTTCAGTGAAATTACTTCAGATTTCCCTTGGGAGATTTTAGATGTTTGTTGTTGTATTCCATTTGAACGGAATAATAAATGATAGCATAATATCAAAATATTTTTAAAAATGAGAACAACTAGTGACAGAACATCTGACATTATCTGGTTTTTCTACTAAATTGTTGTCAGATTTCTTAAGGCTCTCTCTTTCTGGTAAGGTTCAGTTAACACCTGAAAACAATTCTGTCTTAAAGAAAAAAAAGTAGGTTTTATTTGTCTTTCTTTTGAGCCTTCTAGAAATATAACATGCTTAAAACAACATGCTGTCAGAAATCCTGAGAAACGATGTCAACTTTTACACTGATTACTCTGAATAGGAGTAGGTTTCTTTATCAATATACTACAGGAAGTCTCAAACATTACTTGTTAAAGAGCTTTCCTAAGGGCAGAATGACACATTATGGTAAGAATGGAGATATTGTGGGCCTTCAGATTCTGTTGACAACATCAGGCCCAGCCAGCTCACGGCTGCATCTAGAGCAGTGGTTCTCAACCTGTGGGTCCCCAGATGTTTTAGGACTTCAGCTCCCAGAAGTCCTGAGCACTGAGCCATTTATACTGGCTGGGGCTTCTGGGAGCTGAAGTCCACAAACATCTGGGGACCCACAGGTTGAGAACCACTGATCTAGAGGGATGCATATTCCCATAGTCTCGCTCCTCTTTTATGGGTTAGGTCTAGACAGTCTGTTGACAAAATTCTGCTTGTGGGTTGGTCCTGCCAGAAGAAGTGAGGACAAAAGTTTAGTGGATTCATCCCTTTGTATACAGGCCCTTGAAATGCTGCTGTCGGCATTGGGAGAAAAGGAAAAGTAAATCAGTGAGAAAGCCCCCAAAACTCTTCTTAAGGGCAACAGAAAGCTGTAGGAGGAGGAATGTAGAAAGAAGTTCTTTTCTTCTCTCATGCTAGTTCTGATGTCCTTGTGTAGAACTGGATTTAGGCCTATCTGAGAAATGGTTTAAATATTATATTTCAGAAGTAGGAACTTCCCGTGGTTTGGTGTGACAATCTTATATAGTGAATTTTTTTAAATGTAAGCTCAAATGCTGTCATTTGTCATGAAATGGATGAAAATTTTCTTTTATTGAAAGTGATCAGGTTGGTGCTATTCTTTTTGTTTCCCACTTTCATATCTTTGAATTGTATCAGGGAGATCTAGCTCTCCAGGTTTCTAAGCAGGAAGAAACTTTTCATGAACATACATACTGTGCAAAAAGCTGGGCCCTTTTTTTCTTTTTAATGAATTGAACCTATTCAGTAAATAGCAGTTAGTTTGGAAATGATGGCTTTTGAAAGGTCTTATTTATTTTGCTCTCTATGCTTTTATTTAACAAAAAAATTGAATTGCCTTTTTTTTAGTTTACTTGTCAGACCTGCAAATAATTCCTGTGATAAATGTCACAAATAAAGATGGAGGCATACAGAAATAAACATGTTTTCCAGCCAGGTAGAAGTCTTTTAATTTCCTGTACTGAATCAACCTGAAAATGTTGATCAATCCAGTCACTTTCCCACTCACAACAGTTTAAATCTGTCTGCTATCTAAGGGACTTTACTATGCTGTTTTGACCTTTATCCCCCATATTTGTGGGGAGAGGGAGGGAAATTTGCTCCATATTTAGTCATACTTGGATCCATTGAAATCAAAAGGCATTCTGTTAGTTCTAAAAATTACAAGGGCTTTTCCACACTATACTGTTATAGTGCTATTGTTCTACTTTCAACATCTTGTGGAGTTCTGGGGCTTGTAGTTTACTGAGGTCAAACAACTCTCTGGCTGAGAATCCTAAATATGCCTTCCTAAACTGCAAACTCCAAGATTCCATAGGATGTTGAAAGTGGAATAATAATAGTGTAGTGCGAAAATGGCCTTAGTTAAATGCAAGCCAGGTTTGTCAGGCTTCCATTCTCCTGAGGTCATCTGTGAACTTTTATTTTCTTGAGGAACACAGAATGAGTCCTTGAGGCTTTATAAGCTGTAGCCCACAACATCCACCAACAGGAGTCTGAGGCAAAAGATATTCTTAGATTTAAAAATTTCTGAGACCCAGATGTTACCCTGATTTCTGGGGTCCCTTGGGGGACACCTCAATGTGTTCCATGTGATGGGGAATGGAAACTAGCCAGAGCACGAGCAATAGCAATGCAAGAGGCAGGCTAACCTAGCGAGGTCTTTTTACCCAGTTTTTATGGGGTCAGGCCAAGCCAAAAACCAAACAAGACTCTCCAACAAACTATTTTATTGAATGCAAGCATCATACACCAACTCAATCGTGCACACACGCACCCAAGAGCTATTAAGAAACAAAAGAGAGGAAATTGGATAGAGGAGTATTGGAGGAGTACAGTTGGGGTAATACTGCACCTTTTCCTGAAGTCCTGGGTCCAGGAAGGCAGCGGAGAAGTGGGGCTCAGCATGGAGAGGGCTGAGGGGATCACTCAAAGGATGGAGAAACGGTCTGCTGGGATGACCAGGAGTGATCCAAAGAACCACTCAAAAACCGGGACTATTTGTAGGAGAAAAAGTACCTGAAGGACTAATCCTTCCCAGGGAGAAATGGTCCTCGCCTGATGGAATATTTGCTTAGCTTGGGGCAGACACGCTAATCCCCTCAAGTCGGCATCTCGGGGCTGAGAACCCTTTGTTTATTGTGGGTTTACACATGTTGAGGTCTCCTGGGGCTACGTGACTGGGGATTTTACTGGCCTGACCTGTTTTTTGGTCATGTGACCATTGCTGCCTACGTGCCCATCTGGGTGACCTCTCAGGCACATTGACTCATATTTTAATACCAAAATTGTAGATTTTGCCAGGGGCGGGCTTTAGGCTGGCGAGCTTCTCTGGTTGGTGGATAGGGTTTTTCCAGTGGGGTAACACAGAATTTGTTTTGAATACCAGAAGTTAATGGATGGAGCTCACAGTATTCCCACACAATATTATTTGTTACTTTATCCTCAGTTTTTTTCAGTAATATTATTTAGGATGTTGATGATAGGGGCTGCTATTGGGAGTTGGAAATTCTTTTTGATCAATTGAAAATGCTTCAGAGATCTCCTGGTTAATACAGATTTACCTTCTGCCCATCCCACTATGGTCAGGCTCCACAGCCGATAAAAATCCAGATGATTCAGTGTAATATGCTATTGCTGGATTCTCTCCAATTCTTTCCAGTTTCCACTGAAACATGTTAGTATGTTGCTTAGCATATCTGCACCAAGTACAGTTAAAGGTAGAGGGCTGAAACAGCAGCAACATTGTGCTGGTGCTTAGATGACACAGTACCTTCGTTACTGTGGTTTTCCACTATAACTAAACCCAACCCATTTTCTTCAGGTATGGAAATAAGGTGCCTGGTATTTCCTTTTCTAATCTTCAGAGAAGTCATTTTATCTGTATTACAGTTTGCTCTTCAAATACACAGAGTACCTTTTAAGAGCCTGGTCTCTACTATAAATCTGATTGCTTTCCTTAAAACAATTAGAATTTTCATTTTAACATGTGTTTCCCTCTCCTCATATGCACAAATACACAAACTTTCCTGGAGAAGAGTTCTCCCATGCTTCCGTTAGCAGTGACCCTTTACAAGACAAACACTCCTTTTCTTATACCAGCTGCTAACCCTCTCAAGATATAATCAATCCTAGTGTAAGTTAAATGGGACATATTAAATCAACTGTGCTCCTTGGCAGCATGACAAATCATTTAGTATAGCCTGAACCCTTGACTCTTTTATTATAGATTTAATAACCTCTTACTTTAAATAGCACTTCATGTATAACAGCTTACATATACTTATCCCTTTCTAAATGTAATACCTTGTTAAAATCAGACACTCAACATTCCGAAGGTGGATACATTGTCCAAACCTATAGTAAAGGAAATTGTAATTTAGTTACCATAAGTGACAATGAGGAAGATTTCTGTTGAATGATGCATCTACAGACTCATATATTGGTTTTGGATTGTAATTCATGATATTCCTGAAAAACTGAATTTGTTTTTTTTCAAAAAATGCTGCTTCTTTGGAGATATTCTTGGGCTAGATTTGCCTCCACTCCTCTAGGCAAGGTTTAGAAGATTTCAGGAATGGGCATTGGGCATAGACCCAGCATAGGGAGCCCAACTAAGAACTCTAGTCCTTTCTTTCCTACAGCCTCTTCATTTTCACTTACCCTGAACAAGAGATTAACTATTGCCCACTGAAGGATGAGTAACAATTTTTAAAAATGCACTCAGATTTGCTGTATCAAATTTTGGCTTAGGCCCTTTCCGCACTGGGCTTTTTAAACAATGCAGAGCGGACTGGGGCGGACTACTTTTTGCAGCTTTGCACCTCAGTCCACTCCAGAGCGACTGGAACTGGTCGCGCAGCATGTTTTTTAAAAACCTCTTTTTAGACTCTGTTTCGCTCTGTTGCCGCACTCCAGTGCAGATTTGCAGGCGCACACTAGTGTATGCCTGCAGATCTGCCGGGGCGGGCTTTAGGCTGGCGAGCTTCTCTGGTTGGTGGAGAACCTCCACCAACCGGAAGCCGCCATTTTGGATGCCAAAGCAGTGCAGAGCGACGAGCTCGCACTGCTCCTCGTCTCGACAGACTCAACCGGACGCCAAAGAAATCTGGTGAGTCCCGTTTTCACGCGGTTCCTTTCCCACATGTGGAAAGGGCCTCAGTTTTCACTGGCTTACATTGGAATGTGATTGTTTAATTAGCTCCAGCTAAGTCTGGTCACAACAGAATAGGTAGAGAGGGAATCAGTTTTACACACACACACACACACAGGATTATACTTATGACAACTCAAATACACATGCAAAATGAAGGGATGCTGTCTCTGTCCACGTTTCAGCTGAAGAGAATGGGGCTAGGGAATGGGGCTTGGGTTCAGCAAGCTTTTGCCAGTGGAACGCAGCTAAGGGAACCCTTTGCATGCTTGATAGCAAGCTGGTTGGCGGTGATTACTGCTAATTGCCATCAAGTTGGCTTCAACTTATGGCAACCTTGTGAAAGAGAGACCCCAAGACACCCTGTTATTAATAGTCCTGCTAAGACCTTGCAAATGCAGGGCCTTGCTTTTCTTGATGCAAACTATCCACTTATAATGTAGACTTTCTTTATTCCTACTGCCTTCACCTTCATCTAGCATTATCATCTCTTCTAATGAATAATGTTATCTCATAATATGTCAACATTGATTTCAGGCAGGGGATAAAAAGTGTTGTTAAGCACTTCTTTTAATGTAGCACTTACACCTAATGCATGCAGTCAGTCCCTCCACATTTGTGGGTTTCACTTTTGTGGATTTAATTATTCGTGGATTGTCTGCTGTCACCTCTGCTGCCTCCCTAGGCCACTTTTAATAGGGACTGCAAGCCTCGTGAGACCGAGAAACTGCTAATGAGGTTTGTAAGTCCCTATTAAAAAAGTTGTGGGGCAGAAATGTAGGTGACAGTAAGCCCCACCAGCAACCCATTCTACCTTGTGAAGGAACCCTGATGCCTCAAAGGAATCCACAGTGGGTTGAATATGTTGATCATACTTTTTTTGTGTGTTAAATATGGTTTGGGAGGACCTGGAGTTATTCAGTTTTTCCACTTTCGTGGGGTCCTGTGCCTGTAACCCTAGTGAATGTGGAAGAATGACTGTATTTCTTCAGGTGAAGAATTCTTCTCTATGCTGATGAGTGTCCATACATATCCAGAATGTATCCTAGGTTTTTGTTCCATTTGCAGATTTCCATCGTCATTTAATAAACTTGTGATTCCTCACTCAAGAGTTGTTGCCCTGTGTCTTCAGTTCATCAAGTGGGCAAAGGTCTTGTAATAGTACTGCTTGAATATGTGTAAGAAGGAGTTGGCATCTGGACTAGTTGCAGAACCAGTTGCTGTGTTTGTTTCTTTTTTGTATGTCATGATTGTTTCTGGGGAGTAGTTGTTTCAGATTAGGAATTTGTCTATAACCTAAGAAAGGACAGTCACACAAAATCTATGTGAGACAAGGATCACTGTACAGGAGGGACTCAACAAGAACAATAATATTGATGTAGTTTTAGCAGAAAGCTGTAGCTGACAGCAAGGGGTATTGTACCATTTTCTCTTCTACTCTATCTTATAGTAGATTGTTCCTGGGTACCAGTTGGAACTTGTGAAGTTGTTTTTTCTTTTTTCCCCTTGCTTCTTTGGGTAGGTATCATTGCCTTGGAAATGACTGGTTTAAATCTGAAAGTTAGGAGTATTTGGCCCTTTCCGCATGATGTTGCTGTCCTGCTTCTGCCACAGGATGGCAGCAGTCAGCAGGTCATACTTCCACACAATGTCATCACTGTCCCGCTGCCATCCTGTCTCAAAGTGTCACATTTGCGCCACATTTTCAAAATGGAAAAAATCCATTTTGCATTTCCAAACGCGTAGCACTTGCGTACTCACGATTGTGCAGAAGCTATGGAAGTGCGATTGAGATGCTTCCTGCCCCAGCACAGCAATGGCAAGGGTCTGGCTGCACTGTGGAAGGAAGAGGCAGAGCCATCACTTTTCCTTCCACAGGGAGCAAACAGGTGCAGATGGGAGCATTGCTGACATACTCCCCTCTGGACCTGAATTGTAGTGTGACGACACGGAAGAGCATTGTCTGATAAGATAGAACAAATTGTTGTTGCTGTTGCTGTTGCTGTTGTTATTCTTATTTCTTAACCTCTTTTTCCTGTGGATTGAGGTGGGGAACAACAACAATTAATACAATGCATAACATCCTGTTAAAAGAGCATATAAAACCAGTACATATTAAAATCCATCAATAAAAACTGTTCCTTGGTACTGAAGGGGTTAAATCCAATGCCACTTGCATAGGAAAAATAAGCGAATTGAATTGTGCCTCTGAGTAAATTGCAGATGTCTTTGTCTTATCTCAAATTTTAGGAATGGCCTTGCAACACTCAAAGGTCTGGGAACTAAATGGGAGTAAGCATACTCCCTCATTTTGGCTACGGGTATCATTTAGTATCATTTTCTAACTAACTCTTTGTTCTTCTCTGTGCCAGTCAATGATGTAATGGAAAAGTTAACTAAAGATCTTTTTCTCCAGTGATGGGCGGGCTAAATGAATGATTGATTGCTGACATAGAAGGCAAAAGGTATATAGTGATGCTACCTCAATTAATTGGGATGACATTTTCTGAATATTTGTCGTCCTTGCGCAAGAAATTGTTAAACAATAAAGGCTTTTTGATTTTTCCCTGGAAACCTGGTCTTCGTCTCTTTCCTGGCCACAACATTTCTGATTTAAACTCAGATGGCTTCTTGAGCTGATTGATCTCTTCTGGCAGGCCATTGCACTGTCCGGGTGTGGCCTAGTTTTGGCTTACTGAAATAGCTGCCTCCCAGGGTACCTGAGTGTAGGGGGTGGATTATACAGGAGAAGGTGATCCTGCAGGTGACTCAGACCCAAACTATGTAGAGCTTTGAAGGAAATAAACAGCACTTTGTACTTTGTCCAGAAATCAAAGACTGGAGATAGCGTATGACATGAATTAAAATCAAATACAGCTAAAATCATTAAATTATAACACTGAAGAACAACAGAAAACAATGAAAGAAATTATATACTAAAAGGAAACATGGATTTAACACAATTTAAGGCCCTTTCTGCACGAGGCGAGTGAATCACTCCGTGCCGTTACTTACTGGCTCTTCTTGGGTCTGAAGTAATGCAGACTTTCCCTTGAGCCCTTCCACAGGGCTCCTCCGTTAGTGCAGGGCGAACCAGAGCAGTGTGAGGTCTGTAGATCTGCACTGTTCCGGCTCAAAATGGCGGCTTCCTGTGGCTTCCGGCTCAGAATGGCAGCTTTCGGTGTCTTTGTGGGAGTGGACCAACTGCTGATGCTGGCCACACCCACAGCCCGCCCTCCACTGATCGCAGGCTCGCATTGGTGCGAGCCTGCGCATCTGCAAAGGTAAGTAGGAACGCAATGGCGCGTTCCAGAAAATGTAAAGACTTGATTTTTCCGGTCTTTACTTAGCACGGGGGAGGACCAGTTGGGGGCGGGTTGGATCGGAATGAGGTGCAGAACTAAGCTAAATAGTTCGCACCTAGTCCGATCCAAGGTGCGGACGACCTCCGTGCCAGGACGCCTTGACCCATTTTAACTGCCTTGTGCGGAAAGGACCTATGATATTTAAAACATAGAAAATGTTCTTTCCTTAACTAGCAGTGTACTTAGAAAACTTGGAAATAATTGACATTGCTAGCAGTTCTCCTTACATGTAGGAAAACATCTTGATAATGATGATCAGGTTTCCTGTGTATCAGAAGTAAACATTTAGTACCTGAGTGAAATAACTAAAATTTTCAGGTTAAAGTTTTATTTTGTTCTCTTTTTAAGAAAACTACAAACAATGCTGTTTGCTTTGAGGAATGTTGTTCTGTTGATCATTACAGCTCAAAAATTCTCTCTCTTTTCTGAAAAGAAGTGAAATAAAAATCTACTTCTGCCTTTCTCATTCTTTCTCTAGCAGGCTCCCCAATTACAACCATGAAAAAACATGGTATGTGTTCGTTGAACCTTCCTTTTGTTTCTCATCACAGCATGGTATCTCTGTATCCACACAACAAAGCAGAATTCCACTATCTCCAATAATAAAGGATAACTTTCAAATAAAGTGGTTAAAATATTGGTTGACATTTACTCTACCCTTTTGGACACACATAAGGTAACTGATAATACTGGTTGTCATACAACAGTATGATACTGTTGATACTGTTAGTAAGTTCAGTGCAGTGCAGTCAGTGCAGTGATTTTCAAATGTATACCTGTCATCTCACTGCTCCTCCAGATGGTACAAATGTGCTGGGAGGTTGCTGGAAATTGTGGTATTCATCAGTGTTGTTCTCTTTTGTAAAAAAAAAAAATGTCATGTGGGTATTTGTAAAAAAAATACCCACATAAGCTTTCTGCTGTACTGGACTATTTTCTGGCAATTTCTGGTACCAGCTGGAACATTTTATTCCCAACCTTACATGGATTTCTTTTTAATTAAAAGAGATAGGATTCTTCATGATAGCCCAATGAAACAGATGTGGTTTTTCTAGCCTTATCTTTAGACTAAGGAATTCAGGGCATTTGTCACTTGCCTGCTAATTCTGAATTCTATCTGAAATCACTTTTGTTAGTTTCTGGTCACCAAAGTGCCCAATTCAAGGTGGTGGTTAAGTCAGGCAAACCAAATTAATATCAACATTCCACTCAAGCATTCTTAAGTATGGGAACTCCAAGATATTTATATGGGAAATTATATGGGAAATATGGGCTGTTTTGGTACTCTTTTAGGCTATTTATTATAGGCTTTCATATATATATATTTTTCTCCTTTAGGGAAAGCGTGGACACTGGCAAGGTCTGGCACTTAGGCATCATTGTATTCCATTGCATGTAAGGCAACCTTATATTATATTTCATGGTATCATATGGCTATCAAAAGGTTACCTTTTAATCAGGACATATCATAGCAGCTTTATCTCTCCATTCACCTTTTTAACAGACTTGGTAATAATTAACCATTAAACCATTTAATATAGCCTTTTATCTACCATTATCATTATCATGAGGTTCTTTCATAATTTAATATTTTTCCACAGTGTTTGCTAAGACATTATACAGACATCTCATAATGGCTTTTACTTGCACAGAATTCTATCCCTTGTATCATCCTTAACCATCTTAATAATATAACTTATCCAATTATCCATGATAGAACACAATCTCGTTTGTGGATGTCCAAGGGTTAATTTCCTTATTAAATCTTAACAGCATTCATTATTACATATGTATATCTGTATCCTTGCCAGCAGAAATCAGAATTTTAGGGCAGCATGTCAGAACTATCAGGTACATTTGTTAATGTTTATCAACAGCTTCTTCTGCACTGAAGACTCGCCATAAGACAGTCTGATAAGAGCTATTTCTCACGTTTATTTTCTCCTTACATCCACTCAGCATGTCTATTGACCAGTCAACATAAACCATAACAGGAAGTTTCACTACTTTTACTCTTGTCTTCAACACACATCTTTTATCTTTAATTCCACCTTTATACTCTTGTGGCTGCTTGTCGTCAGTGAAGGTTATCTAGTGATCATGTGGCTAGGTTGTTATAGGACACCTTCTATTCGGGGTGAGGCTGGTGACTGTCTTCCTCTCCTGCCTATGACCGTGAAGCCATTTCTTTTCTCGTTTACATTGCAGAGCATCTGGCATCTATCCTACACTCTAACCGGTTCCTTAGTGATCTTGACTGATACTGACTCATACTCTTACCAGGCTAATTGCCAGTATTACTTTTCATGCAATTTATCTCACACAGTATAGGTGATATTAAGGTAAAGTCTATCCTTTAAATTTATATGGTCAGACCAGAAGTTTGATAACTGAATATATCTGGTCTTGTAATGCCAATAGTTCTAGGAAATGTTGGGACATTCTCTTTCAGGATTTCACACTACGTAACATTTGTTTCCACTGCCACAACCACTAATTCCTTAAATATATCATGGTTTTGGCCTTGATGCTGATTTGAAATCAGGTGAGTTATGGCATGGTAGTGGTTTACCACCATTTCTTCCATGTACTCTTCTGTGTGCTCTTCCCTCAGTATCCATGTTCTCCGTCACCCTGTTTATTTAGTTCTTTTTTTTTTAAAGTTTTTTGTATAGTCATAGTGCTAAAATGAAATAAAGCTATACCACTTTAATCCTATCATTATAAAATGAAGGCAGAGAGGGATGAAACATTAAATCTGGTAGCTGGAAATGTTGTGAGGAAACAAAGGTCAGTGGAAATGTTACCCTGGTTTCTGGGGGTCCCTTGGGGACACCTCGATATGCTCCACTTAAGGAAGAGTGGGGAACTTAAAGAAGCACAAGCGGTGGCATTACAAGAGTCAGGGTAACCTAGGGGGGTCTTTTTACCCAGTTTTTACAGGGTTAGGCCAAGCCAAAAGCCAGACAAATGTATCAAATAAATGATTTTATTGAATTAAAATGTTCTCATTCACCAATGCAATCATTCACTCTCTCACACAAGACCTATTAGAAGCAAAAGAGTGGAAATTTGGATAGGGGGTATTGAGAGGGATTGCAGATGGGGTGATACTGCACCTATCCTGAAGCCCTTTGTCCGAGAAGCAGCAAGCAAAAATGGAACTCAGTGAAGAAATGGCTGAGGGGATTGCTCAACTAACAGATTGACGGTCTGGGAGTTCTCCGAAAATGGAGGAGAAACGGGGTGCTAGTTAGAGTGTTGAACCCATCCTGGGGACCAGATGGCTGCTTTTTTATGAAGATGGATCTCAGTTTTGTAGTTCAAAGAAAATACAGCCAGACACCCTTGTAGTTCCCTGCAAGATGGCTTTTTTATCCGGGGATACTTGCCTCCAAGGTGTGACTTTCCTGGGTATTTGAACTGTTTATTTGTTCCCAGAGATCCTCTTGTCTCCTGTTGGCACTATTATTGCTGAAAATCCATTCAAATGGTCTGTGAGAACCATTTTGAGATTCACCTAGGATGTGTGACAGAAAACAGGGCTACCCTTTGATATGTATCCATAGCTCCACTGCCTACGTATCCTTCCAGTAGATCTCTATGGCTCACTGTGTTTGATATACAAATAATTATGATCCTCAGGACATAGTATATAGATGGGGTAACAGAAAATCTCCACTGCAAAGTTTATACCATCATTAGAAATATCATAAGTGGGACTACACAAAAATACATGGGAAGGAACCAATACAATAGATATAGACATGTATCAGAAGCTCCTGAAACAGAATGAACATGCACACGCACACGCACACACATATACTTGGCAGGAGGAAAAAAAGTGCAGTTTGTACTGGAAATTCACAAGAAAATTCCTGGTAGAAGAAAGGCATCATATCAATAGTAGGAAAAAAATGCCTAATAAATACAGTGACAAATCCTGCCAAATCCCAACACTTTTAGACAGCCTGAAATAGCCCGTATTGGAAGAAAAATGTCCTTCTTTTCTCCTCCTTTCTAACACTTTAAAAAAAAAATTAGAGCTATAGTGCATCACTGATATGACACTTTTACACTGTAACACTATAACTCAGAAATTTTTTAAAGCGTCAAAGAGAAGACAATTTGTTTTTTCAAACTGTAGGACCACCATAGCATACCATGGCCCATTTTTTTTTTAAAAAAGTCAGCTTTGGAAGAGTCCTATTGCAGATCAAAGGAATTATTATAAACAGTCCTTAAAAAAAAACAGAACAGGTAGACACAGACAAGACCCAGGAAGCAAAGGAACATGGAGAGCGCTCAGACGACATTGTTGTTGGATGGTAAGGCTTCTTTGAAAGAATGTCATCTCATTTGTAAAGCAAGTTAAACCAGACCACACCTTGAGAATTCTCAGAAAGTCTTTCCATATAAACCCTATTTTGGTATACCCCGTAAATGATTTTAAAACGATGAATGAAAAGTTTCAGCTCCATTGCAACCATAGAAATTACTTTGAACTGAATTTGGAAGCGTACAAGGACCCATGCAACTGACACCTTTTAACATATTTCATATGTGTAGTCCCAACCAGCACTCATGCAGCCACATTTTCTAACAACAAAAGTTTCTGAATTGTATTCAGACACAGCCCCCTGTAGACTATATTACATTAACCTAGAATAAAAATAACATGTGCATTAACCTAGAATAAAAATAACAAGTGTGACTGAAGTTAGATCTATCTTCTCTGTATACAGTACCAGTTAGTATGCTGGTCCATAGTGGTAAAAATACTCTCTTGGCCATTTTTATATTCACCAGTGATTCCACAAACAACACTGAGTTTTCACTCAGTGTATGCTTCATTGTTCAGAGCAAATTCCACTAGTTGAAACATTCCACTCTTTGTTTTAAGCATCAGTTTCACCCACATTTACCATAGCTACCTCAAGCTACTCATTAAGAGTTCCACAAAGTAGAAGGTGTATGTCTTCAGTATATTGGTGATAGCACAGTCCAGACGTCTGATTGACTTTGGCCATTTGCACCCTTCTGTGATGATGCTCTTCTGTGTCCTCACACTGCAATCCCAGGTCTGGAAGGGAGCACATCAGCAATGCACCCCTCTGCACCTGCTTACTCCATGCAGAAGGAAGTGTGATGGTGTTGCCTCTTCCTTCCACAGTGCAGCTAGACATTTTCCATTGCTGTGCTATGGAAGGAAGTGTCGCCATTGCACTTCTGCAGCTTCCACATGGCCAGGAGAGATGGGAGTGCTGTGAGATCACATGAGCAAAACGGATTTTTTCTGTTTTGTGGAAACTGCGTGAGTGCGACCCTTGGGGACAGGATGGGAGCGGGCTGGTGACAATGTCATACGGAAGCACGACCTTCCAACCACTGTCATCTTGTCTCAGAAGCGGCACAGCTCAGTTGCGCAGAAATGGCCTTTCTCTCTAACTTTCATATGAATTTTAAACTTCATGTGGGAGGCAAATGTGTCTGCAATTGTAGTTACAATGTTGTAGCATTAGTATTATAGAAGGAAATGCCTATCCTCAAACTTCCTTGAGGAAGTTATGGGGTTTTTCTCCCTAAAGACTGATATATATTCAGAACTTGGTTGGTATGTTTCATATGTTTCTTTCTTCCAAAAAGATCATCCAACATTTTGATTCCAAGTTAGCAGCACAGATGACTCCATAAGGTTTTCTAGTCATCTGTTGACATTTCAAGTATTGAATATAATATTTCCTTTCCTTTTAATCACACAGATGGTTTTGGCAGAAGTCTAGAAGGTGAACCCCAAAAGCTATTTTTGGAAATTGCATTTTCAACCTACAGTGTGAGGATTGCAGATTTCCTGTTTAGTGCTGCACTTCTGCCAGAGCTGTGTTCGTCTGTCTCTCTGTTATACCTCAGTTCCCTTAGTAACACACATTTATCAAAGAGCATCTTGTGTTGTTGTTACTTCTGCTATATATATGAGCCTTAGCCTTGAGACTCAACAATGCAACTGTTGCACAAGACAAATCAAAAGAGGATTTCCTTCACTACAAGCATTTCCATTATAAGAGGCAAAGGAAAAATAGTTTTGTCTTCCTTTTAGTAATAAAAGATTAGTATAAACACAAAGACATGAGAGAGTTGAACCTTGTACTTGCAATGTGTTTGATCTTTTCAAAACCCTAAGTGACACAAATAATAAACAATTGTCAAGGTAGTATATAAATAATACCCATATCTGTGTACCTGTTTAGACATGCCTATTCAGTATTTCAATATCCTGATGTTTAGAGGTTCATGGCCATTAGGATTCTAAACTGTTCCCTACCAGTTTCAATCATTTATGTAAATACCTAGTCTTTACAGTGACCATGTGTCCTATTTTACTGAGGATGTTCCTCTGCTTGAAAATGCCTTTTGTGTGAAGATTTGGTTGAAAAATGAAGAATCATGAGTGGGGTCACCAAGGACATTGAAATTACCCATCAAAATTTAGAACCTGGACAGCAGATTGAGCAGGCAAATGCAGGTCATCTGGTCACAGTTTTCTCCACAATGTGGTATGTATTGTATTTCTAGTTGAACATTATTTGAAGATCTACATCTAGAGCTATTGGCTAGGAAATGCAAATGCTATGCCAATTTTTAGAAGAGAAGAACAATAACCCAGCATAGTTGTGTTTAACAAGGTTTCAATTTACTTTTAGCTACTACATTATACCAGTGTCCTAGCTGGCATGGCCCCAGGTTAATGTCAGCTCTCTTAGATAGTCCCAGTATTTGGGATCTGCTAAGGCAAGGGGTTGCATGTCTCCATAAGCCACTCACATGCTAATTCTCTCCCAGATTCGGACACCCTTAAGAAGCTCGGATATACTTTCCATCTGACTATTCTAATTACATGTCTATGATAGTGATCAACCTAGATGGAGGCAGTAGAACTGAAAGGTAGAAAGGAGGAAACCTGCTTTTTTTTCTTTGTTTGTTAACTGAAAGGAAGTACTTGAAAATGGGAAACATTGCCCATTTAGTGCTGGACCAGAGACTTTAAGCGAATTATACAATTCTGTCAGTTTTATAATACCATGGCTCCATCCTGCTGAATTCTGGGATTTCTAGTTTGATCATAGAGTTCTCTTGCAAAGAATTCTAAGCACCTCACAACACTTTTTCATAGGATGAAGTGATTGCAGTTAAGTGGTGCAACACTTATTTCAGCTGTGTAATACAGGTGCATGCTTTTCTGTCTGAAATTATTTAATAGATACACAGTACAGCTTTTACTATAAATCCATATGCATAAACTACCTTTATTTTGCTTGTTTCTAGCTATACAAACTGAAAGAGAGGGATTCATAACAGGAAATACAGGTGTGCAGTGAGTGTACCATACATCAACTGAAAGCAGATGCATGCTAGCATTTTTTTCCTCCAAGTTCTTATTCAATTTGCCATTGAATAGGATTTTGCCACTAGAGCATTAACAGGTAAATCTAATTTTAGTGGGAGCATGATGGCTTATAAACTTGTTATTTCTGCTGAGAATTATGCTAAAACAAGGACAATTCTAATTGCAGTTGGTATTGTTTGATACATTTTTTGTCACATAGAATAAATCCAGTTTAGAGATGCAAAGTTACTCTGATTATCATTTCTATTCCCAAGTTCATGCAAATCAGTCATACACACTAATCCTAATACATTTAGGATTGGGATGTTCATTTGCAAGATGGGTCCCATCTCTCTCCCATCACACCACCCTCATCTCCTGCTGACATTTCAAAAGGTTTTCATGTTCATGCATACAAAAATAGCACAAATAGACTACATAAGCTCTGTGGCCACCCACTGCATGAGCTAAAAGCTTTGGCAGTTCTTTCTGGCTTTGTATCATTTCCAAATGTAGCTATGAGCTTATATTTCACTTCTTGAGGCATCATGTCTATGAAGGGAATATATTGACTGCAAGTCTGGAACAGCATTCCTATATGAACTTCCGTAGTGCAAGAAGAGACTTTTTGCGCTTTAAATGAAATAGCCTCTTCAATTAGGCAAATGGTTCATATAGTTGTGACTCATTTGCTTTCTGAAATAATTTACACTAGGGATTTTCATGCAGCTATGTATTATTTCTACTATGATACCACTACATGATGATCATCTAGGGCCCTTTGGCAATCACCCCTTCATCAAACATGCATGATGCAGAGGAAAACCAAGCATCACTTGTGTTTGTACTCACAACCAGCTCTACTATTAGGAAGAATGATGCAGGTGACTCAGGTCACAAGCACTGGGGCCTGGAGAAGGACTAGATGACAGAGCTCTGTGTCAAGGATGTCTCATTTGAACAATTTGTGTACTTGAAGTAGGGAAGGGAAGTAGGGATCTTGCTTTTTGTTCCACAGCAGTGAAATGTTTCTAGAAGGATGTCTGTGTGAAATGGAGATGACTAGGAGCAGGAGGAAAAGGAGGAGGAACCACAGTTCTGAGTTCCTTGCTGAGCAGAAGTCTCCTTGTCTAGGAAATGAATTGAACCTGCTCAAGCAAAGCAAATGAACTTCTAAACTTGTCAAGGTGGTTTGAAAATAATAATTGACAAGACCTAATTCTTCCCATGCAAACCAATGGGAGAACTTTCCCTTCCTCTCCTTATGAGTATGAACTTTTGGTCAGCTACGCTATTTGTAGTTTTGTTCACAAGAAGGAACACTTGCTGTATGGCTGAACTGTGATCTCATTTCAGATGCCCATATAATTTTATGGATTTAATTTATTGTTTTTTTACTTCCAGAAGAGAGAGGATGTATTGTGGTATTTTCTGCATCAGGTACCAAAGCAACTGTTTGGCCTTAACTTTGAGAGAAGGGCTGCAACTTGAAAAAGGAATTGGGCCAATTCTGGAAATCAGAGCATGATCTTCATCACAGTTCTCCAATGTAGGGATGGAGAACTCACTTATTCTAGGCCAAAACTCAAGCTGTTTGCCTAAAGGCAAACTAAGACTAAGACTAAGACTAAGACTAAGGGCTTTTCCACACTTTGCGGAGAAAACGGGCAGTCCATTACTCACGGGACTGGCTTGCTCTCCCTCGACGATCTACGTTGCTCCGGAGCACGAAGCTCCGGGGACGAAAATGGAGGCTTTCGGTTGGCGAAGGCTCTCCACCAACTGGAGAACCTTGCCAGCCAGAAGCCCGCCCCCAGAAGATCTGCAGCCTCGCACTGGTGCGAGCCTGCAGATCTGTACTTTAGCGCGGCGATAGACTGGTGCACGCTGTGCTATTGAAAGACCTTTTTTATCGGTCTTTCAATAGCATGGCGAAGCCCCAGTTCTAGACTTTTGGGAGCAGACTGAGGCCCGGATAAACAGCAAGTAGTCCGGACCCAGTTCGCCCCCAAGAGCAGACATCCTCGCTGGAGGGCGCTCTGGCCCATAGCTAAAGTAAAGTGCGGAAAAGGCCTAAGACTGTATCCATACTAAATAGTTCGAGCAATATAGTCCCACTTTTACTGTCCTGGCTCCATCTTAATTGGTGAGATACTTGAAATTATAAAAATAGTAATTCAGGGAGTTGACTAGATCTCTCTGGCACAGAATTCTAAGTACTTGATGAAACTACAAACTCCAGGATTCCATACAATGGATCCATGACCAACCACAGTCATAGCCAAGAACTATTTACTATGTGGTACAGATATAATCTGGGGCCTGAATCCTGCTGTTAGTCTCAATTAGAATAGAATCATTGAATGAATGGAATTTACCTATGCATACCTATGGGTTGATTCAGCTTTCAACATTTGAGTCAATGGGTCTATCAAGTTAGAACAAGTAAGATTCAGGTCTGATTTAGGGATGGGAGGACTATTTAAAACAAATTAAAACAAATTCAAAAAATGCTTGAAAATGTGTTTCTCAAGTGTCAAGAAACCTTGGCCCTTTTTGCATGGTGAAAGGGCGCCTGAAGCATTGCACGATTGTGAGGAGCGATCTGCACGATACACTCACAATTGCGTGACGCTCCAGGGGCTGGCAGGTGCCAATCACGCACTTTTTCATTGTCGACTAGAAGCTGAAAATGGTGCACGATTGCACATTGCTCCCAGGCCCTGTGTGCACTTACCTGGCGTACAGAGCCTCTGGAGCCCCGCTGGTCATGCTTCCTGCCCAGTGCAGCTTGGGAAACTCCCAGGCTGCACTGTGGAAGGAAGAGGCAGGACTCTTGCGCAAGCAGGCAGCTCATGTGGAATTGAAGCAGCAGGGACGCAAGGGCCTCTCGCCAGAGACTGCTTGTGCGATCCCTGCACCCCAGTGCCCGGAAGAAAGTAAGGTGTGGAAGAATCCTGGAGTGACAAGAATTTTCATGCTTTGGGACTTTACACAAAATTTGCACAGAGCTTTTTTTTTTTTTTTTTTTTTTGCACAGAGAACAGTATCTTCTATGCAGGAAGCAGGATTTTCTGCATAGCAAACAGTATTTCTGGAGAAATACTATTTTCTGTATAGAAAATGCTGATTTCTGTACAAAACAACTGTGTTTAAGTTTTGTTCACAATAAGTCTTGAATGAGAAATAATCTTTGGAAACTGCACAGTTTCCAAGGACTTTCTTATAGTGAGATGAAATCCCTCAGATTACTCACTGATGCCTTTAGGAAAAAAATAAAGAAGAATGACATCCCTATACTAAAGTTTTTGCTGTTCTGCAGATTAGAATGTATGGATTTTGATGAAAAATTTTACAGAAATTTCATTTACAAATCTACACCATCTTCCCCTTCCCACAAAAACAAAACACCCCCCTCCCAAGAAAAACCACTGTGGAATTTAGGAGGAAATAAGAATGTGAAAACCATGATGCAAAGGCCAGACCACACCCAGTTATGTAAGGTTATTTTATAATGGATATCATTTAGTTGAAGTGAAGATACATGGAACATAGTGAAGGATACACCTGCTTGGCACACGTTACTTAATATATGTAATTAAAGCTAACAATAGAGAGCTCCCCACCCCCATTGTTCTTCTGCCAGCAGACAAGGGCTTTTATATTCGAGAATACTTTGGTGGAACTGACTGCTTTCTGAGCACAATTTTTTATCATGAGTTTTAAGATCATTTTAATTGGTTTGTTGTTTTAGTATGACAGTTTGTTTATCCAAGTACTATGTTATTGTTAAAAATGTGTGGGTTTTAGCTGCACCTGGTTTTAAATCAAATAAGTAAGTAAGTAAATATTACACAAACATTTATTGCAATGCAATAAAACAGAATTAGATTCCTAGGCCCCAAAGTCTTCCAGTAGTGTCACTGACCTAAAAGACCCTCTACAACAGTGGTTCTCAACCTGTGGGTCCCCAGATGTTTGTGAACTTCATCTCCCAGAAGCCCTGAGCATTGACCATAGTGGCTGGGGCTTCTGGAAGCTGAAGTCCACGAACGTTTGGGGACCCACAGGTTGAGAACCACTGCTCTACAACTTTGTAGAAATAGTGAAGTTCACACTTTTTTGTATGTGAAGTTCACATACAACAGAAATGAAGGAAAATCATTTCAGATATGAAAACTTGACATATGAAATTCATAACTACCTGGCATGCTTGTCTTTGAATTTCACACTTGGCCAGACTATTTATCTTCCAAAATAATGTGTCTTGCTACAGATAAACACACACCCTGAGGAAGATACTGTCTATGCAGCCCTTCTTTCTCAATTTTGCTTTCACCTTTTGGGAGACTAGGAAATTATTGTGGTAGAATAGATTGTTGCATTTTGTAGGGTTATGTTAATTTATATTTCACATAGAAAGTGTATTCATAAGTTAAGTGAAACCTGCAAGAAAATGGACATCAAAGTATTGGACTACAGCCCAAGAGACCAGGGTTCTATTCCCCACTTGACCATGGAAACCCACTGGTTGACCTTGGGTATGTCACATACACTCAGACCCAGAAAACCCCCTGATAGGTTCACCTTAGGGTTGTCATGACTTGAAGACACATAACAACAACAGAGCTAAATAAATACCCTGCTCAGGGTACCAGGCACTCTGTCCCATTCCACTGTCCTCCTGTTTTTCTCCAATTTCTTTCCCCTACGTATACGCACACCAATCAGTCAGCATTTGGGGGTCACAGAGCATATTCTGCCCTTAGATTTTAAGACCATAACAACCCTACTCATACATTACCTAAATGGTTAGTAGATGACGTAGGCTCAACCAAGGTACATCAAAAGCTTTGCCCTCAAATTTGACACATAGCCCTTTCTCCTGATAACTGTGCATCAGGAAACAACATATTTGGTTGGAGGAACTTCCTATGTATAGTTATATACATTCATGCCATATGACCATTCAACTGGGGCTGGGGCTAATGGAGACAGACCATACTGGGAGCAGAGCTATTCAGTTCGACCCTATCCCCACTCATGTATTGTGCTAAACATTTGTGATCATTCTTAAATTGTGTTACCATCAACAGAGTAAGTGTTGGTAGAAGAAAAAGATTCTTAGATCTAAGGGCCAAATGAGGCAAGACTTGAAACAGTGAAGAGGTTCAAAGTAATGCTGTTGCAGATTATTCATTACCTTTTTGAATAAGAATGGAGTGTTGTTTTTTTGCATGAAGACAAACATTTAGTTGTTATTGCAGAAATATTACTTGAGGTAGGATTGAAGAGAGTTGGCCATTTGAGGGACATGTCTAATAGTTGTTTAAAAAAAAGTAACATTGATTTAACACATTAAGATGGGCTGAAATTGTACATCAGGCTTGCATAGTGTAAATCTCCTCATGTTTGCTTTTGCACACTGATTGCACTAAGCCACCCTTGAGTTGAATGTCAACATTGCTTAATGAAATGCACAGATAAATCTGAGACCAATACACAACCAAGTAAACATGTACATGTCTATCTGAATGCATAATAGTATCAAAATCACAAATCCACAATTTTGAATTGAATGCAGATACCCTTTGTGCAATGCACAAGCAGGATTCCAGCCCAGGGATGACATTTTTTCATTACTTCTGAATAAAGATCTGCTGAAAAAAAAATTAACAAGTTTCTTGTTAATTTTCTCTGAAGCCATAATGGCATCTTGGTTTTGTACTGGTGGCCTGGAATCTTGGCAATGGGTTTATTCACATTCCTAACAGCAGTTTCTGTCCTCGCAGAATTGCCAGGAGTTGATGTGACACCTCAAACGAATACCATTTGCTTGGTTCTCTCACATTAGTTCACCCTCTGACATGCCTATTGGTGGTGGAAATAGCTATAACAGTAGCAGGATCTATGGTGTGCCATTTCAAACTGTTCCTTCTCTAAAACTGACATAACACTACTCCAGTGCATAGTGAGCTATTTAAAATGGCAACTTCCCACTCACTTATCTGTGATGCTTATTAACTGGGGCCCTAAGTGGGCAGATAGCTATCATTGGATTGAAGTGGCCATTGTTCCTGGGCTAGCAGCCAATAGGCCAATGGCCTAGTGGCTCAGTGTGAGATCTGCCCCAGTTCTTGCCCTACCTTTCTATAATCTACTTTAGCCCTCAAGTATGAGAAAAGGTTGAATGGATGGTCATCAGACTCCACCTCAGAGTAAGGTATCCCATTCCCCGTGACAGTCCTTGGGGCTTTGCCTAGAAGGAAACGGTTTCCCCTGTCCCTCAACCATTCGTGGAAGGGAAAAAATGCAAAGGTTTCCCCCCTACTGTGGGTTTGGAATGCCTCTCCTTGCATACCTGACTCCAACTGTAGCATCAGAAGTGTAACAAAGGTGGGAAGATGACTCACTGGAACCATGGAAGCAATTCAGGTAAGTCAAGATAACAACTGTGGTGGATAGGAGCATGTTAACTGGGAGAAGGGATAGGTGGGGTGGGATCTCTTGAGATCTTAAAGCACACCCTGGCAGCTCACACAGCCAGCTACCATCGTTGCCCCTGGGCCTCTGGGCCCTAAGCTACATCTCCGTAGAGCAAGAATCAGCACCTGTTTAGCAGGGTTCAGCACTAAGTGCTTTAGTCACAGAAGCTGTATAAGAATGTTGTGAATTGACACTGGGGCAGGGGTTCATTGAGACCTCAGCACTAGGTGAAAAGATTAACTTCCCCATATCCCATGTTCTACTGTGACCATTCTAATTGGGCAGATTGTATTTTTGAAGTTTAAATGCCACAGACATGTAACAGATCATCCAGTTTGTTGTCTGATTTGTAGCAATCACCTGTAGCACCTCAGCTGAGATCTGAGGTATTAGACCACTTGTTATATTTGATAATAAAACAGCACAGAGAACAGTTCTATTATTTATGTGCTTGTTGGGATCTCTTGGCAGTGCTGCTGGTTGTGGAGAGGGAAATGCTAGTATCTTCTTTCTTTTTAGCAAGTTCTTCAATTGTAGGAATAATTTTTCTTGCCATATTTCATGCAGCCGCTGGGATACAAAAAAGTGCTGCTCATAAGACTGTGCCATGCCTTTGGCATTCTTCCTTATTGCCGCACTTCTAATGGCTTTTATAGCCTTCTTTATCAATGCGGACTGCATTTGTCACTGGTATCTTTTTCTGTTTGTTGTCACAGCACTTATGCATTTTGCCTCTTGTCTTCTGGAACAATCTTTTTTTTTTCTTCTTTTTCTTTTTTTACACTTGCATTGACAAGTCTAATGCTGTATATATGACAACAGGGTGATGACAAGGTCAGTTCTTTTATGGAAGTCTTATGTCTCCTTGCTGTCATTTTCCAGGCTTGCTGTAGTTGCTGCATTGGCTACTGTCTCCTGCAAAAGGGCCCAATCACTTAATTTTGGACATGTTCTCAACATTTTACATGACAACTTTAGTAGCAGGATGTCTAAACAGTTTTATTCCCATGGGTAGGAGAGCTTTTAAAAAATACTTCCATCATATTTAAATCCTCCTTTTGTATGTATTTAGGTAATTGTGAAAAATAAGCTGATCAAAACCCAATTTGTTTGCATTTTTAGGGAAATGCTCTTGAGATAATAAAAACATGAATTACAAATATAGTTGGATCTCCACATTCACCAAGGTTAGAGGAGCAAGGCCCTCACAAAAGTGGAAAAGTCACAAATATCAAAATGTGTGTGTGTGTGTGTGTGTGTGTGTGTCTGTGGGAAGGGGGCCAAGGCCTGCTGGGGAGAGTGGGCACCCAGGGTTCAAACCAGGTCATGGAAAGGAGGGGGAAAGTGGGTGGGTCAGCATGGTGGACCTATACTTCCTCTTTCTTGCTCATCTCCTTCCTTGGGTGTGGAGGTACAAGGAGAGGATTTGTGGTGCTGAGAAGTTTGGTTGTGATCCATCCTTAGCTGACCAGGCAAGCAGCTGGTGGAGGTAGAAGAGGACCAAAGGTGAGTTTTTAAAGGGTTGCGTGGACTGATCAGAGCTACTGAAAAGAAGCACCTGAAGTGTCTGTGCAGGGGGTGGGACGGAGAAACAGAGGTTGAAGAAGCCTGAAAAGAATCAAATCCATGAAAGTCAAACCTGCGAATGTGGAGAGCTGCGAATGTGGAAAGACTGTGGCCCTTTCCATAGCTTACCTTTTTTGGCACTGGGGTGCAGGGATTGCGTGAGCAGCCTCCAACGAGAGGCTCTCATGTCCCCACTGCTTCAGCTCCGCATGAGCTGCCTGCTCCCAAGCAGGCAGCGTGAGAGCCCCACCTCTTCCTTCCACAGCACAGCCTGGGAATTTCCCAGGCTGCGCTGGGCAGGAAGCATGACCGCCGCGGCTCTGGAGGCTCCGCACGCATGGCAAGTGCACATGGAGCCCTGGAGTGAGCGATCGCGCACCATTTTCGTCTGAAAGCCAAAAATGAAAAAGTGTGTGAGCGGTGCCTTCCCTACCCTGGATCATCGTGTGATTGTGACTGCATCATGCAGATCGCTCCTCACAACCGTGTGATGCTCAAGGGGCCCTTTCAGATGGCAAATGCAGTGCGAAAAGGACCTATCTTAACGGTCCATGATTTGCATGTAACGCGTAAGAATGAATGCAAATCATAGTTGAATTTTCTGCCAAAATCTGACATAAATGTGTTTCTTTCCATTCCAGAGCTATATGATTCTACAAAACCAGGAAGAGCTCATTATAAAGAACTTTGACTGGAGCTACTAACCAGGGGATGCTAAGCACTTGCCAGGGAATTTATATTTGTATTGCACATAGTAGATCCTGCTAGAGGGCAGGTTGGCTACATGGTTTCCAGTATTCCTTCCCATTCTGTGATTTTGTGATAACCCCAGACCTATACATGAGAATTAATTTCTGATTTCCAAAGCAATGTTGGCAGTTTTCACTTGCAGAAAGGGTCTGTCCTGCCTCCTTCTGACACAGGGTGCTAGTACAACCAAACCATGAGTATGCATGTTTGAGAAGTGGCACAGATAGAGGCAATCATCTGGAGCATAACCAGAGCAGTGACAGCTATTTCTGCCTTACACTCAGTCTCAACAGAAGAGGTAACGCGCAGGTTGACTGCTGCAAGCAATGTCAGAAACAGGTCACTAGAGACATCCCCTCCAGTTCTGATGCTTCAGCCAGGATCCTAGTGACTAGTGGTAATGGCTTCTTCTTACTGTCCTCCTCCATGTACCTCTGTCTATTTGTTCTCCTTGACTCTGAATGGACTTTCTTGGGTTCCTTTTTTTCCTTTAATGCATTTATTTCAGAAATTGAGATATGTTGGTTTTATTAAGGAGAACCAGATCCCTGGAGTTTTTATTCATGGTAATTACATTCCAAAAAGAGTTTATGTAGCAAAAGCTGATCAATGTGAACCCCTCAAGCCTTCTCCCAAAGATGTGAGTCCCACCTATAGTCTCCCTATAGTCTCTCTTATAATCTCGGGAGAAAAATTCCTCAAGATTTTCCCTTCATTTATAATGTGTGTATATATGTGTACATTATTTATGATGACTTTCCATTCGTTTATAATGTGTGTGTGTACACATGTGGACATGTATTGAACTGAGCCATAGGGTACTGCAACACTATGGCTAAGTCCAGACATTTATTAGAACATAAGAACAGCTCTGATGGATCAGACCAAAGATGAGGGCTGCCTTATCCATTAGCCACTTTAGGAACAGTGCCTAGAGCCTATGAAAATTTTAAGCCCTACAAAAATAGGATTTTAGGGCCTACAAAAATATCTCTAGTGCTACATTGAGGTGGGGCAGGGAGATGAATACAAAAGTGCCTAGGACCTACAACAAACTTAATGTCACCCTACCAAAGGCCCACTGTAGGGACAGTCTTCTGTCTAATCAGATATCCATAGGAGGCCTACAACAAGGATATGCACACAATAGCAGTTTCCTCCCTCTGCACCCAGTAACTTGAAGTCAGAATCAGATTGTTTCCCATACCTGCAGGTACTCCTGTCCAGAAAGAAGTTTTAAGGTAACAAGGTAGATCAGGGGAGTGCTGTGGAAGTAGTATATCTTGATTTCAGTAAGGTTTCTCACAAGATCTCCCATTATATTCTTGCATGCAAGTTGGTAAACTGTAGGCTAGACAGTATTACTGTTGAGTGGATTTGTAATTGGTTTGCTAACCAAACTCAGATTTCACAAGTAGTTGCTCTTAATCCTGAAGAGATGCCACCAATGGGATGCCTCAGCCTTCTGTCCTGGGCCCAAAGTTATTCAACATCCTTATGAATGACTTAGAAGGAATAGAAACCATGCTTATCAAATTTGCAGATGACACAAAATGGGGGCAGGGGTGGGAGTGGGATAATACTCCAGAGGATAGGATCAGAATTCAAAATGACCTTGACAGATCGGAGAATGGAGCCAAAACTAACAAAATGAATTTCAGTAGGCATAAGTAAGGTACTATATTTATGCAGGAAAATTTAAATGTACAAAGATAGGATGGGTGACACCTGGTTGAAAGCAGCACAAATGAAAAAAATCTAGCGATCTTAGTAGACTACAAGCTAAACATGGGTCAACTGTAATGAAGTAACCAAAGAAGCCAATGTCAGTCTAGACTGCATCAACAGGACTATAGTCCCGTTATAGATCAAGGGACGTAGCACTGCCATTCCATTCTGCTTTCATCAGACTCGGAATTCTGTGTCTGGTTCTGGGCACTACAATTCAGGATATTGACAAGCATGTCCAGAGAAAGGCAACCAAGAAGTGGTATCATAGCCATATTTAAACAATTGAAATGAATGAGCAAGTTTGATTTCTGCTGCTCCAGTTACTAAGTCATAAACAAAAGAATTCAGACTGCAAAAAAAGAAATTCTACTTGACCTTTAGGAAAAACATATTTACTGTATGAACTGTTTGACACCTTGGAGGGTGATAGATAAATAATATATCAAGAATTCTTTCCTTCTGAATCTCACTGACCATTCAGATTCAGTAAACAGCTATTGGTTGTAGTGTTATGCATAATTTTCAGACCTACAAAAAGTTACTTCTTTGGATTCTGACTCCCACAGTCCAGCAACCAGTATGAGTATGAGGACTCTGGGAGTTGTATTTCAAAAATAATGTTCTTAAGTTCTGTTACTTTGTACACTTCTGGCATTTCCCCACTGACTAAACTTTTTTCTAAGCTAAATTGCCCAAACGTTGTAACTATTCCTCACATGAGATTTGCTGCATCTCCCTTGATCATTTTAGTTACTGTTTTCCTCTTTTATGCAGCTGTACAATATCCTTTTTGGGGCACAGTGACCAGAACTTCACACAGTATACCAAGTGCGGTTACATTAGAGACATTATGATACTGGCAGTTTTATTTTCAGTGCTTTTCTTAAAGATTTCCACAGCTGCTGCACAGTGGGTTGGTATTTTTATCCAGTTATTCACAACTCTAACATATCTATGTTGGTCAGTCACCACCAGCTCAGACCTCATCACTTTATATATAAAGCTGGGGTATTTTTGCTACAGTATGCATTACCCCAATTTGCTTACATTACACTGCATTTATTAGCTGATGCCCATTCCTTCAGATATGGGGATGTTATTCACATCTTTGCTGTTTTTTTTTAACTATTCAAAATAACTTGGTGTCATCAGGAAACTTGGCCGCAATACCCCGAATTCGAGGTCATTTAAACAACATTTTTAAAAGAATTGGTTTCAGATTCCAGTGTCTACAGGCCATCAACATGTGAACTGTTGATTTATTTCTGTTCTCTGTTTCTTGTTCTTTAACAAGTTAGGTTAAAGCAAATCTCTCTTGTCATCTCGTGACTGCTAATTTTGCTCAGGAGCTTTCAACAAAGGACTTTATCAAAATCCTTTTAAAAGTTCAAATAAACCATAGCTGCAATCCTACATGAGAAGACATAGCTGCAGCTATAATAGTCTCCCATCCATTCTCCTCCCAAATTTTTCTCCCCCACAGACAACATTTCCTGGTTGGGGGAGAGCAGGGGGAGCATTCAACAAGCATACAGATATTTTTCTATACCTGGACACATAGTGGCAAGCATCTACAGGAGCCTCAAAGAGTACTCCACATGTCTCCACAGATGTTATTGCTCTTCGTCAAGCCATAAAAAAAAATAGTCATGTATCTGCTGACCTTCTCTGATCTTCATCAACCTGACAAGGTTTAGGAGGCTGAAGCTGAGAAAAGGTGGGTTTGGTAGGGAATTTTGGTTGTTGCGTGGTACCAAATTCTGACTTCTGTACCAACTAAAGGAATGAGTTATGATTGTCGAAGTCTCACTTAAATCATCATAATTCATCAACAGGATGCCAGCCTATGCCTTTTCTGAAGACAAATGCAAATAATTCATTTAGCTTCTTTGCTGTCTATTCACCTTCCTTTACTACAGCTTTATGTCATTTCCATTCAATTGCCCAACCACCTCCCTAGCTAATTTCCTCTCAATGTACTAAAACATATTTTCATTCTTAATGGTGATAAGGATGTGCTTTTCAAAATGACTTATTTTTTCCTTCATTGTCTGCTTATATTTCTTTTGTGTAAGTTTTCATTCCTTGCTGTTATCTCTGTTTGGGCAAGACTTCCATTTCTGCAGGAAATCCCATTTTCTCTAATAGATACTTTGACACTGGTTGCTAATCATGACGGTAACCTCTTGGACTCTATAGTGCTCAGAGGCTTCTAGCCTTAACATATACATATCTATACAGTGGATTCCTCTTCAAATACCTCTGTGATATGCATTTCTCCCTACAGCACTTCATATTTTACTGTATATACTATGGATTGTATATACACTGTATATTCAGCCAGTGAGCATTTATGTCTCACAAACATACATGGGATCTCTGTGAGTGTAGCTTCTCTCTGTTTTGCAAATATTATCATAAATAACATGGGTACTCCATGGGGATATTTGATTTGAATATTCTGCCACTCATTCTTTGAGGGAGAAAAATTGTATAGTTGGATCCCTAAGGTGATATCAGCTGTGTGGTGGAGGGAAGGGAGTTGCGCCCACTGTTCTCCCATGTGAAGGCATCTTGACCCAGTAAATTTCTGAACAAAGACTAAAGTAAAATCCTTCTAAGTATAAGCTCTCATAGTACCAATAATGTCTCCCAGGGCTATGTCAGTTTAGACCAAATAAGCTTTTTTAAAACATATGTCCTCACATGTAAGATAATGGATTGACTTTGTTTTATAGACTTCAACACAGGAGGTTAGACTCCAGCACTTCCTAAGATTCAACTCCATTTTCCAGATCCATTATTTTCTAATTTCCTTTAGGCCATTATCAAGTTTGTTTTCTTTTCTTGGTCTCCTGCCAGGTTCCAGTAATCTTCATTTCAGATCTGCATCTCATCAATTGGAAAAGAGACTTGTAAAGTTACTCCTGTGAGAAGGCCATGAAACTCAGTGGGTCATGCAAGCAAGATATGGGAGGAAAGATAATCGAATGAAGACTGAACTTAGAGAATGATTAACTAGCATCTTGAAGACATAAACCTGACTGAAAAATAAACAGTGTGTGTGTGTGTGTGTGTGTGTGTGTGAGAGAGAGAGAGAGAGAGAGAGAGAGAGACATTGGACAGTTTCACAAACGCATGTTAAATTCTTGAAAAGAAAAGCATCAGATGATAACCACAAGCCCCGACCTCTTTGTGCCACCTTACACTACTACTACTACCATTGTCATTGTCTTCTTCTTCCTCTTTTTCTTCTTCTTCTATATTCTGCTTTCCCCCCTAAAAGCAATTCAAGGGGTCTTGTAAATTACAATGAATACATAAAGTTAAAATATACAAAAGGTCAACATTAAAATAGGATTAAACTATTGAAGTTAATAGCAATTTAAAAGATTATAAGCAGTTCAAAAACAGTACAATGGTTTAATATAAATCAACTTTATTTTAATGTTGACTTTTTGCACTTTTTTAAAAGATTGTAATCATTTTACAAGACTGAGTCTCAATCTTGGGACAAAAGATGGTGGGGAGGAAAAGGAGGAGTGGTGTGTCTTTTCAATAGTTTGGAATCAGCAAGTTACAAATATTGAGTTAGTTGCTTAATTTTGTTTTCCAAACTATGGCATAACTAAGGCCATTTCTTCACTAGACTGTTATAGTGCTATTATTCCACTTTAAACATTCCACTTTGAGGCCCCTCCCTAAACTGCAAACTTCAGGATTCCATAGGACGTTGAAAGTGGAATAGCACTATAAGAGTCTAGTGCAGAAATGGCTTTAATGTGACTCCATCAGTCATGCCATGGGCAGGAGCATATTATACCTGTCAGCACCCCAAACATGCCAGTGACACACACACAAGGATTCTGTTCTACAGACTTTCATTGGCAACAATTCTATACCCAGCATGGGAATATTCCTTCCCTCACACCTCATTCCTGCACAAGATAACTTAAAGTTGTCATCTGCCTCTGGTTCAAGACCTTCTCATGGCTCCATCTTGCATGGGTCAGAACTGGCACACTATGCATAAAACTAGAACTAGGGCCCTGTATGGGTAAGTAAGTCAAGACTTGAGTCCTGGAGGACAAGAGCAGTCCCACTTTAGCAGTGAGTATCACAAGGATCAGGTCTTGGGATCCAAAACTCCAGTGGGTGATTTCTGTGGCTAACTCCTTCAGAGGGCTTCCAGTGGTTCTCAACCTTCCTAATACTGCAACCCTTTAATACAGTTCCTCATGTTGTGGTGACCCCCAACCATAAAATTATTTTCGTTGCTACTTCATAACTGTAATTTTGCTACTGTTATGAATCGTAATGTAAATATCTGATATTTAGTCCACCATAAATGATATAAAGTTTGAAGATTTGGTTTCACTGCATTCAGACTGAATTAAATCCAAAAATAAATCTGGCATGGGAATAACACTAGATTTTGTAGGCTTATTCCTTACGATTGATGTAACATTCTTGTTTTTATCAATATCTGAAGTGGCACTCTCCAGACTGTCCAGTCCCAGAGTTACCAACACCTTTTTCAGAAAATTTTTAAAAGAATCTGAGGAAAATAATTTCACTTTATTATCATCTTCTGCATCCTCTTCCTCGGAAACAGAACCATCTGATTTAGAGTCATTATCCTCATGAGTATCTGCCAAATCTGGTTCCTCATCCCTTTCAGATTCAGTGTGGATTTGTTCAGAGTGTGACAAAGCAGATTTCTCAACTCTAGTCACTTTGGACCTACAGGTAGACTTTTTTGGTAAACACACACCAGCATCATTTGATTCAGCTTGAATAACTTTTGTATCATCAGGAAAATCACATGAAAATGAAGGATTCATTGAAGTAGTTTGTTGACTGCTTAATAATGACATTACATTCAAATTCAATGAATTGTCCAACTTGCAATACATTTTTTACACTTGTTATGTATTTTGTGAAATCATTTCACTAATATTGTTTGCCTATTAACATGCACCTCCATTTCTTCAGCAGTCATTTGTCTTATCACCTCCCTACTACACATTCCCCTGGGAAGACATTGAGGACATAGGAGGTTCAAATCTTACTTCTTTACGTTCCATAGGCACTGCAGTTTGACTCCTAGTGAATGATGACACCATACACAATGCTAAATTGCCCTGCGCTACTGTATTGGCTAATACAGAAGGGCAAGGAACTGCTGTCTGAGAGGCTGCCATTGCTCCTGGCAGAGGCGGCTCGCATGCTTGAGTGTGACTGGTTGTGTTGCTGGCGAGCTTGGATTGGTCAGAAGAGCTCTTTCCTCTCATTGCCCCCTCCCTTGCTTTCTGAACGCCTCTTTTCAACATGGCGACTGGAAGTTAAAGGAGCGGTTGGGAATACAGGGAAGTATTTCAAAGTCTTATTGGAATTATTTTGAAAGGGACAGGGTAATATGGAGCTTTGAGTGGTATAAGCCCAATTTTCTAGGAGGACTTGACTCCCTCTCCCTTGCTGTGGGAAAGCCATTACCTTGCCAACCCTTTTTACTCCATAGTGTAGCCTTCTGACCTCATCCCCTTATGTAAAAGCCTGCCATGGGCATGAAAAATCCCGTTCTTCCCTTATACTCTGATAGCTTTCTCCTTTCCCTCTCATGCCTCAACAACATTGGTGGCTATTATGTCTGCATCACTTCTGCTCCCAGCCAGTTGAATTTGTGACATTTCTCTGGTCCTGGGAGACTAGCTATGTGGATGTTTCTCATCACTGACCTCTGTAGCAGCCTTGCATAACTAGAACAGGATGTGGGATGGCAGTGTGGCCATCATCACCCCTTCACACTTAATTAAATTACAGTTAAAAGATAGTGAGGGATAATACTATTTTGTGGGGTAAATTTAACTGTTGTTTTTGGAGGCATCTTTTAGTTGCTTTTGTTATATAGCAGGGCATGTGGCCTCCTACATCAGCATATTTTATACCACAGGGCATCAACTTGTAGCATTGTGATGTTTTTGAGTAACTAAAAATAGCATCCTTAGTTAGTTTTGAAGTACATCAGTATTTTCCAAAATGTATCTATAATGGCAACTATCTCCTTTTGGGGTCTTCACCTCTGGCTGATCCACAGCTCTGCCTACAATTTCCTGAGGGATTTCCTATCCCAGAATAAATACCTCCAGAACATTTATAACTTCTGGGGAGATCTAGTAGCTTGCTGCACTTCAGCATTTCTGTCTTTTAAGCTGATTGAAGATGGTTGATGAGCACCTGCAATATATGAGGTTACATTGTGTGAAAATGTACTGTATAATACGACTATTTTGGGGTGAGCATTTTTTGTTTTTTAAGCAGTTTTTTCGGTAACCATAGCAAATACGATGGGGGATAATGCACATTCTCATTCTGTAACCTTCAGAGAGCCCAAGAAAATGTGTTGTTGTTATTGCTACATATATTCTGGAAAAGACAATGACAACCAAGTCTAAATTCTGGGGTCATGTCCAAATGCAACTAATGTACTTTTCAGGAAATTGCTAAGTAATACTAAATGAAACTTTTTCCTTCTTATGGTGATAAAATACAAATGAGATTCATTATATGGTTTTGCCAGAATTAGTGTGGACCTTTCTACTACATTTAAAGTCTTCTAATACATTATTAAATATGTATGTGGCACCTGTATTACATAAAGTTCTTTATATGTTTTCTTCCTTTTTCAGAATACTATTCAGAATAAGTTACTACGATCTGAAATATCACCAGATGCTTCTCTGTGCTTCTAAAATATCAGATCATAGAAAGATCTGAGACAGACACTATTGAGAATCAGTGGGGAAAGCAAATCAGGAAGTGGACTTCTCTACTGCTCAGTTCTTGTTCTGTGATGGATGCTGAGACAAATCTTTATTCAAGTTCTCAGGCTCAATCATGCTGACTTTCTAATGAGGGATTTTATCAACAGAACCTGCTCTCCTGCCTGAACGGAATTTGGATAAGGAATAAGGCCATCTGCCAGCAGTTAGAACATTCCATTGTGCACCAGGAGAGACTTTGGGAGTATCTAGATTTCAGCTGGAACCTTTCATCCTGGCTCTGAACTTCTGTGGGAGATGGCTCCAAGGGAAGCATGAAACTGGCTTTGACCCTTCTAGAAGCCCAGCAACAGCAAGGGCCAGGACAACTTCTACATGTGTTATGCATGTTGAAGGTAAGGCAATGCAGGACACAAGATCTAATGGAAATAGCAGCAACTGTTGCATCTTCTGGGTGCATTTTGCTGCCTGACTGGCTGCTGAAAAATGCTTTGGAGTCCTCCCTCCCCGTTCTGGGTTGCCATACTACCAAGTTTGCTAATTTTTATCAAAATTCTGATCCCTTAAATACTTTTTGACACTTAGATGCCTCAGAAGTAGTCCTAATCCAACTGTCAACCCTTTCCTACCCCATCTCTAGGATATTACAAGGGCCTGTACCTGTGACACAACAAGGAATCACCCTTGATCTCATATTTTGGCCCTGGAATCTCAGGAAGTGATATAGTGTTGACCTGACATCTCTGTGAGGTACTTGGGACAACCACAGAAAATGTTAATGCTTGAATTATCTCATAGATTTTTTTTATCAACTTTTTCTATTTCTTTAAGAGGCGATGGACACGTTGATAGAGACACACAGAGCAATCTTTGATATACAAGAGAGATTAGGTAAAGCTTGTTTCCTATTCTGTACCTTTTCAGGATAGCACTTTCAAATGGAAAATCCCACAGGTAGAGTCTGATATAGTTACATTCATGTGGAACTCCACTTCATACACTCACATGAACATTTTAATCAAAAGCAAAGAAGTAGCTATATTCTTTCAGATACAACACCACCAATTCATTCTTTTGTTCAGCATTGCATTTTATCAGGAGAATAAATAAATATCAGTGGTCAGGTCAATAGACTGTGTGCCTTTTTGTAAGCCAGAAGGATCTAAGATTGCTGTCTCAAAACCTTTATGTGTCTTGTGTTTGGGTGCGTGTGTTTGCACTAGCTTGTTCCAGTGTGGCTTAAGGGATTTGCAATGCTCTATCCACTTGAAACTTCCCATACTACCATAGAATATCTAATATCTCATGTTAAAAGTTCTGTGGCAAGACAGTTTCTCTGAAGTCTATAGCCTTATCCAGAAAGCATAGAAAGCAATGATAATCACAGGAAAGCAAAGGTCAAAGAAAGTGGATTTTCCTCAGTGGATTTCCATTCCCTCTAGTCAAAGTTCTTCAAGTTGCACTTTTTCCTTGTCTTCCTTATATGTGATATTTCTTTAAATTTGGCCACAACCAGAAGGTAATATCAATCTTCTGGGAATTCTGGTGGCAACAATAATTTCTGATCAAATAGATTTTTCCCTGCATTACCCCTGAAATACACCTGCTTTGTTTCTCAGAACATGAAGCCAGTTGTTTTAACCTTCAGATTTTCCTCTCAAAAGCTTATTAAAATTATTCAAGGTTTCAGATGGTGCTCTGAGGGATGCCTTTGTGGTTGAGAGGAGCCAAATTAGAAAAATTGAAAAAAGCTGACTTTTTAAAAAATGCATGGAGAAATCTCACCATCCAAGAGCCCTTCATTTGATGATAGCTGGGAGAAATAGTTTATGAATAGCTGCAGTAATAAAATACTCGGAATAAATATATTCTTTTACCTGATTCTTGATAGTTCATGTATTTTTTGTTGTTTGTTTGCAGTGTTTGTAGCCTACCATTTACACAAAAAGCCTCAACTAGAGTTTTACAGCAAACAACACTAAAATATTGAAAGCAAACAGCAATAAAAGCAGTAGACTATGAAAACAAGTGAAAAACAGAAAACTAGCCATTAAAACAGCAGATAAAATTCTATTGAAAGAGTCGTGGATGACATTTAAAACTATTAAGAGAATGAGGATGACTTTTCCTGGTGCCTAAAAGATAGCCAAAAAGCTGCCAGATGAACTTATCTGATAAGAACTACATAATAGTTCTGAAAAGGCCTTCTCTTAGTAGCCACCCAGCTTGCCTTCAGAGGGCAGCAAACATGTTGAGAAGGGCCTCAGAAATTAATGAGATGGCAAGTTCAAGGGAGAGAAAGCGGTAATTTTACAACCTTTTGTATTATGAACTTTCTGTTTTCTGCACCAATGGTGCCCACAAATACTCAGATGATATACAGTGTACTGCAGTCATGTATATTTTAAAATAGACTCATCCTTTCTTTTTTCCCCAGTTTGCCAAAGAGAAATGATGTCCCTGTATCAAATCCCTGTCTCTGCCAAATCTGTTGTTTCATTTGTTGCTTAGAGACACTCCAGATGCATAGCAACTGCTGAAACTGAATTCTGGAGGCTGTGCCTCCCACCGACAATTGCTGAAATAGCCACTACCCTCGGGAAAGATGTAGGAATCCATGGGAGGTTAGGCATACCTCTTTTGCACTGAAATCAATAGTCCAGAAATGCTGAAATGGAAATAATGGATGAAGTAAGCTTACAAGACAACTTCTTGAAAATTAACAGTTTGCTCCATACATATAAAGTGGAGGCAAAGGGGCCTACTCTTCACATAAAGGAGAGGGTTCGAGGCAAGGGTCTGATACCTTGATTTTCTATCACTTGATTCATTGTACTTCACTGTTTTTCAGAACCTTGCTGTAAGCCATCTCCAATACTATAAATGAACCACAGAGAACATTACTTAAAGCTAAGGAGCATGATGTGATGAGACTGGCAAGGGCAAATTCTGATCCCACTGTTCCCAGTGTTTGACCATAAAAGTTGTTCCCTCGGTGTAGTTTTGCCCTTTCTTGAAATTTATTTATTTTAAAACAATTAGCTATGCTTAACATTTCTGAGATTGCATCTGTTCTTGTGTTTCAGTTTGCCACCATTTTTTTCTGCTCTGTCATCGTCCACTTTTTTTTAAATCATTTTATTAAAATTTCACAAATAAAAACAAACAATTGTTATTGCTATTTCACATGAAATATTTCTTGATTCTTTCAGACTGATCTAGATTTCATTTTCAATATCTCTTAACATAGTTATAACATTGTACTGCATTTTCCCACCATTTACCATGTAGGTTCATTGTATTTCATTTTCCATATTCTCGCTTCATGATATCAACCATAATCATCACAGTTAATTTTTCCACAGAATACCATGAATTATAGACTTCTATCAAACGTCACCCAGCCATCACCCACAATTTGCCATTCTTTCTGAATTTCATCATCTGATTTCCCTTTCATGTCATCGTCCACTTTTTGAGACTGTTTTTGTATAAAATAAGATAATTTATTATCAAAAAGCCAAGGGACATTTGAACTTCAGATTAAAATGATGCTGAGTTCCTCCACTGGAAGATGTCCATGTATCACTTAAGGCCTTTCCGCACTACACTGTTATACTGCTATTATTTCACTTTCAACATCCCGTGGAATTCTTGGGTTTGTAGTTTACTGAGGCCAAAGAACTCTCTAGTTGAGAATTCTAAATGCCCTCTCTAAACCGCAAACCCCACGATTCCATAGGATGTTGAAAGTGGAATAACAGCATTATAGTTATGTCTCCACAGTGGCATCACCTCCATCAAATCTATCTCATAATCAGTGCTTCCCCTCCAGTATGGCCACCTCCATGTTGACAGAGAATGGGGCACATCACTGGGTATGCATCCAGCTATTTCCCCTTAACTTCTGGGAATCAGAAGAACACAGAAATGCAGTCTACTCCTTCAAATAATCCTATCTTATATTGAGCTGATTTTTTTCAAAAGTCTTTTTGCCCAAGTTCATTGTGCCCTGTTCATGTTTTTAAAGAGCCATGATTCCTTGCAAAAGTGCAGAATTCCTAAAGGCCTAGCTATGATTAATGTCAAAGTCAAGGGTTTTTCTGTGAGTAGCTTTTCAAAAGCATAAAGAAGGCATTTCATAACTCTTGAGATATATTTCTTCTCAAAGTAGAAGCCTGCTCTTTGCTATTATATTAAGGAGAATTGAGTCTTCAGAAAGACTGATGCATGGAAAGCTGAGGCTGGGATGGGGGAGACAACAGAAAAGGCAGCTCCTAATAAAATCATACCCAAGGTACATATATATATATATCCTTCAGACCTTTATTGCAATTGTTGAGACAAATATGATACTTTTATCACTGAGGTACTTTTATTATTGTTAACAGATGGAATTATTTTTTACTTCTAAAACATTTTTGATGAATAAAATGCTTCATAGTCTTTCTCTGAGTAGGTAGCCCCTAATCACAAAACTTTATAAATTCATGGTGGGTGCAGTGCAGCCCATGCCCCACATGTATCTCTTATCCCAGCTGTTTCTACATTCTCCAGGGGCTCAAGCCCCCATTGTCTTGTTTGCTTGTTCATTTGTCTTCTGGCAAAAACAGTGAATTGCTACTTCTTTTAAATCAGGCAATTGCATCAGTCTCACCCAGAATGGCCAACAGGAAGGCACTGTTGGAATTTCAGTCTTCTCACAGGTGCCCACTTTTTCCAAGTGATAATGTTGTCCCTTTCAGATCCATTCACATGTTTTATCAGAAGGCTGTATGCCATTTACATGTTTATGTTTATCTGCTAATATATTTGGTTGGGCTTAATGCTGAATCTTCTGCATTTTCTACAATACATACATCCAAACTAAGCCCAAAGCTGTTGCTTTTGCTGCTGCTGCTTCTCCTTCTCCTCCTCCTTATTTTTTTATATTTATTTACATCCTGCCTTTTTCCCAAAAATTGGGACTCAAAGAAACTTATTATTTAAAAAAGATACAATTAAAAACATAGAAAGTGGATACCTGAAATCATGGATAGTACTGAACCCCGTAGTACCAGATAGTATGACACTTCTGAGTAGTCCCTGTAAAGGTAAAGGGCTACTGCTGGTGATGCCAAAACCATTTCCTGTGTTGGTGTTGATGCAGGGGAGTTAAAGTGGGATACAGGCAAGTAAGGTGCAAGTGTCAGGACCTGGAGCAGGCTGCATGGGTGCCATCACCCAGATGCCTGAATTTTCCATTTAATATTTTCAGGTGGCTGAAACCATGCAAAGTGAGACTATGGATAAGGTGGGATCCCTGTAAACTATTTGCAATATTAACACACTAACTTCAGGAAGGAATAAAACTACAATTAAAAAAGATAAACTCTTAAAAACCACGATTAAAACAATCCAGCCTGTTCCTTGAAAATTTTCCATTTTAAAAGTCTGTCAGAATGAAAAATGGTTTTAGATTGTCACTGAAGGGACAACAAGGTGGGGACCATTCTGAAGTTCCAGAGCTGAGGGGCAGCCACTACAAAGGCCCTCTTTTGTGTTCCCACCCAGGCCAGCTCTTACAGGGAGACATGATCTGTCAAATAACCTGGACCTGAGCTATATAGGTCATAACCAGCAGTTTGAATTGTGCACAGAAACAAACTGGCATCCAGTGGCGCTGTTTCTACAGGGGTGTAGTATGGTCTTTATAACCTGCCCCAGTTAACAGTCTGGCTACAACTCTTTGGTCCAGCTGAAGTTTCTGAACATTCTTCAAAAGCAGCCCAAACGCTTGTGTGTTACAGCAACGCAAACAGAATGTAAGATATGTACCACTGTGACCAGATCTGGTGTCTCAAGGAACAGGTGCAGTTGGTGCACAAGCTTTAAATGTGCAGAAGCACTCCTGGCCAATGCAGAAACCTGATGCCATTTCTGCATTACACTGTTACAGTGCTATTATTCCACTTTCAACATCCTGTGGAATTCTGGGGTTTGTAGTTTACTGAGGCCAAAGAGCTCTCTGGCTGAGAATTCTAAAGGCCCCTCCCTAAACTGCAAACACCAGGATTCCATAGGATGTTGAAAGTGGAATAATAGCACTATAACAGTGTAGTGTGGAAAGGCCCTGGGCCTTCAAGTTCAAATCTGAGTCCAATAGTATACCTAAACTGCAAATCTGTGTCTCCAGGGGGATTGTAACCTCATCTAAAAAAGGCTGAATCCTTGTTCCTTGATCTGCTTTTCAACTGACCAGGAGCACCTCCATCTGGATTAAGTTTCAATTTGTCTGCCCTCAATCAGTCAGTTGCTGATGACAGACACTGGTTTAGGACCAGGACAGATTCTTTGGATTGTGGTGGAAAGGAATAGTAGAGTTGAGTATCATCTACATGTTGATGTCACCACACAAAATTCTGAACAGTGTCAGAAGTTTCAGGTATAAATAGCATGGTTAAATAGCATGGGGACAAAACAGAACACTTCGGGCCAACAGATAGGGGGTCAAACAGGAGACCCCCAGCACCTTCTGGGTTCTTCTCTCCAGGAAGGAATGGAGGCATTGTAAAACAGTGCCTCCAAGTCCCATTCCAGTGGGATGGCTCCATGGTCAATGTATCAAAAGCCACTGAGAGGACCAGCAGAACAAGGAAGAACACATTCTCCCTGTTCAGTTCCCTGCACAAGTCATTCATCAAGGCAATCAAAGCTGTCTCTGTCTCATGGTCAGGCCTGCAACCAAACTGAAATGTATCCGGAGAATCTTTTTCATCCAGAAACTCCTGGAATTGGGAGGCCACCACACACTCCAATATCTTGCCCAAAATTGGTAGGTTGGAAATTGGCCAATAATTATCCATTATAGAGGACTTCAGGGATGGTTTTTTCAATAGAGACCTCACAACTTCCTACTTTAGACAAGTTGGAATGCTGCCTTGTTGTAAGAAGGCATTGACTATCCTCTTTACCCACTCAGTCAGTTCCTGTTTGATAAACCAGGAAGGGCAAGAATTTAGCACACACATGGTGGCTCTCACCTCTGTAAAGGTCCTGTACATAGGCTCAAGCTGTACGATACACTTGTCTCTCTCCTGTTGTAATCAAAGGAACCTGAAAGTGCTTAATATTCAGCTAGATTGTCCCCAACTTAACTATTACGCATTTTCTAAAATCTCAAATCTAACCTTGCTCCTTTGTGACCCAGACGTCACCATGGCCCTTGAAATTTCCCGTTGTAGAAGAAAATAATGTTGCTATATGGCTGTTCCCTGAATGGTTCATGATCTCATCATGAAACAAGTTGTACTGCTGTTTGAAACACTATGGGAACCAAGCCTTAATTTGAACATCATGCCACTGCTACAAAAAAGAATGGTACTGATAATGAGTGAGGTGCTTCATATCATTTTATTTAGACCCTTCTAGCCATACTTTCTCTTCCCTTACTTATTTAGTATGAAAATCACAGACAAATAAATGGAAGGATATACATACACCTATTGAATTATATAAAAAAAACTATCAATGAAGTGTATAATAAACCTTTAGGAGATAACACTGTTTTTAAAGAAATCTAATAGGCAGACTTACTTTTTCTTTTTTAAAGAAATGTGAGAAAGAGAAAGTGAAGTTAACTTTTGTCCTTTATGTTTTGCTTTTGTGTGCATTCTCCATCATCTGCAATCCATTAATTAGTGTTGTAAGTTTTATTTCCATTAGGAGGCAGTAAGGTTGCTGAAGAAAACATATTTGTGAATTTAGTCTCTCTCACACAGATCAAAGTTCATATATATTCATGCCTGTAATGAGTAGGTGATTGACTAATGTTCGGCAGTGGTCTGAACCTCGTTTTTGCAAAACCTTTGATGTTGCACTAATTGGTTTTAGCACCATTGAAAAGGTGCTGAAATCAGAAGGGAAGAAATTGTCAGTAGTAGGTGGAGAAGAGATAATTTTGATTCTCACCATATGCTGGAAACATTAAATCGTTACAACACAGGAGGAGGGAGATCAGCACTTGTTGCTTTTATATTTTTAAATCAGACTCATTATGAATTCTGTGTAAGATAAAAAAAAATGCTTAATTCTAATTGTCAAAAGTCTCACTTTCACAGTTTTTATTTTTATTATCATGGAAACAATTTTCCATCCTGCTTGTTTGCAATGTGCTGTGTATCTTTTGGCCAAATGTGTGGGGAAGAATGTAGTAACAAGGAAAATAGATCAGAATAGCATATGCTAAGTGCCAGCATTTTAATTCATTTCAGATGATACTTCCACATGCTGCAATTAAATTAATTACAGACTTGCACCCCTATTCAAGTAAACGCTATATCCATGTGTCAGCAGACGTCTATGCTCATATTCAACCTGGGTGGGAAATTACTGTCACTGTACATGCGTGGGTGCCATATTTATCATCCTATCACCTCATTCTACAGCCATGGTCGTATTCATTGTGCCATTTTGCAGAAACCATAGTCTTGCCAATCATTGTTCTGCTATGGAGTGGGAACAGGAGGCTGGGTTCCTGGTAACTTCAGATATCGCCAACAGATCTCAGATAATTAACACATAAACCAAAGATGGGAATTGTGTGGCCTGTGGGCTCCATGTGACCCACTGATGAGTCCATTGTGGCCCTTGGGACCCTACTGCCTCTCCAGAGCCTTCATAAACTCCAGATTTGTTGGTTAAATGCTTGTTTTTAGCTGATAAAACACTTGTATATTTACTATTTCAATGGACCTATACTCTGAAAAAGGGAAAGAACCCCCAAACATCTTGAAAAGTAACTGGGCACTATATACTACTTCCAGCTGATACAGCCAAGGGTCTGATCTGGTAGAGGGCTGCTAAACCAAACTCTTTATTGACTCCTGCCTCTCTGAATACTTTGTTCTGGAGTTGCTGCTGGCAGGAACGCAACTCACAGTAAATATTCACCTATTTCCATCAATATTGGGATGGATATGATAGAGCTCCTCCCAGCTTGAGGGGGCACTTTTACCCTATCCTAACCTCCTCCAGTTGGTGCACCACTGCTACAAGATTGCTCTGTAATCTAGCAAGTTTAAAGCTAAGGCATCATCAAGTAACAAGTTAGTACTTAGAATGCCATATGTCTGCTTTTCTATGTCAGGAGCTCATTAAGACATTATATGCTCCCATATCAGTTCCAGAGTCAGGAGCCATGGGACCTTTTCCTTCCATTGAATCTGTTGACTTCCTCTCTTCCTTCTCAGCTTTGTTATCTGGCCTAGATATCACACACAGTTGCATGGAAAGTAAGAAAGGCAGACATACTAGGAACCAACAGGTGTGAGAAGTTATTTACAAGGTTGAAAAATGGTCCATCCTCTCCACTCCCAATGCCATAGCAGCCATCTTCTAGGATAGAGATGGAAAGAATATTCAAAAATATTTCATAAATGGTTAAAAATATACTGTAAGAATATTTTTAAGTGAGGAGAATTCTGAACTGACAAGAATCTTGACAATGTGAGACTTAGGCCCTTTTTGCACAGCATTTTCCATGCGAAAGAGCCCCTTGAGCATCGCGCAAATGTGAGGAATGGTCCACATGACGAACTCACATTTGCACAACGCTCCAGGGCCTGGCAGGCACCGCTCACGCACTTTTTCATTTTCGGCTTTAAGCCAAAAATGGTGTGCAGTCACATATCTCTCTAGGGCCCCATGCGCACTTACCATGCATGCGGAGCCTTGGGATCCGGGCTGGTTGTGCTTCCTATTTCAGTGCAGCCTGGGAAGGTCCCAGGCTGCACTGTGAAAGGAAGAGGCAGGACTCTCGCGTGAGCAGGAAGCTTGTGCAGAGCTGAAGAAACCTGGACGTGAGGGCCTCTCACAAGAGGCTGCTTGTGCGAGCACCACACCCCAGCACCGAGAAAAAGTGAGTTGCAGAAAGGGCCTTAGTCTACACAAAATTTGCACACTTTTTTGGTGCAGAGAACAGCACTTTCTATGCAAAAATATTTTCTGTGCAGCAAAAGTTGTTTCTCGCACACAGCATACTCTGGTGGGAGATTTATTCTGCACAAACTTCTGTATTTGATTTGCACAGGAGAAAAAAAACTTTTTCTGCACAGAAAATGCTGTAAATCAGAACTTATTATGTGCAGAATTTGCGCATGGTTGTTTTACACAGAAAATGTCTTTTCCTGCAAAGAATGCTGTTTTCTGTGCAAAACACCATATGGTAATATTTCCACATAATAAGCCCCAAATTGGAAGTAGGCTTCAAGAACTACACAGTTTTTGAAGACTTTCTTGCAGCTGGAAGAGAAGTGCTGAAATTGGCCATTCATTTCTCGAAGAAGAAAAACAGTGAAGAATTGCATCCCTAATTTAGATGAAGTATGACCACCATTATTCAACACAATGGGAAAATAGTAATCAGTGATAAATTTTCTATGAACACATACGTAAAATCAGTTTTCATGATGGATTTCTTCAACATAAAATAACTTTTATTTTATTACATGTATAATTAATGCGTATGACCTATGGAATTCCTCGATATTTTTTCAAAATGATAAAGAATGCATAAGCATAAGTAAATTTTCCTGTTTTGCTGTCCTGTTTTAATGTTGTGTGCATATTACCTAATATCTCTTGATAAAAATATCAAAAGCACTGTATCATGCATCAATCATATATATATATTTAGTTTGGGAAGAAGTTTGTTTCTGCTATCTTAACCAACCGTGAATTGAAGGAAGGAAATGCTTCACTGTGATATTCATAACTAAAAAGAAGAATAACCATTTGCAACAAGTTATTACAGCATTGGGATGACTGGACAGTAGCTCTCATCTTAAAGTATGGCCCTTGCTTTCTTTAATATGGCTTTACTGCTCAGCAGTTTGTACTAGATGTCTTTTACAAGTGTGGTTTATCTAATTAAAACATGAGGAAAGGTGGAAGTTCTTTTGCAGGGTGAAGGCTAAAGGCAGGAGCAGACTCTCTTCTGCTGCTATTGACTCAAATACTTCTCCACCTCTTATGGATATCTGTAGTGCTTTTTCTTGTTCAGCCTGATTTTCCCCTTTGGCATATATCAGTAATTTAAATAGAGACTTCATACATTTTTTACATAATTTCTTCCCAGTTGATTATGATCTCTTTTATCTCCGCATCCATGCAGGGCGCCCTCACATCAAACAATCCCAGGCAGATGCATATTCTATCATCACTCTCCAATGTGAACTTAGGCATTTAAAAATAATTCATAACCTTTACTCTTCAATTTCCCTTGACTACACTGCTTCCTCAGATTTAAACAACCTGCTATCAGAAACTGCTATTTAAATTTTGCTTGTAATGTGTTTGTGTTGTAATCTGTCTGCACCGTTCATAAGGGAAGAGCGTTGTATTTGGATGAATCCCAACCCTGAGCTGAACCAAAGTGCTTTACACTAGTTCTGATGCTTACAGACACAGGTTTGTTACTTAGGACCACCCCTCTACTGTTCTATTTCCAGAACAATAGTTCACAAATAATTTAGAGACATATGTGCATTCTTATTCAGATAACCTTTAAATGTGGAGACTGTTTTTGCACAAAAATCACTGGATTTATTAATCTTAAAATTAGGGTCCTTGATTCTCCCCAGGATAGGCAAGTATGACAGCAAATTCCTCCAATTCTGCCGAAATATTAAAAAGTTACTGATAGTTCCATGAAAAAAAAAATCTTTAAATTTCATAGCACCAATTTTCTGTACCTATTTGCCAGGCACTACCCTCTTCAAAGGGTTACTATGTCTGAAAATTTAATCCAATCAGATAAAGAGGTGGGAAAAGTTATACCTGGTTTTAGATTTCCAGTTATAGTCAATGGAAGTGCATGTACCATAGAGTTTCCAAATCTCAGCTTGGGTTCAGGACCCAAGTCAAAGTGTAGCGGTTCTGAATCTGCCCAGAGTAACTTGTTTTAGGTACACTAAATTGGAGTCCAAACTGACTTGTGCTAGGAGCACACATCACTGTTACTCATACAATTTACTATGTGATTGCAACACTAGTGGGAGAACTCTAGGAGTCTAACATAAATATTTCATTTATGTTATCAGGTTGCTGCAGCCAAGGCTCCCAAGTCTGGATAATGAATTTACCCATTATGCAAGTATATTATGTATTATGCAACTCTGATTTATGATGTTACTTTAAAAAAAATGTAACATTTTCAGCAAATGCTTCACCAGCAATATATATACCATGTTCCTTAGTACATTTATTTATTCCAGTAAATTAAAATACTTATAGACCACTTTTTCCTGGCTTTTGTTTTATAGCAAAACAGAATGCTTTGCAGGGGACTACTCTGGAGAAGATGGATTCCTTTGCTATATCTGTTTTTTCCGTCTGTTCCTCCATCTGGTTCAGTAGCAGAAACCTCTGGGCTCCTCCTTTAAACTCAGACAATAGACGAGATGCTTTTCCTGTGATTCACTAGTGGTAAGTTACTTTTTGATTCAAGTAAAATATTTTTTTCTGTTGCATTTATATCCCACCTTTCATCCAAGGTGTTCAGAGCACTGTACATGGTTCGTTCTCCCCCTAGCATCCCAACAATCTTGTGAGACGGGTTAGACAGAGAGATAGTGATTCACACAAGTTTACCCATAAAACTTTATGGCCAACTGAGATTTGAACTTAGGTCTTCTGAGCCCTGATCTGACATTGTAACCACTAGACCACATTGGCTCTCAAAACTTTACCACTGCTCACATAGCTTAGCATAGTTAACAAAAAAATGCATTGGTTGTCTAAATTTCTTATTTATTTTGAAACATTTGTGCAACACAGAAATACATTATAGCCTCCTGATACACTCAGCCAGAAATGATTTTCTATAAATAAACAAGACAGAAGAGAGATAATGAGAATAGAATCATAGAATCATAGAGTCTGAAGAGACCACAGGGGCCATCCAGTACAACCCCCATCCAGCCTCTGCTAAAACCCTCCAAAGAAGGAGAATCCAGCACACTCTGAGGCAGCATATTCCACTGCTGCACAGCTCTGACCATCAGGAGTTCTTCCTGAGGTTCAGGTGAAATCTCCTTGCAGTAGCTTGAATCCATTGCTCTTTGTCCTAGTCTCTGGAGCAGTGGAAAACAAGCCCGCTCCCTCCTTGACATGACATCCCTTCAAATATTTATACTCATGTCCCCTCTTAACCTTCTCTTCTGTAGATTAAAGATACTCAACTCCCTAAGCCACTTCTCATAGGACATGGCTTCCAGACTCTTCATCATTTTGGTCATCTTCCTCTGGACACGCTCCAGCTTGTCAATATCCTTCTTGAAATGAGGTGCCCAGAACTGGACACAGTAGATGAGGTCTAACTAAACAGAATAGAGTGGTACCATTACCTCCCCTGATCTAGATACCATACTCTTATTGATGCAACCAAGAATTGTGTTGGCTTTCTTGACTGCCCTTTATTTCCATCCTCAGCACCTTCCATGTGTTGAAGGTTATTTTCGTGGTGAGGCTCTCCCAATTTAGAGTTCTATTAAAACAAGGTTCCACATTCCTCAGGGAGTTTTCATAGATACAAAAGGCTATGTGCTGTAGGCAGACTCCCACAGCCTGTGAAGAGGAGGCCTGAGCTTTCATGCTATTTCCATTTGCATGTTTTTAAAACACAATTTCTGAATGTTCAAAAGGTGAAATGGAGCAAAGAATTTGGACTGTCAAATCAAGACATCCCCATTCCATTTGCACAATGGCTTACCAGGTAGCAAAAAGGATCAAAAATCTCATTTGCTCAGAGCGTATCAATGCTGAAAGAAAAGAAGAGAAAAGAAGAGAAAAGAAGAGAAAAGAAGAAAAAGTGACATCTCTGTTTCTTAATGTGTTTGCTTTATTTATTTTATTTATATTGCCTTTTTCTCTTACATGGTGTTCAGTTTTTGTGTGAAAAGTATCCTAAAAACTGAAACAGGACAAAACTGACAAAACAAGACTAGAGATTTAAATATTTGCTGAGTTTTCTCTCCACTGCAAGAGAAAATGAACATTTCTGTACAGTTTTTGACCAGTATTTCCACGTCTTGACATATTGTGGGAAATTTTTCTGGGCAGAAATAAAAATATGTATTTCTGTGCAGGACTGCAGGATTTTTAGTCTGGTTTTTTGTTGTTGTTGTTGTTGCTTTAGAAAATACACCCATTTTGCACTATTACTAAAAAAAATGGCTTTTTTGTATAAAAAATGTGTTTTCCCGTGAAAACATTTCTCTCTCTCATACACAAAATACACTTTCCAGAAAGATGCTTGACCTTTCCATGGAATGGATGGGGGTGCTGAAAACACACCAATTTTGCTTAAACATTTGTTTCTGGTAACTGGATTTCCTTGCCCACCCTCCATTTATTGTTGTGTACAGTAATTTCCAAATGAGGATACCAGGTGAACACTGCACAAAATTTTCACCTATGGGTTATTCTTCCAAACTGGGAGTTTTGTATGTTTTCCTGACTGGGTTCCCCCCCTTTTTTTTCCACCTGAGAAATAAATAGCAGCAAATATTCTTCCCATCTCTACTTGGGATACAGTATCATGCAAAATGTGAGTGCTATAAATCAAGGAGAACTGACCAGAACTTTCAAGCTTTGGCATCCTGTAATTTAAGAGGTTGACTTCCAAAGTCCACAGAGTATGTGGTTGCAGTCAGGATGTTTACACAGAAAGCACAAAGTGGTGGCATTGAAAATTTTGTTGGTTAGCCTTTAAACTGCCTGATTTGGCAGATATATTTGCCCACTTTGCAATACTTAGATGGACTGTGACTCTATTTGATGTACCAACACATTCTTTTGAAGCTGTGAAGTTAAAATGAAATCCTGTCCATGCACAAGATGTAGGAATAAGATTAAATACAAACCATTCTCATCTGCATTTCTTGATCAAATAAGCAACCTATAACACCGTTATCCTTCAGATTTGTCAATATTTCTCTGAATTTTATCATGATGTTCTCCATTGTAAAAACAAACTGCCTATATAGTGAGACTATATATATTGTAAGAAAATTGATTACGTAGATGCCAACAGAAAGTGGCTGCAAATATGTATTTATTGGGAAAAATAATCCATTTAAATGGGTATGAATTTTCATGGATAAATTTTAGACTGATACAGAAACTGGAGTGAATGAAATTTTTCTCATCAGTTATGGAATCCCAGCCACCCATACTTTTCTAAGAGAGTTTTAGACGCCATAACCTTGCTATTTTATCCAATAACAAAAGAGCATCCTTTTTGTTCAGGTGATTTGGTAAAAAGTCCTATTGTAAATGAAAAGTTGCATTTCTGCTTACCTTTCATAAAGCTTGCAAGAAATAATGTGGTACAAAGAAATCCAGTATTTGAACATTCAGGATTGGGGACTGTGTGGAATATAAAACTCGCCAGAACTGATTGAATTGCAACATCCCTTAGCCCTATACTTCATTGTCAATGGTGAGTTGTAGCCCAACAACATCTGGAGAGCCACAGGTTTCCAACCTCTGCTCTATTGTATAAGTAAGCAAATATCACTGGTGGATGAACAACAGCTCTGATTTCAAAGCTGACTTAGCAGACATAAGTAGACTTCTCTTCTTTCCTTGGGCAAAGAAATATTCCTTTATTAATTCTTCCCCACACTCCATTTCTCTGTGTGAATGAAGTACATAAATCTGTCTGGGCATCAGTATTCTCAGCTGGACTTTTCTCCAAGGTTTCACGCTGGGACTTACAATTTCCTTTATGTTGGCTTTTCCTTCTACCTGTCATGAAAGGAAAAGCAGCGGTGCTTGTAGCTCTCATTCATAACTCTACAAACATAACATATTCACTACTTTTCCCAGAAGGCCATGACTTCACGCAACCCATGACCTCACTGTGTCTGTTCAGTCATAGCTGTATCCTTGGATCAGATACAAGAACAGTCTTCTTTCTTGTGGATGAAGGCTTCTTCTCTCCACAGAATCAAGCATATATCCAGGACAAAGATATTTTTCACTGGAGGCCAGTGCTGAACTGCTGACATGACTGGCTGTCAAAATTCACCCTCCAGCCTTCATGACATCAAGATGCATGAAGGAAAATATTTGTTTCTGCTTCTGTCTTCAGAATACTGTTAACAAGGCTAGAGAAATATCTACAAAACAATATTGGCTTTGTGCCACTTTGACTGTCTTGGCCCCCCTCGAAGCATATCTAGAATTACGGTTTTGTTCACTTTCCTTCCAAATTTCACCAGTTTGAAAGAGATTAAAAAATACTCCTATGTGATGATGTCAATCATCCTCTGGCGTTGTTTGTGGTGTCATCTTTTCACTCCTACAATGTACTGAGTAAGGCACAGACATAGGATCCATAGAATGATCTGGAGTTCCTGGCCTTGGATAGTATCTTTTCCTTCAAATATGACACCTACATTTGCACAGTGGTGGCTAGTCAGTAGGGCAATGTATCAGTCTGAGGTTGTACTCCATTCTTTAAAGGGCTCACTGCCCCACTGACATGGAAGCCTGCAGCTGCCACTGAATTTGAACTTAGAAAAACATTGGTACAATCTTGTGTGTGCATGTGTTTGAAATGTGTATATTCTGCACATGATTTCTCCTGGATGTATCACACCATGGAAGTAATACAATATAGGTAGCAGCACTGCCCACAGCACACACTTTTTCAAGTAACTAGTCCATAATAACATTCATTTATGGAATAGAATAAACAATTTATGGAATAGAATAGCAATGTTAATTATTTTAGGGGCATAACAAGTAATCTTTGTTTGTTACTTCCAAAGAACTGTTTTTGGGAAATTGGGGAATTGTTTTGGGAGATTTCTGACCATTTTTCCCCTCATTCTCCTTTGTAAAAATTAAAAACTTACAAATACTAATGGATAATGTGATAATGTGATAATGTGATAACCTTTCATAAAACTAATGTCAATGCATTCTTGGGGTATGTCCCATCAGTTTCGCCTACCATTCCAAGTCATCCATTCTGTGGCCTATTGTAAGTGTCCTGGGGCAATTTGTTCCAGTTCTAAGGAGATGGGAATTAAAGGGAAAGCATTCTGTTTTTCACTGTAACAGATTTATTTGCCCTTGTCTGTGTAGTGAGGAGACCTGTGCTGACCTTAACAGTATGAGATGACCAGAGGGTTTCCCCTGCTTTTAAATGATTCCCACACCCCTCAGAGTGACAGAGAAAGTTGTGTGGTGATGACTTCATCATACACTAGAACAGTGATGCTCTAGAGATTGCAGAAAGTACCTTTCTCCCAGTCAGCAATGCTTCTTGAAGTCTAGGTTCTAGAGAGCATCATAAGACTCTAGAGAATCTTTAGACCAGTGGTTCTCAACCTGTGGGTCCCCAGATGTTTTTGGACTTCAGCTCCCAGAAGCCCTGAGCATTGACCATAGTGGCTGGGGCTTCTGGGAGCTGAAGTCCACAAACATCTGGGGACCCACAGGCTGAGAACCACTGCTTTAGACCCTGGTATCTCCACTACAGGAAGTGTCACTGGCTAGTTGGCAGCAGCACTTCCTGCAATAGTTACAGGAACACCATTACAGGAACACCATCCTGTCTACTCCCATTCGGTGGTGCAACTGGCCCCAGGCAGAGTTTCCTGCTGCTCTGAATGATTTGGGAACCATGATCTGCAGCTAAAAATAGAAAGCCTCTCCAGCTATCTTGCACTAGTGGTTCTCAACCTGTGGGTCTCCAGATGTTTGTGGACTTCAGCTCCCAGAAGCCCCAGCCACTATGGTCAATGCTCAGGGCTTCTGGGAGCTGAAGTCTAGAAACATCTGGCGACCCACAGGTTGAGAACCACTGCACTATAAAGATAAATACTGCCAATGCTCTTCCCCATTCTAAATGAGCAAGTCTACTATATAAAAGTTGAGGTTTGTCTGTGCGTTTGTCTGTTTGTCTGCATCAGGCAGGTGAAGACCTCATACAATTGGCTGTGTAAGGCGAGAAGACCTCATACGATTGGCTGGCTGTGAAGATTCCATGGAATCCTGGGATTGGCAGTTTAGGGAGGGGCCTTTAGAATTCTCAACGGAGCTCTTGGGCCTCAGGCCGGTTGCTATGGAGATGAGTCCTTCCATCAATAGGGATGCCAGAAAACATTTGGGAGGCATATGTGAAAAAAATTAAAGTGACATACACAACATATTTACAAGGTCTTCTCATCTCACACAATAGATTGTAGGGGTTCCATATGCAAGGAAACTTGAAGCTGAAATTCAAAACAGAACTGCTTCCAGAAGCCATTGCACAAATTCAACAGCAAGCAAAAAATTCAAAAACCAATACATCAACATCACCAGAGAATACAGATTGGATTGGGGATCATGGGGAAAAGTCACACGTATTGGAATAGGCTGGTTGCTGTGGAGACAAGGCCTAGGAGCAAGGAGAAGGATAGAGTATTCACTCAGGAACCCAATCGCTGTATGTTAACAACTCTGAATACACATTGCATTGGGAAGTATGGGGAAAAGTTGCAGGTACTGGAGTTTGGTGAGTTTTTAAGAGAAAAATAAAATCCCAGGCAACACCAGCTAATGCTGATTACTCATAAAAAAGGAGATGTCATTCTATTGCATTATGGAAGGAATAACATTTCTCTTTATTAGCTCATAAAAGTTAATAGTTACAAATATCTTTGCTATTGTTAATGAGATACTTCAAAGTTCTGTTTATCGTGCACAGCAGCCAGGATATGATGCAGTAGTGTACTCCCATACCTCTGAATGGATTCTTGAAGGAGGAAGAAGTCACAAGCTGCAACTTTTCTTATCCAATCACTTGTGAGACCTCTGTTTCAGTTTGTATTATAGAGGTATAGTCTCCATCCCATCTTATACAAGCAGAATTCCACTCTCACAACAGGAATTTCCTTTTTTCTCCTTCCTCTTGTAACACCCTTCATGCCCAACATATCTGTTCCCCTGGCCCCGTGGAACAGATTCTGAGGGATATGGGAAGCCCTAAGGGCCAATCTGTTCAGCCAGCAGTTCTATGAGCAGATGGACACAGACAGGTGGACATAGCATGGATTATAACTAGCTCATAGCATGACAGAAAAAATATCTTTTCATAATCCAAGATATTCAGGTAATGTCTCTTTATAGAACAATTTGGAATGTGAAATCCATTTGGAGCCATCAGGACTCATCTGAGTCTCTTCCCACACACATACTCCTGATAAACAAGGCAGGATGGCTATTTGCAAGAGAATTTTTTTTTGTATTTGGGAAAAAAAGCATGTTTGGGTAGAGCGAAAAGAAACTGCATTTTGAGAAAGAGGCAGAGAATGAACACAGATCCCTCTCTGTGGATCTCACAGTTTAATGGATTCACTATGTTTGGAAGTCTACATAAGCCATCTGCCTCTATCAGCGTTCTACTTCAGAGGTAGGCGGAAGTCAAATTCATTCTGTACCTACTGGTAGACTGTGGTGTCCACCAAATTGGCCAAAAGTAGGACTCAACCAAAAGATGTCTGGAAGTCATTTCCCCTACTAGTTTCTGGGCTTGGAGGAGCTGAAAGTTGGGAAGTTGACATAAAATGTCACACCATTTTCGACATATCTCCAGGAACAGGAAAAATTATTCACCTAAATTAAAAAATAATTAGGGGAAGAGTTGGGAGGATATCGGTGGAAGGGATAGGAGCTGGACAGACGTGCTGGGACTTCACATTGCTCAGACATTTTCCTTATCCCTGTTGTACTTAAATATATAAAAATAGATAAAATATTATGGAAAATGTCCCAAGTCACCAGTGATTTCTCTTTCAGAGGAAACAACATACGTGTAATCACTGCCCCAGAATATTTCACATTTTAACTAAGTAGGTAAGCGCATAACAACACTGTAGTGTTGTCACATTACTAATTAATTTGTTTGTTGCATATCACCATGGGACTTGGGTAAATAGTCAGAGATCTATCTATCTATCTATCTATCTATCTATCTATCTATCTAGCAACAGTGGTTGAACTTTTCCCTGTCCAAGAACATCATGCTGATATTTCTAATGGGCCTTGTGCCTGCAGGAGGTGCATCTAGGTCTCAATTATCACTCTCTCTTAGCTAAATCAAAAGTCTTTTTGAAGCCAGAATGTCCTTAATTGTACTTGATTTTATTCATGGTTCACCACCCAATAGTGAAAAGCTTCTATGCAGTTCACAAAAAACTATATGGGGATAATTTCTTTGTTTCTTCATTTGTTGATGATGTTAACTTGCCATCTCAAACCATAAACTTCTTCGAGTGGCTTGAAATGAATAGATATGAGAAAAATGAAATAAAGAGAAATACAAAACTATTTAAACCAGATTTAAAATATAATATATTGTAAAATCCTGAAACCAAAACCAAAATAGAAGAAAAAAAAGACACCCCCAACCTCATGTTACAGCCCATAGAGTGATAAAAAATTACTTAGTTGGTCAACTTGATCTTTGTTATTTTCTAATTAACTCAGAATTGAAGTGGTATTGTGTAGTGGCTGAATGTTAATGTTAGGGTTTGAATTCAAATTTCTGGTTATATATGAAGTTCATAAGGTAATCTTGAAGATGTGACTCTTTCTCAGCCCATGTTTCTTATCCGGGCAAAAATACCCAATAAATTACCAGATACTATGAAGGAAAAGAAAGAAAGAAACCCAGATCGTTTCTTTCTTTGGAAATATTCATCTTCAGTAGTGACAAATGGACTACAAATTTTGAAGAGAAGTACACTTTTGTTGCCTGGCAACATGAATGAAATGGAGATTGGTAGATCTGAGATTTCAGACATGGGTATTTGTAAAATAGAAACTTGACTTAATGAAGTTCCTTCCACACAGATGTGGTGTTCCCCTTATCCTAAAATTAAATGCTAATAAGGACCTGATTCTTTCTTGGGCACAGAATAGGCCCATTATAAAATGTACTTAGGCATTTGCAGTGGAAATACACATAGGTTTGCATGGTAAACCTAAACTACTGGAAGGAAATTTGTGGAAGCATTGTCACTCTTGGAATCTTCTTTTGAGTGGCTGTTCCTGTCCCATCCTTCAATGTCGAATCTGCAAATCATTTCAGGAAGAGGGAAGTGACAAGAGAAGATTTTTCTTCTGCAAATGTCCATAATGAATTAAGAAGCAATGTAAAAGTTACAAAGTGGCTGTCATACTGGAGTTTATTTCCAGCCTCTTCAAGCCTGACTTTCACGCTTGAAAAGGACCTGGAAATTCCTCCAGCGTTTACTAATTCTTGCTGCCACCACCCACTGAATTCTGAATTAACTGAACAGTACAGTGAGACGCTGTTCAGTGGATTACCAATCTCTATGCTAAGGACCTTTCCTTCCCTCTCACCTCCCCCCTTCTGAGTGAGAGAAGTCCTATCTAGCGTGTGCCGAAGAATGGGGTGGAAATGGAGAAGAACAGAGGTTTACAGAAAAGCATTTATTCGAGGCATGCAAATGAACAAGGCAATAACACACATGAGGGGCTCCCCCCCAGGTACGCTTAAGTTACAAGTAGTTACAAAAACTGATACATTCTTTAGATCAGCCAACTCCAAAATAATAAACAGCCCTAACACGACTAACTATCTTATTCTAGTTACTCACAGACGTTCACAGGCTTGGATGGTCTAAGAGAGAAGAGAGAGGCCAGGAGGCGAGGCATGCCTGCAGCCTACGACTGGCCCAGATCTCATCTCTCGGAGGTATCCCTTTGTTCTTTTCCCCACATGGCCTCCCAAGAAGTTTTATAACTTCTCCCTGGAAGCATCTCGAAGCATCTCGAAGATGCTCACCTCTTTCCTTTTTGATTGGTCAATTCTCATCCTGTGACCTATGATGTTGACCCACACTAAAATGTAACCTAATCCCAACACCTCATTAACCCTTGGTTTACCTGAAGAGGGAAGTATCCCCCTTTAGCTAAGTCTAGATAATGGGAAGCCCATTATCACAGTGGCAAATGGTAAGACTTTACTCAGGAGCATATGTCCCCCACCTTTAATATTAGCTTTAGCATTTTGAGAGACATGAGTCTTAAACTGATGGAGACGCTGTTAAAATCTGGGACATAGAGGAGCCTGTTATAGTGCAATTGAACAATCAAGTGGGAAATCTTGGTAGAAAAATAATCCATAAAGTATAATATTGTAAGAAATCCTGTGAGAAAAACTGCAGTTAGGTCTTAGATCAAATGAGTAGTATGACTGGAAAAAATCTTTCCACATTATGAAGACTATTGGAAATTCCATCCAGAACTGCTGTGTGCTTACAGAATTCGTCCCCCGACGCCCAAGCAAAGCAGTGGCGGGGGGCGGCCTTTGCCGCCCTCGCGCGAGAAGAGACCTCTGGGGGGGGGGGGCGGGGCGCATCGCCGTTTTTAGGGCCGCCCCGCCTCCTCTCTCGGCCTCTTTGTCCAGCAGGCGACGAGAGAGGACGACGCTGGCAGGCTCTCCACCTCGACCGCGTGGTTGGAGTGAGGCCTACCGGCCACGTGGCGAGCCTGAGCGTCGGCAGCCGGCCTCTCCGTCTTTGTTCAAGCAGCGGAGGGGGACTCGGTTGGCGCGACGCTGCGGTGCTCCCTCGGTTCTGCCTTCGGTGACGGGGAAGGGAAGAGGGCCGCGGAGACGAGGGCTCAGCTGAAGAGGCGGTCGCCTCAGCGGCCGCCCTGGTAAAGGCGGGGGTGCGGGGTGGCCTGCATCCGAGGGCCCCATCTTCCCCTTATTGTTCCTTTTGGTTTCTTTAAGTGACGGTTTAGGGTTTGGGACGTAGTTGCAGGCGGTTGCGCTAGGATAGGGCGCCTTCCTCTCCAACTAGTTAGATTGGGGCGACAAGGCCTCCCGGGTCTGGGGAGGGTGCTCCCTATTTATATTTTCGAGGCCCAGCTCGCAAGGAAGACTTCTTTTCGGTTACTTCGCTGAACGTTACAGTTGGGTTGAGAGAGTGTGACTATTAGTGAGATTTGGCACCATACCCCCCTTCCCTTCCTGGTGAGTGGTTGTAGGGGGAGAGGGCTGAGACAGTGGGCCCATATTGGGGAATAAACATTAAATAAATAAATAAATAAAAATAAATTTTAAAAAATTATTAAATAAATAAATAAATAAATAAAATTTAGAAAGCTTTATCGCAAGGGGGAAGTTGTTGTGTTGAATATGGTTTCTGCACAACCGGCAACATCCAAGGGGAAGCAGCCTGCAGGGAAGGCCAAGACAACCAAAGGGGCTGGGGGAGCGAAAGGGGCCACGCCAGCCAAGAGGCTCAAGCCGGCTAAACCTGCGGCTGCCCCACTAGTGGCTTCTTCCTCCTCGGAGGAAGAAGGGGGGTATATACATCGGCCATTTCTAAGAAGCTTCAGACCAAGGAGAAAAGGCAATTTGCAGTGATGGGAGGAGACAGTGACGAGCAGTTGGTTGTCATGCCAGTGGGCACTATTAACCGCATGTTGGCACGACTAGATGCCCTTGAGAAGAGGCAATCGGGAGAAAACAGCAGCCAATCGTTGTCGGAGGGGCAGAGTCAGGCTTCTTCTTCATTGCAACAAGGAAGCGGGGCGGCCGGACCCTCAGGGAATTCAGCGGCAACAGGAGAAGTACAGGGTGAGTATAATAGCCCGGGGGGATAACGGTGTGCCTGTGTCTTGGCCTTGGAACCTAGCCACACCATCAGGTAACACGGGAGGGGCCCAGCCTGCTAGCATTTCCATGCCATTGGCTTCTTCCTCTCCAGCCTCACAGGGCGAGGCAGAATCGCCCTCACAGCCGCATTCAAGGGGGGTAGAAAATTCTCACGTGACCCCGGGATTCGTTCAGGGTAGGGATTATGGGACACAGGAGAAAGACAAGGGCACCAGCTTTGGGCAAATGGAAGAAGGACGGCTGGGGGTGCTGGATGAACACCTCGCTGTGGCCACTATTGAGAAAATACTGAAGGGAGAATATGTGGATTTGTTCACCCTTTTATATCGTGAGCTAGACAAAAAAGAGAAGGAGGATTTGGATGCTGGGGAGAAAGAAAAATTGAAACATCGTAGGATTGAGAGGAACTGGTCTAATTGGTTTATAGGATACATGATTTACATGGATGTGGTAATTAAGGCCCAGCCTTCCAGGGGGCACTCTATGTTAGTGTATTTGAATACCATTTATCGGGCTCATACAGAGTTTTCAGGGAATGGCTGGCTGCATTACGATGAGAAGTTTAGGCTGAGAGCAGCACGACAGCCAAACCTACGCTGGGACGAAATCATAACCGAACTATGGATGCAGACACTGACCTCAGCGCGTCCAGTGTACAGTGAGCGAGCCCAATCAGGACACCTGGTGCAGTTTAGTAAGTCTGTCCCCCCCCAAGGCCCAGGGATCTCAAGAACAGCAACAGCATCCACAGCTGTGCTGGGACTATGGGACGCAGGGGTCTTGTGCCCGTCGTCCCTGCAAATACAAGCACATATGTGGGATCTTCTGGGGCCCCCACTCCGCTCGCTACTGCAATAAGGGGAGAGGGGGAGGAACGGGCTTCAAGGAGGGAGCCAATAAACGGGGGCCAGGGAATCAACCGGCTGTTTACAAAGGGCCCCAGTCCAATTAAAGTGGAAAGGCTGCAGGCATGGCTCCAATTTTATCCGGACCAAGCAGCAGCACAATACTTGAAGGATTTACTGAAGGTTTCAGGATCCCAAGTACGGGTCCTCGTAAGTTTTTTATGGCTAATAATCTTAGATCTGTGGTAGGTAATGAGCATGTAGTTAGAGAAAAAATTAGTAAAGAGGTTTCGGAGGGCAGGGTGTTGGGCCCCTTTGATCAGCCTCCTACTCCTAATGTTAGGATTTCCCCACTAGGTGTAGTCCCCAAGAAAGCCCCGGGTGAATTTCGGCTAATCCACCATTTGTCTTATCCCAAAGGTGAATCCGTTAATGATGCCATTCCAGCAGAGTTATGTTCAGTCAGGTATACTTCATTTGATACAGCAGTGCGGGTAGTGCGCAGGCATGGTGTTGGGGCTGAGTTGGCTAAATCTGACATCAAGTCAGCCTTTCGCCTGCTACCTGTTCATCCCTCTGATTTCGAGCTACTAGGATTCGCCTTTGAGGGTAAATTTTATGTTGATCGCTCCCTCCCAATGGGATGTTCAGTGTCGTGTTCTGTCTTCGAAAAGTTCAGCACCTTTTTAGAATGGGCCATCAAAAGAAAATCTGGCCTTTTGGGCATTGTGCATTACTTAGACGATTTCTTATTTATCGGACAGGCCGGTTCTGGGCAGTGTGCATTCTTGTTAGCACAATTCACATCGCTCATGGGGAGCTGGGTGTGCCACTGGCACACGAGAAAACTGAAGGTCCTTCACAGCAGCTCACATTTTTAGGCATTGAGTTGGATACAGCGAACCAGACATGTAAATTACCACTTCCTAAGGTTCAAGATTTGAGATCGAGGATGTCATCATTTCTAGGCAGGCGCAACGCCACCCTTAGGGAGCTTCAGGAACTCCTGGGACACCTTAATTTCGCGTGCAGGGTGGTTGCACCTGGCAGGGCGTTTCTTAGGCGTCTGTGTGATGCCACCAAGGGCGCCACCAAACCACATCACAGGATTAGGGTCACAAGGGAGATGAAATTGGATCTAGAGGTATGGCAGGAGTTCTTGGCAGGCTTTAATGGGGTCTCCTTTTGGCGGGATGAAATCAAGGTTAGGGACGCACTACAGGTATCATCAGACGCAGCAGGATCTGTGGGTTTTGGAGTCTTTTTCAGGGGCAGATGGTGTGCGCAGAGATGGCCTGAGAGCTGGGTGGAAGCGGGCATCACAGCTGACCTTACATTTTTGGAATTCTTTCCAATTTTGGTGGCAGTTTACATCTGGGCGCGGGAATTGGCAAACGCCTCTGTCCACTTTTGGTGTGACAATCAATCTACTGTCAGGGTGATTAATTCCCTTTCTTCCAGATCACAACGCGTTATGCGTCTGGTTCGGGCTTTTACACTTCAATGTCTCCGCTTTAATATAGTCTTTACAGCTGTACATGTGGCTGGCGTGGATAATTCCTTGACTGACTCTCTCTCCCGTATGCAGATGGATCGTTTCAGGGAACTTGCACCAGAAGCTGCAGTTCGTCCAGAGCCAATGCCCTCCCACCTGTGGAAGCTTGGCGGGGTGAGGTAACACAGATGATTGGTATGTCAATTGCACCGAGCACCAGAAAGAGTTATAATAGAGCTTTTAGGGAGTTTAACAGTTTTCGTGAATCCAAGGGATTATCTGACGCTTGGCCACTCCCGGTGGACCATGTTTTGCAGTTTTGTGTGGCTCTCAAGCAAGCGAACTTATCTCCACAATCCATTAGATCTCGCATTTCAGCACTGGCCTTTTTCTCTAAGGCGAGAGGTCTCCCTGATCCAACCGGTGATTTTAGGATACGTAAATTTGTGGAGGGATGGCACCGGTCGAAAGGGGCGACCCGTGATAGCAGACAGCCACTCTCCCCAGACATCTTGAGAGGTCTGAGTGGTGCTTGGAGGGTTTTTTGTGCTTCGGCATATGAGGCTCTCTTGTTTCATTCGGCGGCTCTCACAGCATTCTTTGGGGCATTAAGGGTGAGCGAGCTGGTTGTTCAGAGTAAAGGGGACAGGTCGGGCAGGGCCCTGGAGTGGCATGACCTGTACTGCGGCGAGCGGTATTTGCGTCTGCACATTAGGAGATCAAAGACAGACCAGGCCAGGAGGGGCAACGTGATAACTTTACAGGAATGCTCTGATCCGACGTTGTGCCCTGTCAGGGCACTGAGAGCTTATACGGCCAGCCGGGGGGCCCATGCGGGGCCACTGTTTTGTCATGCCGATGCGACTCCGCTCACCAGGTATCAGTTTTGGGCTGTGACAAAGAAAGCGTTGTCACATCTGGGGCTGCACGGAGCCAATTTTGGCACGCATTCTTTTAGTATTGGTGCAGCCTCTACTGCAGCTTTGATGGGCATGAAGGCCGAGGACATCCGGAGGATGGGGAGATGGAAATCCTCGGCATACCAGTGGTATGTAAGGCCCATCCACCTGCCCTAATGTTTCTGGTTCTTTTCAGAACGACCTGCTTCAAGGAGGAAGCGAGTGCTGATTTGTGGTCACAGTTTCGTCTTTTGGGCTGAACGGCGAGCTCGAGAGGGCCAATTGGGGCCGAATTTGGGATTGGGCGAGCGAGCCTCAATTCAATGGCTTGGCAAGAGAGGCCTTTGCTGGCACGGTTTGTTACCTGAGTTGTTTAAGGGGGGGCTGTTTGCCTCCGCCTGACGTGTTGGTCATTCACCTTGGGGGCAATGACCTTGGACTTTTGAAAGGAAAGGCGCTGATTATACAAGCCATTCATGATATGCGACACATTCAACACACATGGCCTCGCACTTGCATTGCTTGGTCGGCTCTGATTCAAAGGAGGGTATGGCGTGGGGGAGGTGACCCACGGCCTTTAGAGTTTGCACGTAGACGAGTGAACAAAGAAATTTACAAAGCTATGAAACAGGGCTTGGGTTATTTTATTCCACACCATGACATCGTTTTCGATAAGCCAGAGTTGTATAGACATGACGGGGTCCACCTGTCACCTGCAGGTAATGACATCTTTTTGCGGGATTTGCAGGTGGGCATTGAAGCCATCCTGGAGGTGGGTTGGGGGGATAAGGACTAAGCAGACGCTTGACCTTATCCATGGCCGGTAGGGGGGGTCAATGGTGTCGGTGAGTACCTATGGCACCATTTGGTGTAGGATAAACGCTATCCTTGAGGAGGGCTCAGGACTGGCCCTCACTGGCGTGAGCCCGGGGGGTGGCGGTTCGGGGCGCACCTCCCAGACAGGGGCCGGCCAAGGTCTTAACGCAGCTTCAGCGGTTGGCTTTGGGGCCCGGTATCTCGCTATACGGACTATGGAAGATGGTCGGGAATTGACTCTTGCCATAGTTCACACAGGCCTTGACCCCCCGTCTTAGGTCAGAAGTTCAAGTTCAAGTTCAAGTTCACCTCATAATTATGTTAATTAGGCATATTAATAAATTGCCCTATTTCAACCCAAGCCCTGTGTGTGGTCTCTTCATTTCGCGGGTTGGGCGGCAATGAATACTTTTCAAGTTATTCCTGGCCTTTAAGAGTAGATTTCTGTGTTGGAGACTACAGCAGGAAATAGTCTGTGATGTAAAAGGCAGGAAGGGCCAGCAGTGTGAGTGGAGACTGAGACATGGGCCCCTAAGGGCCCCTCCCTAAACTGCAAACTCCAGGATTCATAGGATGTTGAAAGTGGAATAATAGCAATATAACAGTCTAGTGTGGAAATGGCCATGGTTTCAAACCTGTAACTTGAAGAGAGACTAGAATTCAGAAAACTTAATTTTTTGGACTGCAGCTCTGTCCCCACACCATGACATGGTTACTTACCATGTTACCTGTGACATTTTGGGAGCTGCATTCCCAAAATAAGTTTTACCAGCTTTGATTGGACTGACCCCATAATTATGCTTCATGTTATACTTTCACAGCATGTGCCCTAATATCTCAAACAGTGACAACATTATTATTTATGTCAGCCAGATTTGAAATTAAAGGGTTTAAATCTTTTGATTTAAACAATTGTTCCAATAAGAACATAGACAGCAATCTTGGTTCATGAAAATCAATGACACATTGACCATGTTTCAAGAGGAAGTGAATGCACCCAACAATGCATTTGATTCTGTCAGCAGAGAAAAACAAGCATGCTGGGTTTTGGTATGATACCACCATTTTAAATTACTGCTATTGGGAAAATATTATCTAGACATTCTTTACTTGCTAGAAGATACCAGCATGTAAAATTTGACTTGTCTCCATCCTGCTGATTTGCCAGCATGATGGATATAACAATGACTCACAATGTTTTGCTTTTGCCATTGGGATGCATTTTTGGAGACATATAGACAGCTCAGAAAGCAGTCTTGACAAAAGTTTTTTTTCCTCAAACAAAAGTGGATCCCAAACAAACAAACCAACAAAGATAGTGGCCACTAGAGAGCAACAAGGCCAAGTTTGAATGAGGTATTATTTTATTCCAAACCCCGGCTTCTCTTCTGAATTTCCAGCAGAGCACCCTGGTATGTGCTACTATTGAAGAGAACAAGTGTAACATAAAGCAAGAAGAAAAAAACACACAAAAAGAAGGGTTATTTCAGGAACAGGTTGAATTGAGTGGATTTGGCATCTGATTTTTCAACAGGCAGAGCAGTGTAAAATACCCTGCTAGTTTGTTTCCTTAGAAAGTTTTCAGTGCATACCTGCCTTTAAATAAAGCACAATTAATTGATCATCTTCTACTAATTAACAGTAGGAGAAGAGCTAAGTGAATTTTTGGGGGATGAATTGACTGGATATTTTTTTATATTACATACTGTGGATTTTGCTTGACACTTAGAGACAAATCCTGAAAAGAAAAGTTATATTTCCATTATTTTGTAAAGTTGTCAGTGGCAATAAATATTAGAATAAAGGTGTAACTTAAGTTACAAAATATATTTTCGTTCTTTAGATTTAATGGGAAATATACAATTCAGTGGGGAAGAACAGATTGGGAAAGTGAAATGGTGATAAAGAATAGATCAAGAAATGGAAACACAAGAAGCAAAAAAACTCAATACAGCTGAGATAAGAACAAGTTAATTTACACAATTAGATTAATATGGTTAGTGGATCATTGGTCTTATTTTTTGTTAACATTGTCCAGTTTAGATGTATACACTTCATTGAAAGCAATGGAGCAGGTTTTGATCATATTAATAGCTGGAACAGGGATACTCCTCCAAACAGACTGCAACAAGACACAAATAATCAATTTCACCTCTTCATGATAGGATCCCAATCTGGATTGGGTCCCCTGTACTTATGTTATAATAAAGAAGAAGAAAAGGAAAAGTGGCTAGCAACATCTTTAAAGTAATCTTCAAAGGTCATTCCACCACTTAATATACACAATATGCCCTCTGTTTCCCTTTATTTTTAATCATATTCTTGGAATCCTCTTAGGCTATTCTTATACTGTTTCTGTAAGACTCTCTTGTTTTCCCTTTCTGTCTTGATATTCCTGCTACTCCATACTTCTTTGTTGTTGCTATTGACCATCAAGCTGATCTCAACCTATGGCAACCCTATGGATGAGAGACCTCTAAGTCACTCTGTCATCAACAGCTCAGCTCAGGTCTTGCACTTTCAGGGTTGTGTCTTTCTTGATTGAGTCTATCTAACTATAATGCCATCTTCCTCTTTTCCTACTGCTTTGTAATTTATCAAGCATTATTGTCTTTTCTAGTGAGTCATATCTTCTCATGATATGGCCAAGGTACAAAAAAAGCCTCAGTTTAGTCATCTTGGCTTCTAGGGAGAGTTCAGGCTTGATTTGATCTAGAACCCATTCATTTGCCTTTTTAATAGCCCAGGGTATCTGTAGAACTATCCTCCAACACCACATTTCAAATAAGTTGATTTTCTTCCTATCAATTTTCTTCTCTGTCCACATGTCTTTGGTGCGCTGTTATTTCATGATAGCCATCTGCATGGGTGGTAAAAGTGAAGAGCCCATAAATCAGGAGGAGAAGAAGAGAATATCTCACTGTACTCTGAGATGAACCATTGTCAGAAACTGGAGGGGATAAGCCAGACAGAGCCTGGTGTCACAGGTATAGGATCTAGAAGGAGAATAATAGTCCTGACATCTATGGCTCCTTGTAGAATTAGATTTCAAGGAGTATTAGGAAGGAGCAGATATAATTCATTGTATTCTGAATTCTGCCTGATTGTCCATCTCTTCTGCATTACTTTTGTTCATTCCTTTAGTGGTTATTTAAATTTCCTTTAAATTTCCCTTTCAAGGTGGCCTACAAATAGTACAACAATAAAAATAGTGAAACAATGGATGAAACAATAAAAAATAGCATTCAAATAGTACAAGCAGGCAAATTAATGAAATAAAGATAGAAGGAACAGATAAAATAATTAAAAAAGAATACTGCAAAAACATCCAAATGACAGCTGGAATAAACATATACTTAGTAATTTCCTAAAGGTCAAAACAAAGATGGCACAAAATATCTCCAGATGGGTATCCAAGCGATGCAAAGACACCACAGAAAGGCTTTTTCCATGGTCTTTGTTCACCTAGTAGCTTTCACTGGAGCTGTGCAGAGTCAGGCTACAGATGTTGATGGTCAGAACCAGGGAGTTACATATGAGTAATTCCCTCAGATATCCTGATTCCCAAACATTTAGTGGTCTCTCATTCATAGGGTCACCATAAGTCGAAGTTGACTTGACAGCAGTTAACAACAACAAGACTTTTAAGTGACAATTTTTAGAGAGGGCACGTTACTTCTCTCTGGATATCATGGAGAGAGGAAGAATGTGACAAATATGGTTTTCCAGGGAGCAAGATATGCTACAATGCCATATTTTAGTTCAGCTCTGCTTATTTAATAGGTTTTCCCATTTACCAAACCTTTTCACCCGCACCAAACAGCGCTATGTGAAAGAGAGTTTTTCAGAAACTATTCTCTGCTGAATCACCTCTCAGGGTCAAGCTGTACCATTACAGTGAGCTATTAAATGTACACAGTCTTATACTGATGAAAGGAAAGTTTAAAATATCCTCTCCTTACTAGTCCTGTTCAGATGGGCTAAATTACAGCTCATTCCCAAATCTAGCTTGGCAAAGTTTAGAAGGTACTGTATCATTTTGTGATTATAGTACATTAATTGCATAGTTTCAGTTTTAGTGAAAAGTGACTGCACACACACACACACACACACACACACACACTTTTCTGAAATCCCCAGAGGATAAGGGTATGTTCATTACATTGAAACAGGGACACGTGTAAAGAATATGTAATCCGCTCAGTTTTGTCCTTGTGCGCGCACGTGTGTGTGTATGAGTGTTTCTCCTCACAATAGTTCATGGATATATAGGATTTTGTCTGAAGAAAAAGATAGTACAGTTGCAGTTATTTAGATTACACAAGAAGATAAGCAGCCAAATCTTTCAAATGCTTTGGTGATAAATAACTAATCCTAAATGAATCCAATCCTTCCACGATTTTCAAAAGATGAAAAATAATCACCCTCCTGGAGTAAAAGAACACTGTAGAGCTGTTTTCTCATAAAGCAAGTGACATCTAGCCCACATAGTTTTGCAGTTTGTTTACTTGTGGCTTCATTAAAATTGCATGCTGATCCAATGACTGGATTTTGTAAATGGCTCCACAGAGGGGCAATCATTGCCAAGGCATGAATGCCATGATCCATTTTCCCTGATTATTGCTTTGTAACCATTTCTAAATTGACGGCTCCTGCTGTACAAGGGTTCATTTATTTTGCATTGGTGTTTGAATAAAGAATCACTGAGCAAGCATAACAGCTGAACATTAATAACGAGCACCACTAATCTTAAACATACACTAATGGTATGTTAAGGGACCATTGTGGCCTATTTGGATCTTTTGATTTTGCAAATCTAAAAGTCTACTGCATGCTAAACCAGAAAAGAGAAGATTTTTTTATTCCATGCGGGGCAAGGCAAAAGCAATATTGGCACTTTTTTAAAACAACAACAACAATGTTTTCACTCCAGCAGTACCACCAGATTTAAGGAAGTAGAATATTAAGCTATTTATTTAGCACTATCAGTGCAAAAAGAACAGGCATGGCAGATACCTAAGCCAGCAAAGATAAACAGGGAAGAGCATGTAATTATTTCAATCACATATTTTTAGAGTATATCTACATTATGTATCTAAAACAGTTTGATACCACTTTATAGGTTGTGACTCCATCCTAGGGGATCCTGGGATATGCAGTTTTTTGAGGTACCATATCATTAACCTCTATACCTTATTGAAAATTGGATATATACACATTGCGCAATTGTAGTAATTTGATAACACTTCAGCTGCTTCATCCTGTGGAATCCTGGGATTTGTAGTTAGAACTTAGAGTTCTGTGGCACCAAAAAGCTCTAACACAGTAATTTGGGGGAGAACATTCAGGAATTCTAAGTACCTGAACAAACATCAAAACCAACTATTCAACAAAATGGAGCCATGGCACTTAAAATAGTACTGGTCTGTAGAGTTTAGAAATACCCACAGATACGATAGTTTATGGGGTTAGTGATATGGTGCAAAGGCTTTCTGGGAAAAGTAAGTTTTACAGAGGGATTTAAGCGAAATAAGGGAACAGCTACAGGAAACAATTCTGAAAAAAAGTTTCAAACAGAAGAATAGTGAGCATAAAAAGGTGGAATCATTTCCCGGAACTGGAAGAAACCTTTTGATAGTTGAGGCTGACAAATGAAGGGCACAAGAATGGAAATGTCTGGACAGAAGTGCAGAGAGATAAGGAGAGGCAGGGCCACAGGGTTTACAGAGAATGAAATGGACCTTGGCCATTTTCACACTAGCCTGTTATAGCGCGATGATTCCACTTTCAACATCCTCTGGAATCCTGAGGTTTGCAGTTTCGGGAGGGGCCGGCTCCTGAAACTGCAAACCCCAGGATTCCAGAGGATGTTGAAAGTGGAATCATTGTGCTATAACAGGCTAGTGTGGAAATGGCCCTTGTCTCCTTATGGAGGCTCACTGAGTAGTGACTGTATCAAAAGGGCTCTTCTTGTCCTTTTAAAGCTGCCTTCCACCAAACAGGATTTTTTTTCCCTCACATGCATTACAAAGGGGATAATACAACTCTTGCCTGGGAAGGGTGAGAGATCAGCACATCTGGAAACTGTCAGATTGGGAAGGCTATCCTAGTGCATGGGATCTCATCTTACTACTTGACATCAGATGTTTCTGCATATCTACAAAATCTGGAAAACTTTAGAAAGGGGTAAAAATGTTTGAAATTGATGTGAAGATTAAATAAAAACACCTTAAGAGATAATTTCTGACAATTTTCTACTGTATTTTATATAATATATCCAACCAAACGTCCTGAGAGAATATTTTGTTCTGCAAAAGCAAGAATGTTCTAAGTTTTACTAAAGTTGAAGTAAATATTCACTGATGTATGTTTCTATGAACACATTGTCCTGGATCCTAATGTTAGTCCCAAGTGCCACAGACCTACTGAATCCGCAGAATTTAGCTCTGTCTTGACTCACTGTTCAACAACTGATTCAATGGGTCAATTCTAGACAAGAGTAACCTGTAGAATACAGACCATTAAGATGGGTTTAATTTTAGTTGCCCCACAAAATTGCAGTAAAAAGTTGAAGAATTACCACAAACCTACCTTATTAAGCGATAAGAAAGCTGGTTATGAATAAAAAAGTGCCAGATATTACAAATCAGTTTTTGAAATGTGTTTACTTGATGTAAAATAATGTATGTTGCTTTGTTGTTAACCTGGAGTCGGGGGAGCGGAATCAGTAACTGTTGCAGGAACTGAAAAAAGTTTCAGGAAGTTAGCGTGCATACTAAAGAAACCTACATGCATTCTGCAATAATGCAACAAGAACATTTATGCCACCTACACATCTTGTCTATTGAAAGTGAACTTGCAAGGGAAAAAAAATATTCTCAGGGTTAATTCATTTGGCAATGAAAAAGATTTGAAAAAAAAAATAAAGCTGTTAAGTTAGTTGGTCTATTATTTGTAGTCACATAGGTCCACTGGAATTAAAAACAAAAACAAAGCGCTGTCCACAAAGGACCACAAAGTTACAAAATAGCTTGCAAAAGTGTAGAACTCTCAAGCTGGGTGCTATCCTTAACAACAACACAACAACAACAACAACAACAACAACAAAGGCAGACATTTTCCAGAGCTGTTGAATATGTAATGCTAATTTGAGAATTAAAACAAACTCTTTTCAGGGCTTATGAATTTACATATGGGATAAGGGAGCGTGGTATAGGAAAGGGCCATGTTTCAAGTGTGTACTGTCCCTCCCCAAATGAGGCTTAGGCTCTGAGTCTGATAATGTCTCCTGCCTGAAGACAATGCTGAAAATATATTTGGTGAAGAGACACTGAGTAATAGCAAAATTGCTAGTGGATTGAAAGGAGAGGGCCTAACAGTCTTTACTTTCCCAGATGAGAAAATAGAAGAGATGGAGAAAAGAAAGCCTGGTGAGAGTTGGAAGGAAAGCTGAGAAGAAGAGTGAGAGGAGTAGATCCAACCAAAGCTTGTGCTTAATTTTGGTATGCCCCATATTGTGTGTGCTGCATAAGGATTTATTTTTCCATGTTTGCAGTATTTTTATAGCTGCATTCGACTTTAATCTCTCTCCTGTTGAGCCCAATCTTACGAAAAAGTGGTGAACAAGCAGGAGCATGATGATTATGAATAGTACAGCACTTTAGATTTCCAAATGAGCTATACCTGGCTTGTGTTTATCATTGCAACAAAATGGAAAAACAAAACAGAAAGCCAGAAACTGTTCTCCCTAAACTCGACACAGAAGTGTGAGTTGAGAACAGGCATTTCTCAAAGCAAATTTTACTATATGGACCTTACATGCTTACTCAAGCAGTCAGACACCTACTCATTACATAGATTATATTATTTACATTTATAGGGCAAACTTCAGTTGAAGTCAGAGTCCTATTTGTGGTGACTGCAACAAGCTTCATTCATTTAAATATAGTGTGGCAAGTATTGTAAAGATCAGGGATGGGCCAAGTACAGTGATCCAGATGATGTCAGACTGCAATTCCCAGAATTACTCACCATTAGCTACGCTGGCTAGGGCTCATGGGAGTACTGGTATAATGATGTATAGAGAGCCACATGTAGTCCACCCTGATATAGATTATAATGATTATATAGTGTCTATATGTCCTCTAGGTTGACACTATATAATCATGGAAGTGTGGAAGTTATATCTGATACACAGTGGGCCTCAATATCTGCTTAGGTTTGGTCTCAGCACTGTCCCTTGGCTCTAGCAGCTAATGTGTAGCCCTCTCTCCATTCCAACTGCCACTGCTCTGGCCTCTGAGGGAGAAAAAAGCAACCAGCAGCCCTTTTCACACACCATTCGTGTTGCGAAATGGCCTCAGGAGCTTCGCACAATTGTGAGGACCATTTCACATGAGTTCCTCGCAATCGCGCAATGCTCCCTAGGCTAGTAGGCAATGGTCATGCATTATATCATTTTTGGCTTGTTGCCAAAAATGATGTGCGATCATGCATCCCTCCCAGGTACCACATGCACTTACCTTGCGTGTGGAGGCTCCAGAGATGCAGCCCTTGCACTTCCTCCCCCAGCACAGCCTGGGAAAGTACCCGGCTACGCTGTGGAAGGAAGGGACGGAGCATTCACGCTTCCTTCTGGCCAGCATGGAGCTGGTGTGGAGGAGAAGCAGAGAGGATACAAGTGCCTCTCGGAAGAGGCTTCTAGCATTATCCCCTCGCGACAGCGCTGGAAAAAGATAAGGGCCAGCATCTGCTAGACTTAATACACACATACACACAGCCCTCCCCCTTTCCTTGTGTGTTCTATGTTATTTAGACTGTAAGCCTGAGGACAAGGAACTAGGAAATTAATGACTTGTAAAACACTCTGGGAGACCTTTTGGCTGAATGGGGAGTATAAATAAATAAATTGGTATGGCTATCCTTCTTATCTATATTTAGTAATTTTAAATGATTTTAAAATCTAGCAAAATATTCTTTCAACATTTTAGTATTAACAAATTTTCTCTGATGCGATATGGTTACATCATTCTTATCGGATATTGAAATATCTGTCAAACTGTATTTCGGAGAAACTCTTACAGGGACAGCTGTAAGACGGCCGCTACTCACCCCGCATATTGCAAACCAACTTTTTCCTTTCCACAAAATCACTCTTCCAAGTGATTTCAGGTGGTTGAAACAAACTTAGCTTTACTCAAATCACATCCATATATCAGCTCCCTTCTCACCGCTCATATTGCTTGAAAAATGTCTTACATATTTCTAAAGAGTAACTTGGATCCAGACACAACCATACTTAGGCAATTTCTGCACTACACTATTATAGTGCTATTATTCCACTTTCAACATCTATGGAATCCTGGGGTTTGCAGTTCAGGGAGGGGCATTTAGAATTCTCAGTAAACTACAAACCCCAGAATTCCACAGGATGTTGAAAGTGGAATAATAGCGCTATAACAGTGTAGTGCAGAAACAGCCTTAGACTAGATTATGATGTTAGTACAGTGACAATAAAAAAAATTATGCACCAAGGTAATTACAAAAATTCCACGGTTTGACCATGATAGCCTTCAGGAATCAAAATCAGTCCTTTTCTAAATATCCAACAGAGTCAACCAATTAACCAATTTCATGTCTACTGGAATAAAACAAATTTATTTTACATTAAATTAAATTTACATCCTGCAAATCATTATCTTCATTATCATCATCCCCATCTTTATTTATATCCTGCTTTTTCCCCACACTCTGGAGTCAAGGCACTTAGCCATTAAAACAAATACATTTAAAACATACAAAAAGTCAACATTAAATAGAGTTAAACCATCAGTAACATGAAAAACTATTTAAAACATTCAAATTAAATTATTAAAAAGCTGCTGTAAAACAGTAAGTAAAACAGTTGAAGTAAAACAGTGCAGCAAATAATGAGTATGTAACATTCAAAGGAAGAGCAAAATTAAATACAATCCTGGTTGCATCAAGTCAGGGAACAGTTCAAATGAGGTGAATAAGTAATTAAGTAGGTCTACGTGGGTGAGTTTGGTAAGCCTCCCTCTATAAAAGGATCAGCAAATGTGAGTGTGGTCTTTACCATATGGCTGTGTGGAAACATAATTATGCCAAAACGCATCTCTGAATATCTCAGAAATACTGTTGTTGATGTTCATAACTCTAGAAATTGTCATAAAAACATTTCTAATCCAATCACCAATCCATATTCAAATAAATATTTTACAAACCAAGAATGTTCAGGACCACAATCCCTCTACCCAGGACCAGTCATCCAATTAAAATTTTGTCAAGAACATATTGGCACATCCAGAATGTCAGGAAGAACCTCAGAGTAACATTCAAGGATATGTAGACCACTCTTGCCTTGACTAATGACTCAATGATCAGGAAAAGACTGAAAAAGGATGATATTCATGGTGGGAGAGTCAAGCGGAAACTATTGCTCTTTAAAAAGAAATTTGCTGCCTGTTTGAAGCTTGCTGAAACTCACAGAGATTATCCCTGAGCCTTCCGAAACAATATTATCTGGACAGGTGAACCAAATGTAGAACATTTTGGTCTCAGTGATAAACATTATATTTAGTGAAAAACAAATACTGAACTGGAACATCATACCAACTTTCTCCCAGATCGTTGAAATGCCGTGGTTTGCAGCTGCTTTACTGTCTCAGAACCTGGACGGATTGCCATCTTCAACATAACCGTGAATTATAAGGCTCCGAGAACACAATGTTATACAAAAATCTATTAATGGTGATAGGCAATCAACAGACAACATTGTATACCCCCCAACTTAGATATAACAATAGCAAGAAATTGATGGTATGTCCACTCCGAGTGTTACGGGCCTGCACAGCTCCCATGACTGATATGGTTTAATTGTGAAATATTATTTAATTGGCAACCACATTAATTGGCATTAATATGAAATGGAACCGGAGAAGACTGAACAGTCAAACTGAGCAGAGGAAAATTACTGACTTGAACATGTGTGACTGCAAAGCAGGTCAACAGACCCGTTCTAGGCATAGCCAAAGTCTTTGGCCCTTTTCGCACCTTACCTTTTCACGTTGCTGGGTTGAGGTTTTTGCATGAGAAGGCTTGGGAGGAATGCTCTTGCAAGCCTCCTGCTTCAGCTCCGCAGCTCCTTCCTGCTCACACCCCGCCCGTGCCCTACCCCTTCCTTCCGCAGTGCAGCCTGGGAGTTGGAGGCTGCGCTGGGGCAGGAAGAGTGACCGCACGGCTCAGGAGGCTTCACACGGCAGGTGAGTATGCCCCTGGCCCCTGAGCGATGTGCGAGCACGCACAATTTTCGGCTTTGAGCTGAAAATGAAAAGGTGTGTGCCCGCTTCGCATCAGGCTCTTGAGCGTCACGTAAATGTGAGTGCGTCATGCAGACTGCTCCTCGCATTTACAGGATGCTCAAGGGGCCCTCTCGCTTCCAAAACGCCGTCCGAAAAGGGCCTTTGTCAGGCAGATTATCAGGCAGCTGTGGTGATAATAGGCATAAGCTGAAGCTGGAACATCTCTGAGCATACAATAGTCAAAGGAAATTTCCCACCAAAACAATTATTGTTTCAACCATGTTCCCTTACACCTGGATGTTTCTCTGCAATGTCCTCCAAATCTCTCCACAATACAGAGCTATTATGACGGCCATTACCTCTTTGTCACCTAAACACTAAGACTGTTAACTCCCTCCAGAACCCACTGTCTGTGTTGCAACTCCTGTTGTCCACTCAGCTGGCAGAACCATTCACACACATACTCTCCATTTTGAGCAGTCAGACACAGTACTTTGCTTGCTTGTTGCCACGCTGTGACTCTGATTTCCAAATAAGCACTGTCCTTAGGCGTTTGCGTAAGCCACATCTTTCTTGCTTTCCAGATTGGTAATTACCACCCAAACACTAAAATTCCTTTATCCACAACTTTCCTTCCTTTACCGTTCAGCTAGCTCTTGCATGAATGTGTGAGTGCTTGAATCTTTTGAAATGCATGAGTTTCAATAAATTTGTTTCAATAAAACAAATTTTACCTTATTTTGGAATCTCTGGCTTGTTCTTTCATATGAGACTCCATAAGCATTGGTGGAAAGATATTGGTAAGTTACCCTCCACTCTTGTTGGCCTCTTAATTTTGAGCTAATTAATTCCCCACTGTCACATGGAGGTACTGGCATCATGGATGGACCACAGAGTCATCCACATTTTGGGGTAAGACACAGGATCTTTAAGCGACATATTTCAAGCATATTGGTCTTCATCAGCCCATTTTTTTTCTTCGGATGTATGTGGTATGGGTCATCCTTTCTTATTCTGTCCCAACAACTGCTTGAATATAAGCCATATAATGAATATATTTTCTACAGTAAAAACCTTTTGATTATCACTCAGTCTGGTTACTTACTATTTCAACACTCATCTTGAGTCAAACAGAAATTATCCCATTTTTAGGTTCCAATGAAAGATACTATAATTATATAGATGGAATTACCTTTAGGTTACCTTTAATCTAAAGGTTCACACACACTTTTTTATGCAAAGATATTGACAGTTGAATCAGTCATCGATATGAAATGCTGAAAACACCTCATGTTCGTGCGTCCTTTGTCTAAGTAAGTTATCTATTGTTCTTTATCTAGGATTATGTGGTTGAATGAAGAGTTAATAATATTTTAGGCTGGAAATAAGTCACAATCCTAAGGGATTCACAAGCTTTTTCTCACTGCTGTGGGTTGGCTCTCAGATATGTGGATCACACTCCTATATTTAGAGCATAGTGTACTGTGCACTAGTTAGAAGAGTTTTGATGGGAGATGCCATCTGGATAATAAAAAGAAAATGGATGCTTAATATACTGTGGTTTACCAATTGGTTGCTGTCAGGCAGAGAAGTATCTGGCTTGGCCAGGCTGTTTTAATTGGATGATAGAAAAAGACACAGAGAAATCAGCTTTCAAAAATATTTTTTTCAACTTATTGAAGACTGTCAAAAGTTTTAAAGCCAAAAATAAGTTCAGGAAAAGAGAAAGATTCTTCCCCACTTCCACCCCACCCCCTCTCAAGTGGAGAGAAATAATTAATTTCACATGCAGTCGATTTTTGATTAACATTCACCAGGGCAGAATGCAGGCTTATCTTGTAAGAATCAACTTTCTTTTTAACTTCCTCTAAGTGGAAAAAAAGAAAGAAAAAGAACTACTTGCATGAGAGAAACAAACCAAAATAGCAGCCAAGCACTTCTTTCTGTCTGCTTGAAGATGGTTTGGGTTTATTACTTGTTACACCTTTGAAGTCAGGTTCTTGGCAGGAAGCAGATTTTTGATTCTTCATTCCCAGGAATAGAACAATCTTTCTTTCCAATAAATCTGTTGAGCCTCTTCTTTCTCCTAGGTAGATATTTATACTCTTCTTCAATAGAAGGAGTGAAAAAAAAATTACTAGTGCCTATTTAAAAACTGTGCTAGATATCAGGACCTGGATGTATCACCACAAGATAATTAAAGTTTATACAGGTTTTTTTTGTTTTTATCATAGTAAACTTTTTCTACTGCTTGGCCTTGGGCCGAAAAACAAGACACAAGATGTTGGGGTGAGAGCATCTGATGTTACAGTGTTATTAATACTCCCACAAGGTGTGGGGAAGAAAAACTATTGGAATATTTTTCTGATCTTGTGATCTCATTGGTGCAGTGAAGGCTGTGAAAGATACGTATGGCTAAATGGTTTCTATGTGCTTCATGTTCGTGAGGGGCTTTCTTCTCTTTCATTTGATTTAAGCCTTTTCTGCATCTTACCTTTTCGCGGAGGTGGGGGGTGGCGTTCGCGCGAGCAGCCTCTTGCGCAAGGTGCTCACTTCATTTCTCCTTCCTTACCACAGCTGGTTTGCCGGTTGCGCTAGCGCCGTGTGAACGCCCCACCCCTTCCTACCGCAGCGCAACCTGGGAATTGTAGGCTAGCGCTGAGGCAGGAAGCGCGACCGGTCTGGCTTCCGATGTACCGCAGCGCAGGTAAGTATGTGCGGGCCCCGGGAGCCTTGAGCAACTGCGCACCATTTTCGGCTTGAAGCCGAAAATGAAAAGGTGCGTGTGCAGTTTGCGTTAGGCTCGTGAGGGTCACGTAAATGGGAGTGCGTCGTATGGACCGCCACTCCCATTTACGCAACGCTCAAGGGGCCCTCTCGCAAAAGAAACTGCGTGTGAAAAGGGCCATAGACTGGAAGATTATCTCCTCCTACTTTTCCCTTAAGAGAATTTTCATGAGAAACTTTATCCGAGAAGAAATTTGCAGTTCAAAATATAGAATCTTGGGATGTTTTCATACTGAACAAATACAACACTACCATTCCAGGTTAACTGTCATGGTTCCATCTTGTAGAATCCTGGGATTTGCTGTTTTAGGGAGGGGTAGTTAGGATTCCCAACCAGAAAGCTCTGATGCGTCACCAAACTGCAAGACTAAGGATTCCATAGGATGATGCCATGGCTGGTAAAATGCAGTCAAAGTGCTATAACTCTGTACTGTGAAAGGGCCATAGGAATTCCAAATGGCTTCCAATGATTCCAAATGGAGACTCTTGGAAACAATGCTATCCAATATAGTATGGAAGGGCACCAGTAAAACAATCCAGTATTTGATGGCTAGAATGTTTAAAGCTAAACTGTCTTTTTTTTTTTTTTTTCATGTGGGTACTCAGTGTTAAGACAGACAGCACTGGAGATGGAAGTGACAGTGAAGTAGGAACAGAAAAACAAGGAAGAAGAAAGTAAGAAAAATGGAATACAGTGTGTACGTTTTAATATCTCCCAGTAAGTCAGGAGCTTTCAAAGTGGCCATCGTACAGAAATGAGACAGTACGTTACATCCATCCTGCCATAAAAGAAAGGGGCTCTTGGGATACTCATTCAGTCCACAAAAAACAGAATCTTTCTCTCAGCTGAGATATCTATATTGCTGCACAAAGCTTTCACGTTTGTCTGCTCGTGCTTTCCATGTATAGGAGCAATCTTGCATGCTGCATGATTTTAAAAATAAAAATACATGGCAGCAGCCATTTTGAACACGGCCTATCCATAAGTCTTTCAGAAAGATGTGCAGTTTTCTTACAAAGTCTTAAGTAAACAGAAAAACAAAAATAACATTTTCTTCAGCCACTGGTTTCATAAATAGTCTTCCCCCAATTAGTTTGTCATTCTGCCTCCGAGGTATTCTTACAGTTTTTTTAATTTCCTGTTGATGAGTCTTATTGTGTTGTTGTACTCAGATGGAAGCACTGGTTTAGCAAGAAATTAACCGCTGGCTTGGATTCATTTTAGGCTATTAGGTACAGATTCAGGCAGCACCAAACACACTTCAGCTGATATTATTTTAAATACGTGGCTAGCAATAACATCTTTCCCCCTTTCTTTTCCTTTTAATTCAAACATCTCCACAGGGACATAACGTTAGCTTGTGTTGGTAGGAGGACTTGTAAGTGTATGTCTCCTACTTGGGGCTGTCAGGTGAAATAAGGGGAACAGGGCTCTTGTCCCTTTAGTGGTTGTATAGAAGAGGAAATTTCAGCAGGCTTTGTATGTCACACACTGAAGTCCCGTTCCAAGCTGGATTTCAATGCTTGTAGTTTATGTTATCAAAACATTACATATTTGAACCAATAAAAATTTTTTTAATGAATGTTACAACCATGCAAAGGGAGCCAATCTGAATGGAGTTCACAGTGAAGAACAAAGGCCATTTCTTCACTACCCTGTTATAGTGCTATAATTCCACTTTCAACATCCTGTGGAATTCTGGGGTTTGTAGCTTACTGAGGCCAAAGAAGCCTTTGGCTGAGTATTTTAATGCCCCTCCCTAAACTGCAAAACTAGGATTCCATAGGCTATTGGAAGCGGAATAATAGCACTGTTAACAGAGTAGTGTGGAAATGGCCAAAGTGTTAAATTCTCCTACCCAGCAATATTTCATAGCTGGAAACCAGAACACATGTAGCAAAGCAAGATCAGATTGTAGTCAAGATGGCAAAATATGTTAATAAAGAAGAACATGCAAGCCACAAGTTAAGAGAGGTTGAAATAATTTTCTTTTTGCGGAGCCTATTAGGAAGGGCAAGATTTCATCCCCTCTTCTCTCCACCCCTGAGTTAACTGAATGCAAATTACTTGAGTCTGCAACTTTTGAAGGAAGCTGAGGATGAGTGAGAAAAGTGGGAGGAGGAGAGAGAAACTGGGATATTTTTAAAGCAGCTGAAAAAGTGAGATGGCAGACTCAGAAGGGTCTGGCCAAATTGGGACAGGTGAAGGGTATGACCTGTATGCCAGAGCCCTGGTCTCTACTGTGTCCCCTATACTTACTGCAGATTATAACTACTACTATTTATTAACTTGAGGGATATGTTTATTGCATATCAACCCACTAGAGCCCCAATGTGATGTACAATAGGGAAAAAAAACATTTGAAACATTGAATATATAACTAAAACAATTCAAAATAAACTAATGTGCCTCTTTAAAACAGTTCTAAAACCACAGACAAAAATTGTTTAAAAAGCAAAAAACATTCAGAGCAGCCACCCCTGATTTAAGAAGGCCAAATAACAACAACAACAACAACAACAACAATAATAATAGCATGGCCTTTAATATTCCTTTGCTTTGCTATCCTCAGAACTGATAGTGTTACAGCCCTGTGCACCCCCCAAGATCAATATGGTTTAATTGGCAATATTATTTAATTGGCACTACATTCATTGGCATTGATATAAAATGGAAACTTGAGGTGACTGGAAGGTCAAGCTGAAAAGAGGAAGATTACAGACTGTAAACATGAGATTGCAAGGCAGGTCAGCCCTATCTCCTGCTAGGCAAAAACCATGTCAGGCAGATTGCGAGGCAACTCTAGAGACAATAGGCTTATGCTAAGAGCTGGACATATTGGAGCAGAAATGTCAGGGCCTCGGGTGTGGCTGCGCTGGCGGGCGCCGCGGAGGCCGACGCCGCGGCTACCTCCGATGAGGAGGAGGGAGGCTTGGGCCCTCCGGAGGCCGCAGCCGATGACAGGGACTGCGTGGTCACCGCGGAGGGCTCCGCCAGCGGCGGGGAGCGCCAGGACGCCACGGTGGTTGCCGATCCCGGTGGGGGTCTCCCCGGCGTGATGGAGGCCACCACCGCTGAAGAGGACTGTCCCGATGCTGCGGAGGCCGCCGGCCCGGCTCCCGTGCCGCTGGGCGTGGCGGGCAGAGACTCGTTGGAGGAGGCGGGCCCCGGGCCTGATCCCGGGGCACCGCCTACTCGTGAGACCGCTCCTGAGGAGGCTGAAGCCTCCGCCCCGCCACTGACGTTCCAGCAGCGGCGGCGGCTCAAGGAGGCCAGCCGCCGGTCCCGACGGCTGCAGGAGAAACACCTGGGGGCTGGGAGCTCCCAGCTGTAGCGCAGCTGTGAGTCCCAGCCACGTGCTCGGGCCGGATTGGCTGCTGGCTACTCAAGGGGTCTTCTTAAGGCTGGCGCGGGGCTGGGAGAGGCACGGAACAACAACCGTCAGCTTTCCGCGCGTCTGTCGCCCGTGCCCTGTTCCAGTCCGGCCCGTGTCTGTGTCTTGCTGCCCGGCTCTTCCAAGACCCTCCCTTGCGTTAAGGTGAAGTAACCACTTTGTGTTTCGGGTGAGGCAACCCGCCGTTATTTTCTGTTGAAGCCTGCTGTCAAGGTAAACCTTAGTTCAAATCGCTGGTGTCCGGCAGCGCCTCTGTTATAGACTGTAATAAACGCTGCTTGTGACCAACACCGGACCGGTTCCTGCTTGACCTCGGCCCGTGCTGACAAGAAAAGGGAAATTCTCCCTGAACTGTGATTGTTTTAACTCTGATCCCTCATACCTGGATGTTTCCCTGCTTTGTCTTCCCAACCTCTCCACAATACAGGGCTATTATGATAGCCATTGCCCCTTTGTCACCTAAACACTAAAACCATTAGCTCTGTCCAGACCTCAATGTTTGTGTTGAAGCTCCCATTGTCTGCTTGGCTTGTAGAGCAATTCACACCCATAGTTTTTGGGTATAAGAACCCTCAATTTCGAGCAGTGTCTTGCAGTCTCTCAACTTCCTGAACACCATGCTGTCTGTTTGATTCCTGAACAAGAACTGTCCTTAAGTGCCTACCTAAGTCATATCACAGCTTTCTTTACTTTTCTCCGGACCAGTAATTATCATCTGAACCTTAAATGTCCTTTACCCACAACTTTTTCCCCTTTGCCTTTGGTTTGGCCTTGTGTGAGTGTGTGAGTGTTTGGATCTTTTGCATGCATGTGTGATTCTTTCAGTAAAATACATTTTTAGTTTACATTTTGAATTCTTTGGTTGGTTCTTTCCTGCATGACTCCATAAACATTGGTAGAAAGATCTTGTTAAGTTACCCCTTCCCCTTGCAGGCCTTCCAATTTTAAGCCAATTAATTTTCCATTGTCACGTGGAGGTACTGGTATCACGGGTGGACCCCTGAGTCATCCACATTTTGGAGCAACAATGGAGCCAGCCTGATTTCCCTTGCAAGGGAGTTCCACCATCAGGGTGCTGCTAAAGAGGAAACCCTGTCATTTGTACCCACCAGCCTAGCCTCACAGAATGGTAGGTCATGCAAGAGGGCCTCCACTGAGGATCTATGATTTCAAGTTCAGACAGGAAGAGACAGACTTTTACATATGTTGGGCTCAAGTTATTTATTACACTTACTTCTTGGAGGGAATGTGTGGTTTGACCCTGCTTTCACAGAATATTTGGCAATATTTAACCACAGTAAATATCTGACAGTTCATGTTATCAACAGGCTCGTGCTGTATGCTCTAATATTTCACAGAAGAAAACTAGAAGATATGTGGCCAAGCAACATCAGAGTGTCATCAATATGGCAAAAGTTATTAATGAGGAAAAACAAACAAGCTAGGAGAGGATGGAATAGAATTGCAGAACCACAGAATCCTGGAGTTGGAAGGGACCACAAAGGCCATCTAGTCCAAGTCCTTTTCATGCAGGAATACACAAATAAATCACTTCTGAAGGATGCCCATCCAACCTCTGTTAAAAAACTCCAAAGACAGAGAGCCAACACCCTCTGAGGCAATCCCTCCCAGTGTCAAACAGCTTTTACAGTAAAATGATTCTTCAAAATATTTAAGTGGAATCTGTTTTCTTGCAAATTGAATTAACTGGTTCATGTTTTGTTTTCTGCAGCAGCAGAAAAAAAAATAGTTTGCTTTTGCCAGATTCCTATTGAGAAGGATAAGATGGCACCACTCCTCTTGAACTCCCTGCTGCATGCAAGCTCCTTTTGAACTTGAACTCAATTGTCATCAATTGAAGAAAACTGTGGACCAAGAGAGAAATTGGGAGGAGAAGAGACATTTCAAAAGCAACTTAATAAACAGGATGAGATAGGATCAATCAAGACTAACCCTGCCAAGGACAGTTGCAGGTTATGGCTTATGCTAGCCTATGTCATCTTGTATAATTGTGTGAAATTATAGACACAGCTCCCAAGATAAGAACACAGTTAACAGAAGGATTTTCACCAGCTAAACTTAGAAGTTCATGGTATGAGAAAGCAAAGCAGACCCAACCCAAGATGTTAACACTGCCTGATGTGGAGCTGGCAGGGTGGCCGTGCTCACCCCAGTCAAGACGTATAGAACTATAGCCAGTCAAGTTACTAATTTTTTTGTAGCAGAAAACCCCACAAATAGTTTTCTGTTCTCTTCCATTTCCTTCCTTTCCTCCAGTATTTACAGCTTGCAGTGTCTGCCTCACTGTGCCCAGCCTGGTGGGAAGATTCTGAAAGAGACCCAAATTCTCTGGAAAATATACAGTTTCTGCCCATTGCATTATTACAGCATGAAAACTAGCATTAATAATTTCAAAAGTGCTCTCAGAATAGAATGGAATGATCCAAGGGAAAGTGACACTGACAATGAGAGAGGCCCTCCGGTATCCAGTGCAAGAAATAGTCACATTCTCAGAGAATAATCTTTTCGATTCCAAGTTTTAAAAAAATGTTTGAAAAACGGTGTACCAAATCAGCAAGAATTTATGAAATAAAGTTTCTGTTGTATTAACTACATACTGAGGCCAACTTTATAACAGCAAATTGTAGGGAGGGAAATACAATCGTGTGGCTACTGCTCTGTATGGGAAGCCATTGGTATGCTTCTGTCAATTCTTACCACATGCCCTCAAACCACTGAGATGGTGGTGGTGCATTTCAAACAGAAGCCATTTCTCTGCTTGCTTTTGTGAATCTTGATGCTGTCTTTCCTGCTGCCTTCAGCCTGTGGCTAAGACAGAGAAAGGAAAGGAAAAAAATGGTTTGCAGGCAGGATCACTCCAGGCCAGGCTAGGGTATATAGTTCATTCTCTTGATACAAGAACATGAAAGCTCTTAATTCTATCTTTGTATTTTTCAAACTCTACTTGTTCTATAAGTACAGCTTTTGACAGATTTTACACAGTTCACTGTGTAAACTTATGTTTTACCTCAGAAGAGTCAAAACAATTGATGGTATAAAACATTCCATTTTGTGATCTATATTTTGAATTACCCTTTTAATAGGAGTCCCATTTCCTTTTCTTCTTCCAGATATTAGATATAAGTCTGAGGCAGATTTTCATAAAATACATTGTTTTTATTGAAATGATTTATAATAAGGAATAATTCAGCAATGGGTCACTAGAAGCAAGAGCACACACACATTTGCTTACTACTTTGCTTCAGAGTTTGCACAAGTTTCTTATTGTTTCCAAGATATTTTGAAGTGTTTCTCATTGACAAACATTCCATGTTATTCTCTGTGTTTTATTGTGGTAGTCCCAAATGCAGTCTATTCATACTTCAGTTTCATAGCCCTATATACACATGAAACAACTCAAAGGAACCTTCTTTTGAGTATGTCAGGATGAGATTTTATTTAGTTATTTCCTAATGTGAGAGCTAAGACTGAAATTTTATAGGCAGGGTAGGCAAGATGTGTCCCTGGAGCCGCACGTGGCCCCTTGGGATTTTTTGTGGCCCTTGACTTCTCCAGAACATTTTTTTTTTCCTAGAAAAAAGGATGAGTTGCTTCTTCTAGAGGTCTCTTGGAGTGGTGGTTGCAGCATCCACTACAATGCTACCCATTTCTCAAGGCTCATTTTTCAAATCTGGCTTTTCTCTCTCTCTCTCTTCTTTCTTTCTTTCTTTCTTTCTTTCTTTCTTTCTTTCTTTCTTTCTTTCTTCTGTCCTTCCTGCCTTCCTTCTTTCCTTCCTTCTTTCCCCCCACCGCTTTCTCTCTCATTGTAATTTGGACAATCTGGGGTGCCCCCAGAGAGTCATGGGAGCAGAAAATCAATTCCTAGACCCACTGCAATTGTCTGCTTCTGTTACGCAAGCTTATTTGTGAATAAACCCTATGATTACATTCAATAGGGTTCACTTCTGAATGGAAATATGTAGAGTAGCTCTGAAAGAAAGATGTGCCTCCCGGGCTCTATGGTGGGGAGATCCATAGATAGGTCCAGATGAGGGGTGCATAGTGTCAAAAGACATTGTACAACCATTCCAGTTTTAACTTTTTAAGAGATTTCCCGTGGTAACAAAAAAAGTGGAAGAAGCAGTGGAAAATGTGGGAGGGTTATAAATGGAAGAAGGCATATTCTGGATCTTCCATCTATCCATCCCTCTACCCACATTCTGTGAATGTGCCAAAGTGATTGTACAATAAAATATTGAGTCTGGAACCAATCTCTTCAAGAGGGGAGAAAGTGAATGGGAGTAGGGAACAAGCAGGTCATAACAGCCAGGAAAAAATGCTTTTGGGCTGACTCACAAAGGAAGTATGTGACCTGCTCATAATAGTGCTGCTTATCAGCTTTTTAATACATTTCACGTTTTGGCCGTCAAATACTAAAGGGCAAGACTTCCAGTATATAAATGAGAATAGCAGGCTAGTTTGTTGAGACAGATGGCAGGTGACAATTAAAGGGACGCAGATGGCATCTGAGACAAGTTTAAATAAGACAGACTGAGTACACAGAACTCGGAAAGAATCTAGCCTTCATTTCCCAGCTGGGATCTGAGAGGTACAAAAAGATATAACCAAGGTCATAAAAACTCATGTCTTTTACAATAGACCACTTGGTATCCTGCGGTGAGAAAAAGGCCGGTGAACATGAAGCCCTTTATTGGTTGGAAGCTCTGTATTCATACACAGACTCATATTCATTACAGGCATAGGATAATACAATGACTGCTCCTGCTTTGCTGTTGTGGAAATTGTTGAATTGCTCTTCTGATGTGTGGCATAAAAATATGTGCAGTTCCAGGTAACAAACAGCATGTTTAGTTACTTATCCATGCCAAGAATAGCTCCTTATCCTACATACATGCTCTCTATCTTCTGGTAAACCTGAAAATGCCTCTCCTCTCTAGTTCGTCTTTCTTTTTCCTCAACTAATTTTCAAAATATGATTTCATGCATTCATTAGAAAAGAGAAATAATTCTTTATTCCACAGTTTTGGGTTCTACATGGCTAATGAATATTTGCATGAAGTCTGTGAGGATTTGCATTTTAAAACAGTTAACTTAAAGATGACATAAATGTAGCAAAAACTGGGAGGAATGTCGGGGTGTTTGTGTGGGTGTTCATCCATCACCTGGCCTAAATCCGGCTAGTAATGCCAACCATCCCACTGAAGCAATGAAATTTATCTAAGAGCTGACTTACCATTAAGTGGTTGAATCAATCTGTCTCTGAGGCCCTTTCCGCACCTTACCTTTTTCTGGCACTGGTGTGTGGGGATCGCGTGAGCAGCCCCCGGCGAGAGGCTCTCGTGTCCGGGGTCCTTCAGCTCCACACCACCGGCCTGCTCGCATGAGAGCCCCGCCTCTTCCTTCCGCAGTGCAGCCTGGGGCAGGAAGCGCGACCATCATGGCTCTGGAGGCTCCGCACACCAGGTAAGTGTGTGCAGGGCCCAGGAGCAATGCACAATTGCACACCATTTTCGACTTCTAGCCAAAAATGAAAAGGTGCATGATTGGCGCCTGCCGGCCCCTGGAGGATCACACAATTGTGAGTGTGTCGTGCAGATCGCGCCTCACAATCATGCGACGCTCCAGGCCCTCTTTCACATGGAAATTGTGTGTACAGGACTCTGAGTTAACCACAACAACAAAGTATCAATCCAAGAGTTGATTGAAGAGGTTTCATACAAATTCTCTTTACTCTCAAAGTCAAGGAATCAGTGTCAATCAATCCCAGCCTCACAGTACTTCCTCCTCCTCCTCCTCCTTTTATCTGTATCTTTATTTATAACCCACCTTTTCTCTAAAACTGGGACTCAAGGCAGCTTCTCATGGATTTTTTCATAAGTCTGTCAAGATGCATAGCCCTTCCCATATATTATTCTCCTGGATATGTAGTGAAGTAGTGTATTGTAGTCAATGTTAGAAATAGCTGTTATAGACTCCCTTAAACCTGGTTGTAATGATACTATATTGCTAATTGATTATTGCAACAATGTATCTGTCTGGAGCCTGCCTGAATTGTTACAAAGTATCAGTTGGTTAATTGCTTCATTGTTGATTATTACAATATATCTGGTGAGAGGGAGAAGATCAGAGCTGGGCGAAAATGGAAGTGTAGAGACTTATATTTTGAGAACCTGACATCTCTAAGATAATAGGCAGGAAATATGTGCTTGGGTCAAGGATGGTGGGAGGTAGGAACTAAACACAGGTCTGGGAACTGTCTGAAAAGTGGTGTGATGCTAAATTTATGATTGTCTCCAATCTCAGCTATGTGCACCTACATTTTGGGAATTGTACCTATAAAAAATGTGAGCTTCATATCTGCTTTAGTCTCAGCATCTTTGAAAGAAGTTACTGTGTTGCCTGCATTTTCTTCAAATATACCTGTATGCCTTAAAGTGAATTTTGTGGAGTGTGGGTTATCCAGTGCATGACATAGGCCAAGACAGAATAGTTTCTGACAGGTGAAATATAACTGTATAATAAAATACAAAAATAGCACATAATATGACTACAAATTTGCCCTCCCACCTGGGATTCCATTAGCAATATCAAGGTGATATAGGATTAGAATAGTGATTCCATTCCTCTTTAGCTTTTCCTCTCAAGGTATGAATTTCGCTGATTTCACCTAACATGGCAACAGTCATATATGTTTTAGTTACATTGCATCTGGAATGCTGTAATGTGCTCCATGAAAAATATCTAGAGGCTTCAGACAGTGCAAAATGTGGTGCCTGAGCTACTAATTGAGGTACTGTATCAAGATTATAAATGAAACATAAACCACCACACATTTGTTTCAGCAGGGAAGTCATCCATGGAGTCCTTGTCCCATTTTTTTTCTATGCTAGCACATTTTGGGAAGAAAAGAAATCCACAAAATAACATACATTTTTCTACAAGGGCATGGCAATACAAAGCCATTCGTATGCATTTGTATATGCAAACATGTATTTCTTCTCCCAGCTTTTATCTTTGCATCTCTTTCATCATAATCCTTTCCTTTCACATGTAATGCAAGATTTTCCACAGCACCAGTTCTTTCCTGCCTGTCTACAGTTTTTGTTGAGACAGGACAGTCTGATATTACAAGGAGGCCATTTCTCCAGAACAGAGAACAGCTGGTAGATTTTGTGGTGGATTTCACTGGCATCCCTAATCAAGATCACATTACACTAACAATAAAACACTTGCACAGATTGCCCTTTTTTCCCCTGGGACCCAATTCAAGGTGTTGGTTTTAACCCTTAAATCCCAAAATAATTTTAGGCCCAATTCTCTAAGTAACAACTTGTCTCTTTATGAATCTATCTGGGTGTTGAGATCTTCAGGAGACATTCACCTGAGAATACTGTTATGTCAACGATGACATTTCAATCCACATAATGAATTACAACAACCTCATTCCTCTTCATCTCTCTGAAGAAGTTCAACCAGGCTGAGGCACAGTTCTCACTGCTTCTTCACCTCTCTATCTCCCCCATCCATTTAATTGCTGTACCAGCATCCTCATTTGGCTTGATAGTTATCAGGGTGGGTATGGAATCATAGTTGGCAAAGCGTTATGCTCCACATACCAGATTCAGAATCTCAGCTAAATTCATCACATTATTAACATTTGATATGATGGGATATTTAGAATTTCTTATTGGAACACCTGTGGAGTTGGTGCATAATTATGTTTTCCAGCCTCTGCAATCTCTCCCTTAATGTGTATTTTAGCATCACATTACCATATTCATGGCACAAAAATGTCCAATCATATTCTAATACATTGCTCTTTATTTATTTTTGCATTACTCTCAAACTGCTTTCCCCTTTTTCTTCTCCATGATCCTTCTCCACACAATTTTAATGCATGATACGCAGCCTTTATTTTCATAGCAAGTAACCACATTTGTTTTATGTATATTTGTTAATCTACAAATATGAGTTTCCAGGACAAAGGATAGAGAAAGGAAAATACATTTCACTTAATGAAAAGATCTCAAAACAGTTAGCTCAAGTAGCTTATATTGGTAAGTGAAATGTATTTTCTGTTGCTTCATGCTTTCTCATTTGAGTGTTGGTTTGGTTCTCTTGATAGAAGAACTTCTAAAATTGAATGTCATCTTCTTCTTTTCCCCCCGCCCTTTCGGTATCTTTCTATGTGATTGTAATATGCTTCTACTTTCCATGCTGCACAAACCTTTTTAAAGAGAAATCAAGTATGAAACATCCGCTGCTCCCCTCCATATCTGCCCCTCATGCATTGTTACCTAGGCAACTGCCATTTTACCTCAAAACAAAATGCCCAGTTTGGGAACTGATCTCTTGTGCCTCGGCATGTTCAGTGTTGGACTCATGGGGATTTTTTTTCAAACTTTAATGAGGCTTGGGTGATATTTTTAACCAGTTTTTCTCTAATCAAAACATGTTAAAAATAGAAAATCTCAGTATATCAAGAAATGCTTCAATACCTATTGACCTTCTCTCAGTTAACTGCTGAGATAAACTGACTTGTTCACCACAGAAGTTATCTTAATAATTTGTTTTGGAATGTTGCCTATTATTTACATCTTTCTTCAAATACTGTATTAGCTTATTTCACAGAGGCAAGATATCTCCTTTCCTTTCTGTGTCACTCTGCTCATCTTTAGCTTCTTTGCACAGTATAAGCATGGCGTAAGGAGGCTCCTACTGTCTCTGACCTACCTGATCTAAGGATGGTGTAAAGTGCCCTGCCACCTGAGGTAGCTATTCGTGTGCCACTCTGGAACTGCTGTCATATGGTACCCTTCCCTCCTTTTCTGTCACTTTCCACCATTTTGCCACCACCATTCTTTTCCTACCCATGTTCTCCTCTCTCTGCTCCCCACTCCCTTGCTGTGTAGTATCCCTCCTCACAGGGAGGCATTGTACACCCTCTCCTGTATAGTGGTTGACTACCTATGGTAGTGGTTCCAGATAGCGGTGCAAGCTGTTTTAAAATGGCAGTTTCTAGAGCTGTCAAGAATAGCACCAGAGGAGCTCTCTTGGCTATGGCAGTAGGGATGGGAAACATAGTTTGCTAAACCTACTGTTCTGCTGCCTGAGGTGAGGGATTCACCCTATCTCATGAGAACTGACTCTGACGCTCTCTTGTATCCTGTTTCTGACTGTGACCAATGGGATGCTCTGGGAAGAAAGGCCATAAGCAGGACATCATGGAAATAATTCTCTCATTATTGTTCCTAGAAACTGATGTTCAGAGGCATGTGGAAAGCACGAGTCTGATTCTAAGGGATATAACCATCATGGTTATATCCCTTAGAATCAAGTCATGGTCTGGCATGAATTGTTTCTCAAAAACAAGTCATGCCAGACTAATCTTATCTCTTTTACCATAGAGTTACAAGCTTGATAGATGAAAGGAATGCTGTGGAGGTAGCATATCTTGATTTCAGTAAGGCCTTTGACAAAGTACCCCATTACATTCTTGCAAAGAAGCTAGTAAAATGCAGGCTGGACAGTGCTACAGTTAGCTGGATTTGTAATTGGTTGACCAACCACACCCAAGGGGTGCTCGCTAATGGCTGCTTTTCATCCTGGAGAGAAATGACTAGTGGGGTGCCACAGGGTTCTGTCCTGGGCCCAGTGCTATTCAACATCTTGATCAATGACTTGGATGAAGGAATAGACGGCATGCTGACCAGATTTGCAGATGACACCAAATTGAGAGGGGTTGCTAGTACACCAGAAGACAGGATCAAAATTCAAAATGACCTTAACAGATTGGAGAGCTGGACCAAATCTAACAAAATGAATTTCAACAGAGAGAAGTGTAAGGTCCTACACTTAGGTAGAAAAAATGGAATGCACAAATATAGGATGGAGGACATGTGGCTGGATAACAGTACGTGTGAAACGGATCTAGGAGTTTTGGTGGACCACAAGCTGAATGTGAGTCAGCAGTGTGGTGTGGCAACCAAGAAAGCCAACGCAATTCTTGGTTGCATCAATATAAGTATGGTGTCTAGATCAAGGGAGGTAATGGTACCACTCTATTCTGCTTTGGTTAGACCTCATCTGGAACACTGTGTCCAGTTCTGGGCACCTCAATTCAAGAAGGATATCGACAAGCTGGAAAGTGTCCAGAGGAGGGTGACCAAAATGGTGAAGAGTCTGGAAGCCATGCCCTTTGAGGAGAGGCTTAGGGAGCTGGGTATGTTTGGTCTGCAGAAGAGAAGGTTAAGAGGGGACATGATAGCTATATTTAAACATTTGAAGGGATGTCATGTCAAGGAGGGAGTGGCCTTGTTTTCCACTGCTCCAGAAACTAGGATGAGGAGCAATGGATTCAAGTTACAGGAAAGGATATTCCATCTGAACCTCAGGAAAACTTCCTGACAGAGCTGTCCGGCAGTGGGATATGCTGCCTCGAAGTGTGGTGGAGTCTCCTTCTTTGGAGGTTTTTAAACAGAGGCTGGATGGCCATCTGTCAGGAGTGCTTTGATATGTGTTCCTGCATGGTAGGGGGTTGGACTGGATGGTCCCTGTGGTGTCTTCCAACTCTGTGATTCTATGCTTCTATGGTAAATATTGTGATTGATAGATTTGAATCCTGCATGAAGTTGACTAATCCCCTTTTACGCTGTATAAATTGGTGACCATTACCACATAGTGAATTCTATGATTTAACTGCATGAGAAAATACTTGCCTGTCTTCAATCTCCCACCATTCAGCTTCATTGGATGATGAGATAGGGACAAAAAACCTCTCCTGATTCACTGCTTCCATGCCTTCTTGTTTCATATTTGCCTTTTTTCCTACTAAATTAACAAGCCTCAGTTGTTTCATCCTGTTTCACCCACTTATCATTACACTGCCTTGATCATCAGCCATCTCTTTTCCAGGTTGTAAGAGGAACTCCTAAAACACAACTTCCTGGACCCTAAGTATATGTCCTGTCACACCACAAAGAGTTTGGGCCTTTCCGCACTACACTATTACAGTGCTATTATTCCACCTTCAACATCCTGTGGAATTCTGGGGTTTGTAGTTTACTGAGACTAAAGAGCTCTTTGGCTGAGAAGTCTAAATGCCCCTTCTTAAACTGCAAACCTCAGGATTCCATAGGATGTTGGAAGTGGAATAATGGTACTATAACATGTAGGGCAGAAAGGCTCTTTCTTTCTCAAGGAGTTTCTTTTCCTCCAAGTTCAATAAAACTGAGTCTCAGCATCTTTCCTCTTTCCAGCCCCACATTCTCCCCTATGACTGAATTGTGTAACCTATTAAGCAACATGATGCCTTCTTGTAAATGCCAGCTCCCCTCAGATAATCTCTGTAGTGTAGCAATCCAACCACCAACCACCTTGCAGCAGTTATAGAAACTGAGAGAAAGGAGAAGGATTGCACCAGAAAACATTGCTTCTCACTCTGCTGTGTGTACATATGAACAGGGTCTCCTTCCTATGTGAAAGATAAACAGACCACACTTTTCTTTAGCACAGTCTTTGCATTAATTTTACATAAATTGTACAAATTACCCAAATTATGGGAAACTGATAGATTCTGCCTTAGATCATGCCTCTCTTTTTATCACTCTGTGCTCGTTTTGTGTACGTGTGTGTCTTTTTTCCACAGAGAAAAAAGACATTAGTTTTGTTCAGACATATTTTGTGTAAACTGTGGGAACCTCAAAAGACGGAAGGGGGATCTCTCCCTATCTTGTTCTTCCACTGGAAGTCAGAAATCTTGTGGGAATAAATGGTTTCTTAGTAGGCTAACTCACCAGGAATAAGTAATTTTACAAAGTTTTTTTGACATACTACTCTGGACATATATGACTTTGGTAGAGCTATAGATTGGGCTATAGTTAAGTTGGGGAGCAGGAGATCTGAAAGCCTTAAGGAAATTGGACAGTATATTTTCCATGCTATATAAAACTCAGGAAACGCTTAGCTTCCTGAATTACCTTCCTTTGTTCTTCAATTCCATTTCTTTATGTCATTAAAGTTATGGTTTAATAAAAGATATTCTATGTATTTCCCTTTAAGTATTTGTTTCATATCATATCTATAGTTTCCTCTTTGTAAATAATTGCAGTACGGAATGTAAGTAGTTTATTTTTCCACATGGTTTAGTATGATGTATAAATGTCAATAGCATTTGTATTATTTTTTTTAAAAAAATGTTAGGAAGAAGGCTTAGTAAAGTAGTTTATCTTCCTTCGCATCCAGTGCAGTAAATTAGGGAAGGTTACAGTGGAATCCAATACATGTCGATTCATAAGTTAGTGTGATTAAGTCAGTGGGATTTACTTCCAGGTAAGAGTTTATAAGAGTGAAGCCTAACTCTCTTGAGTTCAATGAAGCAAGACTGAGATAAAACTAATATATCTATACCCTCATTGATCCATCCATCCATCCATCCATTGTTTGTGTGTGTGAATATAACATATTCTACTATTTTTTCCATTTTGTTGAAAGAAAAATCTGATTTTCTCAGTGAAAATACTCTCTCTTCTACAAAAAAAAGTGCATATTTAGAGGAAGAGGGATTTCTTACTTAAGGCTTTTTTGTACAGGTTGTGTTGATTTTGTCTTGTCATCAATCTCATTTGAATAATTGCATAGCCTAATATGTGAGTAGAGATGCCACATGTCAGTTCTGAAATGTGCACAGTGGGCACCATGATGAGGTAGTCATTTAATTTAATATGATGGATTTAGAGCAGAATTAAATAACACATTAGAATAATGATGAGGAAAAATAGTAAATGAAAATGTAGGATTATAATTCAGCAAAGAACTATAATTTGGCCTTAAGAATTTTAAATATGACTGCACTGGATAGGAGACACCAGTTATAGTGTTTTGAAAGTATAGTTCATCACTGAAATATTTTAAATTCAGGGTTAGTGGTGTTATGTGGGCCTTCTGCAATGACCTCACTTTTCTGCAATATTACCTAAATGGAATAAGTTGGGTAGTGAATGAGATTTACACATTGCAACTCCCACAATCTCCAAGGTGCATTTTAAAGCTTCAGGGAACACAGATGTTACCATGTCTGCGAGCTCTGAGCTCTAGTTCATATGCTGTTCACATGAATAGATGGCTCTCAAGGGTGAAGGAAATGCTCCTCAAATAATACCATGAGAGTTGGAGAGTACTGTTTCAGACAGGAAGATAAATTTCTTATCATTACTTCATAGAATAATCTACTATGTCTTGAAGGCTTGTACATCCATTTGGCCACATGCTCATGTTAGGGAAAGCTGACAGCAAGTTGGTAGCAATTGCTGTATATTATTGTGGTGCTCACATGGCATTAAGTAAAATCAAAATACATTCATTTGCCATATGAAGATAATTGCATCTTGGATCCGAGCAATAAATTAGTAGTCACTACTATGACCCCCCAAGGTTTGAAATGCATTTTTGAGACTGTAGGAGTGGGTCCCACTCCAGGAGAAAAGTGGCAGATAAATAGAATAGAATAGAATAGAATAGAATAGAATAGAATATGTAAATCTCATTCTATGATCTTATTCCATGCTGGCAGTAAGTACAGTGGACCCTCCAGATCTATGGGGATTCATTTTTAGGATCCTCCCTTGATGCCAAAAAATGTGAATGATCATGTCCCATATTATTAAATGGTGGCAACATGTGTGCAGACATTTTAGTGCGTTCACATTCATGTTGCTGCCATTTTATTGTATAGGATGTGACACTCTGGCCCTTTCCACACATGGAGGGGGAAACGGGGGAAACGCTCTAAAACAGAGCTTACTGGTAGCCGAGTAAGTCTGTCACCATGCGGAGCAGCACGATCTCGCTGTTCCACAGTCCTCCGGCATCCAAAACGGCGGCCTCGGTGTCCAAAATGGCGGCTTCCGGCTGGCAGAGGCTCTCCACCAACCAGAGAAGCTCGCCAGCCTAAAGCCCGCCCCCGGTAGATCTGCAGGCATGCACTAATGCACGCCTGCAAATCTGCACCAGAGCGCGGCAACGGAGCTGCACGGGGCTGCCTGCTCCATGCTTTTTAAAAACCTCTGAAAAGAGGTTTTTAAAAAACACACTGCGCCACCAGTTCCAATCGCTTCGGAGTGGATTGAGGTGTGGAACTACAAAAAATAGTCCGCCTCAATCCACTCCACGGTGCAGACGACCTCCATTGGAGATCGCTCTGCACCGTTTTAATACCCCGGTGCAGAAAGGGCCTCTGTGGTGGAATTCACAAATCTGGAGCTTGCAGATTCAGAGGGTCCACTGTATCACTGTATATGTATTCTAAAATATAAACATAAGCATCTTTTTGTTTTTAAGTGACTTCCTTTATTCTGAGAATCCAAAGCAGGCAGTACTAGGGTTTTTATTCACATCAGGTTTCTGGAAGACAAGAGGTGATACAAAAAGTTCTGCCACCTGAGACAGAAGGGAACACATTGTTCCTGATGTTCCTCCTTCTGACCTTGCCCTCCCTCAATTGTTGCCTCTTCTGTCCCTCACCACAACCATTGCAGCTTCTCTTGCTTGTATCACAAATACTTTCCTTCTTTTCTCCACCACTCCCAACTCCCAGGGACCTTTCTCAGTGTGATACAATGTGGATAGTGTGGTAATAGAAACTGCCATGATACACTATCTCAATTTAGCAGGCACACTCATAACTATTTGCCATTGCACTTTTGCAGTTGTTTTTAAAAGGTTCCATGTTATCTTCCTCCTATTTTTCCCCTTCATCTTCAGTTTACTTCAAGTTGCTGAAAACTGAGTTCAAAGTACAAAAGTAGTTTGCACTCAATTAACTTAGCAGAAGGGAGAAGAGAAGAGGTAGCAGAATCTTACCCTACTCTGCAGACTCTGGCAAAAACAAACTGCAGCAGCTTTTTCCGGCTTGTATGCTCTTCCATCATAACTTTTGACACCTTGACCATATTGATGGTGCTTATCCACACATATCCCAGTTTTCCTCTATGAAATCATAGAACAATAAAATCATGGAAGACCACAAGGACCACTGAGTCCAAGCCCCTGCCATGCAGGAATACACCATCAAAGCATTCCTGACAAATGGCCATTCAACCTGTTTAAAAACTTCCAAAGAAGGAGACTCCACCACACTCCAAGGCAGTACATTCCACTGACGAATTGCTATTACCATCTGGAAATTCTTCCTAATGTTTAGAAGGAATCTCTTTTCCAAATGTTGGAGACTATGGCCCTTTCCACACGGGGGACGGGGAAACGGGGCGGCGCACGCAAGGGCAGAGCTTACCCGGAAGTGGGTTGCTCTGTCCCCGTGGGGAGCTCGCATTTGCCGGTCCACACGCTGGCGAATTTCAGTGTCATTCGGCGGCGCCCGAAATGGCGGCTGGTGACTTCCGGTGGCGCTCCACCAATCAGGGCAGCGCGCCAGCCGGAAGCCCGCCCCCGGGCAGCTCTGCAGGGACATGCTAGCACATCCCTGCAGTTTCAAACGGGGCGCTGCAACGGGTTAGCGTGCTCACGCTACCCCTTGCGGCCACCCCTTGTGGCCGCTTGAGAGCGGTTTGAGGTGTGGAACCTCCACTTTTCAAACTGCCCTAGCACGCCCCACGGTGTGGACGACCTCCGGGTGAGGTCGCCCTAAGCCGGTTTTTTTTACCCTGTGTGGAAAGGGCCACAGAGTGCTGGCCATCTCCATGTTCACTCTGCCCATAATGTCTTGATCTGAGCAGTGCCTCATAGCTGCTGGAAACTGAAGCACTAATATTACAATGAGTAAACTGAACCAGTGTGGGGTAATAGGCCAATATCCTGTTGTGTTTTCCTTGTTGTCTTCCCTAAACCTATGTTTAGCTTCTTCTACCGCCTAGAAAGAAAGGCAACACCACATGGTGTTTCTATACCTGGCAGTGATGTAGATTCGAGTTGACTGATTCAGACTCAAGTCGGACTTAAGTCAGTTCAGTGACCTGACTTGGACTTGACTTGACAATAAATGATACACTGATTTGACTTGACTCGAGACTTGTATATTTTTAGTGACTGACTTGCTGCCCCTGGTTCAGTAACATAACACATTCATTCAAAAACCTTACAATTTGAACAATGCTTCCATCCCTTTTTGCCTACTGGTCACATGACAACTGTCTCAAGCCCAAAGTGTGGGTGCATTTCTCAGAGGGGAACAACAGGTTGGGCAATGGGCTTGAGGCAGGCTTGAGATCTTGCTGCATATCAGAGGAGCCCTCTAAAACCTTTCCTAAGAGCAGAAGACAAGGCTCACCCCCAGAGTGCAAGGTGTATTTCTCAGGGGAGCAAATGTGTTAGGCAATAGACTTGAGGAGGAAGATCCTTCCTTCTAAAACTTCTGAAGCTTCAGTAATGGGGAGTAAGAAGGATCCTATTCCCCACTTCTGAAAATCCTCCAGTTTCTGAAATGGGAAGTAAGAAAGATCCTATTCTCCACTTCCGAAGCTGTAGATGGCAAAATCACAAATGTAGAGGGACAACTCTTCTTAAATTGTCAAAATTGATTTTATTCAACTCTGTCCAGAAATTCTGGAATATAGGTTGGAGTATAAAGTTGGCTTCCAGACGTGAGACTTGACTTGAGACTTGAAGGTAGAGACTTGAGACTTGGAGTAAAAGACTTAAATATATCACTGGTAACTGCTGTCTGAACAGACTGGCACATGCAAAGACAAGATCTGGGAGTTTCTATAACCAAGTTTAGAAATTTTGCCCTATCTCTGAGTTGATCTTTTGCAGCAATAAATGTACATTTTCTGTTTTTACCTAGTTCCAAGATTCCAGTTCTGTTACTTTTGTTTTATAGACATAAGGTAACAGCACCAGCCTACTGTACTCTGTAATGTAAATGTCAAATATTTGTACAAAAGAAAGTAATTTGGAAACTGCCAGCTTCCATAGAGTCTACCCAGTTGGTTTTCAGCTCCAGAATTTGCTGCAGCTGGAGAACATTGTAGCAGTGTAAATGGCAGGGATAATGCCACAGCTAGAAAGAAGCCAGAAAAGCTCTTCAGAGTGGAAAGTGCAGCATACGGGGGACAGGTCTTAGTCAACACTCTTGGTGTTCTGCTGACTGAGGTGCATCAGTCTGCTAATGGCAGGGGCAGCCCTATGGAAGACTCACAGTAAAATATTCAGAATCAAGTCCACTTGAATTTCATGAGGTTCACTTTCAGGTAAATGAACAGAGCCTCATCCAGTAAATTTAGATTTGTCACAGCTCTCAAGATGCTACAACAAATTAAATACCTTGCAGGTCATTAGAGAAGTTATTTTCCTCTTGGAGAAATTCAGTGAAAATTATTTTGGAAGACAGACTGAAAATTATTCTTCTGAAGTTTATTCATGAAGATCAATGTAGATTTTTTACCTAAAAGACAACTGAGTGACAATATTAGAAATGTATTAAATATGTGGTATTTAAAACACAACAAGAAGCAGGCAGCATTTTTTTTTAGATGTAGAAAAGGCCTTTGATAATTTAAATGGAATTTTCCTATTTAGCGTTTTGGAAGAGATGTCATTTGAAGACAACTGTATAACATGGGTTAGATAAATTTATTCTACACAAAAAGGACAAGTAATAATTAAGAGAGAGTTATCCAACCTATGTGAGACACAAAAAGGATCAAGATAAGGATTCTAATCTCACCATTGGTATTTATTCTAGCTCTTGAGGTCTTGGCAAAATATTAGGCAAAATGAGAAGATTACAGGCATAAATCTTTTTTTCAAAAAATCATATAAATTAAAAAGCATTTGTTGATGATGTGATGATTACTCTGACAAACCCATGTAAGAGTGCAGAAGGATTGATGGGAATATTAACAGAATCTGGGGATCTGGCAGATTTTAAAATTAATAAACAAAAGATAGTGATGTTGACTAAAAATGAAAGGTGAAAGATCAACAGAGCTGATATAAAAATGGTTTTAGAATAGAAAATAAGGTGAAATATCTAGGTATCATTATGACAAATTCAAATTGTATTTTGTTTTGAAATAACTATGTTAAGATCTGGAATAAGATTAAGAAGGACATTTAGAGACAGGAGAATTTAAATCTGTCTCTTTTAGGGAGAATGTCTGTTGTGAAAATGAGTGTGTTACCTAGAATGCTCTTTTTATTTTAGATAATATCGTTTATTTCAAAAGATTTATTTTTCAAACAATGGCAGAAGAACTTATCTACATTTATCTGGCAAATGAAGAACCCAAGAATTTGTCAACCTTTCATCTCCTTTATATAGTTATTCTGTCTTGTTTCTATCAGCTTCTTATTTCTAATAATATAAATTTTGCTTTGTTTTGTTTGTTTTTGTTGTTGCTGTTGTGTGCCTTCAAGTCGTTTCCAACATATGGTGCCCCTAAGCTGAACCTATCATGGGGTGTTCTGGGGCTGAGAGTGTGTGACGCATCCAAGGTCACCCAATAGGTTTCCATAGCCAACTGGGGAATCAAACCCTGGTCTCCAGGGTCATAGTCCAACACACAAACCACTACACTATGCTGACTGTCAGTGTTACTATAATTCAGCCACCAGCAATACAGATAGACTGTATCAGTGATCTTTTCATTTCAACATTTTTTAAAAAAGGGCCCACAGTTCTGTAAATTTTTTCTCCTGCTGCAATTGTTCTTCTGTTCTATATGTTAATTTAATTCAATTAGCCATATGTCATCCAATGCAGAAGGCCAGATTTCTTTTTTAACCATGTACGAGAATTTTCAGAATCCCATCACTAATGACATTTTAAAAAGCACAGGTATGTTGGTCAGAATCCATCATGGTTCAATTTCCTTATGTCCATGTGTATAGTATGTAATTACTATTGCAAACATATCATTGCATAACTGCAGTATAATGGCACAAGTCAACTTTCATGTTTCTAGTGTGAAGCCTATTCTTGCTTAGCTTTGTCCACCACTGTTATCTTCCATTTCAAAGGATGGCTATGTTTCCTCCGCTAGAGTTTGAAAAGGTTGTGTTAAACATTGCTTACTTTCAATGATTTCTGTTCAGTGACTATTCAAGAGATGTCACTCTTAAGTATGCTTGTTTAAGTCACCATCTTCAGAAGCACATGGCTTTAACTGGTACCCAAGTATTGGCCGTATCCAGTGATGTTTACTCTGGTTTGGAACATGACAAACCCAGAGCAGTCAGCATTAGACAAAACCTGCATTTGGCTGTGCATTTCTCTGGGTCTAAATCAGCATATTTTCTCATTTTTCAAAAATCTATCAAACTATTTTTAAGTTAAATGCTACAGCTGCTTGATAATTTTTTTTACAGACACAAATGTAAAAAGAAAATAAAAATGCTATAAATCAAGAAACAATCAAACTATATTTGCAATATAGAAAGATAAGTTAAAAAAAAAACTGATGAGGCAAACATTATAAAGTAAACGTTCATAACCATGCTGGTAATAATCCACTGACAGCCCTGTTTTTATTGTTAATATTTTGTTTGAGAATGCTTTCAGCAAAGTAGCCACAGCTTCATAAGGGAGTCCAGAACTGAGCAGGCAATACTTGAACAATACTTGTTGGAGGGAAAATGAAAGCGCAGATTTTCCTTGTTCCATTGCCAAGGCAGGAACATCTGCTTTAGTGGAAATGTGGAAACAACAACAAAACCTGCATAAAACTTATATGTTGTCGATTTGCACAGAGAACCATCTCTTCCTTTTCCCCACTGTTTGTAATTTTCCAGAGAATCTCAATAGTTATCCTAAAAGGGGAAGAAAGGGAGGGGAGGAATTAGAAGCAAATGGATTTTCTTTTGTCTCTTTTTTTAAATCAAAGCACACCCCTGGCCAGCGGTTGTGTTTGATGAATCCATCAGTCTTGCTTTGCATCAAATTTATTTAAATAAATGCAAATTCTTTGCATCACATTTATGAGGAAGTTTACAAAATGGCACTGCAGAATTCTTCATACAAGAATTTCTAAATCCTATTAAGTTATTATTAAACTTTACATTGTATCCTGGAAAGAAGGACATTGTTATGTTTTTTAAAGAAATGGATGGCTGGTTGAGTATAAAGGAGCTGTATATGTATGCATGCGCGGCAAAACTGGAATGTATTACTTGGTTCTGTTTTTAAACTAAAATTGTAATATAGGGGAGAATTGTTTTCTATTGATGAGTTGGAGCACAACAGTTACAGTGCTAAAAATTCGGAATGACAGACATATACACAGCTGTGAATACTATCACTTCTGCAGATAATGGTAAACCTGGCTATGTGGGAGAGGTGTCAGCATGCTGTACCGAGTTAAGAAATCCAGACTGGTAGCACCTGGTGGCTGTAAAATGAACATTTATTGGCCCTTTGTTTAGAATATAGTGGGGTGCAGAGGTGTATTTAGGGTGGGGCAGTTGGGGCGTGGGTCATGAGCACCAATATCAGGAGGATGCAAAAAAGCCAATTCCCCACCCTCCCACCTGGGCCAGGCCTGCCCCCACCCCACTGTCCCCACTGGGGTCCTTCCTGGCCCAGTGTGGAGGAGGCAGCAGCAGTAGCACTCACACCTGCCGCCACCCTTCCTGCCCCCGTCGGAGTCGTTTCTGGCCCAGTGTGGAGGCGATGGTGGTGGCAGTGGCAGCCCTTCCGCCTGCCGCCACCTCTCCTTCCCCATGGGGTGGTTCTCTTCCTCTTCCATGAGATCTGAAAAATCAAAGGAAAATCATACCACAAGTGCAAGTACTATATGAATGGCTGAGGAACATGCTATATGGTCAGGGGAAAAAAAGATGGTGGAAGCAATATACTGAAGAACTATATAAAAGAGAGGAAAGAATGACAGATTCTTTCAAGGAAGAAATGGAAGGAAAAGAGATACCTTTGTGTTTCAGTTCCTTGTTAATATAAAGCCTTTAAACCATTTGGACTCTTCCTGCAACCCTTTTGATTCTGTCTTACTGCTGCTGTTGGGAATGTGTCCCAGTTAAAGACTGCTTCTGTGTTGTTTGATTAGATTATCAGACTATATGGTCCTTGGAATCTTCTCTGACTCTATGATTTTGTGACTTATATTCAAGTCATCAGTGTCCCACAGCCCTCAACTATTGAGACTTACCACCCCCAGAGCATATGCAGAGTACAAACAGAAATTACGGGACAAACATACTTTGTGGATGCTATACTAGGCTTTTTTCTTCAGATTTTTCTCAAGCATACAAAGTAAAAAGAGCTACTGAAAAAGCTCTCGTCTCACTTTCTTGCTTGAGGAGATAAACCCAATGACACAAGTCTTTAAAAAAAAAAAAATGTTTCCTTGGGTATTGGGGGCAGGATATTCTACCTCCTGCTGTGGTCTGGATTCTCCAATCATCTCATCACAACAACCATTATAGGCCTTGAGGGCACAATAACAGGGAAGGCAAATTCTCTCATACACTATCACTTGATCATCTTTAAATATCAAGAGTTTTAAAAGTATAACACATACTTAGACGTTCTCTTCATGTGTTCCCAAGCAGGTCTGCGTAAGACAGACTGCACACAGGTTTTGACATTCCTCAGAGAATTCAACTACAATCGTTGCCTAAAATTTTGTGGTGTTGTGATAGATGACGGCTCAGAAGTTGATGAGCAATTGACTGTGCCAGAAACAGAGCCAATGATAGACCAAACTACTTTGCCAACACCCCCATCGTTGAAAGACAAGCTGAGATGGAATTGCTGCAACCAGTGCCAGAGGGAGAAGGGACTAGCAATGATTTAGAAGAATTAAATCCACCTTTGCCCCCCAGCCTGCAATCACAGAGGAGTCAAAAATGAGCAACTCAAAGGGAAGCTGTTTTGGTGAGATTCAGAAAACAGAGCAATGATAAGTAACACCTGTTTCCATCAGCTATTTAGGTCTCTCAGCTTGGCTTGCTGTTTGCTTGTAGCAAATCGCTACTCAAGCTTCCATGACCTTTGTGTTCCAGCTGTCTTGACCCCTTTTGGACAGACCTTTGGCATTCTGGACTTGTTGGATTTGACCTTGAGCTCAGCTCAGCTCAGCGCTTCTACTGATTGTTTGCATTGGACACTCCCCACTGCCTCCTCCTCTTGGGCAAGTATTATCACCTTTATTCCTTTGCTGGCAGAGAGGCACAGGATGGGAGTTGAACTCTGACAGGTAGTGTGTTGTATTGACCATACAGTACAGTTCTAATTGATAATTCCTGATGGGGCTCAGCTACATAGTAGTCTTTGTGGTTCTATTTGCTTGATCATTTGGGGAAGAGCTCAGCCCTTTCCCCTTATCCCATGGGCGAGGGCCCCTCTGTTGTAGGGCCCATGTACCATGGCAAAAACTGAAAAAAGGCTGAGAGAAAACTTCAGGTTTGGGAGAAATAACTGCTAGAAGACAGCTGAAGGAAATTTGTGCTCATGCAGGGAGAATTTCAGGAAGTAGTCTTAAAGATACAGATATGGTCAGAATGTCTTCTGGGAGAAAAAGAGATTATTATAATAATATTATAATATATCATAGACTTATGCAGTGCTATCATTGTACATGATGTTTTACAAGCAAAAGAACAAAATGTGAGAAGCAGTCTGGCGAGAAGCTTACTGTATACTCAAAGTTGTGGAAGCTTTTAAAAAGGCATTTTAAACTACAGTCACCCCTCAACTTTTGTGAGTTTTGCTTTCCCTCCCTCCACCTCCTAGGATGATGACACTGTTGCAGAAATCTCTTGCAACGTTGTCATCCTTCTTTCAAGAGCAGTTTCCTTCCGAGACTCTTCTAAATCATGAACAGTTTTGGTTCTCAGATACCTCCTTTCTCCTCCACCTCCTCCTGCATCCCATTTTGCTGGAGGGGAAAGGTGTACACGATACCAGACAGCCACATATTTTGGCAGGGTTAAATTTCTGCTTATGTATACATAGGTATAACTGTTCCTTCCTCCCTTTTCCTTATAATGCTGATGGTGGGATGGAAATAGAGGAAAATAGAGGAAAACCCTCAGGAAGGAATTTGGTCTTGGAGATGGGGAAGTGGTGAGTGGTGGATTATCTATCTTTGTATATGTTATGTTTGCTAGGGATGTCTTTTTTCCTACGGACAAGGAAAAGCTGCCAGCTTGAAGGGGAATCCAGCATGGTTGTCTCTCTCCCTGCCCTCATTGCTTTTACGTACCAGGGACATCCTCATATCACTGTGGAATTTTTTTTCAAAAGTCCTAAATCTATATCTTTCACCTCCCCTCCTCCCACTTTGCCATGCATCCCTCAGAGAGGGGAAAGATGAGACACGCACAGAAGCAGAAACAACAAGCAACCCTTTGCCTTCTTCCCTGCCCCCCTCCCCCAGCCTCTCTCACACTAATTGGCCTTGCTGAATGTCATCATCAGGGGCCTGAGAGGGCAGAGGCAGCAGGAAGTGGATGCACGCAGTAAGCAGTGTTGTGGGCAGAGGGATGGAAACAGGACAAGCTAGCCTGTAAGAGGGAAAGCAAGCAGATAGGCAAGAGAGCAGGCAGCATGAGGAAGCCATTTCAGTTACAGATCACAAGCACCATCGACTGGTGGGAACTGTTGGTAAGAAAAAAGTGGGAAAAAAGTGGGAAGCGAAGAAGATCTACCACTGTCACCACCACTGGCTCAGCTCTGCTGCAGCTGCTGCAAAAATTTCCTTTAGTGTCCTTCTTTCTAGTCAAGAGAAAGATGATGACACTGAAGGAGATTTCTGCAGCATTGTGGTCCTCAGACACAGACAGGGAAGGCTTGGAGACTGGCGGTGGAAGCGATGCAGGTGTGGTGAAGGTGACTTGGGAGCAAGGCAGAGGTTTTTGCAGGTGCAGTCTGCATGTTGGGGGGGAGGGTTTAAAATATTTGTGGTTTTTCCACTTTTGTGGAAATCCTGAACCCCTAACTTTTGCAAATGAAGGTCAAGTTGAAGTTGAAGTGATAAGAACTCCCACCATAGTTCTGTCACCTTGGCTTCAATACTTGACAGTTCATCCTTTGAGGAAATCAGATACATCACAGGGTTAATTCAACTTTAAATTTGTTTGGAAAAGTAAGGCAAAGGAAAGATAAAGAGAAATACTTTAGATCTAAAAATGTCATATGCACACCAGTGTATCTGAAGCACTCATCAAGCAGTTCCAGCACTACCCCCTGAGAACCGATGATCTTCTAGAATTATATTGGTATTTCGGTGGTCTAAGGAACAGTACAGTGGGCCGTCCCTTACCTCAATTTCCATATGAAGAAATGTGAGGCTGTGCAAAGTGTCACATTCTATTATATTCTATGGATGAAGTAGGCTTCTTAGTTGTAGTTCATTGATAATATGTCTAAGCGGTCTCAGTGGGAAGTTGTAGATGGCCACTATTGGAGTTCTGCCATTTCCTGTCTTTAGTCTGTTCTATAATAGATTAGTTCTGGTTACAAGTCTTGCCTTGTTTATTTGGTTTTGTTTGTTTGTTTGTTTTACTTACTATGGTAGATACTGTAGCTTGAGGAATGTTTATTGTAATATCATGAGTCTGGTGTCCCTGCCATGTTGGTCTAAGCAGATGTGATTGTATTGGAGGGCTTGGCTATAAATGATGGGTTTGGCAGTGTGTTGAAGGTGAAAACTGGAAGCATGTCAGTACATATGGTGGTCAGTGGGTTTGCAAAATAGTGTTGTCTTTAGATGTCTATGTTTAGGTGTACAGTGGTATTCTGTTAACAATCCCAGGCTGAAATTGATGGTAGGGTGGAAGCTAAATTTCTGGTGGAATATCTTGAGTGAGCACCCAGTATGATGATATTGTCAATGTACCTTAGGGAGAGGAGAGACTTCTGGGTACAGGTATTAAGGAAGCATTGTTCCAGATCAGCCATGAACATGTGGCATATTGTGGGGCTATGTGTAAACCCTTAGCACTACTGTTAATTGAAGGTACATGTTATTACAAGTAGTTGAGAGTGAGAACAAAATGGCAGACCTTTCTGGCTAGGTCTGCTTTGGTCCCATTTGGAATGATGTTCCTGAAAGCTTGTAGTCCATCCTTGGATAGGAATTCCACTTCCGTAATGGCTAAGATGGTGTTACCTAGAATGCTGTGGATAGACTATGACTGGTTCAGGAAATCAATAATAGCTACGAGTGTTGGTGGCATATGATATAAAGATATTGTTCATATATCTGAAGGCACAAATTGTGAGTGTTCCAGTGATTGAGATGATAGGCCATGATTGCCCTCTTTTGGGTAGTAGATAGAATGTGCCTGGTCAAGACTCTTGGGGTCTATAAATTTGGATTTGGTTCCACATCTTCACGGGAAATTCCCTGAGTAGTTAGTGTAATTCCTTCCAGTATTCATCTGTGGGATTATCAGGCAGGATTCTGTAAAATGTAGTGTTTGACAGTTGACTCTCCACTTCCTGTCTGTAGTCAGATTTGTCCATGATGACTACAGCTCCTCCTTTGTTAGCCTCTTGGGTGACAATGTTAGGATCATTCCTGAGACTGTGCATAGCATCTTGTTCCCTATGGCTGAAATTGTATCAAACAAGTTTGCAGAAATTAGCATGTTCTGCACAACACATCCTTCAAGCTTTCTTTCCTTTATAATAGATAATTAAAATCAGTTCTCCAGCTGAAACAGAGTCAAAATAGATAAAAAATGCAACATAGTAACCCAACCATAGAAATAACTGTCATCTAAATTGTCTTAAAAATTTAGTGAGTTAACTGAGGTTGGAGTTCATAAGGTATTTGGCAAAGGTTAGTTAGGAAGGGGAATAATTCCTTTTACTATAGTCAGCTTGTTTGAAACAAAAGTGAAATATTTGTTACTTATACGTGACTGCCTTAAAACATGTAAACAATAAGATACAGAACCCTGAGTCTATAATAAATCATATATTTAGTAATACATAGCTATTTAGTTGAAGGGAAAAACAAGGTTAGTTTCCCACTCTGATTGCTGAAACATGCATTCCTGAAGAAATTTAATATCCAGAGGAAAGGAATACATATTTCCCTTAATGTCTAGTCTGACCCCTCATTTGTGAATTTTGCTAAACTCTTAATTAAAAAAAAACTAAATTGAAGAAATTTCTTATACATTCCAAATTATGAATGTTTTATGGCAATTCCGGTACATTTCCTATTACCAGCAGTCATATCCTGAGTATGCTGATTTTTACTTTTAAGTATAAAAAGGCACAGCAAAGCTCATTTGGCAAAACACATAAAATGTGGAAACAGTAAGAAGTCATATTGTTCTATTAAACTATCAAACAGCAAGTTAATTATCAATATAAATAAATGTACTAGTGCATAATGTGGTCTAGTACTAATTGGTCAAACAAATCAGAACAGTGAAAATTATATTTGCCATTAGGTACGTTAATGGAATAGTACTTCATGGATGTAAAAGACTGATTTCTTAAATGTTCTTTTAAGTAGATTATATTAAGCCTCCATTTATCTGTTTTTCAACTGAAATATTGATTTATTATTTATATTTACCAGCAGTCCATGGTCCAAGCAAAGGGGGCACTTCATCTTACCATTTTGGAGTGAGAAATTCCTTATTTGCTTGGACCATGGGCCATCTCTAACTGTATGGCAAAACTACTTGGGTAGTGGATGGGTAAAGGAGAGCTCGTTAAAGGAGTCTAAGGCCATTTCTACATTAGACTGTTATAGCGCTATTATTCCACTTTCAACATCTGATGGAATTCTGGGGTTTGCAGTTTAAGGAGGGGCCTCAAAGGATCCTCCCTAAACTGCAAGCCCCAGGATTCCATAGGATGTTGAAAGTGGAATAATAGTGCTATAACAGTGTACTGCGGAGATGGCATAAGTCTATACCTGCTTCTAGGTATCTGCCATATTGACGAATGAAAAGGAAAGTAAACCAAGATCAATTCTGAAGTAGACCCGCATTGGGTGGGTTTGACCACACCTGGTTTATAGTCCTGGTTTATGGCAAAACTATAATGCAAATAATGATCATTTGCTAGATTCAAATGCATTCAGGAAGTTTAGAAATCACTGTGCATAAGAACAAGAGAGAAGGAAAGAAGGAGTATGTGAGCCTCAGTATTGCTACAGCTGATACATGTTAACACTAACCCACTGTTTGCAGTTTTGTTTGATTTTGCTTTGAAGCCTCTACCTGGCCAGTGCTGTTTAATCCATGATGGTGCTCATCACTGCAGTTTATGATCTGCTTCCTTATCCCTAGTTTGCTATTACTGTGCACATAGTTTATATTGTTCTTAAACAGAAAATATCCTCCCATTTACTAGTTTAAGGCTTCTTTGTGCCTGCTCAGTTACACGCTATTTGTCTCTGTGAAATTCATAAATGTTCAGAGATCAAGTGCTCAGAGAAAATCAGCACAGGTGATTTTCTCTGAACATGATGTTTGGACCCGAAAAGAAAGAAATGTTTCTTCTCCTCCCACAGTTCTGAAGCTGGTCAATGTTGCTCTTAGCATCTGTCCTAGCGTAAGGTTGATACTTGTTGGCTAGGTATTTCTGTTAACCTCCTCTATTCAGGCCTATTTTGTAGACAGATTTTCATCTGCTAGTTTGTAGACAGATTCTGTACAAAGCTGCTGCACCACAGGTGCTGTAATTTTTGTTCATAGCATTGCATGTTTCTGGTGAAAATTTATCGTAGACCTTTGAAATTCCCAAGATCATTTCCAGTCTATCTGGAAATATCAGTCTGGAGTCAAGAATATTTTCTTTCTTTATGCAGAAATGTTATCATGGTTGCCTAGGAACCAGACAAAGAGATTTGAGGGGGAAAAAGGTATAAAGAAAATGAATGAAAATATCATTGCTGCTGACATTTGATTCTTGTGGGTCACCAGAGGGGCTCTATTTTTGTAAATTTTAAAGAAATGTGTTTTTCATTTCTGCCAAGCTGTTCTTGTATCCTGAGTCTTAACAATTTGAAATAGTGTTTGCCTCCAAATCCAACTTTGATAAAGACATCTCGGTTGAATGTCTAGAAAAACCCAAATGAAGGAGATAGTTTAGGCAGTAAAGCTGAAAGGCTGTATACATGATCCATGTGTTACAGTAACATTTCTTTTCCATCTTTTTTAAAAATTGTTATACCATTTAAATTAAAATGAGGTGTAGTCCCACAAGATAACCATTTCATAAGCACGGGAAATAATTAATAAGGTTTTAATTTTTTTTTTAAAAAAAAAGCCCTTGTTAACTATTTCCAGTACTTTTCTTTCCATCCACCAGAGATGTTTAGAATGTGTCCATCCACTGATTTCTAAATGAGTTCATGAGTGACAGCTGTGTTGAATATTTAGACAGCTAAGACATATGGCAATACAATGGCATATGCTAAGGATACCTGAGACCTTTCAATTTTGCATGCAAATGGGCTTGGCAGACTGAGTTGATGAAAACTGGATGGAGAACAATTGTCATGTACTCAGTTTGGGACAATAATGGCATGCTGTGATGAGGCTCAACAGACCATCTGTCTCCTTTGGTGTTACATGCTTAAGCAGAGATCATTCTGTAAAACAAATCTTTGAACTCAGGCATTCTGATTGTAATGCTGTCTCCTTTCCTGTTAGGTGAAAATGGTTAGATCTTAAGTTAGTGATGGGCAAGCTCAATTTTGGCTCAGAATTCTCCCAGTACCGATGTGTTTACTAGTATTGCAGGGGAGTGCATTTGTTTTTTGAAGGTTCTCCCCAGGATAGTAATGTTAGGACATGAGGTCCAGTGGAAAAGCAGATTCCTGTAAGCATGTCTGTGACCACGTTTAATGCTCAAAATTAATTAAGCTTCACTTTTGTTGTACTCACCACGCAGCACTTTGGAAACAAAGGAATTGGCCCAAATAGAAAAGCTGTTCACTAAACAAGAGGCTATTTGACCTAGGAATCTTCTCTAAAAAGTGTTGATGTTAGAGAGTTTCTATGCATTCCTTGCCAAAGAACTACCTTCAGATGTTTGGCCTATTGAAAGCCGTTCCTGACTGTATATATGAAGAATTTTCTTCTCACCTTGCTTTCAACTGAAGAATTTCTAGGAATGATGAGAAGCAAGATGTTGTTTTTCTAATACAACCACGCACAGAAACGTGAACCAATTCACATGCTGAATCACTGATATCATTGTCATAAGGTCTGCACTCCTTGTTTCATAAGCCAATATGCCATTGTGTTTTCTTACATTCAGATCCATGATTCAAATTTTGATTCTAGAGTGTGTGGTGGCCTCCCAGCTCCGAAGGTTTCTGGATGAAATGGATTATCTAGATCCATTTCAATCTGGCTTCAGGCCTGGTTATGGGATGGAGACAGCTTTGGTCAACTTGGTCGATGGCCTATGCCGGGAACTAGACAGGGGAAATGTGTCCTTGTTGATTCTGCTGGACTTCTCAGTGGTTTTCAGTACTATTAACCATGGTATCCAACTGGGCCAGCTCTCTAGGATGGGACTTGGGGGGCACTGTTGTGCAGTGGTTCTGCTCATTTCTGGAGGGGAGAACTCAGAAGGTGGTGCTGGGAGACTGCTGTTCGATTCCCTGGCCATTGGTTTGTGGAGTCCCTCAGGGTTCTGTTTTGTCCCCCATGCTGTTTAACATCTATATGAAACCAGTGAGCGAGGTAATCCAGAGTTTTGAGGTTTGGTGTCACCAATATATTGATGACAGTCAACTCTCTCTCTCCTTTCCATCTGATTCCAAGGAAACTCTCTCAGCCCTGAACCAATATCTGCTGTCAGTAATGGACTGGATAAGGGCAAACAAACTGAAGCTTAATACAGATAAGACAGAGGTGCTCCTTGGTCAGGTGAAACACAGATCTGGGAATAGGGACTTTTCCTGTGCTGGATGGGGTTACACTCCCCCTGAAATCTCAGGCTCACAGCTTTGCTGTTCTCCTGGACTCAACTCTGATGCCCAGATCTCAGCAATGGCCAGGGGTGCATTTGCACAGTTAAAACTTGTGCACCAGCTGCACTCATTCCTTGAGACATCAGATCTGGCTTCAGTGACACACGCCTTGATTATATCTCATTTGGACTACTGGAAAGCACTCTATATGAGGCTGCCTTTGGAAACTGTTCAGAAACTTCATCGAGTTCAAAACACAGCAGCCAGAATGCTGACTGTGGCCAGTTAACAGGGAGCATATAACTCGGTTGCTAAAACAGCTCCTCTGGCTACCTGTTCATTTTCGGGCATAAATCTAGGTGCTGTTTCTGACCTATAAAGCCCTAAAAGGCTTAAGTCAAGGCTATCTGAAAGACCGTATCTCCCTGTACAAACCACCTAGAGCCTTAAGATCTGCTGAGGAAAGCTTTTTCTCTGTCTCACCACCATCCCAGGCTTGCTTGGTGAGGACACGGGAGAGAGCCTTCTCAGTGACTGCTCCCACCCTGTGGAATGCTCTTCCACAGGAGGCAAGGAATGTCCACTCCCTGCTCTCCTTTCGCCAGCAGGTGAAAACTTTTCTTTTCAAACTGACTTTTACATAAGCTGGGTAGCTTTATTTATTAACTGTTGTAATTAAAATAGCATTTTATGTGTTTTTATGATTTTATATCCTTTTAATGTTTTTTAACTGTTTAAATGTTTTAAATGTATTTAATGTGTTTAATTTTTAAAATGTTTTTAATGTGTATTTATTGTTGGAAGTCCCAGTTCTGGGAGAAAGGCAGCCTACAAGTACCATCAATCAATCAATCAACCAATTTTACTAGCAAATTTCAAACTCATTTATTTTTTTCTATTTATTTTAACTTATATGCCACCATTCTCCCATCACTGGATTCAAGAGGGCAAACAATCAAATCTTCATCACAATCAGGTTTTTATCAGTATCATCATCATTCAAGAAGTAAAGTTTCAAATGATATATTAAATGACATGAAATTGAATGAAATAACCACTCTCACAATTGTCCTGGATACTACTTTAGGAAACTTTCAAAATAACAGAAATATAGGCCTTTTTCGCATCTTACCTCGTTGCGGCAGTGGAGAGCGGCACTCGCGTGAGCAGCCACTCGCACTCGCTGCTCATGACAGCCCTTCTGCCTCCTGCATCGGCTTCCTCATAGCGCGACCATCGTGCTAGTGCCCTGCCCCTTCCTTCCGCAGCACAGTCTGGGAGCTGTAGGCTGCGCTGGGGGAAGGAAGCACGACTGGCCCGGCTCGCTGAAGCACCGCACGCAGGTAAATGCACAAGGGCGCTGCGAGCATTGTGCGAGCGCGCAGTATTTTCGGCTTACAACCAAAAATAAAAAAATGTGCACATGCCCCGCTTTAGCCTCATGAGCGTGACGCGCGAGTGGGAGTGCATCGTATGGAGCGACGCTCTCATTCACGCGATGCTCAAGGGGTGCTCATGCAAAAAAAAAGGCATGCGAAAAGGGCCATAGTAACAGCATAGTTTCAGTCATGTTTATAATACTGGATGAGATCCAGTGGTAGAACAACCTCTCTTAGTGGTTTCAAGAAGAGGTGTTTTTCTTTCCCATGCAGCCCCTGAAATAGGTATTGCACAGCAGAATTCCAATGGCATGGAAGGCTGAGACAAAGGCACAAGGAGGCTATTAGGAGAAGTGGAATTACCTTTTTCTGGATCCTCTGACAGAACTTCTTCCATCTGTGGATGTACACTTTTCAGTCCTGCCCATTGTACACATTTCCTTTTCAAAAATTATTTCTAATCTTATGCTGTGGTTAGGCAGCGATTTAAGGCTAAATCCAAAACCTTGTTGCAACTGGAATAGACTCACTGAATCAATGGAACATACATTATCACATTCCCATTAATTCAGTGCTTCTGCTATAGTTGGAACTAATGGTTTTAAGCCTTAATTACTGTTCCTCCTGACTTATGTGCAGATAGCTATGATAGGTGGATTCAAATGGATTCAGAAATGTAAGATAGCTCCTCTTGTAACCAGTTTTGATGTAGGCTAAGTTACCAGGTGTCAAGCATGGTGCAGCTTTGGTCTCAGCCTCTTATTCCCAGTTGTGATGGCGTCCACTCTTTGGGTCAAAATACAGACAAAGTTGAGTCAAACAATTGCAGTGATAAAGTTAAGAGTTGCACCAAGCTATTTGTGCCTTAGATATGCTGATTCTTGCAATGTCCCTTTAACTAGTGAAAGGGCAGTCATGACCAATATAAGCACATAAATATAAAAACTATCAATACACATATCAGTTTAGGCAAGTAGGATGTGGTGTGGGGAAGCAAAATCTTAAAATTTTACTATTTTAATTGGTTCACAAAAACATAAGAATGACTGGTTCAGAGTAAATCTCCAATGTCCAGTTACCTACTCATGTTTCTATTAACACATGAAAAAGGGATTTTATTAGCCCTTCTGCCCTCTGTCTCCAGTTCCATGGATTTCCTCACATGCCTAGAAACCAATCTAAATAGGAGAGCTTTTCCTATGCATGAGCACTCTCCCCATGACTGGAGAACTTGCTTTTCATGTGGAGAGTATCCATGCACAGGCAAAGTTCTCCTATTTGGGCTTGGTATTCTTCCCACAAGAGAAAAAAATCGAGATAATGACTGCATAGAGCTTTAGCCTTTCCATTAAAAATGGATCTAGATTATCAAAGGAGGCAAAAGGTCATAAACATTTACCACAGTGTCATTTAATAGCCTGGATTCTTTTCTTAGGAAGCATAGCATGAGATATCAAACAAAGACAAAATAAGACCCATTATACTTACTGACACTGGTGTCTTTGGCTAAAAATCTCAAAAAAGGCTACACAGGAGGGACCAGTTGTACTCTTTTCATAGATTTAATTGGAACCATCATGTGAAATATAGAAATATAGGCAGTACGGGCAGGTGGTGACTTTAATTGAGGTGTCTCATTAACTTCCTATAGCTTTCCTCTGAAAGCTCATTGTACATGCAGATAGTGTGCCTTAACAATCCACTGAAACAGCATTGATTTTTCTAGTTGTTCTTTACTAGCAATTTCCTTTAGACTTGACCCTGACACTCTTTGGGGGGAAAAAAACCCTCGCTGGGTCCAAGATATTTGTTAACCCAAGGTCTTAGGTGTCATGGGGTTTGAAAGGAATGAAACCTCTGGTGCTCTGATAGCCAAAGGCGGCACTATAGAAATGTTGGAATTGACCATGGGTCAAGAATTCAGGAGACCCCACAGCACTCAATAGCACATTCTCTGTTGTTTATATGACCTTCTGGGTCTTTTCAGATTTGCAATGTGAGCAATTTTTCATGACAACTAAAGTTAGGTATCCCTTCTCAGCATTCCTTTTAAGTATTTGACCCATCCATCCTAGAGCATTCCCTCATGACCATCTGTGTTGTAAAATGAATAATTGGCATTGACTGTTTGGCCTGTTCTGGTTTTTATCTAAACACTGTTTCAGATAAATAACTTACATGTCAAGTTATACACCAAAGCCAATTCCCACCTGAGCCCACAGAGACCCACTGAAGTTGTCACCTGTTTGAACAAGGGACAGAGAAAAGGCAGAACTACTCAACACTTTCTTTGCCTCAGTCTTCTCCCAAAAGGAAAATAGTACTTGACCTGGGGAAAATGGACCATATGATACAGGCAAATGAAGCACAGAATATGTAAAGAGGTAGTACAAGAATGCCTAGCTATTCTAAATTAATTCAAGTCTCCAGGGCCAGATGAACTACACCCAAAGATATTAAAAGAACTAGCAGAAATAATCTCAGAACCACTACCAATAATCTTTGAGAATTCCTAGAGAACAAGACAGACAAGGAGGGTGACTGTTGTCCCCATCTTTGAAAAGGGGGTGGAGGGAAGATGACCTAAACAATTTTTGCCCAGTCAGCCTAACCATCAACACCAGGAAAGATTCTAAAGGAGATCATTAAATAGTCAGTCTGTAAGCGCTTAGAAAGGAATGTCATGATCATTAAAAATCACCATGAGTTTCCTCAAAAGTAAGTCATGCTTTTGGGTCTTTTCTTTTCTTTTCTTTTCTTTTCTTTTCTTTTCTTTTCTTTTCTTTTCTTTTCTTTTCTTTTCTTTTTTTGATAGAGTTACAAGCTTGGTAGAGGAAAGGAATGCTATGGATATAACATATCTTGACTTCAGTAAGGCCTTTGACAAGCCCTCCCCTGCCCCCATGGTATTCTTGCAAACAAGCTAGTAAAATCTGAGCTAGACAATGCTACTGTTTGGTGAACTTGTAATTGGTTGACTGACTGAAACCAAAGTGTGCTCACCAATGACTCTTTTTTGTGCTGGAGAGAAGTGATTAGTGGGGTGCCACATGGCTCTGTCATGGGCCCAAAGCTATTCAACATCTTTATCAGTGATTTTGATGATGGAATAGAGGGCATTCTTATCAAATTTGCAGATGACAGCAAATTAGGATGGGTAGCTCCTGTCTGTCCTCAGGTGACAGGACCAGAATTCAAAATTACTTTAATAAATTAGAGAGCTGGGTCAAAGCTAACAAAATGAATTTCAGCAGAGAGAAATGTAAGGTACTACATTTAAGCAGAAAGAATGAAATACACAGATATAGGATGCATGACACCCGGCTTGACCACGGTACATGTGAAAGAGATATAGGGATCTTATTAGGCCACAAGCCGAACATAAGTCACCAATGTGATGAGGCAGCTAAAAAAATCCAATGCAATTCTAGGCTATGTCAATAGGAACATAGTGTCCCGGTCAATAGAAGTATTAATACCACTCTATTCTGCTTTGGTCAGATCTCACCTGGAAAACTGCATCCAGGTCTGGGCACCACAATTCAAGATGGATATTAACAAGCTGGAATATGTCTGGAATATGACTGAAATGGTAAAAGGCCTGGAAACCATGCCCTATGAGGAGTGGCTTAGGGAATTGGGTATGTTTAGCCTAGAGAAGAGAAGGTTAAGAGGTGACATATAACCATGTTTAAATATTTAAAGGGATGCCATATGGATGAGAGGCCAAGCTTGTTTTCTGCTGCTCCAGAGACTAGGACATGGAGCGATGGCTTCAAGCTACAGAAAAAGGGATTCCACCTAAATGTTAGGAAGAACTTCCTGATGGTGACAGCTGTTTGATAGTGGAATGCACTGCCTTAGAATGTGGTGGAGTCTCCTCCTTTAGTGGTTTTCAAGCAGAGGCTGGATGGCCATCTGTTGAGAGAGCTTTGATTGTATATTCCTGCATGGCAGAGGGTTGGACTTGCTAGTCCTGGTGGCCTCTTCCAATTTGATGATTCTCTGATTCTATGAAGCAGGACCTCATGCACCCTGACAAAAGAATGTAGAGTGTTCCTTTATTTATTATAGATGTGCCATGTATAAGGCACTTAATGTCACAGGTATTCTATTATAATGCAGAGGAACCACTGTTGTAGTGTTATGGTGGTATTATTTTTTATCATTTAGCATTGAATTTCTTAAATCATACTGTTATTGTTTTATGGATTTTACTGTGAGCCATTTCCAGCATAAGTTACATTTGAAAAGGAAACCCAAACCTGAGAGACTGGACAGAATGCTGTGGCTGAACTATTAAGAGAGTAAGTAGTACAGTTAATATTTGGCTCTTTTCTGTGGCTTTCCTAATGCTTGTGCTCCAAACACTCATTACTGCTTACAAATCTGATAAAATATTGCAATGTGTTTTTGAATGGGTAGGTGCTTATATGTATATATCGTATATACTGAACTCATTCACTCCCTTAATACCATTTACTCGAGTTATACCATTTGGCTAGCTGGCTTTTTTAAAAAGTAGGGGATAAGTTTAAATTTCTTAACCTCAGTGGTCATATATTTTTTCTTTGCATTTATTAGCATTTTTAAAAAGTCAGTCACTTATCTGGTGCGATCCAAACTCATGTTGAATGAGTGGGAGGTTTTCCTCTTGACGTCAGTATGCTTTGGGTCAGGTCCTTAGTGCAAGCTCATAATGCATAATTCAGACTCCTAATGCATTTCAGATGCCTTTTTACATTTTGCTGGTTGGTTCTCCTCCCAGAGGTAAAGTCATCAGTGATGTTTTTTGCTGCCCCAGGACAACTCTATATTTATCCCTAGCCCTCTCTAGATGGCCTCTTTTCTCTACTTCCAGACACATATTCTCCTTGAAAAATAAAAACATAATTCATTTCCCCTAACATTCCTTTGTTCTGCTCCAAGTCCGATGATCATTGAGATATTTTTCATAGGGTCATATTCCATTTGTTTCTCTTCATCTTACTTGACTTTGACAGTCTAGTACAGTACTTCCCTCTATCCCTGACTTTCTTTATTGTACGCACAAACCGCCTGGACTTTTTAGGGATTACTTATATTGAGACATTCTCCTTGCCTGTATACATAAGCTCTCTATCCTTATTAGGCTTTTCATTCACCAGGACTGAAAACTGGATAGAGCAAGAAAAGAATACCACATCTGTCAGCCTAGCTCTCATGTCCTTATTGCCTCCCCAACCACAAATGCAGGGGAATTTCTGTAGAAAAAGCCTGCTCAATGCATGTGAGATCCAGCAATTATATGACTCCACAGGTGGTAGGGGCACTATGTGCACAGAGCTGAGTTTCTGTCTACAGATATTCCACCAAAATTTGGAGGGTGGGACAAGGATGACAAAAACACAGCAAGGGTGTGTGTGCAAATGTAATACAATTCTCTGGGGCCATGGAACTGTTGTTTGCATGAAGTGTATGCCCAGATAGAGCTTTCCTTTTCCCCTGAAAATGTTCAGCAATGAATTGGACAATTGTGAGCGCTTTCCACCCTATTACTGAGCCTGTAATTGCTTCTTCTTTCCTCCAGTCTCAAAGTAGTGATTATCTGTGCATCTCGAATACACACAACTTCAAAAGAAAAGCCCTATTATTTAGCATTATTTTCTCCGTTTTAGGAAGACACATATGTCTGGAATGCCAGACGATGTAAAACTGAATAAGTATGTTTTGCTATCACTTGATATTGCAGGAAATGTAGAGCTTACATAATACCAAACCTTCTTATAGCTACTAAATGCAAAGGAAGCTATGCACAAAATGTTTTATACTACAACTCCAATCAGCCCAAGCCAGGATGACCAATGATCAATGAACCATGGGAATTGTAGGAAAAAACACCTGGATGGACAAAGTGGTGTAAGGCATGAAGACTTCTGTTTTTTCTGATGTTAAACACATGGTTTATTGAACATCTTGGGTAGAAAGGACAATGTTTTTTGTATCTGAATGCAGTTAACAACCTCACCACTGAACTAAAGTCAGCTGGTTGTGGCAGGCCAAATACAAAATCACAACCCAGCATCCAGAACTTGTAAAAGTTAGTGTTTTGAATCACAACTCCCAGATTTCCCAAGCCAGTGACCATACTGGTAAAAAAGATAGTGAAACAACTAATCCAAGAAAAATAACTTTTCCAAGTTCTGATCCAGTGTAAGGAAAGCAACTAAAGTGCATAGGTTCATCTAGGAAAACTGCATACATGCAGATGGTTCCTCATATACCCCAGTCAACAAGAACCTCTCTCATATGGCTTTCTATTCTGTATTTCTTCACCAGAGGGCTACATTACCCAGTTACCTACCTTCTGTTCATTATTCTTCTCCTCTGCCATAAATTTTCCTTCTTCAGCATTTATTCTCTCCACCAGTCTAACAGTAGCTACAGATGGTTAGTTCTGTTTCTCATGCTGATTGTCACAAATCCCCTTTGGAAGTGGAAGTAAAAGAAGGAGCAGAGAAAGAATCAGAATTGTGTCATCTCCCCCAGCTATTTCTCCTTCAAAAAGGAGTGCAAGAGTACGTGTTAAGGCAGCAATAAATGTGACAACACAGACATACTGAATGGAGTGAAGCTGCCCAGGAGATTCTACCCATCGCATCTTCCTCCAGGCTAAAACAGAAACTTGGCTCATGTGTCTGCTCAGCACAGGAACTGGAAAACTGGACTGTGATAAGTGGCCATACCAAGAATGTCACACACACCAGCTTTGCACTAGAGCTTGGGAAAGTTACTTTTGGGTCTACAGTTCCCAGAATCCTCAAGAAATCATGTAATTGCCAGGGCACAGTCTAGTTTGTACACGTCCAGACTGTGGCTTACATTGGTAAGAAAACATAGTAAAAAAGCAAGATGTTGTTAGAAAAAGATTCCAGAGGAACAGCAAAGTGAGGCAATGAGTAAATACAAGTTCTACACTGACCACTAAGGTAAAGGAAATTGAGGGCATTCTCTCTCTTTTTTTAACCTGTTAAAATCTCATTCCTCTCATGAGCTCAACCCTCACTGATTCTGCAGACCTGTAAAATAACATCAGAATCTTGTACCAACTTATATTTCATTGGTTAGATGTGCTATACATAACTTTCAGAAATCTCTCATTCTCAAAAAGTGTCAGAAATCTGCCATCCAGCCATGAGTAACACAATTTCAATGTGTTTCGTCAACAAATGGTTGAAGATTAAAAGCATACTTATTACAAGCACTCAAGTGATGAATTAGATGTTTCAAGCTTCATCAGTATTTGTCAGGAAATACAGAGCTTGTTAACCAAACCAAATATACAGTGATTTAATGTGGAGTTCAGGTTCAGTTTTCTGGTTCAGGATATTGTCACAATATTTCAAAACAGCAAAGTGTGTCTCCTCTGTATGATAGGAAATGCACTCTGTGATGAGAAAATTGGTTGAACTGTGGCAGTGATTCACTCAGAGGAAATCCATTCCACTCATTCTCGTCCTCTCAAATATTTTCATTTCAAAAATATAAAATGAATAAAGTGCAATAAATTTAAAGAAATAATTGGCCAGTGAAAACCAAGGATCCACTCTGACTGTCTTATGCTTATGAAGTGTAGGCCCCAGACCAAACCTTGAAGTGGCTAGTTCCAAACAAGCCATTATTTGTAATTTATTCATTTCCCAATAACTAAGCATAACTACTTACATTACCTTTGTAACTTAACAATGTCATCGCTTCTTTCATGCTGTAACTTTACTTTTAAATTTGTTCTATAGTTCTGGAACTTTGGCCTCACTAAATACAGTAGGATTCATGTGCAGTCTTATGCTGTGCCTTGTGCTGTTGAATATGCTCAGAACTTCTTTTAAAAAATTAACAATCTAAAAAATTAACAATCTGTTTTGCAAACTGGTAACTAAAGAGTTACTTTTAATTGCAACTGTAATCAACGAATTACTTTGGGCACCTCAAAACTATGGCTGGAATCTTGTTGGTGAATCGCAAGTAGAGTAGACCCTTTGGATCAACTGCTGACTAGTGAACCAACACAAAAGTAAATCCCATGGATTTAGTGGATCTATTCTGGTAGAGACTAACAAAAGAATTCAGGCCTAAAATTACATTTTAAGAATTACTTTCCAAGCTCTGCTCTAAGTTAATGCATGCTTCTATCCTATATAAAAATAAGGCCAACATAAACAAATAAAATTTACTTCCCGGTAAAATATGCTTGGAATCAGTCTGTACATTGTGCTGGATCCAGTGAAACCATGTTAGCAAATCTGAGAACTAAGCTTAATAGGTCATGATATACATTTTCCTGATAAACAATTTAACAACTGAAAACAAGGGATTTATTCCATGGTCATCAGTGAAGCAAAGGGTTGGAGACTGAAGACAAATAAAAGGAAATAATTCGTCACACACTATACGGCCAAACTATGGAAACAGCTAGTACAAAATGTAGTGGCTTCTAATTGCAATGGCTGTATGTTGCTTCCATTGCAAGAAACAATACCTTCCCAATATCTGTGGCTAAGGAAATGAATGAGAGGTTGGTAACATACTCTTGCCCTGGAATAGGCCTCTGGTTGGTCACTTTGGGAAGGCAATGCTGTGCTACATAGGCTTTTGATCTGATCCCGCTTAAATCTTCTGTCATCATTGTTATAGAAAGTGTTTAATTTGCAAAAGACTTGAGCCTAAGAATTTGATATTTGAAAGCAAGCTTTACAGTTAAAGCTTAATAAATCACTGAGATTCAGAAGGTTTCTTCACTTGACACCTGTAACTCTTTGCCCTAGTTACCTCATTCTAATCTAAGAATCCTGCCCTTTAGTTAATCTAGCAGTATTTGCAGGTATGTAGTTTCATTCATGGGTTGGAACCAAGTAGGACTGTACACTTTTCGTGAATGGCACAATACAGCCAAATTAAGCACTTATTTATTAAGCACTTTTTGGGGCACATGTTCAAAACCTCCCAGTTAAATTCAATGGGATTTTAAAAAGGTGATTAACTTTAATGGGATTATACCCTATATTCACAAGGCAAAAAGAATTCACAAAAGAAATTGAATAGAATCTTCTGTAGAAAGAATCACAATGCTGGCAGTGATCTCATGACAAAAAAAATCTTGGGCAGTCCAGATATTTCTACCATCTGGTGCAAACGTGAGAACGTGCTCTGAGCAATTATACCTGCATATCTCATGGTAGTGATACAAAGTGACAGATTGTGAACACAGTCTGATAGCATTAAGCATCTTGGTAGACTAACACCATGACCTTATGCATGTAAGCCTGGAAGTAAGTCTCACTGAATTCAATGGGCCATATGTCCAGACAAGTATGCATTAGAGTGCTGTCTGAAACTATGAATACAGAACTTTTCACAAGAGATAACGCTTTTAATCCTTGGATATAATTCAGTGCACAAAATATGTTTGTTGTTTTTGCCAATTTTAAAAGCATCAGTTTTCACTGTTAACGGTAATGAAGTTCATTGGCTAGGAAAATAAAGTTCCTTGCTGATTGCACATAGTAATCTTCATACTGTCCAGTCTAATCTAGTGGTTTATTGTCTAATTACATTGGTGATTAACACAGGAAAGGAGACTTGTGTTCCAATCAGATTTAATTAAGTATAATGTTTCTCAACTCAATAAAGAGGGTTTTTTCCCCTTCTCTCTCTCTCAAAGCTTGTTTTAACTGAGCAACAAAAATAACTATCAACTTTCTTGATGCATTTTCAAAACAAAACATGATATTTGAAAAAGGGGGGTTGCTTACTCTTAAATATACTTATTACAAAAACTAAAAAGATATTATAATCCATTGACAAGATTTAAATCCAGATGAATTTATCAACAAATCCTATATATTAGTTCTACTTGCCCAAATAGTTTCTCCACTCTGGAAGAAAGTAAGTTCAAGCCACTGTAGAGTGGTTTCCCTTTCTCCTCTATGTTACCATCTTCTTCCAACCCTCCTACAAGATATGTGATTCTCATAAATTGGACATATCAGTGTTTGGAGAACATGATTTGAGGTCTAACTGATTGGAGACATGCTCAAGGTCATGATGGTGGGAAAAGCCCAGATAGGATTATGTGGAAAACTGAGACATTGGTGGGTTTGTGCTATTCGTTGCTTCAGGCTCTTTGCATTTTCAAACACAATGGAAGATGAACTGCCCAAATAAACCAATCAGAAACCATCCCTTGATCTTAACTTGCAGCAGGGCTCTCCAAATGGTGTGCTGTGACATGTTAGTGTTTCACCTGAAGTGTATAGGTATGTTGCCTACAATCTTGGAAATGTATGTTATTATTTATAAATCATATATTTTTAAAAATATATGAAAAGTTTTCATGGGATATGTTGTGTCCCCATACATTTTGTTATTACAATTTATGTACGTGTCTATATCTCTTATAAAGGGTTAGTTTAACCTCCAGCTTGCTAGTAAAACTAAATTACTGTGTCACAAAATGATGCATCTCTGAAAAGTGTGTCACCAACATGAAAAGTTTGGAAAGTTCTACCCTATGGAGATCTTCCCTACTTGACTGAACATTAAGAGATTGTCATGAATGCCATCAATGTTTTGTTACTCTGAAGTTAAAGCAATCAGCCCATTCTGGACCCCTTTGTCAGTCCTGTGGGAAAGCCATTATGGCTTTGTCAACATGCCCCTTCAGGATGTGAAATATGGTATAAAAACCCTAGCTTCAACCCCAGCCAATTATAGAATGTAGAACATAATCCAAATTGCCACTCCTATATGCTACCCTCAGACAGTGTGACCTCCTTCTTCAATACTAGTTAACTATCACGCTTTTCACTCCTAATCTCTCTCTCTATCCAACCTTTTTCTCTGCACTTTCCAATAGCCTTGTATGATTCTTAAGAATGTCTGATGTTGTCAATTTAGATCAAATATTTTGTTTAACTTTAACTGGAGTCCTCTTTACAGTGAATACCAGTATACATAGGTGACAAGATCCTGCTGTTATCCTCCTCTCACAGGACTCTAAGGAGCCACTGGCATTGCTGCTGAGCCCCAATGTCCCCTCACCTCTTAGGGTCACACTCTCAGCATCTCTTTCTCTCTTGTAGAGCTACTTATATATATAGGAGGACAACCACACAAATCTATTCTGATAAGTTCTTTAGGTAGACAAGAGAATAAATCAAACGTATTGCCTGCATTACATGAGCAAAGCTCACCTATAGTGTTCAACCCAGTTTTCAAAAAATATCAATCCAAAATGATGTGTACATGCTTGTTGGCACTCTTTCTTCTCTATGCTTGTTCATATATTGCGTAACAGGGGACCAAGTGTTGAATAAGTTAAATTTCATAAAGATCAACAACTAAATTCTGATTTATTCATATAGGAAAATGAATGGGGCTAATATTAATTAGGCATATGGAGGACACAGCTTGCTTATTGCAGCAAAGTACGACTGAGTGTTGATCCAGCCTTTAGAATTTCATCATAGCTTTGTAAAAAGTGTTAACAGAAATATTTTCAGATTGTACAAAATTAAGTTCTGCACTGCATAATGGGTTAAAAAATAATGTAATGCATTTTTATTGTGCTTAACTTGCATACAGTCATATTCTTATTAAAACTCTGGGTCATCTTCAAGTGAGGTCCCTGAGCCCCCACCTCCTGGCAATTAAACCCTCCAGTCAACACCCGCACAAGATTAACGTCACACCTGCTACAACAATATTTTAAGTATACTTTATTTAAGATGGAATTAAAACAGAATGAAAACTAATGTTCTAATGGTACATTACAACAAGATTAGAGTAAGCAATTCTTACATTACAGCAGATGATTAAAAGTGGTGTCTCCCAAGCAGGAGGAGCTAGAATCTTTATAATACGTCTGTCTCAGAACCTAGCACCACGACTGGTTGTTTCAATAATTCTGATGGTTAAGCCCCAGACAATCACACTTGCCCACTCCCTCTGATAGGTGTTTTGCCCATGATTCCTTTCAACCAGTGATGACACCCCACAGTTCCCTGGAAAAGTGATTGCACTCCTGCTCTCTGTGTCTGCAAGACTGAAAGCATTTTAGTTCTCTCTACAACCAGAGAAAAATGCTAAGTTTCATAGCTTTGGGGCATCCAGGGCTTCAGGCAGCTATGGCTTAGATTTCAGTTCTACTTTTCTGTATCAAATTATAAGATAATCAATTTCCTCCTTTTAAATACTGGAATTTTTTCTGCACATCTCAAAGTTTTGTCCAGTATAATATAGACGCCTTATGTAAAAATGAATAACACTACCAGTACCATTTGGTGTGTATGTGGGTGCATGTACATGTGTTTGTGTATTTTTTTGAAAGAGGTGGGAAGATTTCTCATATTTTGTTGTTTTATTATAAGTTCTGTAGATTGACATTGGGTAATGTCCCAAGACTAATAGACCTTGGAGATTGATCCCTACCAGAACACCATCTTCATCAAAAGCATTCCATAGTCCTTCTAAACTGGGACCCTCTGCTTCAAGTCTTGCAACTTGTTCATACAGGCCAATGTGAGCTGCCCTATGACTCAGAGGGATGGATCTCAAGCTCCTCCAGTGAACAAGGTAACAATGAGAAGCATTCCCTTACCTGCTCCTTGCTCCCCCAACTCCCCTCTCCTTCCCAGTTAATTTTTTTAAAAAAAATGGTGGTGGACTTTTAGCAATCAAATTTATCACTTCAGTGGGTGGAACAACTCTGCTGGTCTGGCTATCAAATGGTGTCAGTTATTCCAGTCAATACTGTGTGTCTGTGCTCTAGTTCAAATCTATTCAAGCTGGTGGTTCATGGACTGGTGCCAGTCCATGAGCCACTAGCAGTCAGTCCATAGCAAGTTTTTAGGAAAGAAAGAAGCAGCAGTAGCCAATGAGCATAAATTGGGTCCCAGTCCCTGGCACATTGGTAAAAAGAATCTTCTGGTTCAGCACATCAGATAACATGAGAAGTATTGCTTTGGGTGCAGGATTGGTCCCCATGGTCCTGAAATCAAGTTGAAATTCCTTGGCAGTACCCGAAGTGCTGGCCATATTCTTGAACCTGCTTTGTCTTGGGCTTACTTTCATCGTATGTCTCATATCACACTCTCTTAACTGAGGCATCACTTGGTGCAGATGAAAGAATCTTTTAGAGTGGGACAGTTTTTCTGATCCTCTTCAGTTCTAACCTTCATTTTCTGCTGTTCATTTTCATATATCTGCTCTCTGAGCTAGTGATATGGATGACTGCATGAGAAAACACTGTCCAGCTGCTGCTGCTGCTGCTGCTGCTCCTACAGCAGCAGCAACAACAAAAACAACAATATTGATGGGAATATGTTATGATTCCATCAAGAATTTGTTTATGTCATGTTTTACTCATGCACATATGTACTTTGGGATTTTTGAAATGAAATCCTGGAACACATATTGTTTGTTTTGAATGGATGACCATAATAAGTAGAACAGGAGAAATAAATTGCTCCTAGAAAAGGTGACATGCCAAAACGAATAGGGCAATTGCGTTTTCCAATAAACATTTCTATTCTGAGCATCTCTCTGAGGTTTTCATTCTCTTTCTCCTGTTCCCCAATCTTACCCCCTCCTTCCCTTTTGGTGTCTGGTTTTATTGGTACCACACCCTATTTCTTCAATATCACACAAAAGAACTAGGATGCAATTTATATGTAACCAAATAAAATATCTGGTTACAATGTTTTATTAATATTTGTGTGCATGTACAAGGACATATACAACAGGGGCGGGGTAGAAAATGAATGGAATTAACTGAAAGTAGTTGCAGGCTTTTTAAGTAGAATGTTTTATAGAATCTGGATTCCTTTTTTAAAAAAAAGAAACAGCAATGGACAGTTCTTAATACACAGCTGAGAAACAAAACAATTCAAAATTAGGGAGGAAATGTTTGGAAGCTTTCTTATGCCAAATGTAACAAGTGCAACACAGATAAAAGAGGAGCTCATTTTTGAATGAATGGATCCATGCAAGAGATTTTACTTAACAAGATGCTGCATACACACACACACACACACACAGATGTATAAGAAATGCACACAGTGTGATCCCAAACAGCATATTGGAAAGGTGGCAGGGGAATTATAACCTCAGGTGCACTGTTCAATGTGGTGATATAGATGCACATCTCATCCAGGTCGTGCTGACCATACTAGATAGTGCACTTACTGTTTCAAAGCCCATTAAAGAACCACAGAGACAATACTCTTTTGGGAAGAAAGGACGATGGAATCAATCCACACCACCCACTGTTCAAAAATATAATTGGTGCTGTGCACATATATGTTTGTGTGTGAGAGGGAAAAAGACAGAGACAGACAGAGAGGAAAAGAGAGGCAGGTTGAACAAACACATTGAGCCGTTTGATTTTGAAATTTTAAGAATGTTACTTGTCTAAACAAATTTCTTCTAGAATCAAATAGAGGTATCAGAATGAACTGTGAAAATTACTTCTTTATAAATGATCATAACTTGTACATAAGATTCACTATTATCGGTACAAGGAATGAAACAAAAGAAAAGATCAGTACTTTTCAGAAAATAGCAGATGAGACAATTGTTTTTTGTTCTCTTTTTGCACAGTTCCACAGGTAGTGTCAGCAGCAAAAATCACTCCATATTAAATTTGTTTGTTTAAAATGAAAGAGGTTATGTTGCATGTGAGTGGAAGAAAAGCTTTATTTACTAGCTCATAAAAACTCCATTGATGGGTTTTCATATGATGGTTTAAGCACAAGAGAGCTCTGTAAATTAGTGGGAATCTTGAAGCCACAGATGTTTTTATTGCTTCTCTTCACAGAAAATGCTTAGAGCATCTTAGCTCTCCTTTCCATTTAGTATTTTCTATTTAGCACTGTTTACAACTATGGAACAATAGGTATGGATGTAATACCTTCCTTTGCAATTATTGACAGTTTTTTTCCAGACAATTAAACTCACTGTTCCCTCCCTCCCTTTTTGGCCTCAGCTGTTCTTACTTTCTCAATGATTGTTCCTAAAAACTATAAAACCAAAACCCAGAAGTGGGGATACCACAGGAAACATTTCGAAGACATACTTGTCAAGCAGTCACTGATCCTGAAGCCTAGCCTGAATGAATTTGCATAGACAAATTAAATGACCTATATCAAGTTGCAGTGCTAACAAATCCTAGCATGAAAGTGACAGGAAACATATTTCTGAGTCTGAAATTTTAATGAATCTACACTGGTAAATTAGGTTATGCCATTCCATCACCATAAATTGCTGATGCAATAAATCACACTTGAGAAATAGCTGAGTAATTACAGAATGATGCTTGGAGCAATAGGAACTTCATCTGCATAATAACAGACATTTGTTGCAAGCATTTTTTGGCATAGACTGACAAATGTTAAATATGATTAATACCATCATCTCTCCAGTATGTATTATTCAATGCATAAGAAGAACAGGATATTTCAAAAGATTAAAAATGGGGAGAAGGGAGAGTTCCCTTGTGTGGGACAACTGAAATAAGCTAGAGCACTTATGTGCTCCTCACAACAGTATGCTTATGCAGAATCCATTCATTTCAATGAAGCTTATTCATTTGATATCTTTATTAATAATTTCCAAAAACATTAAAACTCTACAAGTACATCAAGGAAAAGAGAAAACAATGTAAGGAAAGCATGAAACGTATGAATCAAACATTAATTCAAGAAAAAAAGAAAAGATAGAAAAAGAAAAATAATTGATTCTCATCCTTCCTTTAAATGGAAATCTAATTTATTCAAGCCTCTCAAAGATAATATTCAGCATTTCTTTTCTTCCCCTCCCCTTAATTCAAGTTTTCTAATATAAAAAAAGGAAAATGAACTTTCGTCTGCCAAAGGTTATCATATCTAACATAGCATCTCCATATTACTTTCTATTACATACCACTACAGATTACGTTTACATGATAAATGGCATACCAAATGCTACTGTCTGACTTGATTACATAATATTTTCACTAATTAAAACTGTAGCTCAATTACATGTTATATGGGATCCCTAAATCCAAATCTTTCTATGCCATTTTATATTGTAGAATCCTTTACAGCATTTCTTACCCAATCCAATTTTAGTTGTCTCATATCTGTAACCACTTCTTGACCTAATCTCAGCCAAATCTATTTCATTTTGAATTTAATTGCCCTCTTCTCTTGTAACCATCTTATCGGTGGACTTCACCCTACCCAACTTCTTGAATTCTTATCTTTGTCCTGTATTAGTATTTCAAGGTTCTTCCCATCTCATATTTTAAAATAATTGTCCTGAAATAGCACCTCCTTTTTTTAGTGATCTTTCTCTCACCACCTTCAATCATACAGGCTAAATCAATTTGTTTCATTCTGCCATCAAAGTAATTTGCTTACAAATCAGTTTTAGGTTAGCCTCCCCCTTCCCTCCCACTTGGATTATAATCCCCTTTCACAAACCAAACCTTCTTTGCCATGCATCTCCCCCAATTCAGTAGTTCCTTCGATTAGTTCAACTTGAATTTGTCTCTTCGTATGATTTTCATTCTCCTTCACCTCTATGTAGCTAATTTCTGTGTCCCTCCCTCTTGTATTATATCTCCCAGCTGATATTGCAGATCTTATTCCTTAGAGCTTCTGTTGTATTCCTCTTCAAGTTTAGGAGTTCCACGTGTAGCTCCTCCATCATCCTCTGTAAAAAGTCCAAAAAATTTTCCTGGGAAAATTCCATCTTTCATCCAATACAGGAATTTCAGAGTTAACAGCTCACTTCTCTCATGTCTAAAGAAAAGCTATCAGCAAGACAGTTTTATCAACATCAAACAGATAATTTCTGTACTTTATTATACTGTAGTTTCTCCTTGTTAAAATCCAATTCTGTCTTACAAATAAAATGTAATCCAGTCTATTCACAAAATGTATGCTCTTACATTTTTAATTATTGTCTTTTGAAGACATCAACTTCCAATTTTCTAATTCATTTGTCCCAGTCTTGTGGGATGAACGCACTTGCACAGCTCTTGATTGCAGAAAAAAAGGTAACTGTAGAACCTCCATTGTTCCATTTTAATCAGAAGCATTCTTCACTTTTATAACTCAAAAAGTTTAATTAATGGTTTTTCCTTTCTTTAAAAAAGCATGTCGCTGGTATGAGGCTCTCAGATCCTCAGATCCAAACAGCTGCATTTCACAGCAAGGGCGAGAAGTCACTCCCTCAGTCCTTCTCATTCATAATGCATGTCCTGATGAATAAATGCAAATAATGGGAATTCTGGACCCTAATGGGTAATCCTTTGCTCCCCCTTTAAGCCAGGAGGAGTTTCTCCAGCCAGAGATCCCTCTGGCTCACACTTTTACTGTGAAAGTTCTCCTTACTGCAAAGCTGAAACTGGAGTGTCTGTTTGGATGGCCTGCTGGAACTTGAGTCAATCAATGGAGCTTATTCAAAAGATTACCCTTAGTTGTGTGAAAGAGTCATAGCTATAGGAGGAACATATTTATATGGGTAGAATCAAACAAGGTCATTCCTCTGAAAGAGCTGCTTCCATCAGTAGAAGGAAGATTGGCATGCCAGCTCCTCTCTGTAATACCCTCCCCATGAGTCCTCAAAACCTGTTCCAGAAAGCTGGGGATCCCTGTGGAACAAGTTTTCAGTCAGCACAAAGGGCCTCAGAGAGAAGGTGGAGGAAGAGGGTTTTGTCAGATTCACTGTCTGGCAGTAGAGTGGCACCAGATTTAGGTCATTTCCACACAGGCTTAAAGAAACAGTGCAGAGCGTCCTCCAGAGAGGATGTCTGCACCTGGGAGCAGACTGGGTTGGACCTACTTACTGTAGATCCGCACTTCAGCCCACTCCCGAATGACCCGAAGTGGTCGTCCAGCATGCTTTTGAAAGACCGCTTGAAAGAGATCTTTCAAAAGCACGGAGCACTCCACTCCGCTCCTGCGCTCCGGTGCAGATTTGCAGGCTCACACCAGTGCGAGCCTGCGATCTGCCGGGGTGGGCTTTAGGCTGGCGAGCTTCAGCAGTTGGTGGAGAGGCTCCACCAACTGGAAGCTGCCATTTTCATCCCCAGAGCAGTGCGGAGCGGCGGCCACGCACTGCTCCAGACCAGCCTGGACCCAAGCGTCGAGCCCAAAGGTCCGGTAAGTACTGGCACAGGGCGATTCCCTCGCCCCATGCGGAAATGGCCTTAGTCCCGTGTTTTAAAGGATTAAACTGTTGTTGTTTTTTAAAACACCCATAGTGTAAGAACTATGTTCTGGCAGAAGATTTAGGATATATGTGTACTCACACACTCAATGAACTTCTTCTTTTAAGTGGGACATGTACCCCCTCCCCAGTAGCCATGTGAATCTTCTCCTTTTGCTTTGCAATTTAGAAAGACAAGCTGTATCTTGGCAGCTTAACTTTCCTCAGTCTTGTGCCTGAATTTGTGCAGCAGTGCATTACAACATCCCTCATGTGTGAGGCTGTGTGGGTCACATCCTATTTACAACGCTGACAGAAGAAGAGGAGAACCTCTGGACTATTTGCCCAGTTCAGCTTCCAGGGTCCAAATCAGGCCTTCTAAAAGTTACCCAGCGTCCCCTGAGTCCCTGCACCAATGGGCTTTCATGTTGTTCCTGGTATGTTTCCATACCAATGGAGTAAAAAAGTAAGTCCCATTTCAGCAGAGCTCTGTCTTTGGTTGCTTTCATACTATATTCTGTAAGAAAGATCTTAAGACTGCTGGGGTCCTCCCAATCCACATGGAGTCTTCAAAGTGTGAGACATACCAGTTGGATATCAGGAACAAAACATTTACAAAGTCTGAATTAAACACAGTCCTTGTTACATAAAATTCTGCCTCACAATATGCTTTTGAACTGCCGGGCTAAGTCAGAGCTAGTTTATGTTTTGACTGATTTGAAACTTCAAATACAAAATCAGGATGTTATATAGAAAACATATGAATTTCTAGGGCTCCCTAGACAGCTTGAGTTCATAATAATATGGTTACATATGATAGCACTTTACTGAACAGATTAGTAGGTGTCTATTCTACTTATACACCCATATATTCCATCAAATATGTCAGTATCTCCAGTATATATTACACAGAAGAAATGTATCTTATCAAGTACTCCAACTTTATGGGAAGCCAATATCATAAATTTAAAAAACAACACATCCATATAATTATGGGTTACATAGAGGCCCAACCATAGAAATGAGAATTTTGGCTAGAATCCTGTATCAACTACTTAGTTAAGTATACTTATTTCTGTATATTTAGCTAAGTAACTACTCTTGTAATCTCCGACCTCCAATCCTGATGGAAACATTCACCCATGCTTTGATCATCTGTAGAATGAATCCCATTCTCTCCATGTAACTGATACACAGTACAGTAGGTTTGGAGAGATTTGGAATTGAAATCATGACAACGTTGTCACAGTCATGACAAAGTAATACTCACAATCAATTGTGACACTATTGCCACGATTGTAACTCTCCACTAAGCCTACTTTATTGGGCATCAGGGGTATGATCTGAATACATCCTGATGTATCACAATGTCAATATTAGCTATTGATTATTTACTCATTTAAAATATTTGCCCTGTGTGCAGCTGAGGGATCCAGCTTGTGTAATGCCTATTGGCACAAGCTGTTGTGCATTTTAGAACCAAATGCAAGAAAGCATCCAGTGTTTCCTCATACATGTAGTTTTATGGGCCACATGGTGAGTGTTAGCCAAAGGTGGAATACAGAAAAAAATTACATAACTGGGGCTTTATTATTTACATCTGTACAAATTTATTATTTACATCTGTACAGACTTGTTCTGGCATGGGGCAACAGATCAAGATACTGGACAATCTACCTGTTGTCGAACAGGTGCCAGACCCCCTCCAGCAGCCACCTTCCAAGGGGCAACCATGAAGTGAGCCACAGTGTAGTTTCCCTGACACCTGGAAGTGCAACAGGTTCAAGAGCTTGACCCTGGTAGCCTGAATTCTCAAGGCCCCTTAAGAGGACCTTCACCCAAAGGAGGATGGGCATACAGGTTCTACCCTTCCATTTCCATTCCACACTAACCCAGTTGTGAAGAAAGCATAGTAAGTGTAAAAAAGAGTAACAAAGGCGATTATGAAATGTAACCACTAATGAGCCACATTACTAGCAAAACCAGGCAGTCATAGGTATGAAGTCATAGGTATGAAGGCAAACTCAGGCCAAATGCTAAAGGGAGTATCAAGGGACTGCTTATATGTTCCTTGGAAAGACTTGAGTGGATACTTTTAGCTTTGATGTCTACCCAGAAGAAAGCCTGCCCTCAGCAGCAGCTAACTGTTTTTGATTGGTTGTCCTCTTAGGGCCCATAAAACCAGCTTTGGGCTTTTGGGAAGGAGTCTGGAAAACTGAAGATGAAGATGACAGCTTTTTGATTCTCCATAGCTCTCTGAAGCTCATGAACAGTGAGTGAGTGAACACAATGAATGTGGAGAATCATAGAATCATAGAATCATAGAAATGTAGAGTTGGAAGAGACCACAGGGGCCATCCAGTCCAACCCCCTGCCATGCAGGAACACCCTCAAAGCACTCCCAACAGATGGCCATCCAGCCTCTGCTTAAAAACCTCCAAAGAAGGAGACTCCACTACACTCCGAGGCAGCATATTCCACTGCCAGACAGCCCTGACCGTCAGGAAGTTCTTCCTGAGGTTCACGTGGAATCTCCTTTCTTGCAGCTTGAATCTGTTGCTCCTTGTCCTGGTCTCTGGAGCAGCAGAAAACAAGGCCTCTCCTTCCTCTACATGGCATCCCTTCAAATATTTAAACATGGCTATCATGTCCCCTTAATCTTCTCTTCTGCATACTAAACATACCCAGCTCTCTAAGTCTATCCTCATAGGGCATGGCTTTCAGGCCTCTCACCATTTTGGTTGCCCTTAACAAGGTGAGAACCTTGTTAACAAGCCAAGTGCTGCTATTGCTCAGCAAAGATATGAATGTCCCATTCTGGGTATCTATAGTAGGCTAAGGAGAGGGAAAGTTATATGTCAGGATGTAGTTCATATCATCCCTCTGGGACAGGAAGAAGGATATGAAGGTATGCATATATCCAAACAGTCTGCTGTTTACAATATGCTCTATTGTGGAGGGATGGAGTCTGGAAACTAAACCCACGCAGCACACACTCTCTATGTGTATTTCTCTGTCTGTCTGTCTCTCTCACTCTTCCTGCCTTTCTTGCCTACATGTTGTCTCCTTTTTCTGCATCAACATGTCTAGCTTTCTGTGAATATTTCTGTGCCCCTCCCTCTGTCCCTTGGCTGCTGCAAAGCCAAGTAAACTCATTTTCTATTTTCCAATTCACCCATAATTCTGCAGACACCAACCTACCCCACTGTCAGGTGCTACAACTCCCTTGCTATGCTCACCTTCCTTTTCATGGTTAAAGGTATCGTAGGATTTTATCCAGAAGACAGTAACATTCAGTTGGGTGGGGAGCAGGGTACCCTGCTGTATGTGAACATAGCATGATCACTGCCTTCTGTGATACAGCACTGCAATGCTGGCAGGAAATGTTCACTCTATCAGCATTCATTTGAATTTGGGCCTGTATACCCCACCTCTAAACCAGGATTTCTGAGGTAATTTACAAAGCAAATATAAAAGTAAGCAATATATCAACAACAAATAATAAATAAAAACAAAACACAAGACTGGAAAAGATTAAATTTAATTAAAATTAAATTAGGCCAAGGCACTAGCAGAAAATCCAGTTTCAAATGGAAATGCCTCCAGCTTTCCAAAAGGAATTCCTGACTGAGGAAAGCAGCAAACACAGCTATTCAGAATCATTAATATTCAATGCAATTTTGTTATTTCTATCTTTTACTTGCCATATTTGTTAATTGCTCCCAAGGTTGAAATATGGCTTTTAAAACATCTGAGTACACAAAACAGGGGATTAACTTTAGCTTGATCAAATATCATAATGAAGCTTGTATGCTGATAAATTCATAATGAATAATATTAGCACTAGTCTTATTAAATAAAATAAAACATGAATAATATTAGCACTAGTCTTATTAAATAAAAGTGCAGGAGGAGGGGAAATGTCATATTGAAGCGGGTTTCTTTTATTATTTAAAGTCATAGGCAATTGTGGTGGGGTATCTTCACTCTTAGCCCACCAAGTGTGAACCCTTCCATGGTGTTCACTGAAAACACTCAGTTTGAGGGCTCTTCTTGATCCCCACCTCTACGACATATAAGGACTTCCTCCTGTCCCCCTTGAGTGATACCAACTGTGGGGTCAGTTTAAATGCCCTCAGGGAACATATCACCCTTCTATCATCAATGCTGCCACCAATGAACCATGCTTCCATTCCACCCAAGAGACCAGTTATTATATTTACTACACATTATATTCATAGTCATATCTCATCTTAATTTCTGTAATAAACATACCTTGTCTGAAACCAAGCTCTTAAAATTATAGTGATTCCAGAAAACAAAAGAGTATAAAACAGAAAGAAAAATATATATACAGAATTTAAACATTACACGGCTCTCTCCTCTCAAGCTAAACCAGATCCTTACCAATCATTCAACTCAAAGGCCATTTCCACACGATGGGAATGTCTCACTATGGGGACAGGATAGCAGTAGTCAGCTGGTCATAATTCCACAAGACGTTGTCACTGGCCCTCTGCCATCCTATCCCCATGAGTCAAGCTCAAGGGGGATTTGCTAAAATCCAGAAAATGCCCAGCTGTGCTGTGGAAGGAAGAGGCAAGGCCATCATGCTTCCTTCTGCAGGGAGCTGGTCTCATGCGGAGGGGAGCGTTTCTGTCACACTCCCTTCCCTGCTGGGAGTGCGACGGAATGACTTGCAAGAGCCCCATCATGTGGAAATGGCCAAACTCTCTTCTCTTACTCCAATGCTAATCTAAATCAAACCCCTCTCAGACTCTTTTCCCAGACTGCAGTCTTCCAAACCCCAGGCTAATTTAACTTCCCACTCAAACTGAACTTCCGAACTGACATTCACCAACTGCCATGCAAATCTCCATAAGCATTCACTTCATTCCCTCCCCCTTCTAACAGCCACTTACCTCATACTTACACAGTAAATCAAGCAACATTTTTCTATACAAATCCATGACATCATAGATACCACCACCCTTGAATAACTGCTGCCGCCACAGATACCAACTGTTTGAAGTCAAGCATTCTAATAACCCTTATGTAGTATTCTAAGGAACATACATGTATAATATAAAAATAAGTTATTAAACAGAAGGTCAGCATAAAGATTACAGCCAAAATCCTATCTGGCAATTACGAATACCTAACTACCACAGTTATGCAGTGAATTGTGGCCTAACTTCGCCCAATCCTACTTACCAGGAAGCAGCTGCTGCAATTGATGGAGGTCTGTTCCCCTGGCACTTGGGAAGCAGCTGACTGACATTCCCACCCCCTCCTGTGAACTGTCTCCTTTGCAACAGGCAGAAGTGGGTCCCTGTCACTATTCGCCTTTGGGCCAGAGATCACTCATGTGAGGAGGGTGGCAACATCAGTCAGCTGCTTTGTGAGCAAAAAGAGAATGGACCCGTGTCAATCGCAGTGGCTCTTCCTGGTAAGTGGGGACTGGGGGACTTACACAGTCCCTATGTGGCCCCTAAACTAGAGGCTATATACGAATCATGGCTATCTTACAGTTACAAATGCATAACTCTGGGTTATGCATTTGTAACTCCCCAACAAGATTCCAGCCTATTTATTTAACACATCTAAATTCTGACTGCAATTAACACTAACTCACATATCTCAGGCGTATCTTTCTAACCAACTAATTCCTAACTGACCTGAGTCTAATTAATCTCTTTCATTGATCCTGACTAATTCTCATTATGGACTGAATTCACAATTGTGTTTATCTATGCATAACAGAGTTACACATTTGTAACTGAGTGGTGTTCATGATCTCTACACATCCAATAGCGTAGGGAATGTGTAGGGATTGGAAAAGTTTCCCCAATCCTGGGCTACCAAGCAGCAGCCATTGCAAGTGATGGAGGTCTATTCTTATGTCACTTGGAACTCAGCATACTGATGTTTCCACCCCTTGTCCTGCCAGTGCTAGGAGGAATTGCAACAGGAATCCCACTTCTGGTTGTCACACCAGAAATCACTAGCAGGAGGAGGGGTGGAAACATCAATCTGCTATGGCCAGATTGACAGGAGAATAGACTGCCATCACTATCAGGAGCTGGTGTCCAATAAGTCAGGATCTTTAAATGGTCTGCACAATTTACTGTTATTCTTGTCATGTTTGTTAAATGTTTAAAATGAGTGGCATTTCAATTATTTATTTAACTATTTTATAAAACATTTTTGTCATCAGGTTTTTAGCTGGAGAGTCAGCCCTTCATTTTTGCTGGTGCAGCATTTAAAGATTTGATTATTCATGGACTATTTTATTTATTTATTTAAACAAATTATTTAAAAATTCAAAAGTGTACCATGGAGTCACATTGAAAGACCTAGAGATTCCTAGAGAGAACACTTCTCTAGGCATTGCTAGGTCCTCCAATGTGACTCTATGGCCAACTTTTTCTGGAAATTGAGCATAGAATCATGCTGGAGGACCTAAAGATTTGAAAAAAAGTATTTGCAATTTTTTTTATTTGTGTTTTTTCCACTTTCATAGGGATCTTGCACTCTTAAACTCCACAAAAATGGAGGGCTGACTGCACTTTGTTTTAATTTATGTTACAAGCATAATGTCCCATGTCCTATGTCAGGAGAAAGGCAGGATATAAATTAAATAAATAATATAGATTAGATACATTTTGAAATGTAAAATGGAGCCATTGTCAGAAAGCAATTCTCTCCAACAATCTGTTCTCTTCCTTATACATGGGAACTTTCCCATGGTAGTATTCTTGAAAATTTGTTTGCCTTCCCTCCACTCTCTTTCCATTGTGTATTTAAAGCTGATGAGGCTTCTGGTTTTCAATAAGCATTGTTTTTGATAAAAACATGTATTGTTTTGCATATTTATTTATTCATTCGTTCATTCGTTCATTCATTCATTCTACATCTTCATTCATTCATTCATTTCTGTCTCGTCCTGTATTGAAATTTTTCAGGCTGGCATGCAGGTAAGGTATTTTCTACTTCTGATTTAAATTCAAGGTAGTGGTGATAACATTTAATCAGCTTGGGACCTTGATACTTGAAGGAGTGTCTCTCCATATCTATGCCTATATGAGAACTGAGGTTTATTGGAGGGCCCCCCTTCCATGTCCCAAAAGTGAGGACAATTCACTGTGGGAGGATGGGGGAGAAGACCTCTGCTGTGACATCCTGGTTATAGAATACTTTCCCATTTAGAGGCTTGACTGGCACCATCACTGGTGCCATTTCTGTGTCAAGACAAATCATGCACTAGAATTGACTACTGCAGTTACAGACATGTAACCTGTAAAACACTTCCATAACTGATTCATATTTACAGTCCCTACATATTCACAATCATGGTACTATTGTAAAAGTCTCCCAGTCTTGACTGAGAGCAGCCCTTGTGAGCAATGGAGGGCTGTTCTCTGATGCAAGGAGAAATTGTGATAGAGATCCTGCTTCTGATTGTTGCACCAGAAACTGCTGGAGGGTGGTGGTGGTGGCATAAACATCAGTTTGTTGAGCTCTGGTCAAGAGAACAGACCTCCATCATTCACAGCTGCTGCTGCATGATAAAGCAGGACTGAAAAGTAGGTGAGTCAGGCTGGGAGATGCTACTTAGCTGAATCGCATACTTAATTAAGTAGCTGATCTAGGATCTTGGCCATGGTTTCTTTTATAAAGCCATTGGGACTTAACTGATTTTATCCAATGTGCAAAAGTGTTGCATTCAACATTATTTTAAATTGATTTAAATAGTTTTAAATTGTCTTAGGTGATAAATTATTTAAATATTTTTAATCTTTCAAAATTATTGTTGTTCTTTCAAATCGTCCTTCATTGATTATATTGTATGTCACACTCAGATCCTCAGATATTGGGTGGGACATAAACATTTGAATAAATAAATAAATAAATTGTAGCGTGTAATTACCAGTTTTGGCAGTGGAGTGGACATTGGGAGGCGGATATTCTCTTTTTAGCTAGGTAAAGAAAATGGAAACAGTGTAGAAGGCATTGTGTGAAGAGTGGAGCTTGGAAAAGTTACCTCTTTGAACTGCAGCTCCCATGATGCAAAAGCTTTAGTCAATGTGGGGTTTTGGCAGCTGCAGTAAAAAACAGTAAAATTTCCAAACTCTGCTTATGAGACAGGAGCACAAGTAGCCTTCAATAGTGAATTGTGGTGACTTGTGGACTATCCAAACTTCTTTCCCCACTAAGCACTAGCTCTTTGGCTTCATTGTGGTCCAAATGTACCCCCCACTGAGCCACAGGTTTATTTGATAACTTCTGTAGTGCTTAAGAAAGCTGATTCTTTCTCAGGATGCCAGCATCTCACTCACATACTGATAATCTTCACTTTTGCTTATCTATTTACCTGTGTATACAGGACAGGGAGCAGATCTGAAAACATTTCTTGGACATCTTGGACTTCCAAGCTGCATGCTGCTTCCGGCACTTACAACATTGGTCCCCAATGCCACTCCCACGCATGAACAGAAAACCTATCGACATGATACATGATCTCTACAAGCCTTGTTCCAGGCAAGCTACTCATCATGAAGTCAAGCTGCCTGTCAAAAAGCCACTTTCTTGTTCCCAATTAATCAGGTCTCCCACAGTAACAAATAAAATAAGAAGTAAGACAACTTTGCAAACATGATGTAATTGTTCTGGTTGTTAATATTGTTTCTTGAGATGTTCATATATTCTACGCGGACTACATAAAGAAAGAACCGTATGTGTGTATGCATGTGTGTGTGTGGGTGGGTGTCATTTATTTTTTTAATCATATCACCTTAAATTTGTCTAGCTTCACTGTACTGCAAGCGGTGCCCTGAATATGGTGCAAGAGTGACCTCTCAGGCTGATTAATGACCAGTACTGATGATGGCAAGCATAGTTCCATTTGGTTGTCATGGTGGCAGAAACTCAAGGCCTGACCTCACTGGCCAAATGATAAAGCACTATAAGAACCGTGTCTGTCTGGGTATTTGGGAAATGAAATAAAGTATTCTGGAGAGAAAACACAGAGATTTTGAGAACAAATTAGATGTATTACTCTGTGTTACAAATGGGCTTAGCACTTTAGCCCTCTAGCATTGTATAGTTTTAACTGGTATAGGGCATGACTTTCGGTGTTACTGCTTTGGGGATGTTCTGCCTAATGCTCTTAAGGATAAATAGATTTCTGTCACTACTGCAGCCATCATAACTCAAGTGTGTGGCACACTTAGTAACTGAATGGTCTGACATGAAAAAAAAATGTTATAAGGGCTTTATTGTTTGAGACAAAGAATTAAACTACTAAGTTACAAAAATGTTTTTTTTTAAAAAAAAATCAAGTATAAATACATAACACTAAATAAAGATCTCTAGGAAAAGTTAGGACTGCCAGATAAGCAGCAACATATTCTTTGAATTTTGAGGGTGATACCTGAGACGCAGCTGCAAATTCTTGCAATGTTATGGGATGAGCCTTTGGATTGTCACAGAAATAAGGTAGATAAAGGTTGGGTGATTGGCCAGAACTGGTTCTAACTCAGCTGATATAGAAAAGGGCATGATGGCAATCTAGATAACTGAGCCCAGAATTTGGGCAACACCTAGCTAACAAGGTAATATGACAACTCAAGAGGCAGGAAAACATATTTCAAAGCATTTTTGGTGGCCAGATAAGCAGAAATATATGCCCAGTAGGTGTGTATCTTGTATGCACATGTAGATCTTTGTTTAGTTTTCATTTGTGGCTTTGCATGCAGCACACAAGCCACACAGAGAACACTTCCAGGCTGTACACTGCTGTTTGGTGTTTATGGGAAGCTTACTTCCAGCCCCTTGGGGAAGTCCCCAGGCCCTACTCCACTGCAGACAGGGCATGTGCAAAACAGAAAAAAACCCAACATTGCTCAAGTTGCAATGCTGGTCTTCACTCCTTATCTTTTGGAATAAGATAAGGAGTGAAGACCAGCATTGCAACTTGAGCAATGTTGTTTTTTCTCTGTTTTGCATGTCATGATGAGCTGAAGTGCATGTGCCTGCTGTCCCCTTCCTTCCTTCCTGGCTTTTTGATACACTAGTGTTGCCCAACTACAATACACTTAAAAACACCTTTGCACTGTGCCAGAAAGCCAGGGTGCCAGCTGGGAATGGATGGAGTTAGATGTCCTGGCTTTTAGGCCACTTCACATACAAACATTAGGCTTTCTCCTTCAGTGCTATACTCCCTGAGATTCTCTCGCCTCCTGGATATCCAAAGACACTCAGCAATTCCCTAAGACTTCAACTGATTCACTGAGATATGGCAGCAGTAGTCCAAATACAAGAAATGGATAATCTCAACTTCATTCATTCATAAGTTCTACAAAGCCCACATACTATTTTGATTGGATAAACTTTCTACAGTGGTACACTAAGTAACAGTGCCAAATTAACATCTCCCCAGCTAATATTCTTGGGCAAATACAAGAAAGGAAAAATATTATCTACAGATTCAACAGCGGAAAGACTAACAGAACTCAGTCCTCCATGATTAAGGTCAAGGAAGTTCACTTATTTCATCTGGCACAGTGAAAAGGCTTTGAAATCCAAGGTTTTAGAGAAAAGTCAAGACCAAGAGGCACAACAGCTTCTCAGACTAAGAAAACAAGAAGTCTTCTGGAATTGTGCCATAAGAATTTTGTCACTATTGTTCTGAATGAAGATCTGGACTGGTGTGTGGTTGTACAGTGTTGGACTGCAACTTTGGAAAGTCAGGTTAAAAGGCTGAAACCCACTGAGTAACACGATCAGTCATTCTCTCTCAGTCTGACCAGTAGGATCACAGAGTTATTGTGAGGGTAAAGAGCGGGAAATGAGAATTATATATGCTGATTTTAGTTCACTGGAAGAATGGAAAGATAAAAATGATAACAAAGCCAACTTTTTCTTATTACTAAAAATCTTTGCATTGCTAATCAGTCTAATTTGTTGTATTTTTAGGTTTCTTCACCTATTTCAGAACATAACTTGCATATGAAAGATCTAATCCTGTGTTTTAACCAAGGCAAAAATATTTTGCATTAAAAACTGACAGATCCAGACTCAGTCATGTTTAGTGTAGATCCACTGAAATCATTCATACAAATCATTCACGACTCGCTTATCTCCCACTGACTTCAATCAGCCTGCTAAGTCTGGCTTGAACCAACTATCCCCATAGTATTTATCAACAGAGTCGCTAAAATGAGCAGGACACCCTTAGAACAAGTGTTAAAGTGGAGCTGATAAACGAATCTGGAAGGAAAAAATGTCTAAATAAGTCAGGCTGCTTTATCTCCTTCAATCATTCCAGAAAGGCAGCATGAATCTTCAGGTTGCAATGTGACAGTGCAGTTGTTCAAAAGACATATGCCAATGTACACTTTCTAAAAAGATAGTAAATAAATATGATTAAAAATTGGGGGAGGATTCACTAGCAGAACATGATAAATACATAACACTTCAGTCTGTGACACTGATCACTAATAAGTCTCTTATGAGGCAGTGAAATGGAACAAAGAACTAAATCTGATATTTGAACTCCTCTTGTGTCAAGAAAACAAACAATATTGTATGTATTGTACAACATACAATATTGTGTAGTATTGTGAAATAAGGCTCTAATCTTATATATACATACTTGGAATCGGCCCCACTAAACTTACTTCTGGGAATGCTTAAGACTGTTCTGCAAATGCCCTTTAAGCATCTACACCCCAATACTCAGTAGTAGGCAAAGGAGTATGCCGACAAGGCAGTTTGAAAGTGTGCAACCAGCATGAAATACACAGAAGAAACTCCCAGTTCCTCATTAGCCTTGCAGACAGCTGGGTGGCAATCCTTACCAACTTCTTTGAATGCTGAAAGCAATCCACAAAAGTAAAAAGGTATTTGATCATTGCAACATATAACAATATAGAAAAATTGTACTTCTTCATTCCAAAAAGCAAGAATTTTGCCCTCTCATAGCAGTGGCTATACAACTTTATTTGTATTAGGAATCTGATCTGCTGCTAAAGAATCATTGAAATTTGTTGTACAACATGTTAAAGGTATCAAGATTTAGCTACTGCTAGAATAGATCCATTGATTCAACTGCTAAATCTAATTTTAAGTTAAATGAAAAGCTAATTTAATATATTGCTATTAATATATTATTATTTAAATCATTACTTGTATTATTTTAAAAAAGCACATGAAATGTTTTTATGCCATCCTTTCATCTGAAAGTATTCAAACCAAATGTACCACATTTTAGTGTTTATTCACAGAAAATATACATGCACGCACGCACAGAGATATCTATGTACAAACATTTCTTGATCTGATTAATCTGTTGGACAGTATTGTAGACAATGAGGGTCCTGGGAAAGGCAACAGAGCTCCAAGCATTTCCTGTTTCTCCCATTCTCCTGCTCTGACAGCCCAAGATCCAAAGCTGAGGTTCACCGTAGGCAGTTTGATAAGCTCTATGGATATAGTAGGTGAATATCCCTGATGGATACACTGCTCAACACGTGCCTGTGACTTCCATGCTTAATCATAACTCTGGGTGGCAAAATTTCTACTGGCACAATAGTTATCTAAAAACTACTTTTAAGAACAGCTCCATTGCACACAACAGTATTATGCAGAAAAGTCTTACAGTATTACTTACAGTACAGTACTATGTAAAAGTCCTTTCCCCAAAGAGTTTCCTTCTTTTGCTAATACTAAGCACCTTGTCATTTCTGTGGTCCATTTTGTCATTCAATAATAATCTTAAGGGATGGTAAGGAGAGAACCTACATATGTTCAAGTGTACTTGTTGGTCTATAAGCACTGTATTAATTAATGAACGATAGCAATTATATTTCCACAATTCAATGCCAATATCACTCTGGTAGCTGCTGTTGTATTTTTTCAAGGTCACTTTTTATTCACTGAGTGCTAGCATGTTCCAGAGAACATCAGTATTGACCATAATGTTTTATGCATGGTTCTGAGCCATTTAAACCCAGATAATGGGTTTAAATCCTGTTGATGGAGCCCAAAATTCCATTGGCCTTTTTTGCTACTGCATTACACTGTTGACTTGTCTTTAGTCTGTGGTCTATTAAGACTCCTACTTCCTTTTCAACTGAACTGCTTTCAAGCCATGTGTCACACACCCTATATTTGTGCACTTCATTTTTTTTCTGTCTAAAGTTAGTACCTTACATTTGTCTCTGTCAAATTCAAGATACCTTTCTTTGTTGTTTGTTTCTTCTTTGGCACCATTTCCCAACAATTTTGTCTCCCTCTGAGATGAAACACATTTCTGATTCCACCCAGTTATGGATTGTGAAGTACATAGGGTGACATCACAGTGTTATGTCTCCAAACAGATTCAATGAGAAGGAGCACAAAAGTTGTTCAGAGTGGGAAAATAGGTATATGAAAACCAGTGAATACTATTGGCTCAACCCTACGTATAAGTATACCACAGAAGTTTTTTTTAAAAAAAATCAAACTTAAAAATGTCGTATTTAAAACTTACATGAATTTTAATGATCTTGTAGAGGTTCACATAAATGTTTCATGCTTACATACAGAGACTCTGCAAGTCTTTCTTTACATGTAATCATCAAAACTTTATGTACAGTCTTTCGTCCACATTCACAGGTTGCACCTTAATGAATTTGGTTATTCGTGAGACTTGTGCTTGCCTTCTCCCCCTGAACATTTTCCTCCTTTCAATCCCTTGCATTCCTTACCCCAGGCTTGCAAGGCTTGTGTTTAAAATGGACATTTTTTTCCTTTTGGGTGAGCAAAGACCCCCTCACTGTTAGAGGCATATCCTCTCTGCCATTTGACTGCACATTTTGTTGTGTAATGGCTGCTGATTGGTCAGCTGCTCTTTTTGCCTCCTTTCTCAAGATAGCGCCCAGAAGTAGCTTGAAAGCCAGAACTCAGTGCTCTGCTCTCCTCTGTTTGAGGGGGAAGTACTAGTAAGCCTCGTCTTTTTTTCCGCCCTCCCCTCCCCACTGCCCAGCAATGCTGGGGTCAGAGGCAAATGAATGGGAAGGGAGAGCTCTGGAGGGGAATGGGAATGGGATCACAGGGGGAGTTATTTGTGATTTTTCCACTCTTGTGAGGGTTCTGCACCTTGAACCGTTGTGAATATGGAAGGACCACTGTAGAATCTTCACACAAAATCCACCCTGATCATTCTAATTTCTTCCAGTCTCCTTGTGTTAAAGGCAGCTTATATTAAAGGCAGAGCCAAATGTTCAGGAGAAAGACATGGACTTGACTTTGAGTGCCCCTTTCTTCCACATGAAGATGGACAAATGGGCTCACTCAGAGAGACAAGAGGATGAACAGCACAAGATTTCATCAAAGTTCTCTATTAAATGAGGAACAGGACTATCTGCAGCAACCAGAAACCGAAGACATAGGCCATTTCCTCACTAGACCGTTATTCCACTTTCAACATCCTATGGAATCCTGGGGTTTGCACTTTAGAGAGGGGCCTAAATGGCCAAAGAGTGAAAGATCCTGGCATGTGAGAAAGACAGATCTTCTGGTGAGGTTTTCACTTCTCTTCTCCTGGTAAATGCATGTAATAGCAGATCATGCAAGAATAATTAGAATGACCTTCTGGTTACACATTAAGTCTGTGTGCAAAGGCACAGTCCACATAGAATTGTTTTGCTAACATTTGATCCTGTTCACTTCTGCCTTCTTATGCCTATTTCTTTATTTTCTTTTCATTTACTTACTTGTTTCTGATTTTTGTCATGACTGTACTTCTAGTGAGACTCAAAAATTTTCAGGATGACATCTTCTGATGGCACCTAGTAAGTCAGATGCAAAGATACCCATCCTATGGAAGAAGGGAAGTTTCTAATCCAGCCCAGGAATTTTATCTCCTGAACATCATTATCACTACTAAGACCCAATACAAAGGTTTTAATTGATTGATTCATTTTTTTTTAAAAAAAATTAATTGGAAGTGCCATAATTTTTTAAAAAAATTACCAGAGATTTTCTATGTGCCTGTGGACTATAGAGGGAAAATATGTAGTCCATTTTTAAAGCACTACGAAGAAAAAAAAAAGGTCAAGTTTTACTATTCAGTGTCATGCATGTATACTCAGAAATTAAATCCTATTGATGTCAGTGTGAGTTACTCCTATGTAAACATGGGTAGTGTTATTCCACTGGAAAACCCTATCCTGGGGTCTACAATTTTGATATTAAATATGATTCCATGTGCCTGAGAGGTCGCCTGGGTGAGCACATAGGCAGCAACATCGAACAATCGAAAACCAGGTCAGGCCAGTAAAATCCCCAGTCACGTAGGCCCAGGAGACCTCAAGCTGTACAAATCCACAGTAAACAAAGTGTCCTCAGCCCCTGAGAAGCCGACTTGAGGGGATTAGTGTGTTTTCCCCAAGTTGAGCAAAATCTTATCAGGTGAGGACCATTTACATGACGTCACATCACAACCGAATGCAGTCGAAGATCCTGAGACTTTGGCAACACCTTGTAATCTCATCACGCAAAGGAAGTTACCACTGTGGAGCTTCTTTCTCGTTGCAACAGCCATTGTTCTCCCCAGGAAAGGATTAGCCCTCCAGGTACTTTTCCCCCTACAAATAATCCCAGTTTTTGAGCAGTTCTTTGGATCAGTCCCGGTCATTCCAGCTAACCATTTGTCTATCCATTGAGTAATCCCCTCAGCCCTCTCCATGCTGAGCTCCACTTCTCTGCTGTTTTTCTTGGACCAGGGGACTTCAGGAAAGGTGCAGTATCATCCCAGCTACAACCCCTTCAATATTCCCCTATCCAGTTTCCTCTCTTTTACTTCTTAATAGGTCTTGAGTGAGTGTGTGAGTAATTGCATTGCTGCATGAGACTTTCCTTCAATAAAATAATTTATTAGACATTTTTGTTTGATTTTTGGCTTGCCCTGACCCCATAAAAACTGGGTAAAAAGACCCCGCTAGGTTACCCTGCCTCTCGCATTGCTATTGCTCGTGCTCTGGCTAGTTTCCATCCCCCATCACATGGAGCACATTGAGGTGTCCCCCAAGGGAGCCCAGAAATTAGGGTAACAGTAGGACTGCAACCTTGGGGAAAAAAAATTTGATTGAAGGATGGAGGGAAGCCCTAAAAGTTATATTATACAATCTAAATTTTGAGACTTGTGCTACTCAGTTATTTTTTTCAAGCACCTGGATTTTAAATGGCTCAGAACCATGCATAAAACATCACAGTCAATACTATTGTTCTCTGGAACATGTTAGCACTCAGTGAATTTAAAGTGTCCTTGAAAAAATACAACAGCAGGACCCAAGTGATATTGATATTGAATTGTGAGAATATAATTGCTATGTTTCATTAATTAATACAGTATTTATAGACCAACAAGTACACTTGAACATATGTAGGTTCTCTCCTTACCATCCCTTAAGATTATTATTGAGTGATAAAATGGGCCACAGAAATGACAAGGTGCTTAGCATTAGCAAAAGAAGGAAACTCTTTGGGGGAAAGGACTTCTACATAGTACTGCAAGGCCTTTCTGCATAATACTGTTGTGTGCAATGGAGCTATTCTTAAAAATAGTTTTCAGATAACTATTGTGCCAATAGAAATTTTGCCACCCAGAGTTCTGATGAAGCATAGAAACCACAGGCATGTGTTGGGCAGTGTATCCATCAGTGTGTGTGTTTATGTGTATGTGTATATAATATGTGTGTGTGTGTGTGTACGTAGGTATATATTCTTTTCTGTATCTCAGTCTTACACATTGGAACCTGTATTTTTGTTTTCCTGTTCTCTTTCTTTCTTTCTTTCTTTCTTTCTTTCTTTCTTTCTTTCTTTCCATATTTCTAATTTTTCTTTCTTTTAATTTTTTTTCTCTTTATTTGTTTTCTATGCTTTTTCTCTTTATTTTTTTTCTTTTCTCTTTCTTCCGTGGCTGTATGAAATTATTATATAATGTTAAGGTGAAATACTGGAAGATTTGTACATAAATTTTAAATTTTCAATCTCAATATATATATATATATATATATATATATATATATATAAAAAAAGAAATGTCAGGTCATTTCCGGACTAGACTGTTAATAGTACTATGATTCCACTTGAAACATCCTATGGAATGCTGGGGTTTGCAGTTTCGGGAGGGGCAGATTCCATAGAATGTTTCAAGTGGAATCATAGCGCTATTAACAGTCTAGTGTGGAAATGGCCTTAGTCACCACATATATACAGGTCCAATTGATCTCCACAGGTCTGCTGGAACTGGAGCTAACAGTGGATGCAGCTTTTTGGCTCTTTTTTCTTTCAGCCACTATGGAAATTACAGGATAGTTGTTACATAGATGAACAAACCTTTGCCTCCTGTGGAACACCAATAATCTACATTATGATGGATATCTACTTTGCCCATTCTCTTATTGGATTGGTACTTTTGTCGAGAAAGGCATCTGTTCCTGAATATTTGCCTACTGTGCAGAGCATATTTCTTTGTTTATTTTAACAGAAAGGAAGAAGGAAATCCTGGCAACTTACAAGATGATTTTCTAAGTCTGTTGAGAAAAATGAAAACAAATCAGCAGACTTGGCAAAATATACATTTTTTAAAAAAGGGGGTTAGTGGGTAAGATAACGCCGTTACATATTTTGATTAAAAATTTGGCTTCCAGAAAAAGATCGTCATTCTTCTCAAGGCTGAAGTCCTATAAAGGTTCCCTGAAAATATACTCATTTGAACAACGTGGAACAGTTCTGAGTAAATAATGTGCAAGCTCATGTTGCAAGCCATATGCAAGTTCTTTTACTAAGCAGTAGAATGTAAGCATCATAGGAGTTTCTAGGTTGAGGCTACTTTCATTATTTCCTGTATGTTTTGATCCGGATACACCATGATTTCTTTTAAAAATAAAACACTTAGAAAGAGTGACTGAGAATTCTAATCTACTGAATATTTCATTTATTGAGAATGATAGCGTTAGTAATGCAGACATTAAAGAATAAGGGTTGAGAGCATGGAAACTTTCATTGGGGGAAGAAGATATAAACAGGGCCAATCTGCTGGGAACAAAGTCTTTACCTGGAAGATATTTTTTAACCTGTACATTTTCCTTCAGATATATAATGTCATTTTTGGAGTAAGAGTAATTAGAACCATGTGCTCTTCTTCTGACAGAATCCAAGCAGAGACTTTGGCCATTTCTGAGCTAGAGTGTTATAGCACTATTATTCCACTTTCAACATCCTATGGAATCCTGGGGTTTGCAGTTTCGGGAGGGGCCAGCTGGCCCCTCCTGAAACTGCAAACCCCAGGATTCCATAGGATGTTGAAAGTGGAATAATAGTGCTATAACACTCTAGCACAGAAATGGCTTTTGTTAGGTGAGTGCTGCTACTTTCAGTAGAGATGTCATGAAAATTCAAGTAAAGCTAGCCAAAAGGTTCAACATGTTTCCTGTCAGAATAGTTGGGGCAAGTAGGACAATATCTGCTTTACATTCTCATCTAGCGTATATAGACAGGAAAGCAGCAGGAAGTAGCTTCTAGACCAGTGGTTCTCAACCTGTGGGTCCCCAGATGTTTGTGAACTTCAGCTCCCAGAAGCCCCAGCCACTATGGTCAATGCTCAGGGCTTCTGGGAGCTGAAGTTCACAAACATCTGGGGACCCACAGGTTGAGAACCACTGTTCTAGACTGAAATGGATAGATTTAGTTTCCCTCTTCTTTTCCTATGCCTGAAGCTTGTAGTTCAATCTTTCCATCACCCCACTTGAATTTTTGTGACACCTAGCGATGTAAATCTTCATAAATTTCATTCTTGTAGGCAAGAATGAATAACCTTACCATTCTTCTCCTCACTGTGAGAAAGGTATTGAAAACTACATTTTTTAAGACTATTCACAGCTCAGGACTTATCAGTGTAAAAAAAAGTGCATATGGGTTTTTTTGGCAAAGAAAACTCAATTTTCTGCACAGAAAGCAACACTTCTGCACAGAAGAAAAGTTTCTGCACAGAAAACTCTATTTTCTATACAGGAAACTTGCTTTCAAAATCTTTGGCTTTCATCCCAAAAGAATGCAAAATTCAGTGGTGGAACAGAAAAGTCCAATATTTTGCAGTGTTCTCAAATGGAACGGTGACTACATGAATATGATTCTTTTGTTTCAGCATTATAATATTTCATGCTGTCATGTGCAAAGAAGATCCACCAATAGCTGTTCTCCACTTATCCATGAAATGTGATTGAATAGTTACCTCATTTAATATCCAGAATATAATTGCTCTATAAGTTTATTTTTGTCTTTATTTTTAGACATTTATACCCTATCAGGGGTTTATTCTAAGAAGCCTCTATTTTTGATATATAGCTAAATATCTAGAGATCCTTGTAGAGAAGCTTAATTCCTTTACAGATGATACACAATAGAAATTATGTATCTAGACCCAGAAGTCTACCTTCCTCCCTTGTATGTAGATATATATACCAATTTGTTTACATTAATAAAATAGCTTTAAAAATTCCCAAGCTGCCTGCTTATTCTCATATATCAAATATCTCAAAATTCCATACTTTCTTAAGTTAAAGTATTTAAAGTATTTAAATTAAGAACAAAACATCTAGTACTGGGAGATTCTATGGTTATAAAATGAGCTACAGCAACTCAGTGATTCTTCAGTCTTTAGCAGACACTTTTCTAAAATAGAAGTGAACCTGATGGGCCTTTAGCTTGATTGTGTTTGTTTACAAATTGAATGAGGGGGGACTCTAATACTTAAAATTTCAATATTAAAGGTTACTTCAGGATTACTTCAGGATTACTCTACCTATCTGGATAATATAGGTTCATAATAATGTAGGTTCATAGGTTGGAAACCCAAGGAACCAGAAAGTGATTCGAGATAACTTCAGATAGAAACAGGTTAGGAAACAAATGGCAAAGAACCCTCAGCCCCTCACACAGAGGAACTAGCAGGGGAACCCCACTACCTTATCTCTGAAGAACACTAGGTGGCTCATGACGAAGTCAATAGTTAAATGCTATAAATGACAATGCAGTAACTTTGTTGTGCTATGAATATTTTTATTATTGCTTCTTATTACAATTTTTAAAATTCTTCCAATTTAAACACTTTCAAACACTTTTAAAAGTTCAGAAAGAAATGCAACAGGCATCAAAGAAGAATCACATTGGATTCATATTTATTTTACTTCTTATAATATTTCTATCCAAGGATCCCAAGGCAGCATACAATAAAATTGATATAGGAAAAATTGATATAGGAAATTGATATAGGAAATAACAGTACTTTTAAAAGACTAAAATGTATATTAAATTATTTATTAAGTAAAACCACACAAATTGAAATCAGTTAAAACAATTAAAAATAATACTATACTACATTTACGTAGATACTACATAAAGTCCCTCTCTCATGTTCTTGCACACTGTGTTTGCTCCCCTTGGTGGGACTACAGAGGAGGGCCCCTCCAACAGATTTCAATTTCTCAAGTAGGCATATGTAAAGAGAAGCATCCCTCAAAGTGGCGGAGCTTGGAGGGGGGGGAGGAGGGGGCGTGGCTACAGCATGATGAGCATGCCCACTGTGCATGGGGCATGGCCACGGTGCATTGGGGGCATAGCCAGGGTTCAGGGACGTGGCTATGGGCCAGGATGCCCCCAAAACATTGCTGCCTGGTGTGAACCTCCCCCCCGCTCCCTCATTCCTACTTGACTGATATCAAGGTCCAAGCCATTTCAAGCCTTAAATGTTATCATTAACATCTTGAATTCAGAACCAAAATGTAAATACACCAGAAGTTTATCTTGTTGGTGGTGGTGCTGTGTGCCTTCAAGTCATTTCCAGCTTATGGTAATCTTATCACAGGTTTTTCTGGGGCTGAGAGTATGTGATGTGTCCAAGGTGACCAGTGGTGTTCCATGGCTAAGTGGGGAATTGAACCCTGGTCTCCAGAATTGTAGTCTAATGCTCAGACCACTACACCACATTGGCTGTCACAAGGTTCTCTTAGTTACAAGTAAATGTAACTAATGTTTAGGCCTTTTTACTGAATGCTTTTCTGGAAAGGAAGGTCTTTACTAACTTCTGAAGACTATTAAGGAGGAAATGAGGCAGGTCTCCTTGGCACATAAGTGCACCCCTGTCACTATTCATCTGTGCCCCCAAAGCTTCAACAGAACTTACCAGTTCTGCAAACAAGCAACAGATGGGATGGGTGGAAAAGTGGATGCAGAAATATAGGTCATAACTCTGAAGCTGAATTTCACTTTTTTATTATTTATTCAATTTTAATGAACCCCAGAAAATACTTTTAATGTTTACTTTGCCCATGGTTGATTCTAATTAACCTTTCCCACATTCACATGTCTGACAAATGTAGAGAGCTATGTTGTTAAGTGGTTTCCCATCCATATGATTGACTTTAATTAACTTGTTCCAGGCTTGGAGCTCTGGTAAACTTAGAGAATTTTCATTGAATTGCCTTCCCCGACATTTACTTGTAACTAAGATAAATATTGGTGTATGGAACCTGGACCTTACTGGGAAAAAATAAGAAAAGACAACACATAAGTTTGTTATTTTAGTATATAAATCACTCTGAACAATCCTAAGAATCAACATATATTTCGTGCTTTTAAACAACCAAACCTGGATACCATTCCAGTGTAACTGGAAGAAATGTAGAAATGTCATTCTATGCACAGAGATAAACAGAAGTACATTATCACAAAAGACTGTTAATACGTATTGATAACTCTGAATGGCTTTCACAATTCTGAACAAAAATCAGTTACAATAGATGTTTTAAGGTGTGATTAAGAAAATAGTTTATTTGTTGATTAAGTTAAACTGAATTCCAAAACTCATTTTCTAAGAAGTGAGCTCAACTGAACACAGTGGGACTTATGGCACTTCTGAGTAAATGTGCACTGTATTTCACTGTTAATTAAATTGTACTTTTAGATCCACTCACTTCTAAGAAAGGTTACTTTCATTATTTTTATTTCCTTCTGGTAAACATGACTTTTAAACTTGTAAGAACTACATGCTGCTATGTAACTTACTCCTACAAGTTTGTATTCACTGAAACTTGAATACATATATTGTCATTATGAATTAACCAAAGTATCAACTGGATGAATATGAACAACATTGCAACAGTGAATCAAATTTCATCTTCCCTTGATACTGATAAATAAATAAGGGTAAACAAAGAAGTTACTGCCAGAGTTGGCAATATCTGAGTCACAAATAATTATCAACTGTTGATAGGAAGAGAACTTGGGAATGTCAGGTTTTCTGGACTACAATTTCCACACTGGAGGATTTTCAGAGCTGTCATCCAAAAAGCTAATTTTTCCAAAAGCTGGATACAAATATGCTGCTGCATCATGCTCAGGACTAGCACTTGGGCTTTTAAAAATACCTTCATTGTAATGACACACAGCTGGTTGGACCTGGGCTATCTGCCTGTATTCACACATTTCCCTCCACCCACCCACAAACATACCATTAGCAAATAGGACTATGCTTATTATAAGAGAGAGGAATGTTATTATGAAAAGACCGGTTGGCTATAGTGAATAATACAGGAATGAAACAGGTTGTGGTACAACACTGAATGTAAAGTGGTTTATTCCAGATTAATTTGAGATCACCTTTCAGAAAGTAAGAGTATTCTGGATTAAGAAAATATTACCTATGTCTAATCTGTTCTGATTTCAGCAAAACGCTTAATGCAACAGTATGAAAAACAATTCACTCTCTCTATTCATTAATAGCTGGTACTCTCTCTGTCTCTCTTTCTGATTTTTCCTTCCTTCCTAAACATTTCAATTATGCTGTCCTGTTTCTCTGGATGCACTCTTTCCCACTTTGTTTGTGAGACATAATGATCCAACTCACACTTTAGAAATACGTGAGATGATCTTTGAGGAATCCCACATCATTGCTCATCAGTGCTCAAGATTATATTCAGTTATTGAAAGAAACACTAAAAGGAGAATTTGGAAGAGTAAAAAGGGGGAAATGGCTTTGATAACATAATTTATCATACATTACACAATAAAAGGGAATGACAAAGTTGCAATGGCTTTTACACATCTATGGCTTTCTTCATTATTGATGACAAAAGTCGAAAGATACGTCCCAGATTTAATTATCTCCATTTTATATTCTGGCACTTTAACTTACAGTTGATCATCCCCTAAATGATCTGCTATCTCTGTCTTTAATGCAAGAAAATGACTCTAACAATTGGTAATTAATCAGACATTTGAAAAAAATGAAGGAAGGGTATTTTTCTTTAAAGAAGAATAATAGTAATTTCATCAGGCAGGATAACTAAAGACAAGGGTATTGTGTAAGGATTCCAAGTGAGATATATTAACTGTTATTTGCCATTCAAGCATATCAGTGCTTTTGTAAATATAACATCAGCTCATCTAGGAAACAATGCTTTGTATATTTATATTTGTTAAAATACACAACCTTGAATATTAGAGACTGAACCTTTTTGAGCAAGACACATGAGCACTTCTGTGGCCAGCACATAGCACACATATGGCCTTAACTCACTATCCCTTTAGATGTTGCTGCCCGCCTGTTGGGTCACTGAATCAAGCGAAACATCTAAGGAAAGGCTAGGGAAACTCCAGCTCATGGGCCAGAGTCACGCCCCCCCTTTCTGGCCCCATGAGATTCTTCACTGATTGGAAGATAACAAATAAATTATCATTTAAAACCAAGGAAGCCATGAGAAAAACTCTGAGGAGCAAGCCTGGCAAGCCCTGGATGGAACTGAGCTCTGATGTTATATTTCATTTGGGTTTGCTCCTCACACACACGCAAAGAACAGTGCTGGGTATTTTATACTTGATGCAGAAATGTTCAGTATCAAGGATTACCTCTAGTCTTGCCCACTTTATTTGGCCATACCCTGTCCCCATGACCCCCCCCATCTTTTGAATATGGATGCCAAGCCCTCCCTAAGCTGGAATGAAATGCAACCCAGACAATCAGGCCCACATTCTCCCTGGATCTTCCTTACCATTAAGAAAGTTTCAGTGGGGCCTGTAAAAGTCCAAAGTAGCCTCTGCTCAAATTGTGTGTGTTGTAAATCAGAGTCCTGAAAGCATCACCCCTAGAACAAAGCCTCTCCTTTCACCCTACAACAGTGGTTCTCAACCTGTGGGTCCCCAGATGTTTGTGGGCTTCAGCTCCCAGAAGCCCTGAGCATTGACCATAGTGGCTGGGGCTTCTGGGAGCTGAAGTCCACGGACATCTGGGGACCCACAGGTTGAGAACCACTGCCCTACAAGCACAACTGCCAGCACATTTCACCTGGTACACACACACACACATATACTCCTCTTCAAAATTCACGTACTCACTAATCCAATCCACCACACACCACCCAACACATGCACCTGATCGTCTGCACATACTCACACTCACACTCACTAAACACTAAAAGCCAAGCTCTCACAACCCTATTCCTTATGATTACAGACAAACACAGTAGCTAAACACATGTGTATCATTCTCTACTCTAATACCAGTTGCAGAAGCTCACACAGAGGCTGTGTGGCCCCAAATCACTCAGACCCACAGGAACCATCATCACTCAGTTAAGTAAAGGAAAACAGAGCAGCAATGGCACATGGGGGTTTCTCAAACACACAATAGCAAAACAACACTAAATCAATCAGGAATGGAGGCAAGAGTGAGATCCACACACAACAACATAATGACAAGTAGAATCTGGCAGGAATGGGGGGAGGGAGAGACAGACACACATGACAGCACAACTATCACCATCCAATCAATCAAAGGAAAACAGCACAGGAGATGACACACACAACAGCTCAGTGACACTCAAGCTGACTAATGGATAGAAGCAAATCACACAATTACAAACATTCACAGAAGGATCAAGGAAATTAAAGACATGCAAACTTAAACAGACAAAGAATGACTTATGACTCTGTCCTTAATGAGGACAGAACAGACAGCCCCAACATCACTCAAGCCCTGCCACCAAACTCAGCCACTTGGTAAAGGATCCCTGAAGCCAACAGGCAACATGATCTGATTTGAGCAAAGGCAACCAAAGAGACACCTGAAGGGTCATGCTGACAATTTAGCACCTTGCCCCTCCTCATGTGCTGCACTTTGGTTCCAAGCATCAGCCACAGAGAACCATGGTTTCTACCATGGAGGGCATCAAAGCAGAACCCTCCCCTGCAGTATCTAATGCCACATAAGTCCAAGTATATATTCCCAATGATTTCTTTTGCATTTGAGAACAATTCTGGGAAAATTTTGTCTGCAAAAAAGGGGGATTTGGTGGAAAAGAAAAGAAAAGAAAAGAAAAGAAAAGAAAAGAAAAGAAAAGAAAAAAAAGAAAAGAAAAGAAAAGAAAAGAAAAGAAAATGGTTTGGGGCAGAAATCTGTGGGATTTAAATAATTATATACATTATTTTACAGAACTGTGTGGTATAGTGGTTTGAGCACTGGACTATGACTCTGGAGATTAGAGTCTGAATCCTGGCTTGTCCCTAGAATCCCACTGGATGACCTTGGGCAAATCACACTTTCTCAGCCTCAGAGGAAGGCAAAGGGAAACCCCCTCTGAACAAATCTTGGCAAGAAAACCCCATGTCAGGCTCACCTTAGGTCACCACCAGTCAGACAGGATTTGAAGGCAAACCACAACAACAAACATATTAGTTTAGTCATTCATCCATTTTGCAGAAAGTTCTTAAATGTTCATTAAAACAAAAAGGGTTCACAGCAATTTCTGCTTTTATTGTTCACCGAGCTGTTCAGGTAATCTTTCCCACTGAGGATGAGAAAAAAATGTGAGTATTCTTTGCATCTCAATCCTCTATGTCAGGACCAGGTGAGGGAAACTTTCAACCCTAATTTGGCCTACATAGATGAGCCTATGTTGCTCATCTAACCCATGGAAGTCTACAAAATGCTTTGCTTCCTTACCAACCCTACCCACTCCTCTAAACATAGAATAGAATCATACAGTTGGAAGAGACCACAGGGGCCATCCAATTCAACTCCCTGCCATACAGGAACCCACATCAAAGCACTCCCAACAGATGGTCATCCAGCCTCTGTTTAAAAAGCTCCAAGGAAGGAGACTCCACCACACTCCGAGGCACCATATTCCACTGCCGGACAGCTCTGACTGTCAGGAAGTTCTTCCTAAGGTTTAAGTGGAATCTCTTTTGTCATAGTTTGAATCCATTGCTCCTTCTCCTAGTCTCTGGAGCAGTGGAAAACAAGCCCACTCACTCCTTGACATGACATCCTTTCAAATATTTGAAAACATGACTATCATGAACCCTCTTAACCTTCTCTTCTGCAGACTAAACATACCCAGCTCCCTAAGCCACTCCTCATAGGGCATGGCTTCCAGACCCTTCACCAGTTTGGTCACCCTCCTCTGGACACATTCTAGTTTGTCGATATCATTCTCAAAAGAGGTGCCCAAAATTGGACACAGTATTCCAGATGAAGTCTAACCAAAACAGAATAGAGTGGTACCATTACCTCCCTTTATCTAGACACCATACTCCTATTGATGCAAGCAAGAATCGCAGTGGCTTTCTTGGCTGCCACATCACACTGCTGACTCACGTTCGGCTTGTGGTCCACCAAGTGTCCTAGATCCCTTTCACACGTACTGTTATCCAGCCATGTGTCCCCAATTCTATATTTGCGCATTCCATTTTTTCTGCCTAAGTATAGGACCTTATATTTCTCTCTGTTGGAATTCATTTTGTTAGCATTTGCCTAGCTTCCAATCTGTTAAGGTCATTTTGAATTTTGATCATGTCCTCTGGCATACTAGCAACCCCTCCCAATTTGGTGTTATCTGAAGATTTGATCAGCATGCCCTCTATTCCTTCATCCAAATCACTTGATGAAGATATTGAATAGCACTGGGCCCAGGACAGAACCCTGTGGCACACCAGTAGTCACTTCTCTCCAGGAAGAAGAGAAGCCATTGGTGAGCATCCTTTGGGTTCAGCCAGTCAACCAGTTACAAATCCACCTAACAGTAGCACCGTCCAGCCCACATTTTACTAAATCTTTTGCAAGAATGTCATGGGGAACTTTGTCAAAGGCCTTACTGAAATCAAGATATGCCATATCTATAGCATTCTCTTCATCCATCAAGCTTGTAACGCTATCATAAAAAGAGATGAGATTAGTCTGGCATGATTTATTTTTGAGAAACCCATGTTTTTAAGCCCCACCTTTGGGGCTACTCTGAATGAATCCCCACTATCTCTGATTGAAGATATCAGCTATCACCTTCCTGGTTTGGTCCTCCTTCTCTCTTCCCTGAGCAAGAGATACACAGGAATGAAGCTGACCACTTTCATCTGAAATTTGCCAAGTCTAGCTTGGAGTGCTTCATTTCCTGCTCAGAGAAGTGGGAGATGGAGCAAGCCCCAGTTTCAGCTGAAACTCCATCTGCCACTTAGGTGTGGGTCCCAATGATATCAGAAGCCACAGCCATGCCCCTGACATCATCCAGGCTTCAGGGAAAGGAAATTGATACTCCACCCAGTTTTACTTTCCCATCCTTACTCTGTGCCTTGTAAGTGTATGTTCCTCATTATTTTCTGAGATGTTGTATGTGTGTGCCATTTTCTCTCAAACATGGAAGAGATAAAGAAAGAAAGAAAACCCTCCAAGTTCTACTTTTGTCTGAAGAAATAGCTGTGGGGTGCTGAGATGAATCGAGTGGCTTGAAAGTACAAAAGTTCAGAGAACACTGGTGCCAAATAAGCCTGATGATTTATGAGCTATGTAGGAAACTTACCACATTCTCCTTGCCTCAGCTCACTTGATAAATTTCCTCTGGTCACTGAATTCTGACTCACTGTTAAAGAGCTCATTTGCAAACCTTGTCAGGGATGTACAAATAGAAAATTATTCTGTTTACTATTCATCATGACTAGCTAAATATTCCACTATAATTTCACATGGTATTCACTCAACGTGAGTTATGGATTAGCTACATTAATAATATAAGAAAACCTCTCCCTTGCAAAGATTGGAAGTTCACTTTTTCCAAAACATATCCTCAGCTATCTTCATGCTGGTCTTTTCATCCCCCTGTCTTTGAAACATATAATAATAGAATTCTATCAGCTAAAAGATGTATTGAGCTCTTGCAGAGGCTGCTGGATTCCTTTAGGATCGTTGGTACCTGGAGTTAAAACACAAGAAAGTTGCCAAGTGTGTTACCAAGATTTTTTTCCCCCCACTACCTTATTTAACCTTCTTTCACTGAATAAATAAAGGCATGCTGGTTAGAAGGAGCTACAGCATAGTGGAACAAGCCACAAGACAGAGCTCGGAAAATGACATAATATGTCTGGTCAGTTCATCCTGTGTGGGCATTCATATACACAGTGTAGCTCCTTAACTGCTGCAGTCCCACCAGGGATGTGTAGCTACTAATCTACTAGGCATTGGCAGCACAATAATCCCTTTCTGGCCTTTTCTTGCCTTTCAAAAGCTGTTAAAGATTGTTTGATGGCTTCTCAAATGGCTAGACAGGATACAGACACTGGTACTCTCAGGAAAGTTCACATACAAAATGAGAGTGTGGAAAGGTGAAATGCTGATAAATGTGAAGTAATCTGGACAACATTTCTCTTCCATATTTCAAATACGATCTTGTGACACAAAGAATCAACAAAGAATCAACTAGCAGGTTGAAGCAATATCTTCTAACAACTAGTAGCATCCAGTTTAACTGTATCACCATACCTATACTGCATCCTTGAATCAAAGGATTATGTCTATATACAAAATGAAATCTACCCTTGATGATTATTTTCTGTATCAGCAAAGTAGCACAAGGAGAGAAAGATGAAGGAGGGCAAGTAATGTAATAAGATGGAAAAATGTATATGTTTAGTTTCAATTTACTCAATTTTTAAAAAATCTTTTGTGTGGCACAGTGCCCAAGCCAACCTGTCTTGGCATCTCTACAGTTTCCAAAGATTCTGTAGCATCAATTCTGATGTAAAGAACACATGTAAAAGCAATAGGAGGCAAATCTGTATCGATACACTCGTGGTATGTGAAATGACTTGCATTTGTTGTATATATCTTTGGCATCTACTGCCATTCCAGATGTCTTTAATCTGGAATCTATGAACCCCTAGAGGATCCATGAATGTGTTTTAAGGGATTCGTGAACCAGGCAAGAAAAAGGAGATTTGATTTCCTCCTTGTCTCTTTGAATTTTTCCTGTCATAGGAAATTTTGTCTTTCTAAGCATTCATTGAGACTTTTTTTTCATTTCAGAATGATCTGTGTGAATGCAATGGTTGCAATGTATCAGATAAACTGTACTCAAAATGGTGTGTGTGTGTGTGTGTGTATTCAGGTATATGGCAGATGGGGTCCATAGGTTTCATCACATTCTCAAAGGGTCTGTGAACACTCCCTCCAATAAAGCTGAAAGAATCACTGGCAAAGACAATAGAAAAGGAGGTCTGATCTTGCTATCTGTCAGGATATATGAGTACAATACCTTATTCTAGTTAAAAATAATAATAATAATAATAATAATAATAATTATTATTATTATTATTATTATTATTATTATTATTATTATTATTATTATTATTTCTTAACTGCCTTTCCCCAAGGCTTGAGGGACAACACAACGTAGATTAAAATACAACTAAAAACGTTAAACTATTTTAAATATACCAATTTAAAATTCATAGTTTAAAATAGACCAGGTAGGCCTGCTGGAAGAGATAGATTTTTAGTATCTTTTAAAATTCAAACAGCATATTTAGCTGTTGAATCTCTTCTGGCAGGTCATTCCACAGTCTAGGGGTGGCCGACAAAAAGGTCCTCTGGGTGACCATTGCCAGTCTAGTCCTGGATGGTTTAAGTCAATGGGTCCCAGAGGACCTGAATGTATAGGGCAGATTATATGGAGGAGGCGATCCTGCAGGTAACTTGGACCCAAACCATGTAAAGCTTTAAAAGTAATAACCAGTACTTTTTCCAGAAACTAACTGGCAGCCAGTGGAATGTTTTAATATCAGGAAAACATTCACATAGGGTGATCAAGTCAATAGAAACATTCAGGAAGAATATGCTTGCTCAAGATGGTGAAAATTATTAATAAGGAAGAACAAATAAACCAAGAGAGGCTGCAGCAGTTTACTTTTGCCTGAGCCAACAGTGAAGCACTCCATCCTTTCCTCTCTTCCCCATACTGAGTTAATAGAGTGCAAACTACTTTTGTACTTTGAATTCAGTTTGCAGAAAATGAAATAAGCTGAGAAAAAAGGGGGAAAGTGCAAAGATGAGACAGAAACTGAAACATTGCAGAAGCAGCTAAAAAAATAGAATGAGAAAGGATTAACCTGGATTCTCCCTGCCCAACTGGTACAGCTGGAGGATAAGAAAATGAAATTGATTAGAACCAGCTGGTTCATATGTATCAAGTGGATCATATGCATTTTTGGTTTCCTCTTGGCAGTATGTCTATGGAGAATGTCAGGATGACCTTCTGTACTTCAGAAGTTACTACTATAGCATTGTTTAATGGTACAACTTTTCTTATATTTATAACTTTGATTTTTGATCCTAGTTTAATAATGTGAATATTCAACTAATGCATCAGGTGGCAGTGTCCCACCTCTAAACTTATGCTGCTTTCTCAAACCTTCTGAAAAATTCAGTAACGGTCACTTGTACTACAAGTGAATCCCAAGAAATACTTCCATGCAACTACATAGAATAAATAATTAGATAAATCTACTCCAATGTGCAAGTACTGTTGTACTTGGGTAGAGGTATCAGGCTGGGGCTACAGCATGGGAACTAAGACTTTCCAGATTTGGAGGAAGCATAGTCCTCAAGTACTCTAACCCACCATAGCCAATAGTGAAGGATGATTGAACTTAAAGATCCCAAAATATTGGCAAGGGGGACACAGTTGCCAACCCCTGTCCTAGCAAAAAAAGGAGAAAAGAATGTATCTGATATCCTAACACACACAAGAAACCACATGTGCAAAGTTGCTGCTCTTTCTAAATTCCCATCCTGTTAGATTTCCTCACTATTACATTGAAAAGATGTGGCAGTAGGTACCCTCCCAATCTCACTATGATCAATGAGGTCTAAGTCTGATTGCTAATCTCAGGCACAGGAGACTCACTGAAGCAAAGGAATTTACTGTGAGTCTTGACTTCTATTCGACAGGTGCTTTAGCTTTGCAATTTGATGTAAGCCTGAGCGTTCACTTCCATGAGCCAATCCATCTATTCAGCTAATGGTTGTTAGATGAGAAAGCCAACTTCTGCCTCAGAATTCTATACATCCTTAGAATATACATTATATCTGCCCTTCCATGTATCATGTACCATCCACACCCAAAGAAGGCACACCTCACAGTTCGAGATTCATTGTAAAAACAAATTGGAAATTCACAGCATTTTGGGCAGTTGGGGAAAATGTTGTACAATTCATTTTTGCCACTGAACAGGATTTAACATCAAAGTCATATGCTCATTCTCCCCAAACATATGCTTAAGTTTGGTATATGATGCCCTTCAGTGCCTCAGAGCTAGGCATGCACCTCAGCATGCTTGGCAAGACTGACAATGACAGAGTGCCAAAGTCAGTGGATGTACCACTTGATTCATCTTGGTGGATTGAACCTCTTCAGCCTTGACCGTGCATACGTTGCATCCTTCAGTTCCCATATGAATTGGCATTCTCCTAGTGAGGCATATTTCAGACAGATGTGGGAAGAAAGGCATTGAATCATTTTGAAAACTGAAGAGCATGTAAAACACACATCTCCGTGTCACCTTTATATCAATGGTCAATAGGCTATCTGTATCCCATAGCAACAAGTATTGCATGTTTGCTGTGTTATCAATAATGCTGGAGTTTCCATTACAATGGCTTTATATTCAATAATTTTTTGCTTCACATCCATTCCCATGGCTTAAAAATTTGTATGCAGCAAGATCATTTCTTCAGAGCAGAGAGAGCCTTTAAGACAGACATTTAAATCATGCAAATATAAATGCCTCCTCTCCACTCAAATAAATTAGCATTTCCCACACAGAGCCTGCCTGTCTCTTTGGCATTATCCCTTTTTCATATATTCATGACGGATAGTAAACTCCTGTAAAATATTAATGCCCAAACCATATCAGAATTCTGAACCTAAATAGGGTGATCATGTCAATAGGTATCTCTAGATGACACAGTCTGAATCACAGTAGGCACCTCTCCATTTGCTTCTAATTCAACTTGCCAAGATCCAGGCAAAGAGCAGCTCAAGACTTACAAAGGCAAGAAATTTCACAAAAATGTCCTCAACTGGCTCTTTATGAAGTGAAGTAATTGCTGTTGATATTACCATCATATAAGATGCCTGAGACAAGCACTGTGGGCAAGATGTCATCAGACACTGCCTATGCCTGCAGCAGTTTCTAATTTTTCCTAGCTCAAATTCATTCCACATCAGCATCAGATTCCACATCAGCATCAGATTTAAAAATAGAATCCACATGAACATTCCCACTCATTTTTACAAGCATTTATCCTGATAGCTATACTTTTATATGCTGTTTTGCCACATCTTTCTCAGGAACTTTTCCCTTAGTTTTGGAAAGTGTGGCCTATGGACAACATATGTCTCACATTTGTACCCTGATACCCCTCACTAGTTCTCCAAAGTTTTTGAGACCCCTCATTTTATTTAAAAATGAGTGTGATTATTGAGCAAAGTTCACCTAAAAATAATGTTGAAATACCTCCAAATACATACAGACAAGCAAAAAGATATTCCTTATGCCCCATAACCCTCTCAACACTTCCACACTCAAATATATCTTTTTTCCTTTGTTTCCCTTCCAAAATGTGACAAGAAATGACAGAGGTGAAATGAAATATTCCAGGGCATTTGGGTGGTTGTGATCTCTGGAGGTATGAAGGATGGAAAATTAGCCCCCAGACACCATGCAGTTGCCCATCCTTACCCTAAAATTATGTATTTGAGATTACAGTTTATTAACACACACATTTTTAGTGCGCATTTCCCCCCAATATATGAATTTTTGAATACATTTCAAACTGACAATGGTATCATAAACATTTGAAACAGTGGAAATTAAGATGCAGAACTTTATAGGGGTTCAAGAAGAATGAGTCAGTTAAGCTCACAATAAAATGCAAAATATATGAGAGGGAGACTTCATTTCAAATCCAACCTCAGTCATGAAACTAACAAGGAAATCTTGGACAATCATTAATTCTCATGTTAACCTACCTAAAGGGGTTGTTGTGAGGGTAACATTGAATAGGTGAAAACATACAAACTGCATTGGGCTCCCTGGAGGAAAAGCAGAATCATGTAACTGTTAAAATCATATATATTTTTATTCTCTAAAGCAGAAAATATAATTTTCTATTTAATGGAGTTTATACATTATTTTTCAGTTTCTTAAATGACCAGAAAAAAATCCTTAGTTAATGCCACTTGAGTATATTTCCTGGACAATATCATAAGTTAATAAATAGACCAATAATCCACTCCCTTCAAATATAGTTTAATGCTCTGATGAATTTTATTAGATCATCATTTTGGTTAACTCTTTTGTGACATGAAGAGTATGAAACAGCCATGGTTCCCCACTCCTCTCTCTTTAGGCTGTGGGATTGAGAGTCCTTTGCCAATTATCAGCTAATCCCAGCATCACCTTCTGGCCACCAAGGTGTCCAGTTCATGATGGTGGTGAAAACCAGAGAGGTAGAGTTAACATTAACACTCTACTTACGGATACTTAAGTCTTGGAATCTCAGGATATTGGTATGGGAGAATGAGCATGCTCTCTAGTAATCTTTTAGGTTATTTATTATATGCAATCATAGATATTCGTTTAGAGAGAAACACAGACATGTCAATGTCTGGACAATTTGCTTCATTCTACAATAGGCCCTCCACATTCACGGAGGATACGTGCACAGAACCCCAGCAAAAGTGAAAAAATTGCAAATAACTGCCCCCAGTGAGCACTCCTTCTTCCCTGGGTGCCCTGTCCAGGAGAGCAGGGGGAACAAGATCGCCCTCCCTCCTTCACCCTGCTACCAACGCCAGGAATGATTGTGCCTGCAGACATGGGGAGCAGAGCCAGGAGGACCAGATCGCCCTCCTCACTTCACTTTCCCACCTGCATGGGAATGATCACCCCCTCAGCAGGCAGGGAGTAGAGCAGGGAGGGTGAGAACACCCACCCCATTTAGCTCTTCCACCCATCCGGGCATGATCACACCCTCATTAGGCACAGAGCAGAGTGGGGAAGGCAGATCACTCTCCCCACTTTCCTCTCCACTCACCCTGGGCATGATCCTGCCCTCAGTAGGTGCAAAACAGAGAGGGGAAAGTGAGATCGCTCTCCCCAGTTCCCTCTTCCACCCACCTTGGGTGTGATCCCACCCTCAGCAAGTGGGGATCAGAATAAGGAAGGCAAGATTGCCCTCCCCACTCAGCTCCCACCCACCCTGGTCACTTAGCAGAGCAGGGAGGGTGAGATCACCCTCCCCACTTCCCTCTCCCACCTGTCCAGACATGATTGCACCCTCAGCAGGTGCAGAGCAGAGCAGAGAGTGTGAGATCACTCTCCCCACTTTGCTCTCCCATCCACCCCAGGCACGATCACACTCTCAGTGGGCACAGAGGAGAGGGGGGAGGGTGAGATTGCTTTCCCCACTGTGCTCTCCCAACCATCCTGGGTGTAGGAGCAGAGTGGGGAAAGCATCCTCAGCAGAGGGGGAGCAGAGCAGGGAGGGTGAAATTCCTCTCCCCACTTTGCTCTGCCACCCACTCCAGATGCGAGCTTGTCCTGAGCAGTTGCAGAGCAGGGAGGGTGAGATTTTTCTCCCCAGCTCCCTCTTTCACCCACCCTGGGTGTGATCCTGCCCTGAGCAGGCGCCAAGCAGAACAAGGAGAGCAAGTTCACTCTCCCCACTTTGTTCTCCCACCAGCCCCAAGCATGATTGTGCCCTCAGCAGTGGGGGGGGCAGACTGAGGAGGGCAAGATTGCTCTCCCCACTTTGCTCTGCCACCCGCCCCAGACATGATCACACCCTGAGCAGTTGGGGAGCAGAACAGGGAGGGTAAGTTCGCCTTCCTACTTTGCTCTCCTATCCACTCCAGGCACAATCAAGCTGTAAACAGGCACAAAGTGGGACAGGGAGGGCAAGATCACCCTTCCCACTTCCCTCTTCCACCTGCTGGGGTGCTATCGTTCCCTCAGTGGGCGGGGAGCAGAGCAAGGAGGGCAAGATTGCCCTTCCCACTTCACTTTCCTCCCACCCAAGTGCGACTGCACCCTAAGCAGGCAGGGAGCAGGGTAGGGAAGGCAAGCTTCACCCTCCCACCTGCCCCACCATGACTGCGCCCTCAGCAGGTGCAGAACAGAGCAGGGTGGGTGTGACCACTCTCCCTGCTTTGGTCTCCCACCTGCCCCTAGTTCAGGGGTGCAGAGCAGAGTGGCAAGAGTGAGATCACCCTCCCCACTTCCCTTTGCCACTTGCCCTGGGCATGATTGCGGTGACAGTGGGTGGGGAGCAGAGTGGGGAGGGCATGATCCCACCCACCAGTCCCTACACTATGGAAAGGGAGGGGGAGAATGCGGGGAGGTACCTCATACCTCAAATAATCAAATCCGGAAATGTGAAACCCATGAATATGAAGGGAGAACTGTATTCCATTGCATAACATGGTGTATGGGATATCACACATCTCATAGCATCATCAGGTTCTTTCATACTTTCCATAGTGTCTGCTAAGGCATTAGACAGACATTTCATAAAGGCTTTAATTTGTACAGAATTCTGTTCCTTGCATAACATAAAATAACATAAAATATGATATAAATGTAAATATTGTAATATAAAATCTGCTAAAGACTTATCTTTTCCGACAGGCCTACCCAGTCTATTTTTAACTGTACTTTTAATTGTGTCTTTAAACCGTACTTTAATTGCACTTATAATCATGATATATTTTAATCATAGTATGTTTGTATTAATCATTCTATGTTTTAGTGTATTTTAATTATAATTTTTCATTTCTATATTCTGTACTCCGTCTCAAGCCTTGGGGAAAGGTATGTACTAAATAAAATGTATTAATCATTCTATGTTTTAGTGTACTTTAATCATGTTTTTTTTAGTTCTATATTGTGCACCCTGTCTCAAGTCTTGGGGAGAGGTGTGTAATAAATAAAATGTATTATTATTATTATTATTATTATTATTATTATTATTATTATTATTTATTATTATTATTATTATTACTACTACTACTACTACTATTATTTCCATAACCATCTATCCATCACATAACACAGTCTCATCTGTTGAGGCATCTCTAAACAGGTATCCAAGGAGTTAATCTCATTGATTACTGTTAAATCTCACAGCATCCATTGCATGCATACGTATCTAACAGGCATCCATTACATTCATAATGGGCCATATATCTATTTTAGTATAGCCTAAATGAGAGCAAAGATTTTCCTTCTCCTGCCAGCATGGTCTACTTTTACCAGCATGTCTTGGCAATTTGTCAGTTATAGGGAACAGTCGCTCAGAGGCTACACCATAGCCTCCTTCTCATCCAGAGCAGTCTGATTTCAGCTTTTAACCCCTCTACTTGTAACACTTTCCACTTTCCACCTATTAGCTGTCCTATCAAAACAAAGATGCTGATTATGTTACTCAATTAAAACAGATCTTAAATATGACATCACTCTTGGATTTGTTGGAGATAATATAAACAAACCATGTAGACCTGAATCTTGGGTTTTGGCTGCTTTCCATCAGATTACATCAGCCATTGCACCTGTAAGAGGGTTATTAGCAGTCAAATCTGTTCATATCTCAATGTTTGTAGAAATGTAGGCATTCTCATTTCTTTGTTCACATTTGAGTAGTATCCCACCTGGCATTAACCTGTCTCTTTGCTCCTAGTGATGGTGAGAAATAAAAATATGGATTTTGTGAGGGGAAATCTGTAAAGTTGTAGTTAGAACATGATGGGTCACGCAATCAAATACTCTTTTAAAACTCATGCTAAATCCAGCTTCAGAGGGAATTATTGTTTATTCTAGTCCTGGAAAGTGTGACATTCTGTTTGGAATGCAGACGGACATCGACATTGATAAAAGTTACATTTTGAAACTGGGACAATGGGAGTCTGTAAAAGCTGCATGAAAATAGAATTGCAGGTGTAAGAAACCATCTGTGTCTGGTCATCTTGAAACGTTATAGTTAAGAGAGTCAGCCTAAACCGGATTGTTGTGGGGGGGGCAGTTAGCCATGAACTTTAGTTACCTACAGCTTAATTATGCTTCATTAGAATATTAACTTACACACCCCAAGGTGGGATCTGTATTATAATTTGGGACCACCTATATGGACATGCACAAAGCTTGAATGCTAACATAATAATGCATTCATGACATAGTTCCTATATGAATTAATTGGGAGTTTGTTACTACATTTTTGGTGATCCAGATGGGACCCAAACGAGGACTGAGGGTCTTGGGGCCTGCTGGTGGTGGCGGGTATCCAGGGTGATGACAAGTGGCCACCTCCATAAATTTTTGGAGTGTCATCTCTCTTGATGCAACACGCACTTCTACGGTGTTCCTAATCTTCTACCTCTTTAAATTGGCAAAGCCTGGATCCTAAGTAAAAGGGAGAGGGGTTCTTGGAAAGTGTCTGAAGACATCAGAATTGGTGTGTATGATGGATTTAAAGGTCATGGCAAGTGGGTGGTTGGGGCTAACTCTGGATGCACCTATTCTATAGTGTGGTTGGGGCCAGATATATAGTCTCAGAGGGAGACTACTGGAGAGGCCAACCCTTTCGCACCCTAAGAATAGGTTAATAGAGACAAGGTAAAAATGGATGCTGGTCAGAGTAAAAAAAAAAAAAGGAACACCATGTACCTCTTTACAATGCATACTCAAGAATTGGAATAAGTTTGGAAAAGTCCCCAAGATAAAAATGAAGAGGTTATGTAGTTTTGAGTGGACCTTCTATGTCTTACCAGAAGGCTATAAATAGCCAGAGAAGGGATCCCTAGATTATCACACAATTCTAAAACTGATGGAGTATTGTAAAGATGAAGAGAAGCAGGATATAATGTCAGCAAGGAAAAAGTACAGTGGCTACAAAAAGAAGTCAAGTATTTGGGTTTCAATATATTAAAGCAAAAACAAAGGTTGGGAAATGAGAGGAAGAAGGCAATTTGCCAAATCACAGTACCTAAAACCCTCAAACAACTAAGAGGATTCTTAGGATTCCAGATTGTGGATTCCAGATTTTGCAGAAATGGCCAGACCATTATATGAACCAACAAAAGGGAAGGAGAGAGTTCTGCTCAGGACTACAGATTGTGGGAAAGGGCTTGATGACAGCAAGAAGGTTTTGATGTCTGCCCCAGCATTGGGAACATCAGATCCAAAGAAATCATTTCAACTTTACATAGTAGAATGTAGGGGTATAGCAATAGGAGTGATTACACAGAAACAGGGTACAGGGTGTCATGCCCAAAATATAGCAGAGATTGCTCCCACAGCTTTTGAAGCATGCCCAGCAGCAGCGAATATCTTAGCAACAATACACTGTAGCCAGTAAAAACTCACCCACGCCAATTGTTTTCTTCCATCAAGGATGCAATTTATTCTTAAGTTACAATGTGTACATATTTACAAGAATCTCCAGAAGGCGTTCCAGCATCCCTCTGCTTGCTCTTTCTGACAGAGCCTCCAGCAGACACGTCAGGCACCATGTGCACCTTGTTGGCTAGCTCTCAGCTACATTTATACTCACACTAGCTGATGCAATCCTACCAGCCTTTGCATTCTCCCCATACCTGATGCAACCTTCTCCCCCGGTTGCTCATCAGCATGACTCAGCATGACTCAGCTAAAGTCACATGGCTTTCCACAGGTGCACTTAACAACCCACATCACAAAATATTTTCTACAGGTTTGGTCCAACCTTTTCTTTGACACAGGGAGATGTGACAGCTGGGAGAAAAGAAAAAGAAGAAGAAACTAAAATTTTGGAAATTAAGAAACCTGCTTGTGTGAATAAGTTTTGAAGTGTTGGAGGTCTCCTCCCCTTTGGCACCCTGCTTGATTACTGTGTGTGTGGAAGGTGAGAATGTGGCAAAGGGAGTGTTTGGGGATGCTAGAGAGAGTGCTTCCCCATGATGCAATATCACTGTCAAAAGGAAGGCAGGAATGGAAGCTGCAGGAGGAGATGTTACTCAGAATGGATGTTGCGAACTGAGGCGAATGCTGAAACATTTGTGTAATGATGCATAGTGATGTTTAGACCTTGTGCAAACTGAAAGATACAATAACTTAGCCTTAAACTTTGAATCATAATGTGTTATGTTAAAAGTGTTTATGGCCCTTTCGGCACACGGTTATTAAGGCGGGCCAATGCAGAGGTCTTCTGCACATTGGAGCGGACTAGGTTCAGTTTATTTACCTTCGTTCCGCACGTAATTCTGACTAAATGCACCCCCATGTGGTGGTAAAGCGTGTTATTTGAAAACCAGAAGAAATTGGTTTTCCAGTTTTCCAGATCGATCTGATTTGTACTTTCACAGTGGTGCAGACATGTACATTCGCACCAATGTGAATTGGTGGTCAGGGGAGGGCTCATGGGAGGGGCCAGGGGGTAGTATTGATTTTCACACATACACACATATGCACATACGCAGTGATGTACTACACCACACACACACAAAAAGGACCAATCACAGCCGACGGGGAGGGGTGAGGGGAGTAGTGGGAGTGGCCATGGTAGAGGCAGTGTGGATTCATGAACTCGCACTCCTCCAAATCAGAATGGAACATATACAGTAGCTGTGCAGAAGGAAATGAGGGAAAGTCCGCCTTGTTTTGAGCCCAGAAAACCTGGTCAGAAATGGCACAAACCGATTCACCAGCCTCATACAGAAAGGGCCTTTGTCTTTGTAAAATGATTAAGGTTAAAAAAAAACACTTCTGGGATAGCTGCTCTGTAGAGTCTGATGTAAAGTGTAAAGTTTTGGCAAGGTAAAGAAGAGCAAGAAAAAAATGCTGCTTGGAGTTTCTTTTCTTTACAGAAGAATGTACATCTGTTTTGGCATGGCTGTGAGCAATGATGTTTTCTTTGCTTTTGACCTTGCTCTTATAAATGCAGTTTTTTTGTCTGAAAGTGAGAACGTGTGTGTATGTGCTTGTTCCTATCTTGTGGGAAGAGGGAAATGCAGAATGAAGCTAAGAGAATGTGGCTGCCAGGGTGGCTTTTGAAAGAAGTTGTGGGCATCTGCAGTGGGTGACTGAGAGACTGGATAAAACAGACACCTGAAATATGTGAGAATATGTGAGGGGAAAAAAAAGTGTTGGAAGATTTCAGCTGTCAGTGAATGTTTTTCTTCCTTTGTTCTTTGTTGTTTCAGGATGGAGAGTGCATGCTTATTTTTTTTTTAATTTCTGCTATGAGCTTTTGTGCCTCACCAAAATGAGGCAACTCCCAAAGGAGGTGGAGAGAGGGAGAGAAATATCTCCTTGGAATTAGTAGTTATCAATTTTTCTTAAATTTTTGGATATAGTGGGAACATATGTTTGAGGAAACAGCCATCTAGGCATTGATTGGTGTTGGCTTTTTCTATTTGTGATTGTTATTATCAAGATATGTTCTGTGGAAGAAAGAGGGATACTGCAGAGTGTTATGGTTCTGATAGTGATCCATCAAGAAGCAAAGATTGCCACATCCCTGAGGAAGTGGCATTGCCACACTTGGGAATGGAAAGGGAAGGGCTTGGGGGAGTGACAACTATAACTCATGGCCCATATTCCCATTGGTATACATGCAATAGGTACACCTCCCACATTGGATGGAATGTGAAAAGTGCCCAATATTATGGTATTGATCTTCCTCCAATATATCAGGTGACAGAGCCATGGCATTTTTTGGTCCTGGAGATTTCAGTAGTGTGGCTGCTCTCCGGTCCCATTCATGTTGCCCATTTTGTATGTGAAATAACACATTTTGTCATTTGTTCTTTTGCATGTGATCCTGAGGAGGGGGAAAGGCCTTCATGGGTATTTTGTCAACAAGTTGTCCATGAAAGCAACAGAACAACTCTCTCCTTGTGTGAACAGCCAATCCTTTCTCAGAAGCAACAGCTACTAGGTATCTAAAGCAACTGCATGGATTTTACAGGGGAGGGGAGTTGGGTAATTTTTGGAAAAAGTTTTATTTCTCTGTTGCCTGGTATAAGCAAAAATTTGTGTTGAACTGGTCTGTAAAATGGAAAGTTACGTTTTAATATTTGTGTAATCAAAGGTGAATAACACATATGATTGTACAAAAGATCACAGGATGGAATCAGTCCCTAGAGGGATGATTAAGGGGGCAAAGTATAAAGGATCACATATATAGTGTCTTTTATATTAATCTGATAAGGGTCCGTTAACCATTATATATATATATTTCCATACTGTTGAGAGATCAGCTTCATTTAGTGAAAGAAGCTACTCAGAGGTGCATTTATCAGGTTACTATAAATATAGAGGCTTTAGAAAATAAGTTAGCATTTGTAGGCAATCACATGAATTAGTGAAAACTTCTCATAATCAAAACTTCTATCATTTTATTGATGCATTATTTGAGAAAATATCAAATAGGTGCATCATCAAAGCATCCAGCAGTGATGATGTACAGTCATCTCTCCACATTCACTAGGGTTAGGGGCACAGGACCCCGAGAATGTGGAAAAATCATGAAAAACTCCAGGCCCTCCCAAATAATATTTAACACACAAAAAAGTATGATCACCATATTCAACTCACCATGGATTCCTTTGAGGCATCAGGGTTCCTTCAAGAGGCAGAAGCGAGTGGCTAGTGGGGCTTACTGCCACCTCCACCACTGCCCCACACCATTTTTAATAGGGACTTACAAGCCTTGTTCACAGTTTCTTAGTCTCACAAGGCTTGCACTCCGTACTAAAAATGGCATAGGGAGGCCGCAGAAGTGACAGCAAAAAATCCGTTAATAATCAAATCCACAAAAGTGAAATTTGCAAAAGTGGAGGGCTGACTGTATTTAAAATCTTTTGGATTTGCATAGACTTATATAGAATGAAATTTCCAAATGAATTTATTTTCATTTTCTCCCACTATGAACATTTGTAGATTCTTGCTGACTACATATAAAATATCACAGAGGGTGAACAACAATCAGTCCCATGCCACTACTCCACTGAACAAAGTCTAGCATAGAAATAAGGTAGGCTTAATCTTCTTGCTCAAAAACTTATGTGAAAACAAATTTACTTAAAAATACTAAAGGTTTTACAATATCTCATGGTAAGGGTCTCTTCAAGCATAGAGGAGAGAGAGAGAGACAGAGACTGTTTTTGCACAGCATTTCTGATGCAAAAGAGCCCCTTGAGCATCACGTAAATGTGAGGAGCAGTCCACACGATACACTCACAATTGAATGACGCTCAAGGGCCTGACGTGGACCGCGCACACATTTTTTCATTTTCAGCTTGAAGCCAAAAATGCTGCGCAGTCGCGCATCGTTCCGGGGCCCCACACACACTTACCTTGCATGAGGAGCCTCGGGAACTGGGCCAGTCATGCTTCCTGTGCAGTGCAAGCTGGGAAAGGTCCCAGGCTGCACTGCGAAAGGAAGAGGTGAGGCTCTCACATGAGCAGGAAGCTTGTGCGGAGCCAAAGGACCCCAGATGCGAGAGCCTTCCTCTGGAGGCTGCTCGTGCGAGTCCCGCACCCCAGCACCATCAAAGGGTAAGGTGTGAAAAGGGCAAGAGAGAGAGAGGGAGAGGGAGAAGTATAGAACATAAGAACATAAAATAGAAGACAAACAACACTGGCTAACTAAAGACTAACAGATGTAGGAAGAAAGAAGGCGTGGCTAAAACCAACAAACAGGAAATGAATGAATATATGCTATATTTAAACTCTTAGACAGACATTCAAAGTAGCTGCCACTGAGTATAGTCATGCTAAGTTTGCTACCTTTACCACTTTCCACAGACAGGATTTCCACACGTGATAGATTCCTCTGCTCAGCTTTGAGGGTTCCCCCTTTCCCCCCACCCGGCAACCTGAACAGGGTAACATACTTTCGGAATGCTGGAACTGCTGCCATAGGGTGGGTTTGCAAGGAAATCAACCAGGCCCAGTTGGACACAGTTGCATCTGGCTCCACTCCAATAATTTACGTGTTAATAATTTACAATTAGTTATTCCCAATGATATTATGTGAGCTGCTGATGTCAATGGTAATCCCATTATTGGGGGTGGGGGATAGTCCTACATAGGTAGCATCATTGCAGGTTGTTTTTTTTAATTTGCCGGCTTGATAAGCTAAGACCCCAGACAAATTGTTTATTAGGCTGTCATTGTTTGAAAAGTTCTCCTACTTTTACATCCTCTTGTGAGGTGTGGGATTAAATAGTGGGTGAGAGGAGACCGAGTCCCTGTCTGGTTAGATTAATGAAATTTGTCTGCTAAAAAGCAGATGATATATTTGTTCACTAAAAGATTGCTTCTTAACGGTGACACAGTCCATCCCAGTCAGTAGCCTTTTAGGAGTTCAAGTGGAGACTGGCTATTTCTGCACTAGACTGTGACAGTGCTGTTATTCCACTTTCAACATCCTCTGGTATCCTGGGATTTGCAGTTTATAGAGGGACCTTTGAAGCCACTCCCTAAACTGCAAACCCCAGGATTCCATAGAATGTTGAAAGTGGAATAATGGCAGTATAACAGTCTAGTGTGGAAATGGTCTGAACTTATTTCAAAACTCTTCCTGTATAGGCTTATATGTCAAATGGAAAGCTAGCCAAATAAAATGGCTGGTGATTTCTAGAGGGAATAGATGCATCAGTGGTGTTGCAGTGAAGCCAGGGCTTATAAAGGCCAAAAGGCAGGAATGATGATGGCGATGATGATGATGATGATGATGATGATGTTAGAATGGAGGATGATAACATTCAAGGCTCTAGTGAGAGTTCTTCTACATTTAAAAGGAGAATGCCCCTCACCCTGCAAAAGGGCAAAGTCTTCATAGCTGTAGTGACTTCATTATTATATTAACTCTTCCTGTGCAATTGCTCACTGCCTTCCTTGTTTACCATCAGAGAAAGTCACATTTACTGCTATTTCCTGAGTGCACTGTCTCTTAAAATTCTGATGTGTATAGCCAGATACTCTTCAACAATTCACAGATGAAAACTACATCTCACATGACCAGGCAATATCAGATATGGCAAAAGTTAACTAACAAGGAAGAACACATGAGCTGGCAGATGCTGCAACAGTTTGCTTTTGCCCAAGTCAACAGGGAAAGGCTGTCTCCTTTCTTCTCCTCCTGTCACCAACTTAATGGACACAAACCATTTTTGTGCTTGAGACTCAAGTTGCAGAAACTGAAGTAAGCTGAGAGCAAAGGGAGAAAGTGGGAGGGAGAAGGAGAGAGAAACTGGGCCATTTTAAAAACAGCTGGAAAAGGTTAATGACAGAAGGTTAATTAGGACTGTCCCTACCAAATTGGGACAGTTGGAGAGTATGTCTACCAGTATTCTGTTGCTGCTGCTGTTGTTATTGTTGTTGTTATTATTGTTACTGTTGTTATTTTTACTGGCATTAGGTGGCATGTTGCTTGGCTTTATTAGGCTGGATCCAGAGGAGTATTTAGCAGAGTTTCTTCCATGATGGGGGAAAATGGTGGGGCGGTAAGCTTTGTGACTTCTCTCTTGTGTCATCCAGTCTCCACGACTCCTGACAAGCTGTTTCAAAGGCATAGGGAAACTTTTGGAGAAACATGAGAGAGGAAATGTTTCTGAGGAAATGAGGAATTGGAAATAGGGTTCTTATTCTTCCTACAGAGATCTTCTAGGAGATTCTGATGCGTTCTGTGATTGAAAAAAGCCCTTCTGACTGCAAAATGGCTGTTTTGTTTTTTGTTTTTTCCAGCCCATTGGCTTCATTTCTTGGGTGGGTTTTTAAAAAAGTTATTGTAAGCCACCTCAGAACCTAAGTTTGAGAGAAAAAATATAAATATTTTAAGGAGATAAATAATCAAGATAACCATCATAGATCTTTTACACATTTGTAAAATATATCCCTCTCTAATAGAGTCTCACTTTTATCATAAAATTTACCATCACCCTAAATATGATTTGGAAAGGAAAAGTGAAATAATATTCAGTATCAAGACACACTATCTTGTTTACTGTTTTCTATTCCATCTGGTGTCATGACTGTTTTATAACCATCTGACAAGCTACTAGACTTTATCTGGGTCTGGTCACATAAAGGTCACTTCCAGCCTCAGTTTATAGCCTCATAAATCTAACAACAGTGCAAGATTTCACCATTAAAACAAATCAAGTTTTGAATATTATCCTTCAGTCTAGAGACCTAGAACACAATCCCAGGCAAGTCTACTCAAAAATATTTCTGTTAAGTTCAGTGTAGTAATAGATGAATTAGTCTGTTTTTGATCTGGGATCACTTCATGTATGTTTCTTCAAAAATGTATGCCCTTTCATTTTCATACTTGTCTTCAATTTTGTACAAATTTTACCCTAAAAATGTTAAATTTTTGCACATATTATATCCAGAAATATACAGTTGCCTCCACAGCATAACTTAGGCCCTTTTCACACGGCACTTGCCATGAGAAAGAGGGCCTGGAGCATCGTGCAATTGCGAGGAGCAAGCTGCATGACGCATTTGCAATCGTGCAACACTTCAGGGGCTGGCAGGGGCCAATTGCGCACCTTTTCATTTTCGGCTTGAAGGCAAAAATGGTGCATGATCACACATTGCTCCCGGACCCTGCACACACTTACCTGGCATGTGGAGTCTCTGGAGCCAGGCTGGTTATGCTTCCTGCCCCAGTGCAGCCTGGGAAGGTCCCAGGCTGCACTGTGGAAGGAAGAGATGGGGATCTCATGTGAGCAGGCAGCTCGTGCAGAGCTGAAGCAGCAGGGAAGGGGGAGCCTTTTGGCAGAGGCCGCTCGCATGATCCCCACATCCCAGCACTGGAACAATAAGGTGCGGAAAGAGCCTTAAAATACCTATTATATCATTTCAACATGTTTTTGAGCAAAGAATTGTATAAAAAAATTTTTAAAAAAATGTGAAAATATGAGGATACCAATGTTCCCGTTCTTATAGTTCCTATTAAGAATGTAGAAAGCAGTGGCCCGTTCACACTACAGAATTATAGCACTAATATTCCAGTTTAACTGCCATGGTTCCATTCAGTGCAATGCTGGGATTTGCAGTTTGGTGAGGCACTAGAGTTCTCATGGCTGAGAATTCTAAATGACCCTCCCTAAACTGCCAATCCCAATATCCTATAGTAGAATAAGAGTGCTATAAAGTATAAAGTGTGAATGGGTCCTGGGTCCTATGAAACTCAAAAAATAGACCAACCAGAGCACTGACCACTCAACACAGTAAAACGAAAAGAACTTTTACAATTATTGATAGAATTCAAAGACATAGCCGTGCTAGTTTTAAACAGTATGCAAAGGGATCTTATAGCACCTTTGAATCTCAGAGAAAGAAGCTGGTAGCATAAGCTTTCATAGGGCTTTTCCGCACTTTGCGGGGGAAACGGGGCAGTCCATTACTCAACAGACTGGCACGCTCCCCCTCGATGATCCACGACGATCCGGAGCAGCGCGCGCCTGCGCTACACACTCTCTGGAGACGAAAATGGAGGCTTCCAGTTGGCAGAGGCTCTTCACCAACCGGAGAAGCTCACCAGCAGGAAGCCCACCCCCGGAAGATCTGCAGCTTCGCGCTGGAGCGAGCCTGCAAATCTACACTTAGGGCAGCGATGGACTGGGACACGCCGGGCTATTGAAAGTCCTCTTTTAATCGGTCTTTCAATAGCACAGGGAACCACCAGTTCTGGGTGTTCCGGAATGGGCTGAAGTCCAGACAAACATTAAGTAGTCCGGACTCAGTTCGCTCCGAAGTGTAAATGTCCTCACTGGAGGATGTGCCACCCCGTTTTAAATATAAAATGTGGAAAAGGCCATAAACTAGTTTACAAAAGCTTTTGCTACCAATTTTTTTCCCCCTGAGTTAGTCTCGAAGGTGCTACAAGCTCATCTCATATACTGACGTTATGATATACGCAAGTGTACTGTGTGTTTTATGAATTATGTTTAATAATGTACATTTAAAGCTAACTGGGTGCCTAGCTAGCAAGCACAGAAGAACCCACAATATTTGTCTATTCTGTGGGCATCTTAAATTAATTGCTATATCAAATAATCAAAAAACCCTGATATAAGTTTTAAAGGGAAGCTATAAAAGAATGAATAATGTTGTATAATTGCCTGCTAGTTTACTGAAAGAAATCATCTACATAATTGTAGAAATGAAACATATGGTAATGTCATGTAAAATGTGTGTGTTAATATGGTGAGAAATAAGCATGGATTGTATCTAAATATCTATAAATATTAAGACTGGCTGTAGAGCTAAAGGAAGCACACGGATGCATATAAAATATGCTTAACTGAATCTCTCTCAGTGAATAAAATCTGAGACAGTTGTGATAATGTTTAAGTTGTATCAGAGAGAAAGAGAAGGAGAAAGAGAGACTCAAGAGTGAATGTAATATTGTCATTAGACTTCTAAACTGGGGTTTGGGGGGGGGACCCAAGTTCTACTTCACACTGAGCCATAAAGCCCATTACATGGTCTTGTATCAGTCATGTTATCTCAGCAAACCATATAGTTGTTCTGTGCCTTCAAGTCATTTCTAACTTACTGTGACCCTAAGGCAAACCTGTCATGGGGTTTTCTGGGGCTGAGAATGTGTTACATGTCCAGTCACTCAGGGAGTTTCCATGACCAAGTGGGGAATTCAGCCCTGGGCTCCAGGGTCATACTTCAATGCTCAAACCACTACACCACACTGGTTCACAGCTAACCTATCTCACAAATAGAATGAGAAGGAGGAAAACCATATATACTTCTTGAAGCTTATTGGACGAAGGACAGGATATAAATGTAACACATTAACTAAGAAATTAGTGTAGCATACAGTTCCTGATATAGTTTAAAAATCCTTGTCAGATATTATCTAAATCAGTGAAAGCATTTGCTTTAGGTGTTCAAGTTTTCAACATAATTGGTCTACCTTGCATAGTAATGTGAAAATTACCCATTAGTATAATCACAGTGGACAAATAGGTTGAATTAAACAGCGCAGGTAATGAGCGTCAAGATTTCCTTGTGCTTTTATAGGAGACACATCTTAGGATATTAGATAAGGGGATCTTAATTCCCCTAGCACAGTAGATAGAATAATCACTGCATCCTAAATGCTATCCAGACAAGGCCTCTTTAATTTGCCAAAATCTTACAGAAGTGAGGTTAAGTAGATGTCAATAACCTTGTTCACTGAACAGCTATAGATTTTTATATGCCTTGTAACACCTTTCTCCAATCCTCTCATGAGAATGTTTGAAATATCTAATCAGTCCTCCTAAAATTGTGCTGAAGTATTGATAAAGACACCCACCTAGAACATAAATAGTTTGTATCATCTGGTTTGTTCTGAATTATTATTAGTATTTAAAAAAGTGAATCTCTGGCATATATCCAGGCAGCTCACCGTAAAGCCAGTTTACAGAATCTGAAATTTAAAACAATGAATATAATTTTAATATCCTATGAACATATTAAACATCTTACAGATAGGGATGGAATCATTAAAAGGCCAAGTTTTAACCTAGTGCTGGAATGAAATAAGCATCAGTCAAAGCAATCCAACAAAGGAAGGGCATTTCACAATGAGTGTGTCACAGCAGAAAAGGGGTTTCTCTTATCTTCATAAACTGTAAACTGCTCCCACAGTTTGGGCACAGAGATCAGCCCCTCCAGCAGTGCTTAGGTAGACATGATGAGACAGAGGAGCTCCTTCAAATATCAGGTGAATCTTCACCTTGTCCTATAAAATAATAAACCCTGCTGACTTGTTCAGATCTTTTTTCAGTGTATGTTATTCCATACCTAAGTGTCCAAAAACAATTCCATGAATAAGAATATTCATATATTTAAACCAATCATCCTTGCGCCAAAGGAATAGCAAAGTAGTTTCTGCTATGAGGACATAACTGTCATGGATTTTGAGAGAACAGTTGGTGTGGTTTTTCTGGAATTGTTAAGAATAGCTGCTGGGAACAATACTAACTTTTCTCCTAACAAGCAACAGAATGTGTCATACTCCAAAAGGGAATTGAGGATGGTTCATAAGGAATAATTAAGACATGAGAGAATTGAATAGATACAGAAGTGATTTCATTAGGGAAAACACAACATAATTAAAAAAGTATTTTTGATAGTAATTCACATAAAATTGTAACTACACATGTTTAACGGTAAAAAATTTAGCTGAAGATGTTGGATGATCAGTCAGTTAAAGTCAACATTTTCTTAAAATTTTGTTTATCACTTAACAGCCAGTAAATAATTTTAAAGTTCTTTAATAATGTTAAAGAATGGGTAAACATGGGTAAAGAAGATCTATGTGTCTTATGATAAATAGCAGTAAAAGATCAGTCACATTTTCCTCCCCCACAGAAGTCTCTTTCACAGGAGAAGAAAACTTTCAAGAAGTGGTAGGAGAACAAGTTTTAGTACAACACCAAGCTTGGTAGAATTTTGGTTTTAGAAGCAAGCTAGATTATTAAAACCTACATTCAGTTGGTAGTCCTACTTAAAGTAGGCCAACTGAATCAATGGGAACTTGGTAAATCAATACCTATGTATGTTCCATTGAATCAATGTGTCCATTTTGGATTAATAGTTGGACTTAGGTCTAAAATCTCTAAATGTCTAGCAATATATTTAGGAATGTTTATCTATTATTTTAAGGTATTTGACATATTTGAATGTTTAATAATTTGGTATTTCAATTCAGACTTGATCCAGTCCTTATCTTCATGCTTCCCATTCACATGCAGTGGACAACCAAGATAGCTAATTGCTTTGTTTTGCTTTTTTTCACACAAGTCCATGAAACCTAGGGATAAGGTAATCCCTTCAGAGGTTGCTAGCCTTGCCAAACTGCAGACTGTGTCTGTGATGCCAGTCTGCTTTTTCCTGCTAGTGTTAGTACCCTGTTAGTGACCTACACAAGTGAAAGTCCAACTTACTCTTGCATGTGCATTTTGTTGGTTATTGCAGAGGTTGGTATGCTCTTCCTCCCTCCATGATGTCCAAAGATACTGCAGGATATGCAGTTTCACTATCATAACTCCCACCCTAGCTGTTCTGTTGCTGGTAGATATCAAAAGGAATCAGAGAAGCACTTGGCTATATTTCCCTAGCCAGATGCAGAACAATGACATCATCTGCTGAGACCTTCAGAGCACCATCATGGATCTCAATAGATGACATCCTCAGTCTGTGGCTGGCTGTGGAAACACAGGAAACATAGCTAGATGCTTCTCTGATCCCTTCTATTTTGCTCTCCACCAGTAATATAATGGTTGTGTTAGGGGCAGGGCTATTGCAGCAAAACTGAGGAGGGCAACAAGAGAGATATAAGGTAGTTTCCAACAAGGAACTCTTACATTATGTTTGACAGTGTTGAATCTCAGCCACTGTGTATACGTAACTGAAACACTGAGAGATACAAGAAAGTACAGGCTGAACAAATACACTAAAGAAACAATAGTAACTGAACTAAAAAAACAAAGCTAACCAAAAACACTTGAAGGGATAAGGAAAAATACTGCAGTCCAATAAAGCTACTGGCAAGACAATACTGACCCCACCATAGAGACACATTAAATGAAATAAGTATAAAGACTAAGAAATGACAGGACAGAATTAGGAAAGGACTAGAAAAAGAGGACTGAAGATTGTGTATTGTCAGGATGAAGAAAGGAGAAACAAATGCGACAATAAAGAACCACAGCTAAAACTCCAAAAAAGTTCTTTCAAAAATATCCCTGCTGCAAACAGAGAGTTAATGAAGGAGCACAACAGAGAAGATAATGCTTCACTCTGTCTTCACAAACATCATAATTGGAGAGTTCAGTGAGATTCTGGTCCAGACAGGAAGCTAAAGCTTTCACTTATCAAAACCCATTTCCCCACCAATCCTTCCTCGTTCTTCCCTCACCACGACATTTTTCTAGATAGGTACTATCTTACTTGAGAGCCAGTAAATTGTAGTGATTTGAGCATTGGACTATGACTCTGGGGATCAGGGTTCAAGTCCCCACTCAGTCATGGAAACCTGCTGAGTGACCTTGGGTAAATCACACTCTCTCAGACTCAGAAGCCAAGGGCAAACCCCCTCTGAACACATCTTTCTAAGAAAACCTTGTGATAGGTTCACCTCATGGTCACTCTGGGTTGGAAATGACTTGAAAGCACACAACAACTATCTGGCTTTTATTTTGGTTTGATGCCTAGATCACTGAAACAGTCCAAATAGCTTTTAGTCTGATCCAGACCTAATTGAAACTAATCTGACCTGGTTTTAATCTGTTCCCAATAGTTACTCAATTGACTTTGAGAAGTGATTGAATTGTTTGTAGAACTCTAATTTAGATATTGGATGTTTATATAAATAAGGTGTCATGCTTTGCTGCTCTTTTACTCTCAAGAAAACACACAGAGTTTTCCTATGGCATTTATTGAGGTACATGAGCATATGTACAACTGTTGCTGGAGCTAACAATTTACAACACACACTTGGTTATAGTGGTACACAGTTTTACATGTGGACAATGCCCATTGGTTGATTTTCAGGGCCTCCTCTTTCCCAAACTTCCAGTGTTTCCCAAGGAACTTTCTTTCCCTACTTTGACCCAGAGCATTTCCCCTTCTCCTGTGTTATCTTTAAGATACCCATCTTTACATGTCAAACATCAAACATGGGGTGAATACATGATATTCATACAAATCTTATGTTACATAAATAGGGTAACTAACTACAACAATGGCCCTTTCTGTCGGCGTCGGGGCGGGGCCGGGCAGGCTATGGTGGTCTCAAACCGGGGCTCGCCCCAGAAGCTTCAGTCAGCAGTCCAACAATAAACAAAGGCAATCCTTACAGCAGGTAAACGAAGAAACAAAAGAGAGGGTTTCCTCACCCGGATAACGAACAGTCAGCTGGCTGGCAGGGCTTCTGGACAGGAGCACGGCAGGCACGGGTCACAGCACGGACGGACGACACGGGGATTCCCGACGGTTGTTGCCCCGTGCTGAACTTGGCTTTCTTCCGGCCTTAAGTAGGCCCTTGGACCGGCGCCGGCCAATCCCGGAGCTCTTGCGCACCTGAGAGCCCTCAGCCTGCCTCACAGCTGAGAGCGATCGGCCAGCTGAGAGCTCTCAGCCTGCCGCCAACGCTCCAGTAGCCGGCTGGAACATCGGGCGGCCTCCTTGGCTTGCCGTCGCTGTAGCAGTGTGGGGGGAGGCCGATGGCCTCCTCAGGATCGGGACCCCGGGAGAACGCCCGAATGGCCTCCCCTGGTGATGGCGGCCTCGCTGCCGGCCTCAGCGATGACCGGGTGGGCGTCCTCCGCGGCGGGATGCTCCGCGGCCTCTTCTTCGGCGGCAGGACCTTCGGCGGCATCCAGGCAGCTGTCCTCCATGGCGGGAAGCCCCGCGGTCTCCTCCGCAGCGGCAGGAGCCTCGTCGGCGTCCGGGTGGCCGTTCCCGGTGCCGGAGGCCTCTGCCGCAACTTGTGAGGAGACCAGGGCATCCTCCGCCTCGGGAGCCGCTTCCGCAGCAGCCTCCGTGGCTCCGGAGGTGCCGGCAGGGCCGGAGCCCCCGACACTTTCTGTGGCCCTTTCTGTAGCTTACCTGGATCCAGAGTCATCCCAGCATCATCCTAGCAGTGACTTTGCCAGGATGGGAGCACGGACACCAATGCTCCCCTGAGCACGGACTGGCTCACTTCAGAAGGAAGAGTCATGGCCCCATCTCTTCCTGTGACAGCACAGCGGGCAATTTCCCAGGATGTGGTCGGGCAGTAATCACCTCCAACATGCTTCCAAGGCCTCTGCAGGGAACATAAGTGGAGGCACATGGTGGGATGGTGGAATGATCATGGGTCATTGACGGGGAAAACCACCAAGAATATATCCCATGATTGTGCTGCCTGGGGATGGGTGAAGGACAGGACCATGATGATGTCATGCAGAACTGTTGTTGAGGTCCTATCCTTCTCATGTACCTATGGTGGAATGGGAGGGTGGAGCAGAAAAGGCCAATGTCTTATATTAGCATAATCTACAGGCATGCATAATTGTGAAGGTGCCCTACTATCAATATCTCATGGAGCAAGCTGACATGACATAAAGTGATGTTTCCATCTGTCTGTTTGCGTATTTGTTACCACATTATACCTGTTTCACTGGAGATTGTAAAAGGTTCCAGAAGACAATTTTCCATGATAACTTCAACTGAGGTAGAGAGTTGATTTGGAACAAGAATTCTGTCAGATACTGAGGCCTTAATGCACCAGTTCTTTCTTCCTAACTAGATAGATCTGATGTTTTACTTCCATACCTGTTAACTGCCTTCTATGACAGACATAACAAATTGAAGCAACATAAATGGGGTAATGATATCAAATAGTGTTGGACAAATGTTTTTCCATAGGAATGGAAGAAACCTGGGGATACCATCTGCAGCAACAGCCTATGCCATATATAACCCCTCTTGTAATTAGTTCTGTTTCACAATGTAAAATAAGTGTATGATGTATTGAAATCCTTGTACTTTTTGCATAATAACAGTCCTTTGACTATGTTCAAAATTATTTGGTTCAAACTTTTTTGCATAGTTCAGGCAAAGAGCTCCATTAAACATGATAGCATAAAATCAGAGAAATTAAACTTTACTGGGCTTTCTAAGTAATAGGTTGTAAACTCTCTGGTGTTGTTTTTGTGTCTTTCCACTAGTTTTAGAGGTTTCAGTATAATGATGAAGTTCATGTATAAATGTACATCCAATTTAAGTGTCTGAAGCTCAAATGGGAAAATGGAGATCAACAAAATATTGGGGAATCTCTGGATTGCAGTTACAGCATTGATAATTTTGCTTACTGATTTTCTAACCACATGTAGCAAAAAAAAAGTATGAGAATCCAAACCCACTAATGACTTTGGTTTGGCAAAGCATACCCGGTTGCAAGATTACTGAAGCTTGCCAAATACTTTGTGCATATTTTATTTCCCTTGTATAGAGGTATTTAAGTCAGCTACACCTGTTCAAATGACTCACAGTGATAATGTTAAATGCAGACTTTTAAAATCTGTAGAGGTATTCATAAGAGAAATGTAAAAATGCTGCTAAAATTTTCCTTTAGGGATTTCAAGTTTCATTTCAGATAGTTCAAAATTTTGAGGGGAAAGAAAACAACCTCTCACTTGTTTAGAACAACTTCCATGAGCTACCTAATTCTGTGCATATCTCTCCCTCTTCCAGGCTGTGACTTACCAAAATTCACACTTGAGTGAAGTTTCTAGATAACAGGGGCACCTACTAAGGGAAAATTCAAGCAGATTTTCAAAAGTATATCTAAATATATGTGATGACTAAAATAATATGAAGTTAGGGTTGGGATTAATATTCTGTTTCAGTTTTAGAAGAATAAGGCAGGGTTCGAAGCAGTATATGAAAAGCTAAGCATCATCTTGCAGGACAAATGAATGAGGATGAAAGATCAAATATAGTGATGCTGCTACAGCAACTCATTGGCTCAGGGTCTGCAGTTTAATACAATGGCTGAGATCCTACATTTCTTGTAACACTCAGTAGTTGTCAAGGGAAGGGAGTGAGATAAGCTGGTCTTAGCTTGGTTGGAGGTGGGGAGAAATGAGAGTGCACTCTCAAATGGAGTGCATTCTCCTCTTCCTTCCCCTAGGAAGCAGAATCTTCACGGTCTAAATGGCCTCACTCACCCACCTCCTCCTGGTAAGTGACGGAAGGATTCCACTCCCTCTCCCCGCTGACTGGACAGCTACCATTTTTTAAACAAAGCACAAGGGCAAGAGAGTGAACTTCTACATTCTCTCCAAAAAGAGATTTATGTACACACAGGCCTTACATCACTAATAAGACACTAGCCTATCTGTGGCACACATTCCTCCATTAACACTACCGGTGTGAATCAAGAAAAACAGATTTTGATCATCATTTGTCAATTGGACAGCAGCAGTCAGTGGAAACAGTGACAGTTTAAACCTACCTTTCATTAAAGGTGCTCAGGGCCGTATATATGATTCTTTTCTTATCAGTATTTTGGGATGATGGGGGATTGTCAAGCTCCTGTGTTTGGAAGGTGTAGACCAGAAGCAGAAGAACAATCTTTCTGAATTTTGATAACTTAGAATTTCAGCAATGCTGTCGAAAATATACAAACTTTCTTTGCTTGTCTAAACTTGCAATCAACCTTTTCCCTCAAGCCAAGCATGCTATGTACTTTCAGATGCAGTATTTATTCACCCATACATAATTTTCCATAAAGCAGAATATGCTCTGTAATTTGTAAGAAATATTGTGCTACTCTTCTAAATTGCTTATAGTATACCTTGTTGCCATTGTATACAACATGGAGTAGTCTCCCTTGATGCCTTCTCTCTTTTCCTCAGATTTTGAATTTTATAGTGGATTTTCTGAATCTATTAGGCACCAGGCCTATCTAAATGGAAATTTAACAGCTATGTTGATAAGTTTATAAACAGTTATACTTTAATGAAAATGAAAACAGTTTACTAAAGGTAGATTCTGTAGAAACAGGAAGACAGTTGGTAGTACGTTCACTCACAGTTGTATGTAGACTTTTCATTGATCTCTTAATACACTGAAAACTTTAAATAACTTTGTCTTTGCCCAAATGAGAGCTTGAAAAGGTAAACTTCAAGAATGGGCTTATACAAAAAAGTGAGTCATATTTACCCCAAGCAAAAATTCTGAGCCTTTCATGATGGCCATAAATATTTAACAGTACAGTTAACAATGACCTCACCTTCTACACATTTAAATATGCAGAAGTTTAAAAAGATTGCTTTGATTCTGGAGATTCCTTTCTTTGCAATTAAAACTAACAGCAATATGCTTCATATTATTGCAGTATTAATTACTAAAAAATTATTATCCCATATGTTCATGAAGCTTCTTGCCCTTTAGCAAATCACAGTTCATGAAATTTTCACTAATATCCTAGAATTTTACACAACTGTCATTAGAACATTTTTATTCTTCATGGGTCTCCTCTACAGACTTAAGTATTACTGTTAGTGGTGTACAGGAGAAGCAGGAATGAGAAGTTAGCATTGGAGGAGTCTCAGATATAAACCAAGATTGGAGTAACACATCCCAGTTCTTCGAGGTGGGAAAACAGACCTTGTTTGTGGTATTTTGGAAGTGAATCAGAGAGAAGAGTAGAAAAATTTGGTGAAAGCTGTGTTGAATGAATCTCCCAACATGAGGCAGGAGCAGTAGATGGTTTGCTTACACTGGACCCAAAAGCAAGTTGTTTTTGTACTAAAATTAAATTTGGTAAGTGTTCACAACCCTAAATGTTGGCATTAAATCTCTATCTCTATTTCCCTTCTCTGATTTGAATAGTAAATAATTGAGCAGAAGGCAGAAGGAACTATACAAAGCTTTAGTATGAAGAATAATTGCTGTTGTGTGTTTTTATGGCAATCCTAAGGTGAACCTATGTGACACTGTAGGCTTATTTCCAGTCTCTTAAGAGACTTCTAGCCTTGCAAGACTGGAAATTCCCTCCCAGTGTTTTTACTAGGGTTCTTGCCAGCCTTCCAAAGCTGACTTCTACGCATGGAACGACTGGCAATCTCCCAGCTCTATATGCTGCCACCACCCCCCTGAATTATGAATTACTTAGACAGAACAGGAGGGACTCTACCTAATCCCTAAGCGTAAGGAACTTCCACCTCCCCCTTGCCCTTAGTGAGAGGTCCTATGTAGCGTGTGCCAACCCTGGCGTGGAAATGGAGAGAAACGGAGGTTTATAAAAGTGTTTTAATCAAGGCATGCAAATAAACAATATCACACTTGGGAGACCCCCTCTCCCAGGTACACTTAGTTACAAGAATTTACAAAACAGATATCACAGCACAGATACATTCTTAAGATCAGCCAATTCCCAAAATAACAACATTAGCCCTAACGCGGCTAACTACTTATTTCTAGTACTCACAGATGTTCTTAGAAGAAAGAAGCCAGGAGGCCAGGCATGCCTACCTGCCTACGACTGGCATAGATCTCATCTCTGTGTGTGTCTCTCCCTGGCCACATGGCCTCTCAGAAGTTTTATTTTCCTCCTTGGAAGGATCTGGAAGCCTCTCCAAGATGCCTGCCTCTTTCCTTTTTGGTTGGTCAATTCTCACCTTGTGACCTGTGATGCTGACCCTTTCTTTTTGGTTGGTCAACTCTCACCCTGTGACCCTTGATGTAATCCTAACATCTCATTAACCCTTGGTTTACCTGAAGAGGGAAGTATCTCCCTTTGATAAGCCTAGATAATGGGAAGCCCCATTATCACAACCTATCACAAGGTTTATTGGTAAGATTTGTTCAGAGGGGGATTGCCCTTACCTTCCTATGAGGCTGAGAGCGGGTGACTTCCCTGAAATCACCCTGTGGGTTTCCACAGCCAAACAGAGATTCAACCCGTGGGCCCTTTTCTCACCTTACCTTTTCCCGGTGCTGAGCTGCTCAGCTCTCTTGGGAGGAACGCTGTTGCATCCCTCCTGCTTCAGCTTTGTAGCTGCTTCCTCATCTCACGAATGTCCCACCTCTTCCGATTGCAGTACAGCCTGGGACCTTGCAGGCTGCACTGAGGAGAGGACGTGCAACCGGCCTGGCTCCCAAGGTTCTGCATGCCAGGTAAGTGCGTGCGGGGCCCCGGAGCGATGCACGACCATGCAGCATTTTCAGCTTTGAGCCGAAAATGAAAAAAAAAATGCATGTGCGGTCCACTTCAGGCCCTTGAGTGTCGTGCAAATGTGAGTGCGTCATACAGACCGCTCCTCACATTTACGCGATGCTCAAGGGACCCTTTTGCTTCAGAAATGCCTTGCGAAAAAGACCCTGGTCTCTCAGTGTCGGAATTTCAACACTCAAACCACTTCACCACATTGTATCCAAAGAATGATAGAAAGAGAGCAACTTTGTAAGCAACTGCTATGCAAAGCACTAAATAGTAACAAGCAGGTTTTGGTCATGAGAACTCAATCATTCTAGGAATGGTATAGTCTTCCATAACTCTCTTCTTCATGTGCTTATAGAGAATTCCATATATATTCTCCTGAGCATCTATCTTTATTGAATCACATGACTTAAAACTGGATTCCATTGAGAACCCATGCTGCTGAAATGGACTTAAATGAAGCCATAATGTGATTTCATTAGATGCCTGTATTTTAATTTTTAAAAGATTTACTGTAGATTTTGCAGCATCATTTGGACTGCAGAACACTGGAAGATAACATTTTTCTTTGTAATAACTAGCAAGTTTCCTATGTGTCCCAAATTATGGCCCCATTCTAATCAGGGTGTCATTAGAGGATCCAAATCTGCCAAAATTATCATTTTAAGTTGATTAACTTTCCACCCCCTGTACCTGATGTGAAATGAGAATGCAATTATAATCTTATTCAGTTCATAGCTCTGATACAGTATATGTCCTTAAATTACACACAAGGGAATGGTGCGCGGAGATGGTGCTGAATGACAAATTTCACAAGTGTCACACATGCTGTATAATGATTATTAAATTGTATTCTCTGGAGTGTTTGCAGGACCATCTGGGGTGGCTTCAGGCATTTGGAATTCCACTTCTATTACCTAGTCACCATGGTTTCAGACAACTAGAGTAAGACCATCTGTAAATTACTAAATGCCACCCTTCTGTGTTATTTCCTGTCAGTCTTCTTTGCTATATTGTGGCTTTCGGATCTGCAGCATCCACAGATTTCTTTTTTCACTCTTTATTTTCAAACAGAAAATTTTCCAGTAAAGCTAAGAATCAAATTATTCGTGTTATATGGTTGCTTATAGCTGAGTAGACTGTTGATTCTACTGTTTATTGCAATCTCCAATTACTAAATTCATTGTAGGAATTCTAAGCAGAAAGAAGCTGCTTCATTTTATCTTGCATGGTTAACAGGCAGCTGCTGCTAAGTCTCCTCTTTTATTCACTTGTCTACATCTCTTACTTGGTCAGTGGCCACCTCCCATTTTGGGGCATCAAATTCCAAAAAATGATTACATGCTTTTTCCTTCAAGCAGATATAAAACCAGGATGGAGGTGGGGTAGAGAAGGAAAAACCAGCCATGTCAGATTTGACAAATGATTGGCCACAACTTTATTATGGTTTCATAACAGAAAATCATAGCATGCAGACAAGAGTCATGTTTCTGACGACCTGTTTACTGTCAACCTCCATCAGTCCTCTGGAAGTTGGAGACAAACAGGTTGCCCGTACAAGGTACACTTGGAGATCCAGGACCCAAAGACCCTGGCTGCAACCCATCATTCATAGGTGAGGGTTGGTTAATCTAAATTGTAAATTATGCATATTTATGGAGACCTATTTCCTTGTTCCTATGTATCTGTTGACCAATTATTCTGAGATCTTCTGGAATCAAACCAAAGAAGTTAGAATTAAAGAAGCAATGTTACAAACAGAGGCATATTAGTACATAACTTTCAGGGAATGGACTTTTCTCACACTCAGTGGGAACCCTCTCTCTAGAGAGGTTTCTCTGTTGCATACCTCAAAGTCCATTGGTCACCACTGGTTGCCTTTGTATGCTCCCAGGTGTAAATTCTGGTATATTTTCATTTCCTCTTTTGATTATTATTTGGTCTGTTGTCACCTATCATTCACTGATGTAGTGTTGATTATTGTTGTTTTATTGTATGATATGACCTATTGCATGCACTGTTGAAATTTTTAAGGGTAATATAAAATATTTAAAATCAACAAAGGGAGGAATCTGACCATTATGCCTGCAAAAGAGTCTGCACAGTTAGGTTTGCATTGCCACCATATCATATTCACCCATACATCTTTCAAAAATTCCAAGAGGTTTATGGAACTAGTGTCTCTGTAAAGTCTTATTCTGCTTTCCTTTTCATGGCAATGACATTGAGCTCTCAAAGGCTATACCAGCAGACTCTAAGCTCTGGCAAAATTGATCAAGCTAGAAAAGCATCAAATATGACCATGTTGGCAATCAACATTTCTGTCCTCTGAGGAGCACATTCGATGAGCATAGCAAGGTTCCTCATCAAAAGGCTGATCATCCAGTAATAGTACAAAATTTGGATCTACATGAATTCCATGTATTACCCACAACAACAAAATCAGGGATATTTAAGGTATAGTTCCAGTGATGTAGTAATTTTCTTAAATAAGTACATTGTGTGATATATAGTCATCCCTCCACATTCACTAGGGTTAGGGGCACAGGACCCCAGTGAAAGTGGAAAAGCCATGAATAACTCTAGGCCCTCCAAACCATATTTAACACACACAAAAAAGTATGATCACTGTATTCAACCTACCATGGATTCTTTTGAGGCATCAGGGTTCCTTCACAAGGCAGAAGTGGGTGGCTTGTGGGGCTTACTGCCACCTTCACTGCTGCCTCACACCATTTTTAATAGGGACTTACAAGCCTCATTCACAGTTTCCCAATCTCACAAGGCTTGCAGTCCCCCTATTAAAAATGGCCTAGGGAGGCAGCAGAGGTGACAGCAAATAATCCATGAATAACCAAATCCACCAAAGTGAAGCCTGCAAATGTGAAGGGCTAACTGTAGATTAACCTAAATTATACATATACACAATGTCTTACTGGCATTCTGTATTGCAGTTACAGGTTTATTTTTTAATTAAGTAAAAAACAAGAAAGAATACAATAAAAACACAATAACATTGCACACAACAGAATAATACAAAGGAAATAAACTATAGAAATAAACTAGACAACAATGTACTATCAAGAAAGAAAACAAATTTACAAATATTAAATGAAACTGGAAGATATCTGCAAAACTACAGATAACTAAAAACTGGTTCCTGGCCTTGTTGCAAACAGTGAATAGTAATCAAGCTGTAGCAACTAATTATTAGATCCTTAAATTTGAATTAAAGCTACTATTTGTTGCCTATTTATTTTCATGATAAATATAAACTTATAAAATTAGTTGATGGTTAATAATTCTAAGTACATTATCAATAATAATTCTAACTTAATTATTATTAAAAATCATTTTAACCACTTAATAATTCCTTGTCAGTTACAAAATATCATTCCTTAATCAACTTATTTTTTTAACTTAACTCCTTACATACATACTCCTTAGATACAGTTACAGATTTGCAGCACGGACTTACATATCCATAACTGCTCCATTTTCACTAATCCTACATAGTCACAGTCATGACACTATTGCTACAATAGTAAATACGCTCTTCTAACCCACCTCAACATCCAGCAGCAGCATCAGGCAAAGTCAGTCTATTCAGCTGCCAAGGGGGGTGCAAGGAAGAAGATGTTCCACCAGTGAGTGAGACTCCAACAATCAGACATGGGACCCCTGTCAAAATTCCTTGTTCACTAGCAGAAGTGTGAGAATAGGCCAAGACATGTCAGATGTAGAATACTGGTGCCAACATTTATCCTAATTGTTTTCAAAAGTCTATTGCATTACATTGTGTAATTCAGATTTTGAGGCCACCTGGCTTCAAATTATGGTTCTGAATCAGAGAATACAAGCCATTTTGTGTTGTTTTTGATGATTACCAGAACTTTGGCAGATTTTACATATGTACACCTGTTGTAAGATTTCTGCCAAGTGCTGAAGAGACCCTACCTTTTATAATGTAGGATGGTATAATACGTGCCGTACCTCCAATGTTACTGTGGAGCTCTCACTTCGTGACATGAATTATTTGCTGCATTGTTCTAAAGACTTTCTTTCTGTAGAAGTGATGAATACATACGAGAGAACCACCCGTTTCATTCTCACAAGCGAAATCCAGTAAGCATGATTTATGTGAATAATTTAATAATATTTATGGCACCTCAAGAATGCAAATGTCTATACTAAAGCAGCATTAATAATTTCCACTGTAATTACAGCTTGCACCCTTGATTGATACCTAAACACTGAAGACAGATGAGTGATCAATCTTCTGAATTAAAATTGCTGTGCAAAAATAAGACGTTCAAAACAGCACAGTGTCCTAGTAATTGCTTCCTAGTGTATTTTGTAGCTGTTTTACAAAATGCTGAGATGATTGCTTAATAACTCAAAGTATTTTGGAAGGCAAATTGGTGGTCTTATCCTTCCTTATTTATTTATTTATTTACTTACTTACTTACTTACTTACTTACTTACCACTAGAAGTGTCCCTGAGTCTGCCTAGACCTGTATCTAATACCCTCAAAAGGAGTCCTTTTTTTTTTTAACTTCAAGACTTTTATCAGATCTACCTCAGAGAGCATTCTTCAATTTTTCAATCTTTTTTCCAAACCTTAAAAATGTTAGCATCCATCCTTGCTTTCCTGTCTCTGAACAGAGTGCCACAGCACTGGACAAGATAGCCCTCCCCTATTTTCAAGCTTCCTGTTTTAAAAATTGTTTTCCAGTGAGTTTTGGCTGGCTTCTCCTTTTGCTTCTGTGTAGATTTTCTACCACAGTTTTGTTATCCTCTGTATTGACGTAAGCATTAATCATATGATTTTGTGTTGTTGTTGCTGTTGCTGTGCCTTCTAAATTTGTGATAAGGTCAACAACCATTATCAAGTGATATTTGTTTATTGTTGTTGTTGTGTGTCTTCAAGTCATTTATGACTTATGGCAACCCTAAGGTGAACCTATCATGTGATTTTCTGGGCAAGATTTGTTCAGGAGAGGCGATGCCTTTGCCTTCTTCGGAGGCAGAGAGAATGTGACTTACCTAAGGTCACTCAGGGGGTTTCCACAGCCAAGCAAAGAATCAAACCCTGGTCTCCAGAGTCATAGTCCCTTTCCCCTGGAGCATTGCGTGATTGTGAGGAGCGATCTGCACAATGCACTCACAATTACGCAACGCTCCGGAGGCCAGCAGGCACCAATCATGCACTTTTTCATTTTCGGCTAGAAGCCAAAAATGGTGCATGATTACGCATTGCTCCCGGGCCCTGCGCACACTTACCTGCTGTGCAGCTCCTCCGGAGCAGCGCTAGTCACACTTCCTGCCCCAGCGCAGCCTGGGAAGGTCCCAGGCTGCACTGCAGAAGGAAGAGGTGGGGGTCTCGCGTGAGCAGGCAGCTCGTGCGGAGCTGAAGGACCCCGGACGCAAGAGCCTCTCACCGGAGGCTGCTTGCATGATCCCCGCACCCCAGCACTGGAAGAAGGTAAGGTGCAAAAAGGGCCATAGTCTAGTGCCAATAGTCCAGAGTCACAGTCAAACCACCTTACCACACTGGCTCAAGGCCTTAAGTGGGTCATCCTTATTAGCAATCTATGATTGGTGGCTCAAAGTGGAAAATGTAGTTTTCCAGTCAGCTGAGTTTCAGAGATAGAGCTGTCTTTAAGGAAAAACTTCTCTTCCCTCATTTTCCACAGTGTTTTTTAGATTTAAGTCTAAGAGTTGGAGTTTCTGTTCTTCAGATGTGGGGACCTATGTACCCTAATAAGACTCTGACCTGAGTCCCAGTATTGATCTCACCCAGGAGAATTTCATTCCCAGGTGTAACTTATATTAAGAGTTGACCAACCCAACTATTATTGACTCAGTGGGTCAGCCCTAGTTGGGATTAACAATAGGATTTGCACCTTGGGCTCCTTTCTTTCTCACAAGGAATTGGAAAGGTACCTTGGGCAGTTTGTGGGTTCAAGGAATTAAGCACGTAAATGAAAAAATCCTCCCATACTCATAAATACCTCTGCACTCTTTCACACCCTTTCATATTCATTCATGAAGAAACAACAGTCTTGTACATAGACAAAAACAGGGTCACAAACGCATTCTCATTTATGCAAGGCAAGGCAATATATCATTCCCGTATCCTATCCAACCCCACAAATGAATGGATCTGCCTCCAACTGCTCTTCACTTTTCTAAATGCAGTGGCTATATTACATCCACTCTTAATATCATCCCCAGTGCTGGGAAGGTGAGCAGACATGTGGGTATTTGGGGCTAGTGGTTAGCAGGCTTCAGCAAGGACCAATATGGGAAGAAGATCTTAACTGGAGGCAACAGCTTCATGTGGGTGACTTGCCAAGTAAAGACAACAACCCCACCAGCATGCCTAATGTTGCTTCCCTTTGTTGCCTGTGCTACCTGTCTTCTTTTTCCTCCACCAAAAGCAAAAACAAGTGTGATTCAACCAGCCACTCTGGCTCCTTCATGCCAGTGATCTCAATGGAGATATCATAATCACCCCAGGAAATGTTGTTATTGTTCTGTGCCTTCAAATCATTTCCAACTTATGGTGAACCTAAAGTGAACCTATCATTGGATTTTCTGGGGGCTGAGAGAACCAGCCATAATATGTAGTAGTAATTTAAAGTTTTCTGTATGTTGTTTATGCTCTGCTTCTCACTTTGCCATCGGTTTCATCAATGCTGAAATTATTCAGTTGAAATGGGAAAATGGAAATAGAAAAACATGAAAGGCTACTGTGGGCACCAAAGATCTGTTGAATTATTAGTTTTCAGTTCAGTTGTCCAGATTCCAAGAGGTAAAGACACACAAGTCTCCTCATCTCACAAAAGGTGATGGAAGGTTGCCAGACTTCAATCAGGTATGGAGCAAGCCAGTCTAAGACATCTATATGTAAGGATTTTAAAGTACTGGTTCCTTTTCATCCTAGAGTAAAGTGACTAGTGGGTGCTTCAGGGTTCTCTCCTGGGCCTAGTGTTGTTCAACGTCTTTAGAAATGACTTGGATGATGGAACAGAAAGCATGCTTGCAAACAAGCTAATAAAATGTGGGCTAGACAATGCTACTGTTCAGGCAATTTGTAATTTTTGACTGAATGAACTCAAAGGGCGCTCTCCAATTACTCCTCTTCATCCTGGAGAGAAGTGACTAGTGGCATGCCACAGGGTTCTGTCCTGTGACCAGTGCTATTCAACATCTTTATCAATGATTTGGATGAGGTAATAAAGAGTATTCTTATCAAATTTGCATATGATACCAAATTCGGAGGGGAATAGAATCTATATTGCAAATGACCTTAACAGATTGGAGAGCTAGGCCAAAAATAACAAAATACATTTCAATAGGGATTAATGTAGCATGCTACATCTAGACAAGAAAAATGAAATGCACAAATATAGGATGCATGACACCTGGCTTGACTACAATACATGTAAAAAAAGATTAAGAGTAATTAGTAAACTATAAACTAAAGGTAAGTCAAAAGTGTACTGCAGCAGCCCAAAAAGCCCAACAAGGAGTATTGCATCTGGGTCAGGGGAAGTAATAGTATCATTCTATTCTTCTGTGGTCAGACTTCACTTGGAATACTATGGCCTTTTCCACACCTGGTGAGGGAATTGCACTGCGCCACTACTTACCGGAACTTTTGGCTCCCCGGTCCAGTCCCTGGCGCTCTGGACCAATGCATGCTTGTCAATACGCATTGCTCCGGCATCCCAAATGGCAGCTTCCTGTTGGTCGAGGGTCTTGACCAACTGCTGAAGCTCGCCAGCCTAAAGCCCACCCCTGGGCAGATCGCAGGCTCACACTGGTGCGAGCCTGTGAATCTGCATAAGGGAGCAGGCTTGCAGTGGTGCGCTGCGTGCTTTTGAAAGACCGGAAAAATCAGGTCTTTCAAAAGCACACTGGAGGACCACTTGGGGTCGTTCTGGACCGGACTGAGGTGTGGATCTACCTTAAATAGGTCCGACCCAGTCCAGTCCAAGGTGCAGACCTCCTCCTTGGAGGAGGGACTGGACCGTTTCAAAAACCCCGTGTGGAAAAGGCCTATGTCTAGTTCTAGGCACTGCAGTTCAAAAAAGATATTGATAAGCTGGAAGGTGTCCAGAGGAGGACAACAAAGATGATAAAAAATCTGGAGAACAAACAGCAGCTCTGTCATGTCCATGCAGAGCAGACAATCACCAAACAGCAGAGCAGGGTCTACTCACAAAGCAAGAGCAGGAAAAACATCCAAACAGAATATAGATTCTAAAGCAAACAAATCCATAGGGCAAATCCAAGTCATAGTCAAACAGGCAGAAGTTCAAGGTGATACAAAAGAACAAAGCACAGGGCTTCATGACCAGAAAGATCAGTTGCTAACCATGAAAGAAAAGGGCCAGCTGAAAGTCTTTTATCTACTGATGATGTTGCCATAGGTGTTCCTTCATTAGGGCTTGTTTGTTACTTAAATGCGCTGAATGGCGCAGCCCCTTTTGCTGACATTGTCTGTCTTACAAATTAAGTTTCTGGGTTGTCTCATCCTCTGATATTTGTTCCCCTTGCTCCAGCCCCTGCTGTTGTTTGTTTTCTTCTTCTGAGCAAGCTTCTAGGGAAACCTCTGCCTCTGGGGATACTTCTGCCTTGGATTCAGAATCCTCCTTCTCACTGCCAGGGTCTCCAAAGCAAGGCATAACAAGCGGAGCTTGGAGTGTGTGGAGGAGGCCAGGAGGGGATGTGGCTATGGAACTAAGGGTGCGGCTGCCGTATGTGGGGATGTGGCTGTGGTGTGTGGGCGCGTGGTCAGAGCACACGAGTGCATGTATAGGGAGCACAGGGATGTGGCTATGGGCCAGGACACCACAAAAACATTGCCGCCCAGGGCAAACTGCCTCCTCCGCCTCCCTGTCTCTATGCAACTGAGACCAAACCCTATGAGTGACTTAGAGAGCTGGGTATGTTTAGCTTGGAGAAAAGAAGATTGAGGGAAGAGAAGACTGATGTGATAGCCATCTGTAAATATCTGAAAAGATGTCATGTAGAAGATGAAGCAACTTTCTTTTCTGCTGATCCAGGGACTAGAACACAAACCAGTGTATTTGAACTGCAAGAAAGAAAATTGTGCCTAAACAATAGGAAAAACTTCCTGACTGCAAGAGTTCAGCAGTAGAATGGGCTTGCTCAGAAGGTGACAGATTCTTCTTCTTTAGAGGTTTTTACCACAGGTTAGATGGCCATCTCTTAGTAGTATGTTAGCTATGTGTTCCTGAGTGAAAAAGAGTAGGACTCAATATCCCTTAGTCTAGCTTCCAACTGTATTAATGTATCGTTCTAATGAAGCGATAAGCCAGGACTGGAGAAGGGGAAAGACTGTTCATTTTAGGAAACTGTCAATGGGTTTAAGAGGACTCAGGTGTTAGACTTTGGAAATTTCTCTCACCTTATGAGGTACTAGTGTTACCCTGTAAGCTGCGGGTCCCGTTAGGGACACCCAAATACCAGATCAAATAGGCAAAAATTGGGGAAATTAGCTTGAGCACACTCGTGGCTAACGAGAGGCAGGGCAACGCAGCGAGATCTTTTATCCTATGTATACCGGTTCAGGTCAGTGAAGAGGCAAGCAGTTCAAACAATAACAATATTTATTAAGCAAGAAAAATAATAAAAACACAAGCACACTCCTGACTAAGAAAGGAAAAGAGAGAAAGAGGTTGGGGGAAAATAAACCATACGCCACCTGTCCAAAGTCCTGGAGCAGCCAAATTGAAGATGAGAAACCCAGCGTGGAGACCGAGGGGAATCTGGAGGGCCAAGCGGCAGCAAGGTGGTCCGGCAAGAGTTCCGGATGGGTTGAGTGATTTCAGCTCAGTGATCCAACAAAAGTTCCGTTGGCTCAAGCGATTCCAGCAGGGTCCAGCGAGAGTTCCAAAGAGCTCTCAAAAACAAGGTATTTTTATAGGGTGAAAGACGACCGCGGGCGAGTCTAGTTTTGAATGAGAACAAGACTGGAGACAAAGCCTCTGAAAAGTCAGAATTTACATGATTGAATTGTGAACCGAATTGACAATGGTATAGCCGGTATGTAGATGGGCTAGCCCAGCCGTTAAGTGGCTAGCTCACTAGGGTGTCCTCTCAGGCAGAGAGTCCGTTTGGTTTTACTTTGCATTTTTGATTGGGGTGTTTGTATTAGCGTTCTCCCCTAAAGCGGAACTGGCTATCTATGGAGTTTTTGAATTACCATGCCTAGCTCAGCGCTTGTCGGGCGAGGCTTTTTCCAAACACGTGGCTGAGGGCCAAGTAAGACCGAATTATGATATCAAAATGATATCTCTATCTCACTAAAACTAGGCCAGTTCGCAGTGGTAACACTAGGACCATGAGAAAGAGATAATTAATAACTTACAGAGAAGGCACAGTAATTCAGTGAGATAAACTTAATGTAAATAGAATCATGACAGCTGGATCTCTATCAGCTTGGGCAACTGCAATGTCTCAGTCCACATCCTCAGAATAGGAAAGATTTCTTTATATATATCTCCTGCGGTTTTAAGGGACATTTGTGCCATGTATCTGGGGGCAAGGGGGTGCCCAGGTTGTTTTAGGCCCATGAAAAGCCTTTTTAAATTAGAAATTAAATTCAGATTTTAAGAAAGCATTTCCTGAGTCTAAAACAGCATGGAATGGAGGCAAAAATGTAGGAAAATGGGGAGGGAGAGAGATTTTTCATGAAAAAGAAGGAGACAGCCACTTTGGGGCTGTATTTTGCCCACCTTTGATTTATACAGTACTCTTAAGCCCTGAATTAATAGAAAGTTTCTTCAGTCCTAACAAATTGTTTTTCTCCAGCTTTCTTTACTATTAGAGATTCACTAAATAGTATAAAGTCATGGCCAGTAGTTTGTTGCTGTTCTTGACTCCAGAGCTTCTCTTTCTCTAATTGTCTTTGGTTATATTCAAATAGTCGCTGTTGCATCCTAATAGCCATCTGGCTTTGTGCTCTTGGGAGAGAGGATGATGGAAGACAGATTTCTAATGCAATTTCAGTTCTTGATAGAGGATCACCCCTCAGAAGGAGCGCTATCCTGTTGCTGTGAGTATACAATATAGCACATAAAACAAACATGTTTCATTTATTCACTGTTAAACAAATAATAGTGAGCTGCAAAAGCTGTTATGTCTCCTTTTCTGTGCTGTCTTTGGAATGTGTACTGGAGGAGGCAAAGTTGTTTTTTCTTTTAATAGATTCCTTATAAACTAAAGAAAAGGTCATGCATCTCTTTATGGCAGCAAGGAGCCTCCCCAAGGAGGTGCTTTAAGCAAGAATGCTACAGCTGTTCCCGTACACAAATATTTTTCCTTTCCTTTTTGTCTTTCAAGGGAAAAAAAGGTGGCTGTTGTTAGATCACACAGTATGATGTTCCCCAATCTATGGCAACTATCCCTATACACCTTTTTTTACATGCATTCTCTTATCATACAATGACACTGTACTATTGATCAGAATCACAGTACAATTACTCTAATACAATACCAGTAGTTATTCCTGTACATTCAAGTACTTAATATACATCATTTGTTCCCACTCTCATCATGCCATCAAATATTACCTAATTGTTTTGGATTGCAGAATTTATCTCTCTTGGACTGCAACGGGCAAAAGATCTGGAACTGCTAAGACCTTTCCAGCTTGTACATCTCTGAAATTTTTATAATATCTGAAGTTCAAAGATAAAGTTTTCAGTGTTTACAAGGAGAAAAATCATTTTCAATGATCACTACCATGTATCTCAACCACAGGCAACTTTTACCTTACAAAACAAAAGAATGATAATGTGGTTGAAATGCATCTTGGATGTTTCTAGATACTGATTTGTTAAAATATGCCCCAAACATGCCAATCGGTAAAGAACAGGTTATACTACAATAGCAAGAAAATGTCATTGAGTGTGTGCTGTTTCTCATATTTTCTTGAGCAATAAACAGAGATGTCAAAGAAAGAGCTTCCTGACTGTGAAGATGCTCTGTCAAGCTCAAAGAAAATATATCAGCCAGCTTTCATGATTTCTTGCTGCATCATTTCAGGTCACATTCACATTAGTTTCTGAATTGTTGATAACATGATGAAAAGGCACAACCCTTTTTTCAAGTAAGATATCAAAACAGTTGAACAAAATAAGCTGTAGGATCCTTCTACTAAAGCAAGTTGCTATCTTATATTAAGCTCCAGTACATTATCAAAAAGCAACATGTTTGCACTTGTGCATATATTATACAGACTCTTCATTTGCTATTCTGGGGTCACACTATGAGATCAATTCAGTCATCTAGATGTTCTAATCAATAAATTTGTCTTTAACTTATTTCCAAGGCTCTATATGTGCACAGAACCTGTACTCCCAATAAGAAGTACAGTATAGCCAGGTTGTGCGGTTCATGACTACAAAAACTATGTATATCTTGAGTCTGAGAGCAGTTCTAGTGCATATAATCCTAAGCCCTTCCATGTATTCACTGTTGGTATAGAATTTACATAAGAAGAATGATGAAAATAGAAACTGTGATGAAAGCTGAATGGATTGCCAGCCGCCTTTATAGCCTAGGCCAGTATTTCAACTATTCTGAAGCATTTGCTTTCAGGACAGAGATCTGAATATGTGTTAGAATCATTGTCACCATAAAAATACATTTAGCTTCACACTTTATTGCTGTGGAGGTTTAGAATCACCAACAACACAAGAAACAGCAAGTGACTATAGCATACACCTGTGAACTTTTCTGTAACACTGCAGCTGATCAAATTGGGAGCACGTAATGCTCTTCCGGAAAGCAAAGAAACAGCAACCAATCAAGACTGCACTAAATGAAGATGTCTTCAATTTAATTAATTTATTCTTTCCTTTTGAGCATAGAGTACCTCACAGCACATGCAGCAATGAATCGATCCTGGATTCTTGTTTAAAATTAGTTTAGAAAATGAACTCTTTTCCCTCACAATTGACCAAATTCTGCTATTGCCTCGGTCACGTAATGGGAAATGTCTGCATCCAGAACAGCTGTCTCAGGCATGTAACCTTAATAAGAGCTGACAGAAGTACAGGAGGGGAAAGGCCGGATCCATCTTTTGTACTCTTGGGTCAGTTCAAGCTCCTTCTGCGAGTCGACATAAACTAAGGAACAGATGCAACAATTAGTCACTTCAAAGCAAAAGGAAGCAGTTTCTTTCACCAGTAACTTGGCCATTGTAATATATAATGCCACTTCATAATGCAAAGAAGAACATTTGCTTTTATTTCTTGCTCTTCCAAGAATGTTTGTGTGCAATGTGTGAGGTACTCACCACCACACTCTGTTGAATGGCTTTTGGGGTCCTCTTAAATTTTGTTCTTATCATAACATTGTACTTCTGCAGCATGTCTTGGGCTTTACTCGTTCTCTGTGAGAACTGTGGGATTGTTTTGTGTTCCCAATAGAGCTTAGAACAGTTTATTTGGTAGGACTACAACTAATAGTAGTGCTTGGAAAATGTTAACAGAGCTGAGAAAAGAATGGAATTTTCTTCTGTTCAAAGCAAAGCTTAAAAATTTTGCATGGTTGGATTACAGTCCTCATGTGTCGTTAAAAGCAGTGCTTGCAAAAGTGCTAAAACAGAACTAGGTGTTTTTCTCTTTTCTATGCAGAGTTGAGAAAATATAATTTCCAAACAGAGATGTATTTTGTAATTTGTTAGATTTTCCATTTTTTTATCTGAATGTCATAGTCTGAACAACTGTAATTGGTAATTAATCTTGCTCACTACGATGGTGAAACAAAAAACACAAGTAAATTTTGTGATGTGGACTGCTTCTTTCCAGGACATCAGCTTTTCATACCAGCTTCCAGGACAGTCAATTCCATTCTCTGCATTCTAAGGCCACTGAGCTTGTTCAGTTCTCTTTAGGGCAGTGGTTCTCAACCTGTGGGTCCCCAGATGTTCGTGGACTTCAGCTCCCAGAAGCCCTGAGCATTGACCATAGTGGCTGGGGCTTCTGGGAGCTGAAGTCCATGATCATCTGGGGACCCACAGGTTGAGAACCACTGCTTTAGGGTGTTTCAGTGCCTCCTCATTATTATTATTATTATTAGTAGTAGTAGTAGTAGTTGTAATAGCATTAGTATTCTTAATCTTTGAATTGTCCTGGGCCTGATGATACCTCCCTCTTATTTGTAGTTGCTTCTGCTTTGGGTATGTAATTGTTTACACTCAGAGATGGATTTTGATAAATATTTCTGTGGCAGGGCTAAGACAGAAGTCATATTTGAAGGACAGTGGAAACGTCTGAATATACATTCGCTACCCTGAAAACAAGCGCCCCAGAATGTGGCAAATATGTCTTCAAAACTCCTTCACTTCATTTAATAGATTACATCTGTCTTTAGCCTAGCAGCTGACTTCATAGGCCCTTTTCGCATGTCTTTTTTTTTGTGCGAGAGCCCCTTGAGCCTCGCGTGAGTGGGAGCGTCACTCCGTATGACGCACTCCCACTTGCGCAATGCTCATGAGGCTCAAGCGGGGTGGCTGCGCATTTTTTTATTTTCTACTTTAAGCAGAAAATAATGCGCGCTCGCACAATGCTTGCTAAGGCTTCGCGCACTTACCTCTGTGCGGTGCGTCGTCCCAGGCGAGCGGGTCACGCTTCCTCCCCCAGCGCAGCCTACAGCTCCCAGACTGCGCTGCTGAAGGAAGGGGCGGGGCTCAAGAGCGACGGACGCGGCACCAGGACGCCAGCTGCGGTACGAAGGAGCGAGGAAGCGGCAGCATTTCGGCTAAGGCTTCTTGTGTGAGCTACCCTTCCCCATCGCACAAACAGCTAAGATGCGAAAAGGGCCATAGAATCATAGAGCTAGAAGAGACCACAACGGCCATTGAGTGCAACCCCCTGCCATGCATCTGTATTCAGAAGTGAATCCTACTGAATTCAGTGGAGCTTTTTTCCAGGCTAAATGTACATGAGGCTGTAGTTTTCATTTAAATACATGCTTTTCAATTTTTATTTTTTTTTTTATACTATTTTACTCATGCATGACAAAGAAAACATCTGCCATCTTTTGAAGGACATGTTCATCAGCTCCTTCTTTACAGAGGAATAAGACCTCTTTCTTCTCTTCCATTGGAAACATCTAACAGAAAGCACATTTATGAGTTTGTTTACTTAAGATTTATGCCTGCCCTCGTGAGAGGATCTGTGAAAGATGCTCCTTTTCAGAGCTACCTGCTTGATACATTAAATAGAAATATTAGCCCTGATAGCTCCATTGCACTGGCATGATATCAAGTAATAAAAAGGGGACATGACAGTGCAGAACATTTAGCACAGTGTAGAAGATCCTAAACTATTATTCTTGCAGCTTGAACAGCTCTTATTTTAGAAAGTGAAGGATACTGATGTTTGATCTAGGAGACAAACAGAGTTCTAATGTTAATTAAGAGTGCTGTTAAAGGTATCACTATTGACAAATATGTGAGTCATACTGACTGTACTAGTCTCTTGTTAACAAGGTCTTCCTCCCCTTAGACTCCCACCACTACCCTAATATTCAGCTAGCAGAAAGCTAATGAAAAATCAGTGTTTACCTTTAATAGACATTAGGACAAACTAATGAACTCCTTCTGAAAATACTACCAGGTCACGACCTGGTTTGTCAGTCAATCTTACTGTGAAGAACATAATTTCCATCACTGTAGGTACTCACAAGTTAATTCAGAGTGGACTAGACTCTAATTAGCTGCTGAGCTTACTTACTGTGTGACAAATTCTTAAAGCAAATCTTTTGTTCATTAAGATGTCACTTTTCGTGCAATTCTCTTCCTCAGAGCCAAAAGGATTTATAGTGAAGAGATCAACTAGACAGAAATTGGTTTAATGCGGAAGAAATTTTAAAGAATCTCTTTCTTTCTTCTTTTAACAGATATATTTCCCTTTTACTCCTCAGTAGCTGAAATTGCTTTCACAACTGGAGACTGCCTCTTCTAACTCTTTAAGAAAAAAATAGGCTTACTGTTGTCATAATCTTTTACGTTTGCCCTAATCAATATACATGCAATATACAATATATATGCCAGTTTGTTTCAACAGAGAGATCTAATCAATCATGTAAATTTTAATATGGGCTTCCTAAAATTCCCTAATCAGTTTGAATGTTGAAGGTTCCATTGGATAGAGTTTTCATGTCAACTGGTGGTTATAGGTTGGGGTGATTGTTTAGTAATTGCTCAGGTTGTCTCCCACATGATGGGGCTATCCCACTAAAGGGACTGGGTTGCAGCAGTCAGCCGGTCATGCTTCTGCACAATGTTGCTGTCCTGCTGCCATCCAGCCCCCTAGCGTTGCACTCATGGACTATTCATGAACACATGACATTCCCATCCTTCCCTGATGTGCAGAAGGGACACACTTTCGTCCCTACTGCAGCAAAGGGAAGGGGATGGCTGCAGTGCAAAGGGAAGGGGGGATCTCCTGCACTTCCTTCTGCAGCCAGCCAGTGGTGCGTGGAAAGGAGTGCTGGGGACCCGTGGGAATCCTGGCAGAGGTCCCGCTGGGATTGCCTCAGGATGATGTGGAAGAGCGTTGCTGTGCAGAAATGACACAAGTCTGAAACATTTGTAAATCTAACAGTGATGGAAGTTTACAGCCAAAGCCAGAAAAGAATGATCTTTCTATTTGCCTTTCTCGGTTTTCTCAAGGAAGAAAAGGTCATGGTGTGGTGGTATAGAGTCAAATAGGACAAAATGGTAGAAGACAAGTAATCATGAATGGGGAGGGGGAAGAGAGAAAGAATGCACATATCATTACAAAGTAAACAAACAATTAAAAAGGCACTTTGAAGTATCAGCTCATCATCATAAATTTTAATGTCCATAACTATAGCTCATCACAATAGGAAATAAATGACTTGAAGAAATTAGTAAGTATCGCATTAAAACCATATTTTGTTTTAAAATCTTCTTGATGTTAAATAAATAAGCATATAAAACAACTTTACTACTTACAAATACTATTCAAATACTTCAACTGCTACTTTTCCAAATATAGAAACTGTCAAAACCTACAGTCAGTATATTCTACTCTTCTTCTTGCAAAAAGCCTATTAAAGGTTTCCTGTCTTTCAAAAAAGTCACCACTGATTTTTCTCTTATCAACATCATTGATTTATCCATTTTGAATAAGTCCATTAATTTCACCAGCCAGTCTTCTTTCATTAGAAATACTGTGTTCTTCCACTTGTGTGTGCATAATAATCTTGCTGTGGTGATCATATACCATTATATCTTGCCATATTTCTGCTGCAGTTGATCATCTACTAATTCCACCAAATATAATTCCAGCTGTACTTGAACATTAACTTTCAGTTTTTGAAAATTTATCTTTATTAATATTTTCCAAGAAACACTAAAATCACTACAAATACTTAAATGAATAAATAAAAGAGAAAGGGAAAGGGAAAAATGTCTAAGACATTTAAAATGTATGAATTAAAAGTTAAAATTGAAAAAAAAAGAAAAAAAGAATTCTAAGTTATATGATATATGCCGCAAGAATAGTATTTGCTAGAAAGTGGAAGGAAGAACATATACCAACGGTAGAAGAATGGGCAACTAAATTATATGAGCTGGCAGAAATGGATAAACTGACACTAAAATTAAAAAATAAAAATAAAAACTTCTTTAAAAGTGAATGGGAGATCTTAAACCCTTTATGGGAAAAATATTGGGGGGATTACGCAACGATTGGATTATATGAATAAGAGTAATAGTAATATTTTTAATAAATATAAGATTTGAGACTTTAGGCACAATTTTAGTTGGTTCCATAAAATCCAGAAAAAAGTACAAAATTGATTCAAATTTTGATTTAATGGGCCTACTCTAGTTTAGACTGGATTTAGCCATTAGATTGCGTAGACATGGGATTCCCTTCTGTTTGTACAATATTTTTGCCATGTACAACAGTTGCAGAAGCAATCTGTTCCCTTGTTTATTAAAAACAAAATAAAAATAAAAAGTTGGTTGAAAATAAAGCATAGTACAATTCTACCATGCACATTTATTTGAAAGCAAATTTCATTTTTGTCCCAGTAGAACATGCTTCAAATCATGTGTCCACCAATTTGGTGTGTGATCTTGGACTTTAACATTGAAAGACTTGTTCATGTTAATCAAATATGATTTATGTTGGAAGTCCAAGGGATATTGCATGGCTGTACCCCTGCTACAGGTATAAATCAGTGCAGGAAAGTACAAGTCAGCATGCAAAATAACTTCTGTGTTGGGGAGTCAGGTCCCTTGACCCTCCAGATATTTTTGACTACATTTCCCACAATCACTTACTACTGGCCACCATGAGTGGATTGATTGATTGCTGTTGTTGTGAACCTTCAAGTCATTTCCAACTTGTGGTGATCCTTAGGTGGCCTATCACAGGGTTTTCTGGGGCTGTGTGTGTGTGACGCACCCAAGGTCACCCAGTGGATTTCCATAGCCAAGTGGGGAACTGAATCCTAATCTCCAAGGTTGCAGTCTAACACTCAAACCACGACACCACACCAAAACACATAGAGAACAAAAAACTTTACAGGCCCAAACTTAGAGGAACAAAAAATTCTTCACCCAAACCTGTATTGCGAATAGGCAGCAGTTTTCCCCTACAGTTTGCAATAAAGTCACTCAAACATCAAAATTGTTATTCAGTCTGCTGTTTATCTGTAGTTTTGTTCAATAGCTTCCTCTAATGACATGCAAGCTTTGTGCCTTTTTCAACTCTGGCACTTCTGGTATATCCAGTAATGATCGTTTTCTTCTGTATTCTCTCTAGTCACATTGCTGAATGTGTTTTTTGTTATGGAATCTTAAAAACATCTTAGAACATCTTAGAATTGGCTTTCTCTGTGCGTTAATACAGTATGCCTCTTAGGAGATGGCACACCAGGTGTTATGTCAATGCCCCAGCATCTCTTGTTTGCAAGTGAATGTGCAGTGCACTCAGCTCCTTCACTAGGGATTCGTGCAAGGCAATTGCAGAGGAAGGGCCATTGTTCCTTTGCTTTTAGGTGATCAAACGAAAAAGTAGATTTTAATCCTGAAAAATTGGCAGGAACTATAAAGAAGTGTGTGAAGATGAGAGGCAAATGGTAAATATTATTAAAATAATGGTTTCCTTTTATACGAGCTTCTTGAGTCCTTGATGCAAGCATTTAATCTTACTTTGTCATACCTGTTTTATTTCCCAATTCATTCTTTGATAAAGCACTGGGAGAAAAACAAAATATCTTGGATTTTTCACAGTTCATTAATCCCAGAGTTCTTTAGGAGAGAGAAAGGAAGGAAGAAGGAAGGAAGGAAGGAAGGAAGGAAGGAAGGAAGGAAGGAAGGAAGGAAGGAAGGAGAGAAGGAGGGAAGATTGATTCACATCTTTTGACAAGAAATACAGCAACAATGATTATTCATTTGTTAATCCTCAACTTAGAATGTAGTCAGAAATGCACATTTTGGTAACAGTCTATGCAAGGAACCTGATGTTTGGTGGGGCCAAATCAATTGAAATCAGTTCAGTTGTCTGTGACAATAGTAACTGATTAAGTTTAATTGGGAAGTGCCTTATACTAGCTTTGACTTATATATTTATATTATATGCCTTTCACTGATTGAAGAATGGCAGTATAGGGTACTAATTCAGATGACAGACATCTCATAATACTTACCTGCGAGGTCAGAGTTGTGACCCTTTGAGTTCTTATCTCATTTAATACAAACCAGAAAGGAATTCAGTGTCTTCTTCCTCCTACCTTCAAGACTCTCTCTCACACACACACACACACACACACACACAAAATCATGTGCTTACTCTTGGAAGTAGCAATTTTGGTATGCCTTTACTCAGTAGATGCTGATTCACATATGTCTCTCAGAATTTTGGCACAGCATGCATTCATATCATTTCTTTTTTGTTGGACTTAACCATTCCCTCTCTCTTCTGGCATCAGTTACACTCCAGTTGGTCTGAGTGTGTTCATCCTCCATGGTGTAGACTACAGTTCTCTATCTCTCCTCCAAGTGTGAAGAACACTAGTTTATTTAACCTGCTAGACCCAAGGATGGTGGGATGGATCTGGTTGTTGCTCACCTCCTGCTTCTAAACAGTATTGTGCTTGAAAGATAATCACTGTCTCTCACATTACCTTACAGTTGCCTCTCTACTCTTCCAACTGCTATGATGTGTGGAAAGAGTTGGCATCACACATAGATGGAACTGAAGCATGAAGAAAAGGTCAGATGTTTGAATATTTTGGAGGTTTGTTAAGGAAAGCATTGGATGGTATCACAGACCAGTAGGAGTCAGTTTTGCAAGAATAACCTGAGGCAGTTTCTGATTTTGTGGGGAACAGGTTGGCTTATTCTGAGTCAGCTTAAAGAAAACCAGAAGTGGTGGTTGTTGAGCATCCTGGATATTGTGGTTTACAGACTCTTCTATGTGTGCCATGCTGTTGTGGATTAGTTTAATTTCACTGTACTCGTGCAGATGGTTAAGGTGGGTAGTAATTAAGATGTATACAGGTGTCCCCACTTTTCATTGACTCATTTTTCAATATTTTGCTGTTTTGACACTTGCAAATTACAGACAAGTTCAATTAATTCAATGAGGAGCCCATGTCTTCGTCAGTTCTTCTTGCCTACCAAGGTTCACTTGAGACCACACTGGCAAAGCAAACTGAGAGAGGGAAAAAAGGCATCAAACCATCTGAGAGAGTTTACAAGCAACATGCACACATGCAGTTAGTACCAAGCAAGCCTCCATTAAGTCCTTTGTGTTTCCTATTGTCAGGGGTTACACTCTTTGACCAATTCCACTTTCTGACAGTGTTCCAGTCCTGAACCTGTCAGATAAGCAGGGCAAACCTGTATAAAAGCAGACTTTTAAAAGAGAGACAAAAATTGTTGTGTTCCTTGGTTTCACAAGCAAGAATGACTAAGTACTTTTTTATTTTCCTTGTGGATCAGTACTGCAAAATGTTTTGTAGTCTTTGTAGTCCTTCAGGGAAATATTTTGGGTAGAAATACACATGGTTCTTTGAAAAAAAATTCTGACCAGAAAATATGTTTTCTGTGCATAAAATTTGTTTTTTATGCAAAATAATTTTCCCCAAGCAACAAATACAAAAATGTGATTTTTTCCTACACATACAAAAAACTCCATTCATTTTTGAGAAATGCTGTCATGATAGGAATGCAGATAAATAGCATTTCTACCCTTATTTCAAACTCTATTGCCCCACAATTAATAAATTGAGTTGTTTGCTGGAACAAATGATAGAGGAATATGATATTTAGACTGGGAAGCCAAAATAAAGAATTATTAAATAGTTGAAGCAGAAAGGAGCACATTATATTTCCAAACAGCGAGTCGTCATAAAGCAGTATTGTGTTGAGAAGTGTGTCGAAAAGCACATGTCAAATAAAAACAAACACTGGAGCACCTAGTTTAGACTCCAAGCATAATTCCTATCGGGTTTATTGAAATTAATGAACTAAACCATATTGCTCAACTTTAAAACCCCAAAAGGAAAAGGCTCCACCACAAACAGGGAGCAATGACTTGATTAGCAGTTTTTCAGTTGTTGCCTTCCGGGCATAACGAGTGGTGGCGGCAGCGCAGCAGCAACAGCAGCCCCATTCATCACCACTACTCTGAAGCCTGGCATCTGAGTCATCACAGCAATATCTTGTTCACTGAAGAAGTGAATGAAGAAAATCTTCCATTCAAGAATCAGTGAGTTAACTGCAACAATTTGTGGCTGAGTCACTTGTATTTCTGATGAATGATCCAATACATTAGCTCCAAAACATTTCCGGACTTTAGCAAAAATAAATAAATAAATAAATGTAGTTTTCAACTCAATACTCAGTGCATCTCGAAGAGTTACCATCTGTCAGCTGGCAAGGGCTTGAAGCACACAGGCAAGTGGAAGGCTTTCTCATGGTATAGACATGGTAACATTAGAAGGATGTTGAGCTATTTTTTCTATAGCTGCAGTTTTGTAGTGGGGAGTATGTGGCCCTCATGATGTGATTGTACTGCAACTCCCATCAGCCTCAGCCAGCATAGCTAGTGAGGGTTGCTATCCAATGACATCTGGAAGACCATGTGCTCCACATCCCATGATAGATTTAGAAATGCCTGATATGCTGCATTCAGCAACAAAGGAATAGACCTGTGTAGAAATATTGTATCAGCAATTTGGGATCACCTGTTTTCCAGAGGCAGAAGTATTCTGGATTGTGGCTGGATCAAAGATGGGCAAGGAGGTATCCACTTGCTTGGCCCTAAAATCAACTGGATTGGTTGATAGTTCATGTCAAACAGCATAAAAATCTTGGTTTTTCTTTTCAGTGTTCAGCACTGTGTTCACTGTTTAGAATTCTCAAATGGCCCAATTCTTTTCAGTCTCCTTTACCATTCTGTCCACCCTGCAAGCCCCCCACTCCCACTAGAAAAACTGCTTTTCTTGAAGAATTATGGGAATAGATGGAAGAAGACAGGAGAGTATGGCAGCCTACTTTATTGAGCATATCAATTTTGGTGAAGGATTCTCCTTGATTGCACAGACCTGTCAAATTTTAGTGCTCAGGAAATGTAGGGCTTGTCAATGCTGTGTGCCCTGAGACTGATACTCTATAACTTGTCATGTGTAAGTCAAGAATCCTGGGGTGGGCAGTTCCCACAATCTTTGCTCATGGTGTTTGACAGTGCCATGCAACTCAGGAGAGGCAACAGAAGCCTTGTGGGCCGCCTTTCCAGAGCTGTGATTTGCAGTCAGAGATTAAAAGACTGGAAAGTCCTACAGTCACCAACTGTAAATGGGCTACAATCCCAATTGAAGTCCAGGGAAACTTCGTGGGATTTTCTCTACCTCTAAAGTAATGTGATTTCTTTAATTTGAAAAGGAATGCCTGCACAAAGCTTATAAAAAAAATTTTTGGACCACAACTCTCAGAATCTCTCATCAGTATGGTCACTAGGATCCCAGTATTTTGTTCTGTCAATTAGTGTCTGTAGATACTGGGCCCTTACTGGGGTATATAATTGACAGTTAAAGAGAACATGTGCAATGTTTTCCATTTCAGATGCACCACAAACACATATTCTTTCAAAATACGGCACTTGGTGGAATCATCTGTATTTAACCAAAGACTCCAGCTACTCAAATCTTGATCTAGTAAGGGCTATCCTTTGAATCAAACCCATTGTTAGGCATTTTTGTATTTGAAAAGATGTTTTATTTTTAGCCAGCCATTTCAATGACTTGACGTTTGCAAGTGACTCAATATCAGTTCGGGCATTCACATCTAAAACTCTTTGCCTGAATATCACTGTGGCCTGATGTCCACTCTAGCTGAGTGGAGATTTGAACCCTGCTCTCCCAATGTCCTAGCCCATCACTCAGATGACTATACCACATTGGCTCTCATGTAATGCAGGATGTAATGCCAGCCATTATCTTTCTCATGTAATGCCAGCCATTGTTTTTATTTGAAGATTTCCCCTTGCCCCGGCAGCCTCCTGAGCTACCTCTGCTATTATTCCTGAACATTCTACCTCCTCCTGTAGTGGATTTGCTGGAGGTCTTTGTGTCTATGCAGGGAAGGGGAGCCAAGACCAAGAATTTCCTGTTCAGTTGAAGACTAAAGACTGTAGGAATGCCCTACCCTGTGTTACCCTGTTTACTGGGGGTCCCGGAAGGGAAACCAAAATGTGCTCAACTATAGGTGGGGAAAATTAGCTCAGAGCACTGCTTTAGCATTACAAGAGGCAGGGTAACTTAGCAGGATCTTGTAACCCAATGTTTACAGGGTCAGGCCAAGCCAAGGAGCACACTAAGTTTAAGAATAACTGAGATTTTATCAAATACAGACAAACAGTGTATGCAACACACTCACACAAGTAGCTGAGGAAAATAAAGGTTGGAGCAGTATAGAGGGATTTTGAGAGGGATCGTTGAACTGGGTGATACGACACCGGTCCTGAAGCTTGAGTTCGTTGGTCTGGAGTCTCAGTACGTGGGACTGAGGGGACAGCTTGCCAAACAAAGCAGCAGCAAGGCTGGATGGAAGTCCGGAGCGATCTGAGGAAGGTCTCGGAACCAGGGGTTTTTATAGGGAGAAGTGTGACTCCAGGCTATGCCTTACTCGGTGACAATAATGAGTTTTGGGTGTGAGACAATGTCTCCAAAAGGTCACAATTTAGCATGATTAAGTTAAGTCCAAATTGACAAAGAGGTAGACCATATGCAAATGCTCAGTGCTTGGCATTTAAGCTTCTAGCTTGCCAAGTTACCTGCTCGGGGCAGGGAGTTCTTTGTAAACAGCACACATACATAAGGAGGGTGTTTGCCGGGGAGGTCCCTGAAGCTGCGATCTGGCTATTTCTGTATTGTTTGAGAATATTTCAGCAGTTAAGTGCCAAGCCTAGTTTCCTGTTTGTCCAGGGGCCTCACAAATACATGGAGAAGGGTGTTATGGTAAGGCCGAATTATGATATCAAAGTGATATTGGGTGCTATTGCCAAATAGGCCTAAACTGCAGTAACACCTGCCCTATTTGTAAAGCCCTCAGTATGTATGTATGTATGTATTGCATTTATCTGTTGTCTTTCAGCCCACCAGTTGATTTTCAACAAATAAAAACATTTAAAATGATAGGTATACAAATACAGACATTTAAAAGGACGTTCTTTAAAATAATTTATAATGTTTTGTTTGCTTTTTATACCCTGTATATTACAGTCTCTTCTAAATTTATCAGAGAGTGGCATAAGGATCTCTCTAAACCAGTATTTCCACTAGATGTAGGAAGGTTTGTTCCTTTTCATCCATTTTTTGCTGATTACTAGGAAAAACTTTACTTCAATGAAGTTCATAGTCGTTATTGGGAGTCTGCAATTGTAAAAAGATATTAGTGGTTCTTAATGGCACTAGTGGTAAATTATATTTTCACACTGTATTATTTTCTGGTGGTAATTATTCTCAGGATTTCAAAAAGTAACATGAAAAACAAAGGTGGAATAGTTATGGATCAACTTACTACCACTTTCTTTTTTAGCCTGGAATAATACAGTCTTGAACCGAAGCAAAAAGACTGTGTTATGTCTATGGCCTTCTCAAGAGCCCATCTCTTCCTTGATAATAAAATAAAATATTTTTGGCTTCCTCCGTGTAGAAAAGCTTGTGCCCTCCTGTTAATAGCTTTCTCCCTATTTGTACTGCTGAATCATGTTTTTTGCAGGGCCACGCAAGGGGGTACTGGCAGATAGGAGAATAAAGTCTCTATCACTTATGCACTTTGATTCCCCATCCCTATACCCCAAAAAAACTATCCCCACATTTAGAAAACAATTTTGGAGGTTTTTTTCCCTTTTTGGTAGATATAATATATATAGATGAGCTTATCTGACAACTAAATTAAAATTTAAAAAAATTACTTTGGTTTGCTTGTGGTCTTTGTAGTACAACAATTATTGAATGAAACATCATAACACAATAATCATAAAATATAAGAAACAGAGACAAGAGACTTTATCCAGGCCAAAATGTTTCTTCATCCAAAGATGGAATTTAAGAAACAAAAATTGTGGTTTCTGTGTGAAAACACATTTTTTGCACAAAAAAGTACTGTTCAGAATCCTGTATGTTCTTTGATGCAACATAAATTTTTATGCCTTACCTGAGTAGCAGAGGTGTCAATAAACCAAGTTACTGTAGTGCGAAGATATATAACTGATGGACATTCCCAGAGTGCACCAGAATCTCCTCATTGGTGTCCTGTTGCACATCAGTTCCTTTGCCAGGCGTGCTATGTAGTTATGAAGCAGCAGCCCTCTATTGAAATGTGGACATTGCTCATCTTTGCAGTTCTGTTTCCTGAGCGCACATCCACTTACAAACATGCAACACGCCGACAGGATTCCACCAATTGTTTCCATAAATGCTTAAATGTATATGTATATGTGTGTTTGAAAACTGCTGTCTGTTAAAACACACACACACACACTTCACCACAAAATCACAAAAATCACAAAAAAAGTCACAAAAAAATCACAAAAAAGTCATGCATATTTCTGTGGAAACTTAGTCCTTGTCTTTTTTTTCCACAAAACTTCCCAATTTTTGCACAAAGAATATGTATATATTTTATATTTCCCAAAAACTTTTGGGATTTATTCATACTGTGTGACAACTGTTTAAATACTCATCTCTATATCATTCTTCTTGACCAGGTTTCCCAAGTGTCAGGAAACCCATTTTTCAGCCAGGATGTAGACCCACACAGCATTAGGCACTCAGGGCATGGACCCACTTTTGCTGGCCTTCAGTAGAGGGGAGGCCAGCGTTGATGACAATAAGCAAGATGTGCCAAGATGCCAGGAGATTGGGTGGAGCTAGGGGACTTATTAACTATAAGAGAGCCAGCACGATGTATTGGTTTGAGTGCTGGACTGCAACCTTGGAGACCAGTGTCCGATTCCTCACTCGGTCATGAAAACCCACTGGGCAACCTTGACGCATCACATACTATCAGTCCCGGAAAATCCCATATTCACACTAGGGTCAGGAAACAACTTGAAGGAATACAACAACAGCAACAGAAACAGAAACTAAAAATTCAAAGCAAAAGATTTCCTCTAGATTTTCCAAGTCCAAAGAACTACATGACTAGTCACAAAAGGTAGGGAAGGAGTGAGCAAAAAGATTCCTTAGCTTACTTTACTCTGAGATATATTTCTCAAGCCTGCAGGAAATTTAATCAGCTTAATGCATCTATTGCAGGCAATGAGTATAAACTCTGCCTATAATAAGTATATCCTATATATGAATGGTAAAATCATTTTCCAAGAGTGGGCGCAAGACCATGTGTGTATGTGCAGTCACAAACTCAGATATCCTATCTGTTTCTTTTATTAAAGGATGTACATGCTGCCCTTTGCCTATTTCTTCATTAGAAAGTTCAGTATGTATTTGGTGGTGAAGACCATGAACCCACTATGAAAAACTGTTTATGAAACTTATTTTTTTGTCAAAAATACTGCTGGATTGTTTTATGTTTTATGTAAGTGCTTCATGCCAAAGTCAAAATACAATTATTAGTAACATTTAATCAACATAGCACAGTGGGGAGCTAATTGCTATTCTGTAGTTTGAAGGCCTTCTTCCAAAGGAGTCTCAGGTTAACAAGATAAGTCTGCTGTCTCCCACAGCTACTATTATCAATGACAAATGTTCTTTGAATAGAAAGTGTTAGCAATTTTCAATACTCCCTTTATTTTTTTAAAAAGAAAGGTTTTCTCCTATTCTTTTAACATTCTGTTTGTTTTTGGCTGGAAGAGAAATTTTCATAATCTGGGCATGGGTTTCTTCTGCCTTTTGAAAAATGCATTTGTATGGTACATCTCAACTGAGGGGAGGCAACTATGCCTACACTAGTGATGTATGAATCAAACAAAAACAACCCTGCATGTGTTCTGCCACTTTTGATGCTGTTGTTTACTCTACCATCCACAAGTGAAGGCTGTTGTTGTTTTTTACTCACTCCTGAAGTTATATGTGAATGTAGGCTCATGTGTACATGAATGGCAAATGTGGCAATAAACTGCATGTAGCTGTGGAACCCAGATTTTGCATTTTTGTCTGAGCATTGAATAAATGATTTTTTTTTAAAAGCAGTTAGTATAATTGACTAACTTCTTTCCAAATGAGGGTTAAACGTCATTACAAAGTCTATCTCCGTTTGAAATAAAGTGAGAACTTTAATTGCTGGTCCATTCCTATTGCCATTTGGCTTCCCTGGGATAGTTGCTGGGAGAAAGGGTTCATCACCTAAAAGGATTACCTCTCCATTTTGTCTACTGTTGGTGCATGTGGAGAGAGGGGGGATAATGCCTTCTCCATTTTCAGTGGGCAGGAGCAGATAGAGGAGAGGGGAAGGACAGGGTGATATCTTCCTGATAAATGACTACTATATTAGATTGGGTTTCTGGGAGGCGGGGGGCGGGGAGCTTCTTCATGGAGTCTAGAGGTGGGCTGAAGTAGTGTGTAGCAGGGGCAATGTGCAGGAACTGAAACAAGCAAGAGAAAGGAGAACTGATGGACAATGTATAAACAGCAAAGAGAACATTTACAATAACAAGAATTATGAGGGAGGATTATCAAAATTGAGTCTGACTGTTTGATTGCCTGTAAGAGTTTGCTTTATTGCTACTGCAGTGCTTCTTGGGATGGGGAGTGGGGACAAAGGCTCAGACTGCCTTGCAACCCAAGAAAAAGGGAGGATGATTGAAAAAACAAAGGGAAATCTGATTCAACCATGCTACCAAGGCAGCAAATATAAGTGAATGGAAGCCTTCCTCAACCTGAGCCTCCACAAATGTTCCTCATTCTTCACCCCATGTAGTTCCTCCAATTTTCTGTGAGGGGAAGAAAAGCGGTATTGGCAATGTGAGTCCTTGTGGAAATGGATGGGTAAAGCTAGGTGAGGTAACCAGGTGCAAACTAAAGGAAAGAGAAATATTTACATATTCACTCAGACCAAAATAAGGATGAAATAAGATTTTTCAAATTGTTCCTGTTTTGTGAGGTGGGGAGACTATTGTGATCCTTTTTAAAAATGACCGGAAACTCCATGCCTGTCACAACCGGAGGAGTTAGTAAGCCAGTAGATATAGCCTTTCCACTGCAGGGATCCAGAGCTTTCTGTAATCTGACAACCACAAAATGTGTTTGATTATACCACACCAAATATCTATGATAGTTAAAGTTAAGAGATGCTTAACAAACAGGTAATAAGGAAAGATTGGCTACTTGGTCTTTAATGTAGAAATGCCAGCTTGAGACCTCTAACACCTGTGTACAAAACATGTGTTCTGCTACTGATCTTTGTAGAGTTCACTTTTTTGATTTCATGTGGGGTGGATGAGGCAGAGGATCCACTTATTTGTTGTTGTTGTTATGTGCCTTCAAGTAGTTTCTGACTCATGGCAACCCTAAGGCAGACCTATCACAGGGTTTTCTGGGGCTGAGAGCATATGATGCACCCAAGGTCACCTAGTGGGTTTCCATAGTTAAGCGGGGAATCAAACTCTGGTCTCTAGGTTTGTAGTTCACTGTTCAGATCACTACATCAACTGGCTCTGCACTTATTTAGTAGTGCAAAAAAAAAAAAAAAATCTGCATACATTGCTGAATAAACACTTTGCATATTCAGCAGTTTTCAAAGAGAGAGCCATGTTGACCTGTTTCAGTATAAAAAGAAGGAAGGAAGAAACAAGTCTTATAAGGCTTAAATGATGTATTCTGTCAATGTACCTGAAGAAGTAGACTGCAATCCACAAGCTCAAGCCAGAATACGTTAGCTTAAAAGTGCTACAAGATTCTCCCTTGCTTTTTATATACAGAATCACACAGTTCACTCCCTTCTCACACAAGTCTTATATCTGCCTCCTTTTCCACTGAAACACTATGAAGGGGAGGGGACAGAAATCTTTAAGGCAATAAATTATTTTAGCATGAGTTTTCATGTATTGAAGTCCACTTCTTAAAATGCGTTAATGGAGTTACAGCATTCAGGCCTCAGAGGTATATGAAGTCAGTTGCTTATGGGGTTTTGTGAATGCAGGGAATGAGGGAACCAAAAGGAGGCTGTATCCATCTTAAATGGAAAGGACAGACAGATCTGGCATGTCTGCCTCCCTCCCCATTTCTCTACCAGTCAACAAGCCGGAAAACAAATCCCTTCCTGGCAGAAGCCCTAGAAGACACAAGTCTCAGAAAACAACTCTTGAAAGGGGCTGATATCTTTGTCCTAGGTAGAGTGCATCATCTCAAGAAAAGCAAGACAGGTTTCTTAATCCAGCAAAAGAGTTTTGAAAACAATGCAGCCAATGCAGAGGTGGGCAGACATTTCTTCTAGGCTGCAATCAAATGGGCTAGAAATGTCTTTTGATGTGTAGATGTCCATTCCCATGCTGAAACACAAATTCCATGCAATAAGAGCCTCAGTTTATATTTTGTCTCAAATTAATTTCTTTCTTGGAAAGGAAAAGTTGGTTGATATATCTTCTCTTCAACAGGATTTTGGACATATGTTGGATGGGAAACTGAGGAAACAGAGCCATTAAGAGATGGGGTTGTGCCATTTTAAAGAGCAAGTAATGTCTTTGGGTTCTTCTGTTTCCAGTGCTCATATTGTTGAATTCTATTTGATAACTTCCTTTCTATGTTACTGTGCTAGGATGCTGTCACACAATCCATTATTGGACAAGGTGAGGACAACAAATTTGATCTTTTGTTAAAATGAGTGGCAACTTCAATTAGATTTCTCATGTATTTCTTTCACTATTGTATTATTGTGGCTAAAAATATTCCATAGCAACCTAGCTCAGGTATTTTGATTTGAAAAGGCCTGGGGGAACAGAGAAAATTCTAATGTAGAAAAATTGTGAAACTGTAACATGTTGCATTGCTGAGTTTTTGAATCTGCCAGTCACTTCCTGTTCTTATATGGAACTTATACAGAAATAGTTTACAGTTCTTGCCATTGAGAAACATTTTAACAAATCAAAATATGGTGAGTCAAATAAAAATAATTTAGTCCACCAAAGATATATGGTCTATAATTGCCACTCCATTCTAAATCATCAACATCATCATCTTTATTCATATCTTGCTTTTTGCTCAACATTGGCCTCAAAGCAGCTTACTTATTAAAACAATTCAATTTGAAAACATACATATAATACATATTAAATCTGAGTTGAACTATAAAAGAATTAAAACAGCTAAAAAGAGATTAAAAGAAGCAATTAAAATTAAAATAGTACAACACCCCCCCCCAGCCCATTCTTATAAACTTTCTGTATTAAAATGCCTGCCTGAATAAAAAGGCTTTAGCCTGCCCCCAAAGGACAGCAAGGAAGGGGACCATTGTAGCCTCCCTCAGAAGGGAATTTCAGAGTCTACAGGCAGCCACTGAGAAGGCCCTCTCTCATGTCCCCATGAAACATGCCTGCAACAGTGGTGGGACTGAGAGAAGGGCCTCTCCCGATGATCACAGAGCCTGGTCCAGTTCATACAGGGAGATATAGTCTGTCAAGTAGCATGGACCTGAGCCATATATGGCTTTATAGGTCATAACTAGCACTTTGAATTGTGCCTAAAAAGAAATTGGCAGCCAGTGGAGTTGTTTCAACAGAGGTGTGGCATGGTCTCTATAACTTGTCCCAGTTAACAGTCTGCCTGAAGCTTTTTGAACCAGATGAAGTTTTGAAACATTCCTCAAAGCAGCCCCAACTACAATACATTACAGTAGTCCAAATGGGATGTAATGAAGGCATGTACCATCATGGCCAGATCTGATACTTCAAGGAACAGGCACAGTTTGGTGCACAAGCTTTAAATGTGCAAAAGCATTCCTGACACTGTAGCAATCTGGTTTTCTAGATTCAAAGCCGAGTCCAGGAGTACACCTAAACTATGAACATGTGTCTTCAGGGGGAATATAGCCCCATCTAGCAAAGACTTAATTCCTATTCTCTGATCTGCCTTCTAGCTGACCAGGAGTACCTCCAACTTGTCTGGATTAAGTTTTTTTGTTTGTTTGTTCTCCATCATCCAGTCCATTACTACCATTACTGATGATAGACACTAGTTTAGAATCAGAACAGCCTTCCTGGATCAGGATGGAAGGGACTAGTAAAGTCAGGTGTCATCTGCACATTGATGGCACCATATCTCAAAACTCTGGATGACTTCTCCCAGTGGTTTCATGTACATGTTAGATAGCATAGGAGGCAAAACAGAACCTTGAGGGATCCCACAGGCCAAAACCCATAAGATGTCCCTGAGCACCACCTTCTAGGTTTGCCCCTCCAGGTATGAATTGAGCCATTGTAAAATAGTGCTTTCAAGTCCCATCCCAGCAAGGCAGCCTAGAAGAATACTATGGTTGATGATATCGAAAGCTGCTGGGAGGTCCAACAGAACCACAGAGACACTCTCTCCCTGTCCAGTTCCATGTGCAGATCATTCACCAAGGTGACTAAAGCTGTCTCAGTCCCATAGCCAGGGATGAAACCAGATTGAAATGTATCTAGATAATCCATTTCATCCAAAAAAACCCTGGAGTTGGAAGGCCGCCACACACTCCAATATCTTGCCCAGAAATAGTAGGTTGAACACTGGTCAATAGTTATCCATTACAGAGAGATTCAGGGATGGTTTTTTCAACAAGGGCCTCACAACTGCCCCCTTGGGTAAGATGGAATACTTCCTTGTTGTGAGGAGGCATTGACTACCCCCTTCACCCATTCAGCCAGTCCCCCTCTGGCCTGTTTGATAAGCCAGGAAGGGAAAGGGTCTAGCACACATGTGGCGGTTCTCACCTCTCCAAGGATCCTATCCACGTCCTCAAGATGCACAAACAGAAAAGCAAATATGCTTTCTAAGGAGTAAGAAGAATGTATTACTATCAGTATGATATTACTGAACTATGTGTTTAGATTGTATGCCTTACGGCATAGAACTGTCAAATTAACAATAAGCTTAAGAAGGGGGTATAAATATAATAGATAGATAGATAGATAGATAGATAGATAGATAGATAGATAGATAGATGTATTGTCTCCTGACCCAGCTCCTCAAACCTACCTTAAGAGGCAGCAGTCACTCCAAGCAACAGAGATCCCTTCTGCTGTTGACTTGGGGACAGCAGAATGACATTTCCAGCCTCCTCCAACCATTGATCTGTGGTGTGAAGGGGTCCTGCTTCTTATTGTCAAGGATTATAGGCTGAAATATCGAGTGATCACAAGCTAATGTAGCTATGTCACAAGGAAAATATTAGACTTCACATCAGGAATACAGAAGACCCTACACTTGTAAATTCATATATCATTACCCAGGCTGTCAATCCAGTTCAGAAAGGGTAATGTAATATTTTCAGTCCAGTCCTAACGTTGGTAAAGAACCCAACATTAGATATCCCAAGATGACTCTCCTTGCAGACACTCCAGACTCGTATTGAAAGAGACTCTGAGACTGCTTTGTGCATGTCACTCCTAGGAAATCTTTAAAATGGAGTCTGCAGTTAAAAACAACAGCCAATATTATCTATCAGCTGTTTAGTGAAGTATACTTAATTAAGCCACTGCTGAATAGGTTGCTGAAAACTCCTTAGGAACCATACTTAGTTGAATATATTTAACTAAGTTATCTCTCCTCCCCCCGCCCCCCTCAAACCTGATGGAAATATCCTTTACTCATACTTTGATTGCTGGCACAATGGTCCTCCTTTTCCCCATTCAGTTGATGCTCAATAAAGTAGGTTGTGTAGGCTGGGAGAATTACAGTCATGGCAATAGCGTCACAATCATGGCTAAGTAGCAATCATGAATATAGAGTGGGTACCTAGATTTAGTCATTCATAACTGTTCCATAGTCACAATCACAACTGTGACACTGTGGTAACTTAGTTTATTTAGCAATAGTTTATTTAACTAAGTAGCTGGCACAGAATACTAGCTAACAACAATAAAATCATGGATTAAGACTTGATACAGCTTTGTCTTTCTTAGTGAAAGTTACAGAGAAGCTAAACATGTTTCAGTCCATTTTTTATAGTTTCATGAGTGCCACTTGCATTGATAAGAGGTATGAGAATATTCTGCCTTGACAGGTCTTTAGCTGATAAAACCATAATAATTATATAAACATTATGAAAATGATGCCTTGTTTTGAAAACAATAAGAAGTTGGCACAAGTGGTCATAAGTTCAATAAATATGTACTAGTGAAGACTGTGCTTCGAACAACTGAAACTTGATCTTTTCCAGATGAGTTTTCATGTTCTCATGGGCAGAAGATGAGTTTAAAAGTAACTTTAAAGATACTATTCAGGGACACCATGAAAGAATATAATGACTGGGATAGATGTTCCCGCTAAGGGACAGATGACACCTCACTAGTCCTATAAGTTTGTCTCATCATTGTGACTATCCCTCTTCACAGAAAAGAAATCTCAAATCCCATGGATGAGAGACACTCCTTTGGCCATCAACACTCCTCTGTCTTTGCCTCATTCTTCATTTCTGATTCTTTGCTCAGTATTTCTCTGATGGAACCAAGAGGTCGCAATAACAACAAAACTCTCTGAGTTTTGGTTAATCTTCTGTTCTTTATATTTGCATTCAGCTTACAACTTAGAATTCATTCTGAAATGTAGAATCATTTTAGTGGTTACCTTCAGTTAACCCTTCAGCATTCTTAGTCAAGTTCAAGTTTAAAGCTGAAAGTGAACTTTTAAATTTAGTTAGCTCTTTTTTTCTTATTAAGGAAACTTAGTTCTGTATCTTAACCAGCTATATCTGTATTATTGGTGACTGTTCACCTCCTACTGTTCTGGAGGATGAGTATCTATCATTGAGTTCTCAAATGTTCTTCTAGTTGCCATTTAGAGAGCCTGTCTCACCAATCAGCTGCCAAACATTTTAAACTGTATGAATGGAAAAAAAAACCTCAAATGAATTTCACATATGCTATGCAGCCTGTATGTTAAGCCAAATGTCTCTAAAAATTCCCTCCAAATTAGATAAAAACCTGTCTAGCCATTGAACTGTGATGTGGTAACAAGCAGACAGAAACTTAATGTTATGTATATAGTTATAACAAAACTTCATGACAGATTTTTTAAAAATTTCATCTTGAAATCTATGTATGAATCAAAAAAGTAATAATTGGGTTGCCACCAGCCCCTCCCTATAGGATTTCTTGAATTCCACACAGGTTATATTCCCTGTCAGTGCATCTTGAGCACACCTTTTAAATTTAGTGAAAATCTGCCCAGCTGTTTTCACACAACGTGGCAACAAAACGACAAACAGAAACTGAATTTTATTATGTAGATTTCTAGAATTTCTCATCGACTGAAGAAGTGAAGTAAGCACAACCATTATTTGATGGTAGCTTTTGTGAAAGGGACCCATCCATTTGGCTTGCTCACTGACATACCTCAAGCCCTCCTTATTAACACGCAACGTCTGTGAAGGGGTCGGGGGCCAGTAGCAAAACCCAGGCATTGCATGTGGAAAGTGTTAGACTCAATCCCCTGACAACCTGAGTTGAAAGAGATCTCATGTTCAGCAGGCTGGAAAAGTCCCCTGGAAGAAACACTAGAGAGCCTCTCAAGGTCATGCTAGAACAGTGGTTCTCAACCTTCCTAATGCCGCGACCCCTTAATACAGTTCCTCATGTTGTGGTGACCCCAACCATAAAATTATTTTCGTTATTTATTTATTTATTATTTATTATTTATTTATTTATTTGTTAGTTAGTTAGTTAGTTATTTCTTTCCAACATCGAATAGATTCGAAACACTGCCCTAAATCACTGCTCTGGATAGATGCCTAAAAACTGGTAATCCTCTCCCTTTTTTTTTAAGCACAGAAAGCATCCATCAATGCCAGAATTAAGGCAGTAGTTCTAGTTCTGAATGTTAGGTTTCCACAGTTCAAAAAGCCAGTCACTCCCAAAGGCAATGCTAAAACAGCCCACATTCTACATGAGGTGCAGGGAGGAAAGGACAGGGAGAGAGGAAAGATGGTGGTGGCATAAGCAGACGTGTTTTATTTCACTCCCACTCTCCCTCTCTCCCTTAAAGGGAGCGTGGCTTCTCAGACGTTCTCACTCCCATGTCGCATGGGCACCCCTTCCTTCCTTCTTTCGTCCCTCTGAGGGCTCGGGAGTGGGGTGCGATACCCACTGTAGCCCCTCAACCACGCTACACCTGCAAGCCCCTCTCGGTCTCCCCACCTTCGCCCCCTGCCCAGCAGGGAAAGATGGCGAAACGTCCCCACACGCACCCAGCACGCCTCCTCTCACCTCCTGCCAGCGCGGGGTCTCCTCTCGCCAACTCTGCTCCCTCCCGCCCGGCAGGGAAAGACGGGGAAACATCCCCACACGCACCCAGCATGCCTCCTCTCACCTCCTGCCAGCGCGGGGGATCCTCTTGCCATGTTTGTCGCCCCGCCCGGCAGGGAAAGATGGGGAAACACCCAGCACACCTCCTCTTCCCTCCTCCCAGCACAGGGTCTCAGAAACAGTGCTCCCATTCGCTGTGAAGCTACCTTCTTTCAAAAGAGGGCAGGGCGGGATAGAGGAGCGGCGACCCCTGTGAAATGGTCATTCGACCCCCAAAGGGGTCGTGACCCATGGGTTGAGAACCGCTGTGCTAGAAGGATCAAGGTTCTGTTCAGGGCTTGGGAAAATTCTAGGCATTTTTGTCCAAAAAAGTAAATTTTCTGAGCTATGGTTCTTAATCACTATAAGACAGCTTCATATGTTCTTCTTTTGCTTGTTCGTCGTATTTATTTACCTCTCACCTTTTCTTCCAGATGACTTTCAAAGGTTAAAACAGAAACAGCTCTGCATGGAATTGAAGCAGGGTCAGGCTAGATTAGCACTTGGAAGCAAGATCTTCAGGGAATACCAGATATAGTGGACTGTATTCCAATGGCAAAGTTCATCTGAATAAATCTTGCCAAAAAAACCATAAATTGGAGATGCCATAAATTGGAGATCAGTTGAAGACACATAGCAATCTCAAATCTGTCCTCCAAGGGCTTTCAAAACAAAATAGCCTTCACTTGCCTAGATGGATAGAAAGGGGAGTTTTGGAGACTACATACAGAAGAAGAAAAAGGTTGTTTGGGAGTATACTAGCAACACCTATCCAAAAAAGGGTTAAATTAAGCAAGTTTTTTTAAAAAAAATCTTAAATTGCTTCCCTTATTTATTAATTTTTTTCAGAGAGAAAAGACAAATTTATGTAATAATTCTTCTTCCACTTGTACTTCAGTAAATCACAGATTACCCGTTACAAAATCTGGTCTAAACCTGAAATTAAGAGGGAACCAAGACCAGAGATTATACAAAAATCCATGTACAACATTAGAGAATCAACATGGTACAGTAACTAAACTGCTGGGTTTAGATAATGGGCGACAAGGTTCAAAAGCCTGTTCAATCAGCAAGAAATGGAGAGGTCCTGCATCAGTCATTCTCCTTCATCCTTCATCCTAATCTTCTTCACAGAATGTTGCTTAGATGTGCTCTAAGGTTTATGGAGAGAGGATGACATGTACATTTTAATATATTGTGGATTTATTTTCATCTTTGTGGAAACTGACCGCTTCTTCTCTCTTCTCCTCTCCTCTCCTCTCCTCTCTTCTCTTCTCTTCTCTTCTCTTCTCTTCTCTTCTCTTCTCTTCTCTTCTCTTCTCTTCTCTTTAGGAATGGCCTAAAAAGAATTATGAAGAAGAAGCAAACACAGAGCTGTTTGTTTGAAATGAACCTTAAATTATGGAAGGAAGTCATTTTTCAAGCACTTTAGTACAAAAGCAAGATGTGTACCAGCTAAAAAATTTCCCCACAGGACTGTTAAGTTCAGATGGTCATTAAATATCCAAGCAATGTGGTGGAAGCAACAAAAAGTACTTTTCTGCCACTATATTATTCTGAGTTTGCAGTATTATGGGCAGTGCTTATGCAGACAGGAGATGAGTCATCTCTGTAATAAGTTTTTTCCCTGTTGACTTTCTCAAAGTTTCACTGTTGAGTTTTTCCTTTACTAAAAACATAACAGGAGGGGGAAATAGTTTAATTTGCTCTAAAGTAACAACATCTAGATGAGAGCACCAATACAGTTTCTGGGTTGCCAGTTGCAAATGACAGGCTGACAATGATCCACCATTAACGAATCATGATGAAAGAATGGCATGTCTAAGGAAATACAGGACATTTCCAAACAGAAATTTTTTGTTTGGTTGGTTGGTTGGTTGGTTTCCACACTGGATTCTGGCTTTTGTAAAAACTTCTCTTAAAATATCATTTTTCTGGCATTTTCTTTCTTTCTACAGAATTGTAACACATTAAGAAAGTAGAAGACAAGATTGATTCTTTTATCACAGACTCATAGAGTTGGAAGAGACCCCAGGGGCCATCGAGTCCAACCCCCTGCTATGCAGGAACACCCGTCAAAGCATTCCCAACAGATGACCATCCAGCCTCTGTTTAAAAACCTCCAAAGAAGGAGACTCTGCCACACTCCACTGAGGCAGCATATTCTCACCGTCAGGAAGTTCTTCCTGAGGTTCAGGTGGAATCTCCTTTCCTGCAGCTTGAATCCATTGCTTCTTGTCCTAGTCTTCTTTTTAATCTCTCACGACTTTGTGAACTAAATACAGCATTACTCTTACTTGAAATAAGTCTAATGAAATCAGTGGGACTTAAATTAATTGTGACTGACACGTCCCATTCATTCCAGAGGACTGACTCTAAGTACGGCTAACAGTGAACTGAGTCCCTTGAATGTTACATAAGTTGGCCAGAATCCTCTATCATGGTATATGTTACATAACTTTATGTATACCTAGCTATGTAGAAGTGCTAGGAAGTACTGTTAGTGAATTGTGAAGATGCATAAAAGGACACCAGCAAGTGTGTCCCCTTGAACATTCACACTCCCTAGTTCAGTGGTTCTCAACCTGTGGGTCCCCAGATGTTTGTAGACTTCAGCTTCCAGAAGCCCCAGCCACTATGGTCAATGCTCAGGGCTTCTGGGAGCTGAAGTCCAAAAACATCTGGGGACCCACAGGTTGAGAACCACTTCCCTAGTTCATGTTCTGATGTACAAATGGGGCCAATGTACAAGTGCACCAATGTACATTGGGACTGATGCACATTGGTTCTGTTGTGTATTGGTCTAAATGTCCATTGGTCAGTTTGCTGGCTCCTCTATATAGTAACATAGCAGCAGCCCCCTACTGAGTATGGAACTGCCCGGTTCTAATTTCTGAAAACATAAGTCCACTTACAAAGAGGCAAATCGTCAACAAGATTCCAGCCACCACTGTTATATGCTATTAAGTGAGCTCCAATTTTTGACAATCCTACAGATGAGAACTGTTCAGGAAAACCTGCTAGCAGCCCTGCTCAAGTCTTCCAAATGTAGGACCACAACTATTTTTATTGAGTCAATCCACTGATAATGTGACCTTTTCCTACTGCCTTCAATTTTCCTTTGCACAGATGTGATTAATATGAAGAATGTGTTCTTTTATATTCCAGAATTCAACTAAGACCCAAAGATGGTGTTTAAATTCCAACAAAAGTGTTAGTATGCTTTTTGTACCTGGAATATATAATTAATTGCTCACTTCTACCACCTTGTGGAGAAATGCTGTTTTTTTAGTGTTTCTAAGGAATGCAGCAGAAGCATATGTTGATATTGTTTGTTAAGGCTCAATAAAGGGCCTGATCCCATCTCAATACTTTCGGTTTTCTGTATCACAAGATTTCATAGAACCCCTTCCGTCCTGATGTCAACTGGATTATAACTATTGCCAGTTTTGCTACAGTGTTGGAGTCCTAGGGGGCACAACTTGGAAAAATTATTTTTAACTACAACTGTGCATAGTGATTGGATCACAGGTTATGCTGGCTGGGGAATTCTGGGAGTTGAGGTCAAAAATGTGACTTTTTCAAACTCTTTTGGAAGGAAGACATTGCTAGACTATTTACACACATATCTACATACAACTAAGTAAATCTTTCCATTTCATTTTCTTTCACATTCATATTCTTCATCCTTCTATCCTGACTATGAAAGAATGTGCAAGTTGTGGTAACTTCTTCAGAAAGGAAATAAAATTCCCCTCTGTTTCATTGTCCAGATTCAATAGGTTCAGATAGTCACAACATGGAGAAGATCATGGTATACTTGCCCAGCATACCAAATCTTCTCAGAAAAAAAGTTCCAAACCTAACTGAGCACTAATATAGTTAAATAAAAATGATTCAAAGTATTGGGGTGTTCTAGGCCTGGGTGAATGACTGTCATATCCCATTTCTCCACCATTTTAATTGTTTAAAATACTGAGCTATTTCCATTCCAAATATGAAAAAATTTGCACAGCTGGGAAAATTCTTTTAGAAACTGAACAGAAAAACTCAATTGAAACAAAATTCTTACTATTTCTATCATCAGATACAGGACACAAAGAATTGTCTCCTGCAAATATGCACATATACATACAATAAAATCACAAATGGCAAGGAAAATTATATATACAAACTCATTCATAGCTATTATTTGCGGGATCATGACATATGTGGTTTAGGCTCAGAATCACTCTTAAGCCCACAAAATCCTGATGTAATAACCAGCCTTGAAACTAGTAAGAAAGTATCAGTTTCCCAAACATTCATGTAAAAGGACTCCTGATCTGATTCAGCAGACCATCATCCATATATTGGGAATTTTCTTTCAAAATCCATACTTACTAATGTTTATGAACAAAGCTCATAAAAAGAACATGTATCAATATGTTCTTTTCTAAAAGTATAGACAAATGGTACAGCATAGTGAATTTAGTTTACCTCCATCAGCTTCTTCTTATATATGACATAATATTATTGGCTTTTGAGGAACAAAGCAATTCAGATAAGAGCAAGTGTAAAGAAATCATTAAAAAATAATAGGGAAATACAATCAGAAGAATATGAATGGTAATGAAACATAAGTCTTGTTATATATCAATATTTTTAAGCAAGATCATTTCTGATTATCTTAGTTAAGAGATCATTGTTAGGACCATGATGGATTTCCAGGCACCTTTCTATAAAAATCAAACAGGTTGTTGGGGGGAAATATTGATATTTGTAATGTAAGTCTAAAGGAAAGTGGCTGATCAAATAGATGTGTGGCTTGCAAAGATCTGCTGTGTTGATTAAATACATTCAATGTTCTTGAAAAGTTCCATGTGGATGTGCCCTCAAAGTAAATTGCAAGTAATGGGTTGCTACCAGCATGATATTTCTTACATAAGCTGTATTTATAACCTGGCAGGTTTCATTAAAGTAAGCAGCATCACTGACCTTTCAGTTCAATAGAGATAGAGCTTAATTAATTTTATAATCCAAGCAGAATTTTCTTCCCTTTAATAATATTTGCTTATTAGCTTGTGGAACATCTTCATGGTACTGATACACTGTTTGGCCAAGATCAAATAAGCATATTGATGGAGTGCAATTCTCTGTCAACAAACTTAACGCAACCATCTGAAGCAGAAGCTGCTATTTTTTTATCACATCCCCTCAGCCACCAATCAGCTCCTGGTCATTCATCTGGGTTTATTCTGAATGCTCCCGCAAAACCATGGAAGAAGGATCAGCCTTTGCCTCCAGTGTACTTCTCTGGGTAAACGGGGACAGACAGAATATACCTGCAGCTAATGAGTGGCCAAAGAGATGAATCTGTGCCCTGAACCCTCCTTAGCTGCTTTTATCCACCCAGGACAAGGGATATCACAAAAGGAGGAACAGACTATGTTCTTTCCCCATGTCCCCAAAGATTCATATGCAGGTGAAACTGCATATATCATGATGTACAAGAATATCAGAGCCATTAATCCATGTACAGTCTTCGCTCCACATTTGTCAGTTTTAACTTCATCAATGTGATTATTCACGAGACATGTGCTTGCCCTCCTGCCACCATTTCCTTCCTTTCATCCCTTACATTCCTCACCCCAGGCTTGCACGGCTTGTCTTTAAAATGGATATTTTCTCCTTTTGGGTAAGCAAAGTCCCTTCCCACTGTTGAAAGCATGTCCTCTCTGCCATGTGACAGCACATTCTGTTGTGGATTGGCTGTTGATTGGTCAAGTGCTCTCTTTGCTCCTCCTTTTTCAAGATGGCCACCAAAAGTAATTAGAACTCCAGAACTCCCTTCTTCTCTTCCTGAGTGGAAAGTCCTGTTAAGTCTTTTAGGTTATCTTTTTTTTTGCCCTGCTCCCAATGCTAGGGCCAGAAGCAAAGGAATGGAAGGGGAGAAGCTCTGGAGGTGAATGTGAGGGGAATCCAGGGGGAGTTATTTGCTGTTTCTCTACTTTCACAAGGGTTCTGGGCCCCAAACCCTCATGAACGTGGAGAAGCTACCAAAATTCTGTTTTTACAGCGGTAAAGTGAACTATTGAAATCAGCTCTCCTCAGCTACCATGCTAAATAACCATTATCACCCCTTCTTTTAGCCCCAGGTAGCCTAGAGATGTAAGAGACTCACTGGATGAAAGGCTGCTAGGCTAGGTTCAGCTTAGTGGGTCCAAATGGTGCAAAATTGATCAAATATGAAAAAGTTTAGTTAGGAAGGCCAGATAGTATAGGAAACAGACCCTCTATCACTTTATGAATTGTACTGAACACAGAATTTCAGCAAGGGAAACTTGTCATGAAAGCAACCTCTGCTGAAAATGTATTTTATACATAATTCTTAATATTTTTGTTATTATTTATTCATTTATTTAATTAATTTACATAACACCTTTTCCCCAACATGGGCTCCAAAGTGGCTTACAAAAACTAAAAAATGATTAGTTAAAACCACTTGATAACAAAAAATTAAAATACAATTGAACAAACATCACATTAAAATGCTATTAAAATTTTAAAAATATAACTTGCTTTTTAAAAATATAACAAGTTAAAAATACAGTGGGCCCTCCACTTTTGCAGGGATTAGGAGTGCAAGATCCCTGCAAAAGTGGAAAAAATAAATAAAAATCATGAACACTTTTTTTTTTAACCTGAGAGCACTTCTCTAGGAATCTCTAGGTTCTCCAGTGTGACTCTAGGGTCTACTCTTCATGGAAGTGAATCATGCTGGAGAACTAGAAATTCCTAGAGAGAATGTTTTTTTTTTCCATGACAGGGGCAAATAGAGGAAGAGTTTTCTAAATAAAATAAAATAACCCATGAATAATCAAACCCACGAGTGCTGAACCAGTGAAAACATAGGTCCCACTGTACAGTACACATCTATCTATCCAGAGATATAGAAGTCCATGTCTCTAGCATTTGGCTACTCTATATTTCATTCATCCCATTCTTTATGTATCACTTCTTATGCACACTTACCTGAAAGGTGGGTCCAAAATTGCGTGGTCCCAGCTTTGAAGAACTGCAAGGCCATAATTAAGTTTTCTGGCTGAATTTACATAAGGCTAAATAACATGTCCTTACCTCAATACCAGTCTTGTTGGAAACATGAACATCCAAAGCACTAAATGGAAAATATTGGGGGGGGGGGGAATCCCTTGTGATGGAATGTGAAGTAAGCATTACCATTCAAAGCAAAAATAGAGGTATTTATCATTGTTATTTGGGATTACATATTTGCTGCCAATAGCTATCTCCTGAATCAGACTAGTGTTAACAAAAGATTAATTAGAAACAAGACAACATATAATAACTTCAGTATAGAATTCCTTTCCAGAAACAATTGGGTTGTTTAAAAAAAAAGGGAAAGAAAGGAATTAATTTTCTTTGTAAAGTATCAACTTATGTAAAGTATCAACTTATTGGTTCCAAATCACCTCCTAAGCATAAATATAGTTCTAACCTATACTGTAACAAATTGTTGAAAACATAAATCAACAAGAGCTCTACCACACTGCACAGTTATAGCCCTTTAAGCTCCATGGTTCAACCCCATGGAATTCTGGGATCTGCAGTTTGAGGAGGAGTATCTAGAATTTTTAACTGGGGAGCTCTAGTGCCTCATCATACTACAGAGGCCAGCATTTCACAGGATGCAGCCATGGTAGCTAAAGTGGAATCATAACACTATAATTGTACAGCAGAGCTTTCCAAACTTTTCATGTTGGTGACACACTTTTTTAGACATGCATCATTTCACGACACAGTAATTCAGTTTTACTAGCAAACCAGAGGTTAAACTAACTCCTTGTAAGAGATACAGACACATACATAAATTGTAATAACAAAATGTACGGGGACACAACATAAGACGTGAAAACCTTTCATATATTTTTAAAAATATAAATAGCAGTATACATTTCCAAGATTGTAGGAGACACACCTGCACACTTCAGGCGACACACTAACATGTCATGGCACACTGTTTGGAAAGCTCTGTCTCAGTAATAGATGAAGAATGGAAAGGAGTTGGATACTGCCCATTTTTTTCAGGTGGACCTGTAGCCACGCTTCACCTTTTCAGTCAAACACAACTGTGCTAGCTGTACCATCCACCTCCCTCTTTCTGCGACTTCGAAACCATGAGCCTTTCCGCACTACATTATTATAGCGCTATTATTTCACTTTCAACATCCTAAGGACCTGGGGTTTGCAGTTACAGGAGCGGCCAGCCCCCTCCCATAACTGCAAACCCAGGATTCCACAGGATGTTGAAAGTGGAATAATAGCGCTATAATAGTGTAGTGCAGAAAGGCTCCAGGTCATGTCTTTCAAAACCAGACCTCTTCCTTCCCTCCATCACATTTCAGGCACTCATCAGAATAACATGAAAAGAAATAATAACGAAAAGATAAATTTTTAAAAAATAGTCTTGGAAATACAAGACAATTGAGACAGCCTGCCCCCTCAGCACTATCTGGAGGAGACAAATACTCTGAAGCAAAGCTTCTTGTATCTGTGCTATTATTGTTCTTATTGAATGCAAAAGAAAGAAAGCAGCCTTTCTCATGACACAAGCAGGAAATTCTACATGCTACTGCTATTACTACTATTACTAATAATAATAAGCAACAATGGCAACAATTTGTCTGTTTGTATATTTGGTTAGTTTTAAAACCACTGCTTCATATAGGAAAATGCTTTTTCTTATTTCATAGACCTATGTTCTTTGTTCTTGCTTCAGAGAGTCACTTCATTTACATGCTCATTGATTGATGCTGTTTGAATAGAACTGGATGAGATGAAGGTCAAGGATATAACATTGTGAAGCAAAGGCAATTAATAATGTTAACCAACACTTTTGGTAGCTTTAAAAGTAATTAAACAAATTCATAAAACTTAAGGCTACTTCCATGGCTACTAATCATTATGAGAAAAGGGAAATAAATTTCATAATTCTTTAATTCTGGTCTGTCTTTGTTAAAAAGCCAACCTGTTTGGCCTGTAGAAGCTTTTAAGGTCTTCTTCAGAAGTCTATAGAAAAATCACAAAAGCATAATGCACAAATACATGACACCCATTTACACAAGAGCATTAATATATTTACACATTGTTTATAGTATATGCCCACTTCAGGTCAAAGCTATAGGAATTTCTGAGCCAGAAGATCTAAATCTACTTACTGGAAGAATCAAAACATCTGTATAAAAGCTGAAGGCTAAAGGTTTCATATATCTATCTATCTATCTATCTATCTATCTATCCATCCATCTATCATCTATCTATCTATCTTGTAAGTAAACAGTAGATAAAATAGAGACAGGAGTCAAGGACCTATTAGATGTATTTGGGCTAAAGGGAAAGTGACTGTCTGTAAACTCTGGGAGATTTTCTTAGAGTGTGAAAGCACGCATTCACATTTAAGCTCACAGTTGTTTCTAAGATTTTAAACTATAAAAGATTTTTTTAAGAGAGGAAAATAATTGATTTTACCATTTGTGCCTGAAGGGGCTAAAAAATTTAAAGATCTACTCCACCTTTTTCCTCAACAGACCCCTACATCAGTAGAGTTCACCTTTTCTGTTCTCCAAAATTTAAAATCTCCTGCAGAGTGATGTCACTCCAAGAAACAGCACTCTAAAGGAGTACGAATTTTCTTCTTTTGTATCGCAGAGGTGCTCCTCTGCCTGTTTCTTAGGAGGATTGATTTATTTCCATAGATAACATGCAAACTTCCAGATGTTATCAGACTGCAACCAGCAGCACTGCTCACTATTCGTCATGCAGCCTAAGGCCCTTTCTGCACAACATCCTCATCTCGCCACCACAACAGGTTATTCCTGGTCCAGGAGCCGTGCTGCCTCACCACATCACCACTATCCAGCTGCTATCCCATTCTCAAGCATTGCAAATCAGCCCTATTTCATTTCCAGGAAAAAAAAATCTGTTAAGAGCCTCCTTTAGTGCTACAATCCCATCAGCTGGGTCAGTGCAGTTCCATAATTGCTTTTAATAGTGCTTTCTGTCATCACAGATCCAGGAGTGAGTGAGGTGTGGACATGCCCCACTTGTCCCTCCCTCAGCTACTCCCTTGGCATTGTACCCTTTATCCACGTGTTTATTTTAAATTTCTCCTTTGAGTTAAAATGTTTTATTTTTTTAAATACATTTTTAAGGATTATGGCGCAAGAGTACAATAATGTACTGACATGTCACGTCGTTACAATGTGGCTGTGCTACTATGGGTTACAAAAAAAATCCAACCAATCAAAAGCTGTGGGGTAGGGAAAAGGTGGAAAAAAGGACTGGCCAATGCCATTGTAGTGTGGAGGGGACACGGGTTGCAATGATGCTTAAGGCAAAAGTGTGTAGCAGAGTGCCATCAGCAAATCCCAGCAGTCTGGAAAAATTCACCATGGCCCTTTCTGCACAATGCACTCAACTCACCATGGGGATGGGAAAAGGATGGGTCTGGGATAATGCTTATGAATGACATTGTCCTGGACCTGTCCTTCTTTTATCCCCAGGCAGTGCGATCGCACCACAAATCATTGATGGGTTTTCCCCATCAACGACTGGCTATTGCGCTACCCTCTTGCTGCACGACCGCACTTACCTTCACTGCCAAGGTCCTGGAAGCAGAAGCCTGTGTTACCCTGATTTCTGGGGTCTCTTGGGGGACACCTCAATGTGCTCCACGTGATGGGGAATGGAAACTAGCCAGAGCACGAGCAATAGCAATGAGAGAGGCAGGGTAACCTAGCGAGGTCTTTTTACCCAGTTTTTACCCGGTCAGGCGAAGCCAAAACCCAAGCGAAAATGTCTAATAAATGATTTTATTGAAAGAAAGTCTCACGCAGCCATGCAATCACTCACACACTCACTCAAGACCTATTAAGAAGTAAAAGAGAGGAAACTGGATAGGGGAATATTGAAGGGGTTGTAGCTGGGATGATACTGCACTTTTTTCTGAAGTCCTTGGTCCAGGAAAAACAGCGGAGAAGTGGGGCTCAGCACAGACAGGGTTGAAGGGATTACTCAACGGACAGAGAAACAGTCTGCTGGGATGACCAGGAGTGATCCCAAGAACCGCTCAAAAACTGGGACTATATGTAGGGGAAAAAGTACCTGGAGGGCTAATCCTTTCCCGGGGAGAACAATGGGTGTTGCAATGAGAAAGAAGCCCCACAATGGTAACTTCCTTTGCATGATGAGATTACAAGGTGTTGCCAATGTCTCAGGACTTTAAATGGTCCTTGCCTGATAGGATTTTATTGCTATCGGTGCTCAACTTGGGGCAAACACGCTAATCCCTCAAGTCGGCTTCTCAGGCACTGAGGACCCTTTGTTTATTGTGGGTTAGAATCATAGAATCATAGAAATGTAGAGTTGGAAGAGACCACAAGGGCCATCCAGTCCAACCCCCTGCCATGCAGGAAAACCCTCAAAGCACTCCCGACAAGTGGCCATCCAGCCTCCGCTTAAAAACCTCCAAAGAAGGAGACTCCACCACACTCTGTGGCAGCACATTCCACTGCCGGACAGCCCTGACTGTCAGGAAATTCCTCCTGAGGTTCAGGCGGAATCTCCCCTCCTGCAGCTTGCATCCATTGCTCCTTGTCCTGGTCTCAAGAGCAGGAGAAAACAAGCCCACTCCCTCCTCGACATGACATCCCTTCAAATATTTAAACATGGCTATCATGTCCCCTCTCAACCTTCTCTTCTGCAGACTAAACATACCCAGCTCTCTAAGTCTGTCCTCATAGGGCATGGCTTCCAGGCCCCTCACCATTTTGGTTGCCCTCCTCTGGACCTGCTCCAGCTTATCCATATCCTTCTTGAACTGGGGTGCCCAGAACTGGACACAGTATTCAAGATGAGGTCTAACCAATGCAGAATAAAGTGGTACCAATACCTCCCTCGATCTAGACACCATACTCCTATTGATGCAACCAAGAATTGCGTTGGCCTTCTTGGCTGCCGCATCACACTGCTGACTCATGTTCAGCTTGTGATCTATGAAGACTCCTAGATCCCTTTCACACGTACTGTTAGCCAGCCACGTGTCCCCCATCCTATATTTCTGCATACCATTTTTTTCTGCCTAAGTGTAGGACCTTACATTTCTCTCTGTTGAAATTCATTTTGTTAGCCTTGGCCCAGCTCTCCAATCTGTCCAGGTCCTTTTGAATTTTGATCCTGTCATCAGGCGTATTAGCAACCCCTCCCAATTTGGTGTCATCTGCAAATTTGATCAGCGTGCCCTCTATTCCTTCATCCAAGTCATTAATGAAGATATTGAACAGCACCGGGCCCAGGACAGAACCCTGTGGCACCCCGCTAGTCACTTCTCTCCAGGATGAGAATCTGCCATTGGTGACCACCCTTTGGGTACGGTCAGTCAACCAGTTACAAATCCACCTGACAGTAGCCCTGTCCAGTCCACATCTTACTAGCTTCATTGCAAGAATGTCATGGGGAACTTTGTCAAAGGCCTTACTGAAATCAAGATATACTATGTCCACAGCATTCCCTTCATCTATCAAGCAAGTAACTCTATCATAAAAAGAGATAAGATTAGTCTGGCATGACCTATTTTTGAGAAATCCATGTTGACTTTTCGTAATTACGGCATTGTTTTCTAAGTAATTAGAAACTGACTGTTTGATGATCCGCTCCAGGATCTTTCCAGGTACTGATGTCAGGCTGACTGGGCGATAATTATTTGGGTCCTCTTTTTTTCCCTTCTTGAAGATGGGGACAACATTTGCCCTCCTCCAGTCCGCTGGAACTTCTCCGGTCCGCCAAGAGTTTTCAAAGATTATAGCAAGAGGTTCCGCAATGACCTCTGCTAGTTCTTTTAAAATCCTAGGATGCAATTCATCTGGCCCTGGAGACTTGAATTTGCACAGCTTGAGGTCTCCTGGGGCTACGTGACTGAGGATTTTACTGGCCTGACCTGGTTTTTGATCGTTCGACCATGGCTGCCTATGTGCTCATCCGGGTGACATCTCAGGCACACAGAATCATATTTAATATCAAAATTGTAGACCCCGGGATAGGGTTTTTCCAGTGGAGTAACACCTGGGGCAGTACCCAGCTGGCTCCAACAGGAAGAGGCATGGCCATCATGCTTCCTGGTTCCCACAGACAGCTGACATGGTGGCAAACACTTCATTGCACTCCTCTCCCGGGAGGGCCGCTGCTCCCAGGACAGAGGTAAGCGGTCACCAGACACCACCAGGACAGAGGTAAGCTGTGGAAAGGGCCCATGCTTCATAAGTGCTCTACTTAAGGATGTGTGGGATATCTGCATCCCTCTCCACACTCTCTGTAAATTCCCTTTGAGGCCCTTGGGACTGAGAGCTATTAGATAAATCCTACAGACAAACAAATAATTACACACCCCTTGGTTTCAGGTTGTTCTTCAAATCTTAGGGAATTTGAGATAATCCTCGTTGACTTATGAACTTGAACTTTTTCCATTTTATTGCCAACTGGAGTTAATCTAGCTACATGAGATGTGGTTTTCAAAACTTCCAGCTTTCAGAGAAGTAATGAGAATGGAGACATGAAGGTCTTGAGGTAGAGAACATGCTTCAAAGAGCCATGGTACATGTGGAGAAGCCCAAGGGCATTTATGGAAATTTTATGTTTGGACCTTTGAATCTCAGTCATTAGTCATTGCCACTTAAGTCAAGAACATCCATTGCTAAGAATGTTGAAATGCATTTCAATTTGGGTAGTATTTTAAATGAGAATGTTTGCAGTCATATTTAACAGGAAGCACAATGTTTTCCTTCAGGATTAGAAAGGAATAACCTGGGTAAATATGCAATTACTTTTCCTGGTACTTGCAGAAGTTTATATCATAATATAGGCAGTAAGAATTGGAGCCTGTGCGACCTCTTTCAACACTTAAAATTAATTTTACTATAAATGGGAGTTGTTATTTGTTTGTGACTCTGGTTCTCATAACAAGTAATTCTGTCCTCTCTGGGTAGCAGATAGCAACAGGCTAATTTCAAACATGCACATCCGAAAGTAGCTTCAGTAGAATTTTCCTAACAGAATTTATTAGAAAGGCACCTGATGTACATATCAATGAGATGTTTAACATCGAACTAGCTAAAAAGAACAATATATTTCTTTCTTAGGATCTCCTTGTCCAAATTAAAATAAATCTTTTTCTTCTGAAAGCCTGTTGGTTTAAATAAAAGGTCAAAATTATTATATCAAATAATGATCTTTGGATTTGGAAGAAGTGAATGGTGGCCCTAGTGGAAGGACACTAACCTATACGGCTACCACTGAGATCTAACAGGCATACTTTTTACTGAAACGATCAATATCAGAATGACTACATACTATTCTCGCTATCTGTACCTAGGAAAATTCCAGAGTTTTAAGGTTATGTGAGGGGACTTAGTTTAAATGTATTTTATGATTTTTGACCTACTGAATCCAAATCTATACCTATATTCTATACTTTATCATTAACCAAGGGTGGCAGTCAACAGCATGAACATATCTTTGGAAAAACACTGTCTAGACAATTTTAATGACATTTTGAGGATAATCTAATATTACGCTTGAGACTTATTCCAAACTTTTATTTTGTTTAAAAAAAACTTCACTGAAAAATTACAAAATGGCAGTCAATTGAAATTTCTTTGGGGCAACAGCAGAAAATCTGTACACCAAAAATTATGAAATCAATGTCCTAGAGCATTAAATGATGCATAGTTTGGTGTATACATCAGCATTTTGTAACACTGTGATATTTAAAAAAGTGAAATTGTAAAAACTTGAATGGTTGTCAGAAAAGATATTTTTTATAATCAGAAAAATAAAATATTTACACCTGTAAAAATAATACCTGATATTATCTTAGAATAAATCTTTAAGACTTCTGGTTGTTTTGATATTTTATTTTTTAAAATATTATTTTTATGTGAATATTTATGTTAAAGGAGCAGTAGAGGGAAAACAGACATTACTATCGCTGTTTCACAGAAGTGCAAGTACTTATTCCTATGTTGTTTGATAGAATTTAGATCAGCATATATCTTCAGCAGGAGGAAAATAAAGCCATAATGAAAGGCAATGTAGAAACCACATACTGGAAATCATAAAGAGTTGTAAGGTAACATCAAATGTTTTCGTTACAGTTGTACACTTTTTATTATAGTTCTCATTACAAAATAATGCATATATTTAAGTTTGAAGTTAGATGTTTTGATTGTGACTGGCAGTTTGACAGTCAGTTTGGACTGTTTAGATTTCCAAATCCTCCAGTATCACATTGTTTAACAAAAGTTTGTCCACAAACCAAGCTGTGCATTATCCAATGGTTTATGACTTCAGTTTCAGACCATATTTGGTAAAAATCTGGTGTTGTTGCTGCCCAACATAAATTTTATTTGACTGCGCTTTTGTAATTTTTCAGCTTCAACATCTAAAAAAATATGTGGGATAAAAATTAGGCTTTCTAAGGAAGCAATTGCTGGTTTTGTGTTTGTTTTGTGTTTTCTTTTTGTTATTTTAATCTTTATTCTTCTTCAATCTGTGATCAGTTAATTCTAAATTTACTTGTAGTGATGCTTGTCAAGTAACACAAAAATCAATCCTTACATTTTTACGCAGTAGAATTCAGTAGACAGGTTAGTATTTGTATTTCTTTTCCATTAAAGACCTCTATATTGCAATTAATATTAATTGGCTTGTCCCATTAGGAAATGCATTGAGTGTTGGACTATGAAAGTCTGCTTGGCTATTACTGATTTTAATTGAACTATCCTTGTGGCAAGTGATTTCATTATTCCAAGCGATAGTAGACATGAATGTGGAACAGAATGTGGCAATTAAAATTTTCAGTGGCATCAACAACAATTCTTTTATGGTCTCTCACAAGAATGCAACTCATATTCTTTTTTTAAAAACTATAATATGTATTTAAAAAAATTTCAATATAGAACAAAATTAGAGTCCTTCCAAAGCACTTCCCTGCCCCACCCCCACTCCTTTCCTTGTCCCACTTAGGACGCCATGCTTTGCTTTGAACACTCAAGTCCTCTGGGAGAAAGCTGTTTCTATTATTACAAGAATCTCATTGAATTTTTCTCCCAGATTCCATGAGGATTCAATAGAAGTTAATATATTTCCATTGAGAACTTGTGGTGACAGTGATAAAGTCTGTTCTGCCCCTGGGTGGGAGGTGAATAAGTGGGTAAGGAATCACTATAACCTATGCTTGGACACTAAGAGGAGACAGCTTAGTCTGTAGGATCTATAATCTGTTGCTCTTAATTGTCGTCAAGTCAACTTCGACTTACGGCAACCCTATAAATGAGAAACCTCCAAGTCATGGTCTCATCAACAGCTCAGCTCAGGTCTCACAGACACAGAGCCATGACTTCCCTGATTGGCTCTATCATCTGTAGTGCAGTCTTCCTCTTTTTGTACCACCTTCTGTCTTGCCAAGAATTATTCTCTTTTCTAGGGAGTCATGTCCTCTCATGATATGGCTAAAGTGCAGTCTCAGTAAAGTCTCAGTTTAGTCATCTTGGCTTCTAAGACCCACTTATTTGTCTTTTTAGCAGTCCTTGGTATCCTCAGGACTTTTCCCCAGCAACATATTCCAAATGAATTTATTTTTTTCCTGTCAGCTTTCTTAATTGTCTAACGTTCACAACCATGCATAGACATTGGAAAGATGATAGCACAGACAATCCTAACTTTAGTATTCAATTGTATATCTTGAGGATCTTGTTGAGTTCCTTCATAGCTGCCTTTCCAAGTCTTAGGCCATTTCCGCACTACACTGTTATAGTGCTGTTATTCCACTTTCAACATCCTATGGAATCCCGGGGTTTGCAGTATAGGGAGAGGCATTTAGAATTCTCAGCCTGAGAGCTCTTTGGCCTCAATAAACTACAAACCCTAGAATTCCACAGGATGTTGAAAGTGGAATAATGGCATCATAACAGTGTTGGGCAGAAATGGTCCCACTCTTTTTCTGATCTCTTGACTGCAGTCTCTATTCTGATTAATGACTGAGCCAGGTACAGAAACTCTTGAACTATTTCAATGTATTCTTCATATACTTTAAGGCTATGTAAATCATCTGTGGTCATTATTTTTGTTTTCTTAATGTTTAACTGTAAACCTGCCTTTGCACTTTTTTCCTTGACTTTCTTCAGTAAGTATTCCATGTCTTTGCTATCTTCTGCTAGCAGTATGGTGTCATCTGCATATCTCAAATTGTTGAAATTCCTTCCTCCAATTTTGCACCCCTTTCCTCCAAGTCCAATCCTGTGTTACATTTTATATGTTCAATCTGCAAGTTAAACAGATAAGGTGACAAAATGCAGCCTTGCCTTGCCCCCTTGACAATTGGAAGTCATTCAGTTTCTCTTTATTTTGTCCTGGCATTAGCCTCTTGTCCTGAGTACAGGTTATGCATAAGGACAAGCAAATGTTGTGGCACACCCCTTTTACACCAATCCATAGTATCCATGATCTACACATTCAAAGGCTTTGCTATAATCTATAAAGTACAGGCAGATTTTCTTCTGAAATTCTTTAGTGCGCTCCATTATCCAACATGTATTCACAGTACGATCACTAGTGTCCCTTCCTTTCCAGAACTCAGTTTGAATATCTGACATTTTTTGCTCCATATATGATAACAGCCTTTGTGTAGAATTCTGCACATAACTTTACTTTCATGGAACATTAATGCAATGGCCCTGTGTTTACTGCAATCCCTGATTCGAACGTATATTGAGTGTTTCCACTCTGTGGGACATTCTTTTGTTTTCCATATTTGTTGACAGATTTTAGTTAGAACCAGAGTAGATTCTGTCTCTGTACACTGAAGCAGTTCTGTCGGTATGCCATCTGTTCCTGGAGATTTGAACTCTGATCTCCAAAGTCATAGTCCAACACTCAAACCACTATCCCATGTTGGCTCTGTGAACAATCATTATGTAAAGGCATATTGCCTCTGATACGGGAAGTAGGGAATATAAAAACATCACAGTCTGTAGATATTGATTGCCTTGATCATCCAGAAATTTGACTTAACTGTATATAAGGTCATGAGCATCAATGACCATCACTACATCTTGCAGTAGATATCTGTTGTGCAACTATGACTCAGGAAGAAATACCTCCCTTTATAGTTCTGAATCTCTCACCTTTCAGCTTCATTGGAGAAACATTTTCAGTATTCTAAGACAGAACCTCTTTTTACTAACACTTAACGTAATTTCATAGATCTCTGTCATAATTCCCCTTAGTTCCCTTTTCTCTTCTAAGCAAAATAGCAACAAGTGGTGTAACCTTTTCTCATAGGAAATTGCTCCATTCCCTTGATCATTATGAATGCCCCTTTCTACATCTTTTTTAGCTTTGCAATTTCTCTTTTCAGAGACAGGGACCAGAAATGGGTATAGAAAGTTTGATTTAATTGTTTAAAACCATAAGCCAGCACAATGAAATGCTAAAATATTTGAAAATATTAAGAGTAAAAAAGTAAACAAGATTAAACATAGTCAATAAAAGCAATTAATAATCAATTAGAAAATCAAATCATGATTGCCTGTATAGTCCTGAATAAAATGTTCTAAAGTCTGTATTCTCATTTTTACACATTTCTAAAGAGTCAGAAATAACACAGAATCAATGTTGATAAACAAACATATCCTTTTATAACCACCTTATAAAAACTGTCATGTACCTTACCTAGTGACACTAAGAAACCAGCAACTCTTAAAATCTTATCCTTATTTTAGATTCCTGGTTACAAAGCAAATCATCATCACCACAACCATCATCATCATCATCATCATCATCAATCTTTGTGTAAATTGACCAATTAATCAACTTTTTAACAATCTGGATTTTTTTCCCTCTTTATCATGTTATATGACAATTAAACACACACAGGGGGAGACTGTCAACTTCATTTTCTCCGCACAGCAAAAGCAAAGCTGGTATGGTAATTTTTCTCAGTTTGCTATTGAAAATGCCTGGAGGCATTAACTGAGACCTAACTAAGGGTTAATTCCTTCCTCAGACTGGAAAAAAAAGTCAATTTTAGTCAGATAATCCTCAGGACCAAGGATATGTTTAAAGAGCTTTTAACAGCAGGGTATCTTTACAGTTTTAAGAGATGTAAAATCTTCCCATAAAACATACATCCATAGCATGTCATGTCCTTCTTAGCAAGAAGATGATCTTTTTGGAAGAAATATGATTCTGAAAAGCCATATCTTTGAAGCAAACATTATTTTGATTCCAAAATTTCCCTCTTCTTTTAACTAAATGTTTTTCCTAGGCAGTGCTCAGACTGATATCATCTTGAGTGTTAACCAACAACTGAATGTCTGTGGGATAATCTTCACAAACTAGGCTTGAATCCTGTTTCAAGGCATATACTGAGAGATGTTCAGGCTAATTCTTACAATTCTACTGTGGATATAATCTAATTCGTTTGGAATGCTGACACTCCTGATTTATCATTCATATAATAAGCGTGGCTGGATATTTAGTTTTGTTAAATCCATAATGGAGATTTCCCTATCCTGGCCATATTCTGAAATCCTACTCCTAATTTGTTCAGCTTTAGATTTTTTGCTTATGATATGGGATTGCCAAGACCATGAAGTAGCAAACCGTATGCCTGTATACCTTTTCTTTACATTGAGTCTATGTGTCATTTTTGTTGATTATAACATCTCTACATGTAATCTCTTCAGGCTTTTTGTAACTCAGCATTAGTTTTTTGACTGAGTAGTACTCTTCCAAATTGGCCAAGAGCCTTCTAACCGTGTCATCTGCATATAGTAAAAGAAGAATCTTGCTTCATTTCTATGTAAACTGAGAAGTGTAATTAATGGGAGAAAAAAGTAGGCCAGTACAATGCTTGTTTCACACCTCTATTAGCTGGGGTTGATTCTGCAGCTTAACTTTGAGAAGATAAATCTTGGCATTTCAGTTAAAAACAGAAAGTAACTATAAACTTAAGCACTGGCTAACTTGAGCCACAAATGTTTCCGTCAATGGCATCAAATTCAGCTTTCAGATAGCCAGTATCAGCCGTACCATGAGACTTGGTGAGGCAATCACAGGCAGTGCAGCACAGGGAGTAGCAAATGTACAAATGTGCTCCTCTTCCTGTTTGCAATGGCCACTGGGAAGAGCAGCCAGCAAGCAGTAGACTTTGCTTCACCACGTACTAGCAGAGACGTGTGGAGTGTACACGAGCCCCCTTCTCTCTAAGACAGAAGCCAGGACTCTATAGTGCCTCCTGCTCCACTCCTAGTACTACTCTTGCCTGAGGCAAGGAGAAAGGCAAGCAGGTGGCAGCAGCAACTGATCTAACATTTCCCAGCACCTTCCCAGGACCCCAGCATGCCTCTACTGAAGACCATTGCACTAGGAGTGTGGGCTAGAAATAAGGCCCTTCCTTGACAGGCCTTCCTCCCCTCTAGAGTTTTTGTTCTCCTCTTTCTCCAGACTGTTTTGTCTCACCTTCCTTTTCTCCCCTTGAGGATATAGCTGGATCAATAGACAGTCCCCAAATGGCAGGTTTTAAGCTCCTCTTTGGCAAACTGAACATATCTATAGTCCTGCTGATGCAACCAACACTGGCCACCTTCCCACACATCATCCCCAAGCACTTCTACCTACTGAAGCAGAGATGGAAGGAGGAAAACAAGAAGTCTGAAGCTTGGGGCTCATCCCCACAAGCTACAGTCACCAATCTCCACCACAGTGCTGCTCTCCCATTCTGTCTGTCTGTCTGTCTGCTTGTGGTTCACAGCTAGCAGATGCTGAGCTACACCAGAGCCAAGAGCAAGCCCTGCCTGATTGAACACTATGGACTTTACTTCCAGAGAAGCCTGAAAAGAATTGCACTCATATCTGGATTTTCAGCTTCTTAGGTCTCAGAGGACTAAAAGAGGACAAAAGCATTTACAACATTTCAGCTATACACAGAAGTCAGTCGATGAAGAGACTATTTTTTAAGTTGTCGTGCTTTGTCAATGTAAGACTGTCCCTTCAGGTGAGGTAAATGAGGCTATGGACTTTTCAGGGATGCATCTAATACTAGGGACTGCGGAAAGGCAGTATGATATTGGTAGCTGTATCTTCGATATATTTTGTAATAGGATTACAAAATCTCAAGATCTGACCCCTGTTCTCAGGGGGAGCAGGAGGAATATCAGGGCAAAAGTGCCACCTCCAAAAGCATGCATATACGTGTATATATAGGCACACTATAAATTCCTCATTGTTCAGACTTGGTTCTATTAACTGAATGGCATACTATATGAACTTGTGACTGACGCTTAATGTAGCATACTTAATGACTTGCCCCTTGTAACATCATCAGAGCTCACCTGCTGTGTCATCACAAAGTGTTTTGACCTTGATATTTCAAGAGCTGGGATAGTCCTGACCTGGCAACGCTATTTTGGCATTTGAATATGCATTTGTATTTTTGACATGATCAGATATTCCCATACCATATAACAAAGCTTAAATAGCCTCTCTCTGGCTTTGTCACCATCAGCCGACGTGTAAGCACAGCATGCATCCAAACGCTGATGGCTGCCTATCCCATTCCTAGCTGGGACAGAATCCAATACCACCTTCAAAACTGTGAAGGAACATGAGCAGAAATATGTTAAGTTTATGACTTCAGATCTCATTATATGTTTCTTTTGTAAAACTGTTCCTGGAATAAGCATATGCTGTTTGTGTTCTTTTTATTTTTCCCCTTACTGAACTACATCACTGCCAAGTTTGAACAGCTTATTCAGTTTTCAAGGTTTCTCTACAAAGGAGTATTGTTTTAATATGCAAGAAAGAAACCTTGCATAATCCAAACTATGAAGAGTCTTTTTTTCCTCCTAAATATTCAGATATGCTGAAATCCTTAAAAAATATCTAGAGCAACAAATTGAAACAGCCTTCAGTGGCAAAACAATAGCAATATAAATAAAACATCACTTTTAGCACTTTCTTTCTGTTGAAGTCAGAAAACCACATTATGCCTCTGTAGCAAATATTCTTTTGTGACTCACTTATTAGTAAAGAAGAGATTTCAAATAATAAACTTAATTCTTCTATTCCTCTAACCTATTTAAGCGCTTCTTTCTCTCCCAAAAGCTGCCCCGGAGAGTCAGGGGACATTCCAGAGCAGAATGCAACTTCTTGGTATACCACTATTTTCTTTTGTTACTTGCCCTTTTCAACAGCTGCTTATACACTTGGCTTTTAAGAGAGAGAGAGAGAGAGTGCGTGGGTGGGTGGGTGGGTGGGTGGGTGTCTTCTTACTATGTCTCAGATCCAGTCACTGAAAATTAGATCCAACAGGTCTCGGTTCCGGCTGGTGTTTTGCTATGCTCTCTGTGGGTCACCAAGTGGAAAGATAATTTCCAGGGTAGTTGCCACTAGAAGAGGAAGAAAATATTTTTATGTGAGGTGGCTTTGAAGATGGGGGCTCTCTGTTTCGTGTGTTGCACGTGTGCAATGGTAGTGTACCAGAAAGCCAGACATGAGAGGAGGGGACAGTGACATTTTGGACTTACTTAGTAAAAATGCCAGGAAACCCTGGGCAAGTCACATTCTCTCAACCTCAGAGGAAAGCAAAAGCAAACCCCCTCTGAATAACTCTTGCCAAGAAAGCCTCATGATAGGGTTGTCTTAATGTTAGCATAAGCCAGAAATGACTTGAAGGTACAAAACAACAACATTTATATACATGATGTATCGTAAATTTAATAAGGTAATAGATCTGTTGAGAGGGGTTAAGAGAGTGAAATGTTAGGAGTGACTGATGATTGGCTGAACATTTGAACAGGATATTAAAAAGACTGGCATTAAGTGTTAGAAGGAGAGATAGGAATTAGCTAGACTCAAGACAGTTATGAATATGTGAGAGCAATGTGAGTTATAGTTAGGTAGTAAAAGGCAGTCAGGATTTAGATTTGTTAAATAAGTCATATTTAACTATTGAACTTCTTTTTAATAATTTTTTAAATTATACAAGTATGCCTCTGAGAACACATGTTATTTTTGTTAGTGGTGGGGGTGGTGTGTGTCTTCAAGTCATTTCCAGCTTGTGGCAACCATGAGTTTTTCTGGGGCTGAGAGTGTGTGATGTGCCCAGGGTAGCCCAGTGGGTTTCCATGGCTAAGCTGGAAATTGAACCCTTTCCAAAGTCCAGTGCTGAAACCACTACACGATGCTGGTTATTCTGAGAACACTACAATAGCATTATTGGTGTAGATGAGTTCAGACACATGATTTCTGTGGTGGTAGCAGTGTTTTCAAAGGTGGTGGCGTCCAGTGGTGGGATTATATAAATAAATTATCACACAGGAGTAGCAATAGCAGTTACATTTCTGTACCGTTTATCAGTGTAAAACACTCCCTAAGTAGTTTACATTGTTTTTAGCTAATTGCCCCCAACAAGCTAGGTACTCATTTTACTGACCTTCAGAAAGATGGGAGGCTGAGTCACCCTGGAGCCCTACAGGATCAAATTCACAACGTTGTGGGTGCAATACCAGCATTTAACCACTGCATCACTGGAGCTCTATGAGGAACTATGAGGGCATCTCAAAGATACTCACATTTAGTGCTGTAGCACTGAAACAGGTAGATGTGAAAGAGGTGTGGTTGCTTACTTTTTTCTCTTCAGACTGAGGCACTGAGTCTTTGCCACTTGTCAGCTAATCTGGATTCTTTCTGGGGTTCTGTTACCCCTTCTGGTCAGTCTGAGTCCCCAGTTTGTGATAGTGGTTAAAGCCCAGACAGGCAGAGTTAACATCAATGCTCCACTTAAGTATTCTTAAGTATTAGAATCTCAGGATATTTACATGGCATAATGAGCAGACTCCTTAATCTTTTAGCTGATTTATTATATGCTTTCATATATATACAAACAGATGCATGCCCTTCAAAGAGAAACCTAGATATGTCAGTATCTGAGCTCTTGCTTGCATCACATCACATTACATTACACGGTATGTAAGGCATCATACATTTGTTACATTCACAGTTGGTCCTCAACTTTTGAAGGTTTAACCTCCAAAAATTTGATTATTTGCAAGTTTGTAGCTGCTGCTTAACTAGCAATGCAACTATAGGTGTAGCTAGTGATAGTTCTTTATTGTAATGAAAGAGAGTAGCTCCTGTTCTTCTTATTTTGCAGACTATCAAAGATGGTCTAATCTTCTGGCTCTATCTTTGCTCCTTTTATTCCTTCCCTGACTTGTCCAGGCTATCAATTGTTCAATCAAAATCAAAAGAAAAGTGCTTATGGTTCCCATATTTATGATATCCAGTCAAAACAGGGAACCCTAACTATGAGGCAATTACAGTACGCTAAGAGTCTTTGGTTGCCTGATAAATTACATCAGCTATTACATCTGCTAGGAGATTATTTTCAGTCACATGTGCTCACATCTAACAATATTGTTAGCAGCGCTATCTTTCTCATCCTTTATCATATTTACATTTTGGTAGGCATTTTGCTGAAACTTAAAGTACCACTAAGTTCACAATAATACCTACACAGACATTCTAATACATCTAGATTTCTACATTTTATCTTGTACTGTATATGCTATGGAGAGCCGTTGCCTATGCTTTCCTCTGATACTGAGAGAATAACTGGTCCAAGGTCAGCTGATGAGTTTCCATGACTGAGCAGGAGTCTGAACCACAGTATGTATGTATATGTATGTGTATATTATACACATATATATTGCAGTGTGTGTGTGTGTGTGTGTGTGTTGTTGTGTGCCTTCAAGTCATTCTGACCCATGGTGACCCTAAATTGAACCTATCGTAGGGTTTTCTGTGGTTGACAGTATATGATGTGCCCAGAGGGTTTCTATGGCCAAGCTGGGAATCGAACCCTGGTTTCTAGAGTCATAGTCTCAAACCAAACATTCAAACCACTATACCACACTGGCTATCTCTACAAACACACACATATGTCACATAACCCACAAGTCAGCAAACCATTTGGAGTGATCTCTAAAACTACTCATATTGAGAACCCAGGTGCCCAATTTAGACTCTTTGCATTGTTCTCTGAACCAGCAGGCAGATCAGATAAAACTGGCTGTTCTGACCTAAACATTCTCTTTCCACAAATTGAACATGATTTGGACACCATAGAAAAGAAGTGAAAATATAAACCTGGAGGAATATCAGTTTGCTTAAATATGTTCTTTCTTTTGATCTGGCATTTATAGTCATCAGTTTGCTTACAATAACCCCCAGGCTCTCTTTTCTATATTATTTTCCCTTTTCATAATATAGAAACAGCAGGAGGCAGTTTGCAGCATGCTGTGGAGGTTCTCATCTCAGGAGCCATAGGCATCTGCAGGTGGGAGAGCAAGAGAGACATTGGGTGCATTCATTTGGGTCCATCATTCCATTTGGACTAAGGGAGAGAGTGGAACACCACCATAGTGACATTCTTGGCACCAGCAGTACTGGATACAGTAAGAAAAGCTCTTTGAAGACTGCTGGAAAGCCTCCCATATGGCAACAGGCAGCCTGGAAAAACTCCCCTTGTGTTATATGGGCTGTTGGCAGGGCCACATGGAATGCAATCTCTACCAGGAATAATGAGAACTGCTACAGCTACTAACCAGATTTTGCCATTTCCATAGATATGGAAAAATGCTTCCACTCCCTGTCACCTAGTTAGCCAAATTCTGGCCCCAGTTATCTGCACAGCCCTCATGCCTGGTCCCACAGTTCACCGGCCCAAAAGCACTTTTGGCCTGCCTTCTAGCCTTTGCCTGTCCTGCCTCTGTAAGGGCTCATCCTTGTCACATCACAAGGACCTACCAGGTCTCAGGTTTTGGTCCCAAAATCTCAAGGAAGTTAGGTAGATAAGAAAAGTGTTGCCTTAAAGAAGCTATTTTTGCTAATTCTACAAGATTTGGGCACCTTAGCAATATCAACCTGAGATAATACAAACATGGGAAAATATAAGTTTGCATGAATATGATCTTGGTTTCAAATGTTTCCAAAAGGAAGAGGGAAAAGAAGCCTTTTTTGTGAATTTGATAGTGTTATGTGAAAAAATGCCAGAAAATTCTTAAATACTATGTTTATTCCTCTGCATTCCTTCTTTTCTTCAGTATTTTTTTAAAAATATATCTTGCTTCACATACACTTTCACTGGAGTTCATGATGACTCTTGTGTTCAACATACTTGCTGTCAGATCTACATTCTACAGATTTTCCTCTCACTGGTTGTAAGCTTCTAAATGTCATTGAATATGATGCTAATATAAACAGATGTGATGCAAAAGTATGCTATTGAACACATAAATTATGCCCACATGCAACTATAAAACTATAGTCTATCCTGGAAAAATTCCAGCAAGTGCCTTTATTCCAGGAATTTTCCAGGTGTTATGGAAAAGAACACAAAATCCTAATCCTACATCTATTGTCACGTTTGATTTTGCACAGTCCTTCCTATCCTTACTCTGAATGAGAAAACATTTCCAGCCTATTTCACAGTTCCCCCTGCCCCTCCAAAAAAAAAAAAAATCAAGAAGAGGGAGGCCTTTTGGAGGTTGGACAAGATGGCCCTTGTGGTCCCATCCAACTCTAAGGGCCTTTCCGGACTACAGTGTTGTAGTGCTATTATTCCACTTTCAACATCCTATGGAATCCTGGGGTTTGCAGTTTAGGGAGCGCCATTTAGAATTCTCAGCCAGAGAGCAATTTGGCCTCAGTAAACGACAAGCCCCAGAATTCCACAGGATGCTGAAAGTGGAATAATAGCACTATAACAGTGTAGGGCAGAAAGGCCCTTAGAATCTGTGTTTCTATGACCTCTTTAACTCATCCTTATTTGTTAGTAACTGCATTCACTAACACTTTATGATGGATTGAACTAGCTTGGATGTGCTGGAAAGCAATACAATGACATATATCATTTTGGCCCTATTCCAGCATAGTTTAATGATTGTCAAAATTGTCCTTTAGTAAAGTGCAGAAAAACGGACTGAAAATTCATAACCTAAGAAACAACACTGTGGAAAAGAACAACACTGTGGAAAAGAACAGAACAGACGCATGGATGAAATGGAATGAGAGCTTTCATTGATTAAGAAGTCTTAAGGACAGGTTGGTCTGTTCCTTTGACATGAAAGAAAAATGACTATTGTCAAATGAATTCTACAGTGAGGGGACATAAATGAAACTGATTCTTCCCTGAGCAACATATCAAAGAAGGAAGTAATAAATGGCAGTAAACAGAAAAGCAAAAATTAGAAGAAACAACATTTCTGACATTTTGATTGTATCTGTAAAACAATACATGGTGCAGATAGAAGAATGTCAAACTTAATTTTATCAGAAAAATGAAGACATGCCAGAAAATTAGGACAAAACTGCTATTTGCATGAAAGTATTCAGCCGCTTTCACTAAATAAGTGATAGCAATACACATACCAAATTCTCTCCTAGTCCATTAGTTTTCATTAGAATATGCATCCAATTGCCTCTGTAAATGCTTTCTATAACTGTTCCAAATAATGTGTTTTGGTTGTGGGTACAATCTCCACTGCCCATGGACCAAGACTGCTTTCCTTTTAAAAATTTCCAGTATTACTTAAAGAAATCTAAAGGACAGTGTTATCTGGCAAATTAGTATAATTGAGCAGCTTTGTTTCTAGTGTGCGATCTTCTCAAACATTTTGTTTCCCAAGACAGAGTTCATAAAGTTAAATAATTGGTTACAATTAAAATTCCAAGGCCACAAAATAGTTATTTACTATTACACTTACAATTTAAAAATTAACTGTTCCCCTTCCACTATTTCTCACCACTTTTCATTAGTTTTGTTTTTCAAAAATCTGAAAGCTACAAGCTGAACGATACCATACTTTCTTTCCATTCATCTTATCTCAACCCATGACAGAGCAGGAGGCAGCAGAAGAAGCTAGGCTTTAAACCAAATAATATTCTTCTCCAAACATTTAGTGTCACAGCTACCTATAATTTTAAGAATAACTTAGAACAGTTATGGCTGAAAGCATTATTTCTCAGTAAATTACAATCTTAGTGTAATATTGGCCATTTCCGCACGGGGTGAGGGAATTGCCCTGTGTCACTACTTACCGGATCCTCTGACGGTCCGGTCCGGTCCGGTCCGGTCCGGTCCGGGGTGAGAAGGAGCAGTGCATGGTTGTCACTCTGCACTGGTCCGGCATCCAAAATGGTGGCTTCTGGTTGGTCGTGGGTCTTGACCAACCGGTGAAGCTCGGCAGCCTAAAGCCCACCCTCGGCAGATTGCAGGCTCGCATTGGTGCAAGCCTGCGAATCTGCACAAGAGAGCAGGCTCACAGTGGCACGCTCTGTGCTTTTGAAATACTGGAAAAATCAGGTCTTTCAAAAGCACGCTGGAGGACCACTTGGGGTTGTTCTGGAGCGGACTGAAGTGCGGATCTATGGTAAGTAGTCCAAACCCAGTCCGCTCCAAGGTACAGACGTCCTCTGTGAAGGACGCACTGCACCGTTTTAAATACCTTGTGTGGAAATGGCCATAATTGTATCTTTATTATTAGGAAAAGGAATTAATAACAAATAAATACCTGGACCCTTTTCGCACGCCGTTTCTAAAACGAGAGGGCCCCTTGAGCGTTGCGTAAATGGGAGGAACGGTCTGCAGGACGCATTCTATTTACGTGACACTCAAGGACCTGATGTGGACTGCGCATGCACCTTTTCATTTTCGACTTAAAGCCGAAAATGGTGCGCAGTCACGCAATGCTCCTGGGGCCCGCGCACACTTACCTGGTGTGTGGTGTGTTGGGAGCCGGGCTGGTCGCGCTTCATGCCTCAGCGCTAGCCTGCAATTCCCAGGTTGTGCTGCGGTAGGAAGGGGCAGGGCATTCACACGGTGCTCGCGTGACCAGGAAGCTGCTGCAGAACTCAAGCAGCAGGGAAGCAGCAGCGTTCCTGCTGAGGATTTCGCGTGAGACGCCCCGCCCAGCTGCGTGAATGGGTAACGTGTGAAAACAGCCCTAGTTGTAATTAGTAACTTCCAAGATCTAGTCAGAGGACAAGTCCTATATACAGAAGCCAACTGGTCTAGCATTTGAAATTTACTTTAACGCTGGTAAGAGGAAAGGACATGCGAGGGCTGCAGGCCAATATAGGGAGTGCAGAAGAGGCTGTGTGGCACATAGCAGTTACCCAGGAGAAGGGAATAGCCGGGGGCTCAGGAGGAATAGCTGGGGCTGCCATTGCCATTGCATGTGATGTTTGAACAAGTTGCTTCAGTCTGCCCAGTGGCAGGGCTGGTCCTGATCCCTGGCTAAGGCACAAGTTGGCTGCTCTTCCTTTCAAGAATTTCATCCCTTCCTAGAAACCAAAGGAGGATACCTGCATAGAAATGGCTTTGATTCCACTCACTTTTGGCTGTCTGAGAGTTGTCCTGTGTCCATGAGACTGATGGTGATTATTTTTTTATTTTTTGAACTATCCATACACATGCACTACACACACAAAGCATTTTTTAAAAGTTTCTTATGAGATAGCTTTGGATTATCCCTTGGCATTTAGCTGCTGCATAAATTGTCTAAATCTGGACAGTCACTGCAGTATCCTTTGAGTCTGCTAATTATTTGCACTGTTTATGACAAGTGTGCTCCACTGGGTACAATTATGAATGTTTATTAAATAATTGGTGTCCTTGTCAAATGTTTGATTGAATATTTGCCCACTCTCAGTAATATTTTTACTGAGTAATTGTCTGCAGTGGATAATATCTTCACTCAGTAATTGCCTACTCTGAATAATATTTTCATTGAATCATTTCCCATCTAATTCAATATTTTGTACTGAATCGTTGCTTGTTGTGACTCATTGTAAGTTTGCCACAATTTTGAAGTTTGTTGCTACACTACATTTATATAAATCTGTCCAAACAACAGATCCATATGTGTGTAAAAAAGATACTTCACTCCCACTTTTACTCATTGTTTTTTAAATGCATCATAATGTTTCAACTTTGCCTGCTGATTAGAAAAGATTATCAGAAACAAAAGTTGGGAACTTACTATAGAGAATGAATATTGATTTAAAAATAGCAGATGCCATTTTTTTCCATTTGTATTGGAAAGGAGAAAGCATAAATAACTGGGGAGGAGAGAGAATTTTAGTATCTAGAGCACTGGTTCCCAAACTTTGAATCTTCAGATGTTTTGAATTTCAGCTCCCCGAATTCTTTATTGTTGGCCAAGCAGACTAGGGCTTCTGAGAGTTGAAGTCCACAACACCTGGAGGACAAAAGTGTGGGAACCACTGGGCTAGAGTGAAACCAGTTCCAAAACAAGTGGGTGAGGACTTGTAATTTGCATATATTGTCTTATCTTCATTCTGTATGTCAATTTGCATTTGCATTTTCAATTAAATGCAGTTTGCGGTGGAGCATAAAAATTTGCTATTAAAAAAATACTAGATTGCATTCATGAGCATACCTCAAATAGGTAGTATATCAGTTCTATGGGGTAGCGTGCAGTGTAATATGTGTAATATGTAATTATTAAGGATAGGGAACTGGTCAGAAAAAAATATGTGGCAAGCCTAACACAGCAGCACAAACATAGGCCTAAATCCAGTGGTAAGACCTGACTTGAGTAGAGCCATTGAATTCACTAGATTCACCTACACTGAGCCTTCCCACACTACACTGTTATAGTGCCATTATTCCACTTTCAACCTCCTGTGGAATCCTGGCGTTTGCAATTTAGGGAGGGGCCTCAAAGGAATGAAAGGAAAGAAAGTGGAATAATATCACTATAACAGTCTAACGTGGAAATAGTAGTGTGCTATCCTTGCTCTATTTTTAGTCCTCTAACAATTGCAGATTAGTTGCAATAGACTTTTCACTCATGGTAGTAAAATAGAGAGAGAGAGAGGTTATATAATATGTGCCCAAACATATGCTATAGTACTGGAGATAATGTGTTGTTCATCCTGAAATATTTTCAAGTATGCACTAAGCTATGATCTGGAGAATCATATGTGCATATGATCCTGCTGGCATCATATTTTTAATTCCTACCAGTGAAGAACATCTCCATACTTTAAAACCTTAAAAAATGGTATTTTGAGGAGAAGGTTGCATTAGAACTCTTTTTTTCCTAACATGACAGTCTTTTATGTTCAAAGTTGTTGTTTTTTTAACACGGAGGAATATTCCAAAATACAGTCAGTTACCAGTCATCTGGAGTGGTACAACTCAGCAAGATCTATGCCATGTAACTCTGCTACCTTCCTCCAATACACAATCCCAGAGATGTTTGCAACATGACAAATGATATGTGGATTAGACCACAATGGCCTTAGTTGCTATTAACATGTGCCTGTATCTGTGTTTGTGTAATCCTGCTCATGTATTAGAATGATACTTGTCAAAGATCTTTAACCAAAAGTCACAGAACATTTCCGCACGACACTCTTACAGTGTGATGATTCCACTTTCAACCTCCTATGGAATCCAGAATCCTAGGGTGTGCAGTTCTGGGAGGGGCTGGACACCATGTACCACAACAAGAATTAGTGTGTCCAGTTGAAGGAAATGGAATAGATAATCCTCTATAGAATAGAATCATAAAAATGTTTTATTACAAAATTATAAAAGATAAATAGGAGAACGAGCATGGTATAATGGTGTGAGCATCGGACTACGACCCTGGAAACCAAGGTGCAAATCTCTCCTTGACCGTGGAAACCCAGTGGGTGATTTGAGCAAGTAACACTTTCTCAGCCTCAGAGGCAAAGGCAACCCCCTTCTAAACACATCTTGCCAAGAAAAACCCAGGGTGTCGTTGCCTTAGGGTCACCATAACTCACACGTGACTTGAAGGCACACAACAACAACAAAAGTTTGTTGCACAGCATTCAGCATTCAGCACACATACACAACATTCACACAGCATACATGCACAGCACAGCATTCAAAAGGACTGGTCATTATTTGGTTCATTTTACCCAGGAGCAGAGGGAAACTTCTAAACTAACATTTTAGAACTCCATGGAATATCTTTTGAAATCTTTTTCTCTAAAGATCAGAAGAAGGCCAGAGGGAGAATTCTGTTCAAAATGCAAACGGAGGGTGATTTGCATGTTTGGTGTATACATCTAGAAGTTTAATGAATATTAATATACGTCACTATACTTACCTGTAGTGGAAAGCTGTGCTTTAGGCATGGAACGTTCCTCTTAACATTGCTTGATCAGCCTTGTAGGCCCTTCCAAGAAAAGTCACTTCTGTTTTGGTTTTTATTTACGTTTTCCTCTGGTGGGGGCATGTTTGACAGTATAGGCAACCCACCAAAGCCACACAGGAGGGGAAAAAAGGGTCTCCAGACCTCTCAAAGGCCCTTTCCACATATGGGAAAGGAACCGGGCGAAAACGGGACTCACCAGATTTCTTTGGCATCTGGTTGAGTCCGTCGGGACAAGGAGCAGTGCAAGTTCATCGCTTCACACTGCTCCGGTGTCCAAAATGGCGGCTTCTGGTTGGTGGAGGCTCTCCAACCAACCGGAGAAGCTCGCCAGCCTAAAGCCTGCCCCCGGCAGATCTGCAGGCACGCACTAGTGTGTGCCTGCAAATCTGCACCGGAGCGTGGCGACGGAGTGACACGGAGTCGCGCGCTCCATGCTTTTTAAAAACCTCTAAAAAGAGGTTTTTAAAAAACACGCCACACGACCTGTTTCAGTCGCTCCGGAGTGGACTGAGATGTGGAACTGCAAAAAGTAGTCTGCGCCAGTCCACTCTACGGCACAGAAGACCTCCATTGGAGGTCGCTCTGCACCATTTAAAAAGCCCAGTGCAGAAAGGGCCAGAGTTGCCCACTTCTGGGTTAAAGGGTGTTCCTAAACCTTCTCACATGTCTTTGAAAATGAGCTCAAGTAACTTCTCCTGTGTATCCTTAAAGGATGTGTGTGTGTGGCAGAATATGAAGCCTGTGGAGCTGCCTTTGGCCCCTGAACTCCACTTTTGCAGTCCCAGAATTCTCCGGCACTTTCCCCATGCACTTCACACACCCTGAAAATTGCTCAAATCCATTAGAAATGCAGCAGTTTGGCTCTTAGGTTGTTGTGGGTTTTCTGGGCTTTGAGGCCATGTTCTATCAGTATTTTCTCTTGACGTTTCGCTTGCATCTGTGGCTGGCATCTTCAGAGGATCTGGTAGCATGGAAGTCAGACATAGTATATATACTTGTGTAGTCCCCGGGTGGGAGGAAGGAATTCGCATATGTTTCAGTTGGCCTTTGTGATGGCTTGTTGTTAAACGGGATATCCCCCAGAGTTGTATTGTTAGTCAGGAGATATGCATAACAGTGCGTTAAGTACATTAGCCATCTATTATATTGTTTCTTGTAGAGGGACCTCCAGAGTTTAGGTGGTGTTCATTGGCATGTTTTGAGTCTTGATTTTAGTGTTCTTCAGTACTGGTAGCCAAATTTTGTTTACTTTCCGAATTTTTTCTTTCGTGTTGAAATTGTCCATGTGTTTATGGATTTCAATGGCCACTCTGTGTAGTCTGACATAGTAGTTGTCAGAATGGTCCAGAATTTCTGTGCTTTCAAAAAGCATTCTGTGTCAAGGTTGGTTTATAACATGCTCTGCTACTGCTGATTTTTCTGGCTGCATCAGTCTGCAATGTATTTCATGTTCTTTAATTTGTGTTTGGATGTTGCATTTTGTAGTCCCTATGTAGACCTCCCCACAGCTGCAAGGTATGCGGTAAACTCCAGCAGAAGTTAGAGGATCCCTCTTGTCCTTTGTTGAACGTAGCATTTGTTGAATTTTCTGGGTCGGTCTGTAGATTGTTTGGAGGTTATGTTTCTTCATCAGTTTCCCTATGTGGTCAGTGACCCCTTTGATGTATGGTAAAAACACATTCCCTTTGGTTGGCTGCTTATCTTCACTTCTGTGTCTTTTTCTGGGTCTTGAGGCCCTTTTGATGTCTGAACCGGAGTAACCGTTGGCCTGTAGAGCCCAGCTTAGTTCGTCTTTCAGGAGGTGGGGTTCACCGATTCTTTTTGTGCAGTCTACCAGAGTTTTTATTGTGCTCCTTTTTTGTCCTGGGTGATGGTTGGAGTTTTTGTGTAGATATCTGTCAGTGTGTACAGGTTTTCTGTAAACTGTGTGCCCCAATTGTTGGTTAAGTTTGTGGATGACTAGGGCCCTTTCCGCATCTTACTTTTTTGCGGAGGTAGGGGGTGGCGTTTGCACGAGCAGCCTCTTGCGCGAGGCACTCTCTTCGCTGCTCCTTCATCCCGCAGCTGGCTTGCTGGTCACGCAAGCGCCGTGCGAACGCCCCGCCCCTTCCTACCGCTGTGCAACCTGGGAATTGCAGGCTAGCACTAAGGCAGGAAGCGCGACCAGCCCGCTTGTCTGACGTACCACAGCGTAGGTAAATGCGTGCGGGCCCTGAGAGCCTTGCGCGACCATGTAGCATTTTTGGCTTGAAGCCGAAAATAAAAAAATGCTTGCACAGTTCGCGTTAGGCTCATGAGCGTCGCGTAAATGAGAGTGCATCGTACGGACCGCTGCTCCCATTTACACGACGCTCAAGGGACCCTCTCGCAAAAGAAACTGCATGCAAAAAAGGCCTAGGACATCCAGAAATGGTAGTCTTCCTTCAATTTCTTTTTCCATGGTAAATTGGATGTTCAGATGGATGTTGTTCAGATGGTCCAGGAACACGGTCAGTTCTTCTTCTCCGTAGCTCCAAATAGTGAAAGTGTCATCCACATAATGGAAGTTTGGCTGTTGTTTCCCCACCCCTGCACAACCTCTCTAAACTCCAAAGCTATCTTGAGTTTGGGCAGCAAAATGGGTGACACAGAAAGCGGAAGTGACACAAGTCACAAGTCATTTCTGGTGTGTTATTAATATGTCATTGCCAAAGTAAGAAGTGTTGTCCATAGATGGGGCAAGTAGACAGATGTGGCTCCTGGTCCCACTTGCAGTTGCCCACACCTCTTCTAAAGGAAAATAGCCAGTGGCTGCTGCAGTCTACTGCATCCTGTATGCCTAAGGTTTTGCTTTTCTCCCAGAAGACCAAAGATTTCTGGAGCCAAGGTGTCCAGGAGATACTTAAAATATCAGAATGATACACTACCAACGAGATAGTGTACTTAAATTTATACTTTTTACCATGTCTTCATGCTTCACATAATTCACCTTCAATTAACCATTTTGAGGGAAGACAGAGGAAAAAATGAATATCTTTCTTAGAAGGTGATTGACCATCTTAGGTCAACAACAACAACAAATCCTCTGTCTTAGGGGCTCAGGACCCTTGCAAAAGTGGAAAGATTGCAAATAACAAAATGTATATGTGTGTCTGTGAGAAGGGGGCTGAGGCATGGTGGAGGGAGAGACATCCAGGGGCCAAATCAGATTAGGGACAAGAGGGGGAGAAAGGATGGGTCAGCATTAGGGCCCCTATAGTTCCACTCTCTTGTGTATCTCCTTCCTTGAGTGTGGTGGAAACATCAGGAAAGAGTTTGTTGTGCTGAGAAATTGGGCTGTGAGCCATCCTTAGCTGGCCAGGAAGTGGCTGGTGGAGAAGGAGGAGGACTGGAGGCAGATTTTTAAAGGACTGATTGGAGCCACCAAGATGGAAGATTCCTCTAGAAAAGAAGCATGTGGCAGAGGGAGCAGGGATTGAACAAATTTGCAAATAATCAAATCCGTGAAAATCAAACCCACAAATTTGGAAGGCCAACTGTACACAGGATGATCCTAGCCCTCTGTAACCCTTTCCAGGGAGACTATTCCAGTCTTTCCTTGGCATGATGGCTAATCTGGAAGATTTACAATAAGGGTGACTTGTAACAGAATTCCAATTTTCCCTCTATTCTGATTGGTGACTTAGAAAATCATTTACGGCATTTTAATTTCTCCAAAGTGTGATGCATAGGCCTGTGTCATAAGAAAGAAAAATATTGATCTTTACTTTGAAATTAATGAAAACAGGAAAGAAGAAATGCCTGTACCTGAACAAATCTTTAGCTTTACACAGAAACAGCTGTGAGGTTTAGTTTGATGTTGTGGCAGGAACTGTAAGCATTGGATAGTGACAGATTGGCCCAGGAAACTGGGGGTGTCAACACTGCTCAGACTGATTGTTCAGTTTATTTGGATTTATTTTTCATCAAGAGCCAGACTGAGAAAACCTTACTTATGCTGCATGCCACAACTAAACTCAAAATCTGGCAGAATTTAGTATTCATGTACTCCTCTTTCCAGCTGTCCTTCTATCCAGTCCTAAGGTTTCTCCTGCTTGGCAAGATAAGTGAAAAAAGTATTTTTAAACTGTAGTTTATACTTCTATTCCAAATATAAGCATATATTCATAATCCATTATTCATTGGCTAGAGGATACCATACCTGTTTATAAAAACTGTCTTACTAACACCAAACTTCATCAGATTTTTTGAGGTGGAGTAAGATAGACATGTGGTCAGCTATATTAATGTACTAGCATATATACCCAGTGTTGCCCAGGATTTTATTTTCTTACAGGTAATACTTAGAAAGATTTGAGATCCTGTGTCTCTAATTCCCCAAACTGTCTTATCTAGTACTTGTAATTTATTCCTGTATTCCCCAATCCAATCTGTATTCAGAGTTATTAACATATAGAGGTTGGGTTCCTATGGGAATTCACTGCCCTCCTCCTTGCTGCTAGGCCTTGTCTGAATAGCAACTGGACTATTCAAGACAGGCACATTTGCCTGGGGCCCAAGGGCTCTCTGACTGAGAATTCTAAAGGCCTCTCACTGAACTGCAAACCCCAGGATTCCATAGAATCTTCTTAGGCATCCAATCATATGAGGTCTTTACCTGACACAGATAAACAGACAAACTTTGACTTTTACATATTAGATATGCCTATCTCAGGGATGGGACTCAAGTGATCCGCCAGATGTTGTTGCACTGCAAGTCCCAGAAGTTTTAGCCAACATCCTCAATGGTGGAGAATTCTGGGAATCACAATTCAACCAGTTCTGGAAGGCTGCATGGTTTCTGCCCTTATCCTCCCCCTTAACAGTACTCTAGGTAGTCACATCTTTCTCTTCCCTCCTTTTTCCTTTCCCACTCTTCTTTTAAAAATGAACTATAAAAAAATAAACTGTAACACTGAAAAACAAGACCTAAACAAAACAAAAAGCAGGCTTGGTGAATAATGATAGTTATTCCATTGCTATTTGGGGAGACTTCTGAACCCAAAGCATCTGTAACATCCAAAGACTTGTCAGGCTAATGGCAGCAGGAGAGAAGTGAAGGAGAAAACATTTATTTCCTTCCTTGCCAAAACTCTTTTCCCCAGCATTCTTTACCATTAAAAACAATGGGGGGAACAAATTTATGGGCCTTTCCACACAACACTGTTATAGTGCTATTATTCCACCTTCAACATCCTATGGAATCCTGGGGTTTGCAGTTTAGGGGAGGGCCTTTAGAATTATCAGCCAGAGAACTCTTTGGCTTCAGTAAACTACAAACCCCAGAAATCCACAGGATGTTGAAAGTGGAATAATACCACTATAACACTGCAGAGTGGTAAGGTCCTATGCTAGCTCCAGTGTTAGATCTGCAGCCAATTTTGTTGTGTGGCTCTGGAACTGAGGAGCCACACACTCTGCCAGAATGGACATGGTCACACTACCAGTCAGCTCGTTTTCTCCCTCAGTTGATGTTGGAGTGTCACAGAGGGACCAGCAGCAGATGTTTCTTGGAGAGAGGGAGGGAGATCTGGTTGTGGATCTCTTTCTTTAGTCCAGGGGGGATCCAGTTTATCTTTCAGTTCCTGAGATTTTAGCCCAGGTAGAATAGAACAGAGAGTTTAGAAATAATGTATTTCAAGTACCGTAGAGTCTCCTTTTTGGTAATAAGTATGTAACATTTCAAAAACTAACATACCACATGGAAACAGCGGCACTTTTTATGAGTAAATATGAATATCTATTACTTTTCAAAATTCCATTAAAGAGCATTTATAGGCTGTTAAAAATATATGTGGAGTGGGATTTTCCAAATTGTATGCCATTATCAATGCTACTTTTTAAAAAAAGGAATGGCAATTTAATGAGTGATGTAACAAATTGCAAAAATAGACAATCCTAATGGCAGTGAATTACCTAGTGGCGTTGTAATGAAGTATGTAACATATTTATTTTAAAAAGTATATTTCTGTATTTTGATAGGATTGAACAGTAAGCAGCACAGTTCTAAATTTACCAGATCAAAAAACAAAAGGTTTTATATGTGTATAGATGTATCTGTGTGGCAGGGGGAGAGTAAATTTCAAAAGAAAATCCTCTTATTTATTAACCAATGACAAGATTACTCAAAAATGCAAACATTTGCAATAATCAATAACCAAATATTTTTAAAACACCCACCGTATAACTTCATTCTACTTGTTTAAAAAAATATGAGAAAGATAATGGAAATAGAAAAAAGAGAAAAGTATGCCATAATGGTAACTAATATGTAGTTTGAAAATAACTGTTGGTTTTGAAATCATTGTTGGTTTTCTTGATTAGACTACTGTAGATAAGACAACTATTTCCCTCCTTCTGCAGTCTTGTTAACTACGGCCCTTTCTGCACACTGCCCCCAACCTGCAATGGCCATGGGATTGCGACAGGATCATCATTCTGCATGAAGTCATGACGATCCCGTGCCACCCATCACAATCATAAATTAAATCATTGACAGGTTCCTCCTATCAATGACACACAATTGTGCAGTCCTCCCGCCTCCTTCTCGCACTTACCTGTCATGCAGAATGGCAGGAAGCGCAATGCTGCACTTCCTCCCCCAGCACAGCCTGAGAAACTGCCAGGGTGTGCTGTGGAAGGAATAGGCGGAGACATTGTGCTTCCTCCTGTCCAGCAGGCAGCCGGTGCAGATGGGAGCACTTCTGTTGTACTTCCATCCCGGGAGAGGCTTTCTCTGCATCCCCACACAATGGCCCTTTTCGCACGGCGTTTTGGAAGCGAAAGGGCCCCTTGGCCATCGCATAAATATGAGGCACGGTCTTCATGACACATTCACATTTATGTGACATTCAAGGGCCTGATGCGGACCATGCGTGCACCTTTTCATTTTCGGCTCAAAGCCAAAAATTGTGCATGGTCACGCCTCGTTCCAGGGCCCAACGTGCACTTACCTGGTGTGCAGTGCCTCGGGAGCCGGGCCGGTCACGCACCCTCTCCTCAGTGCAGCCTGGGAGGTCCCAGGCTGCACTGAGAATGGAAGAGGTGGAGCACTCGCGCAAGGAGGAAGGAGCTGTGGAGCCGAAGCAGCAGGGACGCAGCAGCGTTCCTTCCAAGCCTTCTCGTGTGAGAACCCCAACCCAGCAGCGCGAAAAGGTAAGGTACGAAAAGGGCCCAGGTAAGGTGCAGAAAAGGCCTATATAAAAATTGTTACTATATCATCCTCTTTTTCTGTCTTGATTAAATCTAACCAGTTTCTTTGACTTTTCCTTTTTCTTCTGGGACCCTCATCCTCATCACAGCTATCTTTTCAGATTATCACAACCTTCTTGAACAGTGATACACAAAGACACACAAATGAACAACATATTCTGCAAGAGCTGCTAAACAGTGCTGAGTTAAACTGGTACTGTTATGCTTCAAGGGATTAAAGATTACATTCCTGTTGCTTGTTGTTGTGTGTCCTCAAGTCCTTTCCAATTTATGGCAACCTGATGCATGGGGTTTTCCTCCCGTTGCTACACTTTCAAATAACACTGGGTTTTTGTGGCAGCTTGACACTGTAGTCTTTGTTATCCTCTGTAAACCATAGGTGTGGTTTTAACAGGCTGCCACTGTGTCATTTTTCACCTTAGGCTTTTTCGTTCAAGCCTCCTTTCCTACATGTAAAACTTCACCCTTTGTTCTTGTTTCCTTTCATATTATCAGTATGATTCCCTGTCTTTAATGTCTTGAGATTGTTTTAAATCTTTAGCTTGTTCTCAAAACAATTTTACAGGCTTGCTCAGTTTTCTATTATCCACAAACTTTGTAAGGTCATTATTGAAGCTTCCCTGTATTCTACTCCTGCTGTGTTTTTTAGATTTGAGACTGGTGGTACAGTCATAGAGCAAAGTGTGTTCACTGCATCAACCTCTGGTTAAAATCCAGAAAAAAAAAGATGAGTCATGAGTGATTCATCTATTTTCTAAGAGAGCAAATTGCTGGCACTGGTACTAGCACCTTCTATGGTATAAGAAAGTAGCACATTTCACTACTTCACTGGAAGGATACACTCAAAATCTCATGCCTTCTTGTATCAGCTTTGGCTAAGGAGAATGTTAACTGAAGAAACTTTGATGTTAGCTAGTGGAATGATACAATTTTCTTAAGTGTTTCTAATTCCTGTTCATTCCTTAGACAAATTAAAGATACTGTGTAGTCTTATGCTAACTTAGAGCTTTCCAAAATTTTCATGTTGGTGACACACTTTTTAGACATGCATCATTTCGCAACATAGTAATGCTGTAAGTAATTCAATAAGTGGAGGCAGCCCTTCCACCCGACCCTGGCCCAATACCAACACCCTCACCAGGGTCTTCCTTGGCCTGGGGAAGTGGTGGCAGGAGAGGCAGGCCCCCCCATCCAAGCCTGACCCACTATTACCACCCTCTATAGGGTCTTCCTCAGCCCAGAGCAGCTGCAGCAGCAGCAGCCAGAAAGGCAGCCCCCCCACCTGAATCTGCCCTGCAGCCATCGCTGCTCTCACCAGAGTCTTCCTCAGCCCAGGACAGCAGCAGCAGTAGCGGGAGAAGCAGCCCTTCCACCTGGGCCTGGCCCACCGCTGCTCTCACCAGAGTCTTCATTGGCCCAGGGTAGCAATGGAAAAGGCAGCTCCTCCACCCATTATGTCTGCGCAACACACCTACACACTGCAGTTGACACACTAACATATCACGACACACAGTTTGGAAAGCTCTGTCATTAATACATGAGGAGGGAAACATATTAGGCCTACCTCCATTCCATTGCTCTCCTGACAGGGCAGAGCAACATTCTGAAGTGGAGAGAAAAAACATAATTTTCTGATCGTGTGGAGAACCTCTGTGAATAGAGGAGGCTCTCTTCTGCAGACTTAGGACCTTTCCGGACTACAGTGTTGTAGTGCTATTATTCCACTTTCAACATCCTGTGGAATTCTGGGGCTTGTAGTTTACTGAGGCCAAAGAGCTCTCTGGCTGAGAATTCTAAATGCCCCTCCCTAAACTACAAACTCCAGGATTCCATAGGATGTTGAAAGTGGAATAACAGCACTATAACAGTGTTATGCGGAAAGGCCCTTTGTCTCTCCACCTGTAGAGGTTAACAACAGGAGGCAGAACTGGCATGCTGCCCCATCCTCATTTGTTATTTTAGTTGGTATGATGCCTTAATAGGGTTATTAACTCCTTTCTTACTATTCCAGGATAGACACTTTTTGTTTATTTGTAAAAATAATAAAATGAATTCCATTTCATTATAACTCTGTTTCATTCATAACAAGGAAAACCAATTTGAATACACTTTTCTTTCTGATCTGTTCTCAACCTGCAGATTCCAGACAATGAATTCTGAGTATTTATAGAGATGATTTTGCAGGATTCTGAGAAAGCATAGACCCATGGTTTCTCACAACATGGAAAAGTCACAGCAAGCCACATATTCCCTTCTTCTCCATGCACAAGAAGTTTGGAAGGTTCCACTTTCTCATTTAACAAATCACAGTTCTTCACAGCATTGAAATTCAAGCAACTATAATGACTTTAAACTATGGTTAGTGAGAGCCAGGTAGGGTAAAACCATGTTTCAATTTTGGGTCTGTCAGACTAGTTTAACACTGATCTAGGCAGATCTTTAAAGGCTTATATTGAGTCATTTCTGGGATCTTTTCTAGGGCCCTTTCCGCACTGGGCTTTTTAAACGGTGCAGGGCGACCTCCAACAGAGGTCTTCTGCACCGTAGAGTGGACTGGGGCGGACTACTTTTTGCAGTTCCGCATCTCAGTCTGCTCCAGAGTGACCGGAACTGGTCGTGTGGCATGTTTTTTAAAAACCTCTTTTTAGAGGTTTTTAAAAAGCACAGAACGCACAACTCCATGTCGCTCTGTCACCGCACTCCGGTGCGGATTTGCAGGCACACACTAGTGCGTGCCTGCAGATCTGCCAGGGACGGGCTTTATGCTGGCAAGCTTCTCCAGTTGGTGGAGAGCCTCCACCAACCGGAAGCCACCATTTTGGACACCGGAGCAGAGTGGAGCGACGAGCTCACACTGCTCCTTGTCCCGACGGACTCAACCGGACGCCAAAGAAATCCAGTGAGTCCCGTTTTCACCCTGTTCCTTTCTCACATGAGGAAAGGACCTAAGAATTCCACTATACCGCAAGGTATAAAAATGCTGCATAAGGAGATGTGTATTGAGAGGTGCAAAATCAAAAGTATTCCACATTACCCAAATATGCAGAACCCGAATACTTTTTTGTTTTTTTGCAAAAAATATAATCATTCCAAATTACACGTCTTTTAAAAAATTATACTCAGTTCAAAATAACAAAAACCTCAGTTTGAAACCCAAAGGCTAGGAAACAAGCATAAAACATGAGGGAAATCATCTTTTGTTCTTTATTTACCTGAAGAAATGCAAACATTTCTCTGTAGAGTAGAGATGTACATCTGTAATCTAGGTGAGATTACAAGAGATCTTTCACATTTTTCTAAGATTTTTTTTTCACTTTAGAACCTCTTTGCACAAATATTGTTTCTGTGTGCAAAAGAAAATTTTGTGTGGAATACTGTGCATTTTGCATAGAACATTCTTTTGTATTAAGCAACTTTTCTATGATCAGAAGCCATTTTCTCTCACAAAAATGATGTTTCCTACATGTAAAAAGTTTTTGCAAGAAGTAAAAAAAATACAAAAAATATTGCACAGGTTGATTTTTTTTAAAAAAAATACTATGTCTCTGAATTGTGTTGAGGTGCCCTTTCTCATTAAATATATGAAAAATTAGAGTATTATTTTGCCTCGTTATTGCAGAGCAAAATGTCCCTCAATGAAGAGCCAGCAACCCTGCAAACAACTAAGGCCATTTCCACACTGTACTGTTATACTGCTATTATTCCACTTTCAACATTCTATGGAATCCTGGGATTTGCAGTTTGGGGGGGGCATTTAGAATTCTCAGCCAGAGAGCTCTTTGGCCTTAGTAAACTGCAAACCCCAGAATTCCATAGGATGTTGAAAGTAGAATAAAAGCATTATTACAGTGCAGGGAAGAAATGGCCAAAGTCAACTTCACAACTCCTCTACCAGAAAAGCATGAGGATTGTAGGACTTATTCTGTCTAATGATCTCAACAGTGCAAAAGTACAATTAGTACTTTTGTTAGCAGACCTTTTGCCAGTTCTAAAATGGTGGGAAAAGTCATCCTCCATGCTTCAACCCATGTGGAAATGTGGCTCAACCCATATTGCCACGACACTGTAACTCTAGCTAGGGCCCTTTCCACACAGGCATATTGCCCGCGCTAGGGTGACCTCCCCAGGAGGTCTTCTACACCGCAAGGCGCATGAGGGCGGTTCGCAAATGGGAGGTTCTAAACCTCAAACCGCTCTCGCACGGCCACGGGGGTGGCGCTGCAAGTCTTATAAAAACCACTTCTCAAATGGTTTTTATGTGACTTGTGCGCGTTGCCTCGTCGCCGTGCCCCATTTAGAACTGCAGGGACGCGTTAGCGCATCTCTGCAGAGCTGCCCAGGGGTGGGCTTCCAGCTGGCGTGCTGCCCTGATTGGCGGAGCGCCGCTGGAAGCCGGTGGCCGCCATTTTGGGCGCCACCGAACGCCGCCGAAATTCGCCGCCATTTGGAGTGGCGAACGCGCGCTCCCTGCAGGGACGGAGCAACCCATTTTGCGGTAAGATCCGTCCCTGCGTGCGCCCCCCGTTTACCCGCCCCGCCTGTGGAAAGAGCCTAGGTTTCCTGTGATGCACCAGACTGCCTCCTCCAGCAAATGTTTTGCTGCAGAAGATTTCTCTGAAGTGGCAATGACCTGAGACTGGATGGCATCAGTCTTTCAAGGCTTCAGGTAGGTTAATGTAGATCTTCAGCTCAGCCATGTCAAGGGGCTACTATATTTTGACTTTGGTAAATTTCCTGCTATGAGTACACATTGTGGCTATTTAATTCATTCATGATGTGATAAAAAATGATGTCTATGGCCCTTTCGGCACGGAGTTATTAACATAGGTCAATGTGTTTTGGCATGGACCTGTTCTGCATGTAAGAGCGAACTCTTTATTTACCATCATTCCACACGTAATCCTGAGTTAATGCACCCCCATGTGGCGGGAAAGTGCACTATTTGAAAACCAGAAAAAATGCAAAACTATTTTTAAGATGAAGCAGATTCAGACTTTCGCAGTGTTGCAGATACACACATTTGCACCGATGCGAATTGCTGGGCAGCGGAGGGTGGGTTGTGGGCGTCCCCACCTGTGATAACTGAAGCTCCTGTCAGAGCTGCTGATGACGAGCAGCAGCTGTTGGTCCCTGTGGCTCTGGCTGGAGATGAGTCTTGCAGCTCAAGAGCTCCCCTGCTGCCATGGACCAAGCAGGCTCAGACGTTCCTCTGCCTGCTCCTTTAGGGCAACAGGGATCTAGTTCTGAAGAGGCTCTGGAGCCTGGGTCAATAAGCCCCCAATCAAGGCGGAGACTCAAGAGGACTGTGCAAAGGGAGGCTTCCTTGGCTAAGTTTAAGAAGCAGTGACCGGACACACCTGTGCCTGGGGCTATATAACTGCCTGCCTGGGAGCGTCCCTTTGCTTGTGGTAAACTTCTTACAAGCCCTCCTCTTGCCTGTGCCTTGCTCCCAGCACCTGGTTCCTGATACCTTGAATTGATCTCTGGACTCTTGACCCTTGGCTTTGGCACTCTGGTAAATGAACTTCCTTGAGTAAGTGCTTGCTTGTCTCCTCCTGGCTGGATGTTGCTGGGTCTCCCACTCTCTCCTCCGGGCTGGCTCATCGCCCAGGTCTCTGACCTTGACACCGCCCACCAAAGGACAGCCAGGTGCCATTTTTTGTTTTGTTCAGCAAACTGTAGAAAATGGAGTAACCAGACAAAACACAGCACAGATATGTTAAAAGGAGAGAGCTGTTTTCTATTTTGCAAATGTTTTACCGTACTTGCTGGCATTAGACACACTGCCTATAAGAGCACCCTATTTTTGGACTATATTATTTAGGAAAAAATATTTTTGGACTCTGTTCCTGGTTCCTGTCCTATCTGCTTGGGTGGGGAGAACCTCCCTGCCCTGGCAGAAAGAAGAGGGCATGTGTGTGTGTGTGTGTGTGTGTGTGTGTAAGAAGCTCCTTCCCCCTTCTCCCCATTCCTCTCCTCCTCATGAGGAAACTTTCCTGCCAAGGTTGGAAGGGGAGAGAGGGAGTGTGTGCATGTGTGCGTGTAAGAAGCTCCTTCCCCACATTCCTCTCCTTCTCATGAGGAAACTTTCCTGTCGAGGTTGGAAGGGGAGAGAGGGAGCGTGCGCGCACGCGAGCATGTGTGTGTGTGTATAAGAAGCTCCTCCCCCCATTCCTCTCCCCCTTGTGAGGAAACTTTCCTGCCAAGGTTGGAAGGGGAGGGAGGGAGGGAGGGTGTGTGTGTGTGTGTGTGTAAGAAGCTCCTTCCCTCCATTCTTCTCTGTGGCAGGATCGTGCCCGCAGCAGGGCAGAGATGAGCGGGGAGTGCAAGATCTCTCTCCCAACTTTGCTCTGCCAGGTGATCTGCCTGGGTGGGGGGAGTTACCATAATCGCACCCCATTTTCAGAAGGCATTTGGGGGGAGAGTGACTCTTATACAGTGGCAAATACGTACCTACATAGGTACATACAGATGTACCAACCCAAAAGAGAAAAAAAGCCAATCACAGCCGCCGGGGTGAGGTGAGGGAAATAGTGGGAGTGGTCACTGCCGAAGTAGTGCAGATCCATGAACTTGCACTCCTCTGAATCAAAAGGAAACATACAGAGGAGCTGTGTGGAAGCAAATGAGGGAAAGCCCACATTATTTGAATCTGATAAGACATGGTAAGAAACAGCTTGAACCGCTTCACATGCCTCTTGCGGAAAGGGCCTATGAGAAGCAGTTCATACTTTTCTAGCACTGTTTCTTGGCACTTTTTGGGGGGGGGGGTCCTAGGCACTCCTAAATGTGTTCTACAGCTAATTGTCTTCAAATGTCAGGATCAAGTCCTTCCATTCTTGCCTGTTATGGCATCACTTGCCATTTAGTGCTTCCTGAACATCATAAAGTGATTATATATTGAGCTTCTTGCCAGTCCAAGATTGTCTGCCCCTTGGAGAAACATAGCTATGGAGCGCATCTATTTCAGACACAGGCATTTCAACAGGCTATCCCTCAGCTGTGTTTCTACTTGACAAATGCTCTGAAGGAACATTGCTTTCAGGTTCATCAGATAACACAACTTCAAATGCTCAGTGATCACTCCCAAAAACACTCTGAAGTAGCTGTTTCTTTGTACATCCAGAATGAAGAACCTGAAATGCAAAAGAGTTATAGCCGGCTGTTCTGAGTTGCTAGTTTTCTCCATCTCTGCTTCTATTAGGAGGAAATGACTTCTTCCACCCAACTCGCAATGAAGCAATTATACCTATTATCCTTACCCACCAAACCCAGAACACAGCAAAATAATTTGGAATGTTGTTCAAATACACACTTGCTGTTGACAGAACAGCCATGGATTTGGTCTTCAGTGAAATCTCTCTCTCTCAGAGAATCCTAATTGCTATCAGTGCCCTAGTTGTTTATGGAAGTTTTGTCTTCCAGTTTCTCTGCTTTGGGAAAAGGAGTTGTTTCTCTTCTGAACAATCATACCAGCTTCTTTGCATCCACAAAACAGCATGGAACATTGGCTGAGACAACAAAATCTCCCAATGGCAAAATACAATATATTTCTTGGGGCAATTTTTGTCCCCCTCCCTTTTTTTCTCTCTGTTAAAATGAAAAGTACATGTCAGCTGAAACTCAGTAATACAAACCTAAATCTTGGAAGAGATTTGAATTTCAGGTAATTTTGCTTCTCTTTCGCTTTACCCCTTCTCAGTACCCCACCCCTTTCTGGCTCTTTTGTCAGCAGATCCTAGCCAGCAAAGCAGTTCTGCTGGCATTTTGTTCTTTCTGAAGATCTCTGAGAACAACCAGTAGAAGAGAGTTCTACCAGGAGAATGGCATTTTTTCCAGCGAAAGAACCTTGTGCCTAATCCCATCGTCAACAACCAGAGTATCTCTGCATTCAAATTGCACTGTATGCCTTCATTTTTTTTCCCCTTTTCTTATTTTACAATAGAATCTTATTTTCCCAATGAGTCCAATTTTAATAGAAAATATCCCTGCATAGGGAGGGAAGGTTTAATCTTTTTCCCCTTCCCAGCCACTGTATATCAATAATTCCCCATACGACTATAAGGTTTAGAGAAAAAAAAAGCAAAAGCTTTTTCATTTCTGTGCCCCATAGATGTGATGGAGGGTAATATCAATAAATTACAACTGTGGGTGGAATAATTAAGCTTCCTTGACTCAAATACATATTTCTGAGGGTTCTCCATTGTAAACTGAATTCCCCCTTCTTAAAAAAGTAGAAGAAGACAGGTAACACGTAGCCTGACCTTAGGAAAGATGAAGGTTGTCAGAGGAAGTGGTGAAAAATGAGAGAAAAACTCCAAGGAGTACAAGAAAAATGTTGCTCTGATAAGAGGAGCAATAGGTGAACAATTTCATGGATAGAAGAGAAGCAGAGGAAAAAGCCTTGATGTATAATGGAGAAATACAAGCGTATTAGCACAGCTTTTCTCCAGTTGTGAATAATATTAATCTCAGAGCAACATTCATTACTGTTTGATAATAAAGGAAGGTCACATCATATGCTGATGTATGATGGTAAAAGAATGGGTAGACTTATTTAATAGTGCTTGTTCCCAACAGAGAACAAAAGCCTTTTACCTTTATAATTAAGCATTCTTCTCTTTACAAAAAGCAGCCAATTAATGGCACATATGTTACAACTTGCCTATGAAGTCTAAATGGCAAATGTTCTCTGGGCAGATTCTTTAGTTTAAAAGGTGGGGTTTAGTTTTGTCATGACAAAAAGCTTCAGTGTCAGGTTTAATTTGGAAGCATTCCTCTCAAGACAGGAAAATAGTCACAAACTCAGGTATGAGTGACCTAAACATAAGATAACTAAAAAGAATCTCCTTTTCTGGCATGCAGGGAAAATAAAACTATCAACTATTCTGTAGGGAAACAAAAGGATTACTGATAAATAGCTCTTTAAAACACAGCCTTCAGAGAAGGGAATGATAGTTAACTATTTGCTCTAGTTTGCCAAAAGGACAAAAGAAACTACCTGAAATTCACTAATACAAGATGTGGAGATGGCCACCAGCTTCATTGACTTTAAAGAAATTACACAACTTCATAGAGGATAAAGATACTAGTGATTACCCTTAGGATCAGAGGCAGCTTGCTTTTGAATGCCAGTGGCTAGTGAACGGAGAGGCACAATAGCCTCATCTCTTGTTTATGCACGTCAGAGAACATCTAGCTAGCCACTGTGAGTGTTGAACTAGACAGGTCCTTGATCTCATCTGTGAAAAAAATTATATCACATATCATTAGGAGATAGTAACAAAGCTGACAAGAGAAGAAAAGTGTTAAAAATAGCAGCCTTAGCCTTCCCATACTCAATAGATGTTAGTTTGCATACCTCTCTAAAAATTTAAGTGTAGAGTATAGTCATGTCATTTCCTTAGCGTTGGTTTCAGCAGAGCCTGTCCCTTCCAGTGGCGAGTAGTCTGAAGTCATTTCCACACTACAGTAGGCCTGGGGACATTTGAACCTGGAATCAGCCATTCATGAGAGACAGTAAAATAGAAAGGCTCTTTCCGCACTACACTGTTATAGTGCTATTATTCCACTTTCAACATCCTGTAGAATTCTGGGGTTTGTAGTTTAGGGAGGGACATTTAGAATTCTCAGGCAGAGAGCTCTTGGGCCTCAGTAAACTACATACCCCAGAATTCCATGAAAATGAAATATAAGCATTATAACAATGTAGTGTAGAAATGGCCGAAGTTTCTTCGTCTTCCATTTCTCTTCCTCTTCTTTGAAGAACATATGTTACATAACTCTCGGGATGAGATGTTATGAAACCTTTCATATTTGTAAGTAAACCTACTTCATATGTTTTTACAAAGAATATTAAACCTGCTTGCTTTCTTTGCTAGACCCTGTGGAGTTGTGGGGGACTGGTTGTTGTTTTCTTCTGTTTGCAGATATTAATTACTCTGCTTGTAAGGTACATGACTATCTCTCACATTCCCCAGCAAAGGCAATTAGAAGAAAAGCATGTTCTACTCTCATATCTGTTTCTCTAGCATAAGTATTTAGTGTATTGCTGTTATAGTGCTTCCTGTTATTCTCCCTGTCTACTCACTGTCTCTATATTGCGATCTCTTTTCTTTGTTTCCTTTGTAGTGCCATTTCTGCACTACATTGCTATAGTACCGTTATTCCACCCACTTTCAACATAGAATCATAGAATCGTAGAGTTGGAAAAGACCACGGGGGCCATCCAGTCCAACCCCCTGCCATGCAAGAACATGCATCAAAGCACTCCCAACAGATGGCCAGCCAACTGCTGCTTAAAAACTCCAAAGAAGGAGGAGACTCCAGCACACTCTGAGGCAGCATATTCCACTGCCAGACAGTTCTGACAGTCAGGAAGTTCTTCCTGAGGTTCAGGTGGAATCTCCTTTCCTGCAGCTGGAATCCATTGCTCCTTGTCCTAGTCTCTGGAGCAGCAGAAAACAAGCCCACTCCCTCCTTGACATGACATCCCTTCAAATATTTAAACATCCCCTCTTAACCTTCTGTTCTGCAGACTAAACATACCTAGCTCCCTAAGCTATCCTCATAGGGCATGGTTTCCAGACCCTTCACCATTTTCGTCACCCTCCTCTGGACATGCTGCAGCTTGTCAATATCCTTCTTGAATTGAAGTGCCCAGAACTGGATACAGTATTCCAGATGAGGTCTAACCAAAGCAGAATAGAGCGGTACCATTACCTCCCTCAATCTAGACACCATACTCCTATTGATGCAACCAAGAATTGCGTTGGCTTTCTTGGCTGCCACATCACATTGCTGACTCATGTTCAGCTTGTGATCTACCAAGACTCCTAGATCCCTTTCACACATACTGTTACCCAGCCACATTTCCCCCATCCTATATTTGTGCATTCAATTTCTTCTGCCTAAGTGCAGGACCTTGCATTTCTCTCTGTTGAAATTCATTTTGTTAGCTTTGGCCCAGCATTCCAATCTGTCAAGATCATTTTGAATTTTGATCTTGTCCTCTGGCATATTAGTAACCCCTCCCAATTTGGTGTCATCTGCAAATTTGATCAGCATGCCCTCTGCTCTTTCATCCAAGTCATTGATGAAGATGTTGAATAGCACTGGGCCCAGGACAGGACCCTGTGGCACCCCACTAGTCGCTTCTGTCCGGGATGAAAAGCAGCCATTGGTGAGCACTCTTTGGGCTTGGTCAGTCAGCCAATTACAAATCCACCTAACAGTAGCCCTGTCCAGCCCATATTTTACTAACGTCTTTGCAAGAATATCATGGGGAACTTTGTCAAAGGCCTTACTGAAATCAAGATATGCCACATCTGCAGCATTCCCTTCATCTATCAATCTTGTAACTCTATCAGAAAAAGAGATAAAATTAGTCTGGTACAACTTATTTTTGAAAAATCCATGTTGACCTTTAGTGATAACAGCATTGCTTTCTAAGTAATTACAAACTGACTGTTTAATGATCTGTTCTAGGATCTTTCCTGGTATTGATGTCAGTCTGACTGAGCAATAATGATTTGGGTCCTCTTTTTTTGTTTTTTGAAGATGCGGACAACATTGTACCTCCTCCAGTCTACTGGAATTTCTCCTGTTCTCCAAGAGTTCTCAAAGATTATTGCAAGTGGTGCTGAAATGACTTCTGCCAGTTCTTTTAATATCCTTGAGTGTAATTCATCTGGCCCTGGAGACTTGAATTCATCTAGTTTAGCTAGGTATTCCTGTACTACTTTTCTACCTATTCTGTGCTGCATTTCCCCCTCTTCCTCATCTGCTCCCCCCCCCCGCAGGTTGAGTACTTCTATCCTTTTGGGAGAAAACTGAGGCAAAGAACATGTTGAGCAGTTCTGCCTTTTCTCTTCCCCCTGTTAGTAATTGGCCATCTTCTCCACTCAGTGACCCTATCAATTCCTTCTTTTCCCTTTTGCTGTGGACATATCTAAAAAAGCCCTTTTTATTGTTCTTAATGTCTCTGGCAAGCCTGAGTTCATTCTGTGCTTTAGCTTTTCTGACCTTCTCTCTACATATCCTGGCTATTTGCTTGAATTCCTCTTTGGTGGTTTCACTATTCTTCCATTTCCTGTACATGCTTCTTTTAACACTTAGCTCAGCTGAGAGTTCTTTAGTCAACCATTCCAGTTTCTTTAGACACCTGCCATTTTCCCTCCTTATTGGCCCAGTTTTCAATTGCGCCTTCAGTATCTCGCTTTTAAGAAACTCCCATCTGTCATGAACTCCTTTCTCTTTCAGTATTCTTGACCACAGAATTTTGGCAAGTAACTCTCTAACATGCTGTGGAATTCTGGGGTTTTTAGTTTACTGGGTCCAAAGAGCTCTTAGCTGAGAATTCTAAATGACGCCCCCCCCCCCCCGCAATCTGTAAACCCCTGGATTCCATGGGATGTTGAAAGTGGAATAACAGTGTCGTGCGGAAATGGCCTTTCTTTTTTACTCAAGAATGGCTGGTTCCAGGTTCAAGCACCCTCAGGCAAATACTCTTGGGTTGTCCTCCTCCTCCTCCTCCTCCTCTTTTAAGGGTTCTGGCTTTAGAGACATCTATCAAAGCACCACTGCGGATGTGCAAGTGTCCTTTAATTTTCCACAATGCTGCAGAGAAACACTAGGCTGAGTATAGTAGTTTGAGAGCTGGACTACGACTCTGGAGACCAGGCTTTGATTCCCCACTCGACCATGGAAACCCACCAGGTGACCTTGGGTGCATCACACATTCTCAGCCACAGAAAACCCCATGATAAGTTCACCTTAGGGTCACCATAAATCAGAAACAACTTGAAGGCACACAACAACAACAACAACAACAACAACAACAACAACAAGAGTCAGCTGCTATTTAGAGTTCCAGTCCGAAGGTGATAAGGTCTTATCGTAATGGATGCAATGAAATGCAGAAGGAAGAAAGCCTGAGAATAAGGGCCTTATTCCTAATGATAGTTCCAACTGAGAGCAGATCATTGAATCAGTGGTAATTTAGTAAATCTACAGTTATGTAAGCTGTCATCTATCAATCACTTTATTTATACCCACCTTTCTTCCAGGCTGAGACTCAAGGCAGCTTACAAAAAGATGGAGAATACAGTAAAACACATAAGTAAGGAACATAAAAACCTAAGTTATATTGATTCAAAGGGTCTGCTCTAGTTGGGATTAATAATAAGATTCAGGCCATTGAAAAATCCAAAAATGCATTGCCTAGCAATGTGTCACATTTCAGTTTTTCTCCATTCACAGAGGCATGAATACACCAAACCACCTACCATGATTCTGTCTACCAGCAGTTGCAGAAGTTCTCTCATATTTCTCACTTTTTTTTTATTTACACTTTCTCAACCTGTCTTTTCAGGTGTTTCTCTGTACATGGGCCATATTCTTCACGTCAAATTCTATGTGGCAAATTCGTTATGATTCTGTGTGATATGCTGCAACCATCCTAAACAGGTTCTGAGAATTCTTAAGTCCAGTTTTGTTTTAAATGGGAAATTAACATCTTCTAACCCTCATGGATGCTCCTTGTAGTGAGTTAGAGGTTCCTCTTCAAGATTTTCAAAGGGGTAACCATATTGGTCTGTTACACAAAAAACGACTTAGTCCCAAGGCATTTGAAAGACAATCACATTTATTACAGCATAGTTTTTTTGTGGGTTTCAGATCCCTTCATTATATGCATGGAGTGTTATACGTATACTACCCTTGGCGAGATCAGAGAATGTAAACAATGAATCTGGAACTAAACTAAAAGCAGAAAGTGCTATGAATAGAGGAGCAAACCTGGTAAGTGGTTTACTGTGCTCTAGAGGTTATTCACACTTAAGACATTATGATTTCTGTGGTAATCCAAGCAACATATTTCTTGTTCAAATTTGTTCAGGCCTGTGACACAGATTCCCCTCTAGGCTGGCCCTGCTGTTGCTAGCCCTGGAAACCTGCCACTTTCATCTTGCCCTCTGGCCTCCCTTTTAAAATCCTTCCTTTGATCTGTAGTCCTATGCTTTCAGGTGACCTCACTGTGGACTATTGTGTGTGGTAGGCCATTTCCGCACTACGCTGTTATAGTCCTATTATTCCACTTTCAACATCCTGTGGAATTCTGGGGTGTATAGTTTACTGAGGCCAAAGAGCTCCCTGATGGAGAATTCTAAATTCCCCTCCCTAAACTGCAATCCTCAGGATTCCATAGGATGTTGAAAGTAGAATAATAGCACTATAACAGTGTAGTGTGGAAATGGCCTCAGTCTCAATTGTCTGTCTCTGACCGACTGTCTGTTTTTTGTTTTTTAATCTTCCTCCCTTTCACTGGAGCCCTCCCTCTCACAGAGTTATCTGTGCTGTCTTCTTCTTATGGTCCTTTCCTGAAATTTGCTGCATTTTTAGCTCGCTTTACACACTAATTAAATATAGGACTTTAACTGTCATGCCTTAGTCCTACAAAATCCTGGGATTTATAGTTTGATGAGTTCTTTAGAATTCTCTGCTGGAGTGTTCTAGGGTTGTAGTTCAAGGGAGTGCAGAGAATTCTAATTCCTCAACATATTACAAGCCCCAGGATTCTCCAGGAACTCCTAGAGAGTGAAAGTGATATGGAACTGATCTAACTGTGTAGTGCAGAGATGCCCTCAGTTGAAGCTTGACTGAATATTTTGAGAGCCCAAAGAAGAACTCTCTGTATGTGCTTAGCTACTGGTTTGAGTTATATATCATCTAAGATCAAACATGGGTAGAGATGCTCTCTCACGGTGTCTGATACAGCTGGATTACATGCCTTCCCTGGTCTGAAATTTATACAGGAGCTCTTAACAGTTCTTACCACACAAGAAGTAGGGGTGAAAAACTTGGGAAGGGTGGCAAAGAAATGAGAATGTTGGCCTTCCTGCCAGATCAACCTTTCTGTGTTACCAGTGGAATTTTGTACATCCATGGTTTGTTTTTCATAACTGAATCATTTTTAAATTCTAGTTGCAGCTAAAATCATTTTCATTTCTGAAGCTAATCCTATATTCTTTCTTCTGCACTGCCTCATTCTTTCTTGAAACTTAACTAGCCCATATCTCTAAAAGAAAAAAGCTAAACTCTTCTGATAATGCAGTTGTTCTATGCATGTTTTTTTAGAATAGGTATTTCTGTTTGAAATGTTAGGCAATGTTTCTTTTTCTTGGGAAAAAAAAGATTTAATTGGGAAGAGGAAGGCTGAATTTTTATGGGCTCTGCTTATAAATGTGGGGGAGATGTGAATGATAGCAGCACTATTCAAAGTGCAAGTCACATATGTCAGATGAAACTGAAGCAAGAAATTCAGATGTTATATGAAGTATTCATAGAGTTATTCTTGGCCCATGGGTAGCACATCCTTGAAAGCAGAAATTCCCTCAGGATGGCAGAAATGGAACCCTGGGCCCAAAGTTCATAACAATAATTGGCACTGGCAGAAAATTCAGCTCCTGTCAAGGCAGAAGGTGAGGTAAATTGTGAGCAGAGATCAGTTCCTCATCCTAGTTGATGATCTTTGGAATATAAACTAGATAAGGCTAGGGTTTTTTTATTATTATTTTACTTTACATTGCTCTGTTGCTGTAGAAACAGGATAATTTTAAAGAATGTGATATACTAAAATTGTCACTTTACTGAGCAAAGGTCAGTAAGAGCTACAGTAATAAGAAAAGATCAACATAGTTTCAGGAGTTTGTACCAAATGTACCTTTTTAGAACATGCTAGGGACAATTCCAGAACTTCTGTGCCAATTTTAAAGGCAGTGACATAGCCAACTTCACCAGACAGTTTTATATTCTATTGATGCTCCAAGGTCTCCTTACTTTGCAGGTGGATTTTCAGAGGGAGAAAGCAAGGATCCTGAAATATATGCTTGGAATGCTTTCTTCCACATACCATGTGTGATAGCTACAGGGTTAAAGCTTTCAGTGAGTGACAGTGTTTAGGTGAACCTTCCCAATCTGGTGCCTCAGATGGACCACAATCTCCAACATGCTGTATGGAGATGATGGGAGTTGTATGTGTGTATGTCCCTCCAAATCACCTGTCAACTTATGGCAACTCCATGAGTTTCCTAGGGTTTTCTTAGCCAAGGAATACTCAGAGGTGGTTTTGCCAGTTCCTTCCTCTGAAATATAGCCTACAGTACCTGTTATTCATTAATGGTCTCCTATCCATATACTAACCAGGGTTGACCTTGCTTAGCTTCCCAGATCAGAAGGGATCAGATTCCTTAAGCCCAAGGGTATTTAGGCAGGCAGTGGGAATTGTACTCCATTGTATCTAAAGGGTGCCAGCCACAGAAAAGCTGGCCTAGAATCATGATGTGCTTGTTTGTAGCCTCTCTGATGGGCACAAATCTTTTATAGCTGTTCTTTTATCTGTAAAATAACTCAAGGTTTCTGTATATGCCTTGTCAACCTTCTCTGTGAGCTAGTAATTTGGTTGGTAGGGAAGACTGCATCAGAAGTGATTGAATGATAGATCAAAATTACTCACCCTCAGAGAACATCTCATTGAATCTCCACATTAGTCATTGCTTTAGGTGTATGTCTCTTTTCCAGTTTGTAATCAATGGGACCAACTGCCAAGGCACTATGCAAAGAATGAGGCCGGTTGATTCCACTGCTTTCAGATCAGGCTTCAAAGTGAAAGGTGATTATTTTATGTATATATTTTGCAGACTTAACACATTCAGTCATTTATCTCGTTATTTATTTGCTGCAGTTCTGAATTTAAAATTGGTGGCATGCTGTGCTTTTACAACTTAAACCTAAACCTTTTCAAGTACAAGAAGCAAGGCATTATTTACGTTTATTTTTAAATACCTCACCTACCAGAATTTTTACAGTCACTAGTATGGACTGGGCTTGTGGGTTTTGTTTCTACTTTTTTTCCCCATATGGACAGCATTACACCAGTGTAGGGAGGTGTCATAGAATGAGTGGATAAGATCCTGACACAACTAGCCAAAGTGGAATACATTTCCCTCTTATCCCAACATATTCCTTTCTCAGAATTTGGAAAAATTACTTGTTAGATTTTAATTTCCATAATCAGCAGCCAAGATAACCAGTGACCATTCTGACGAGAGATGCTCAGAACTGTTTTTAAATAACTTTGCTTTCCCAGAGCTGACCTTCTTCCACTTATTCTGGCTTTGTGTCATTCAGGTACAATGCCAAAAAGACTCAACCAGGGAGCCTTTAGACCAGTGGTTCTCAACCTGTGGGTCCCCAGATGTTCGTGGACTTCAGCTCCCAAAAGCCCCAGCCACTATGGTCAATGCTCAGGACTTCTGGGAGCTGAAGTCCACGAACATCTGGGGACCCACAGGTTGAGAACCACTGCTTTAGGCTTACGTTTTTGTCTTTATAAAGAATCATTCAAGTCTCTTTATATAGTCTGAAAATACACCTTTTTTAAAGAGAAGAAAATAAACTTTTTTGGGCACTATTCAGATCGGTGATCCTGATCTGGCATACTTTAATGGTTATGCTGTCTAGGAATAATACAAACAATTGCCCAGTAAAGCAGTTCTAAACCTTCTTTGTACCATGGACCCCCTTTAAATATGTTTCATTGCTGTGGACTACCAAGACTTAACTCAAGATTTAAAACCCTGAACTGCATCAAATAATTTTTTTAAGTTGATTGTCAAGGGTCTTCATATTTGGAGAGAAGGGAGAAATAAGTAAATGCACACACTCTTATTATAATATACTTATTGGAATGATTCAGTAGCAACTAATCTTTCTTCCTTCTTTCTTTTCTTTTTCTCTTTCTGTTTTAACTCTAAAAGCTCATAACATTTCTTCATGCCTTCACAGATCCCTGTGACAACATTGTGGCCTTCTGGGGGTCCAGGAACCCTGAGTTAAGAACCTCTGGTCCAATATATGTGCAGCATATCAGGCTGAGGAAGGCTGGTTCAGATAACCACTGAAATGAAACAGTTAATATTGTGTGAACAACTGGCCATGTGCCCTTAAACAGTAAACACATTGTGACAGCCACATGATGTGCATAAAGAATGCCACATATCTCACAAACACATCCTGTCTTCTAGCCTCTGTTTCCCTTTGTAAACTTGTCATGTACATAAATAAAAATGGCAAATTATTTTTAGTAAAATGGTATGTACATTAATTTACACTTCCTGCTGGCATCTTTTTTCTTGCCTTCTTGGTAAGTCACAAATAGCATGGGTAGCATGTGATGTTTACATTGTGTGGGGGGAGTCAATGTGGGCCTCCTGATATACATTAACACAACTTCATTTTAACTTTAGAGGCTCTAGGAGGTGATTTTGGATATGCCTGGCCATCTGAATCCATACGATTCAGATTCAGAAACTGGATTCATATCTCTCTCATAGCCAGTTCTCTCACTGCTATCTACTCTTTTTTTCCAAAGCCGAGAGCAGAGCTTGGAAAATTACTTTGGTTTCCAAAAAGTAAGTTTCTGCCAGACTCCACATGTTGTTATTACATAGATTCCAAGTGGGTCTACGATCCAAGGTATTTGTAGGAAAGGTCAATAATAATCATACCAATGACCTTTCTCAGAAGCATTCTTCACCTACTGTTAGTTCTGTCAGCACAAAAAGCAGGGGTGGGGAACTATTGGTTGTCCAGATGTTTTGTACTTCAATTCTCACAATCCCTCACCATTGGTCATGTTGGTTGGGCTTGTGATAACTGCACCCAAGACTTCAGGAGGGTTAAAATATCCCCAATGGTTGTAATGCAGATTATTCAATGGAGTATCAATATTTCCCTTGAAAAACACACACAGGTCTCCTAGACCAGCGGTCTGGGCCCCAATGGGTCCCCAGATGTTTGTGGACTTCAGCTCCCAGAAGCCCCAGCCACTATGGTCAATGCTCAGGACTTCTGGGAGCTGAAGTCCAAAAACATCTGGGGACCCACAGGTTGAGAACCACTGTCCTAGACCTTTCCACAAAGAAGAGCTATTCCTTGTTCTCTGCCAGAAGACTGGCCCTTAGGAGAACTACCCCATATTACTGGCAAGAAGATGCACAACCTGATAGGAAGATAATTTAGGATTCTTGCAAACATTTCAGTAGGGAGTATTGATAATAAGGGAGCACCTTTCTTTAAATGTATGAGAGAAGGAACAATGCAAACAAAGTCCTACAAGGACTAGCAACTTATCGTGGGGCATGGAAAGTTGGTGGACTACAGTGGATGCTCTCCAGCAGAACCTGTTTTTGTGTCCATGAGGGCTTGGAAATTCAGGTGTTGCACATGAAAATTAACAGTTGTTACATGTACAGACACAAACAAACATTGGCCCTTTCCACACGGGGGTAATAAAACGTTTTAGCGCATTGTAGCTCGACATCTGACGGAGGTCTTCCATACCTTAGAATGCGCTGAGTCGTCTTTAATTTCTCAGTTCCACGTCAATCCGCTCAGAAATGTCTCCAACTGTGCTCGCACATGCTTTTTAAAAACCAGAAAAAAAGTGTTTCTTTTCCCCCTGAGCCGCGCAATCACGTGCTTGCTCACTTGTGTGGAAGCGCAGATCTTCCCTGCTGATTCGCCCCTGAGATGAACGGGGGGGCGGGCCGTGGGCGTGGGACAGCTTCGGCAGTTGGCCCGCCCCACAAAGAGCTGAACGGCACCATTTTTTAATCCTCGCTAGCGAGAGCCCACAGCAGAAAAAAGGAAAAACATTGCAGGTACGCTAAATTGGAATTATTTCTTTACAGTCCTATCGCCTTTTGATGTTTCCGTGGGGGATATTGGAGCTTCAGGGGACTGTGGATTTATTGCCTTCATCTGGAGTGGACTATCCAGGGTGGGGGTGGGGGTGGGGGGGGAATTTCTTGGGAAAGTCGCCTCCTAGTGACACCGCCATTTCTCAATCCACCACAAACCGCTGGATGTGTGAGCTGGGGGGCAAGGGGGGCCGCAGCGACGGTGGGTGGGGGACCCTCGGCGCCCTGCCAAGAGGGCACTGGACGGACAGGGCAGCATGGTGGCCGCCAAGGGGTCCCGCGGGAAGCCTCGGAGTAATAGCGCCTTCACTTTGAAGAAGCGCTGCGGGGATATCAATTACAGGTTTGGCAAATTGAGATTATTTCTTTCACACACACCCCCCAATTGCTACCGCGGGTACTAAGTCAAAGATCCACAGCCACCTGGAGTTTCAGTGGGGATCTGGAAGCTTCAGGGGGCTGTGGATTCTTCCGCGGCGGCATATTGGGAGGGTGATTTTTAGAAAGTCTCCCCTCTATCAATACCGTCATTTCGCAACCCGCCACAAACCACTGGATGTGTGAGCCAGGGGGCAAGGGCGACCACGGAGAGCCTCGCCTTCACGTTGAAAAAGCGTCGTGGGGCTATCATGACTGTCCCCCGGAAATGCCCAGAACATGAGGGAAAACGGGGCAGAATGGACCAAAACGTGTGTGGTGGGGTGGTTAGCTGGGACTGCAAACTCCAGGCATTCAGCCCGACCAGTTATCTCCCCGACGGCGTGATTGATTTGCAGTTGGTGTCACTTGAGGCCGAGAGAGTGTGACCCGACTGACATCCCTTGCTCCAACAGAACTAGACCCTAATTGGTGGGCGGTTGGTGGGGGCCACGACAGGGACGCGGTCTGGCAGGATGGGGAGGAGGGGGGTGAAACTGGGGTGCTCCGGACAGAAAGATGACCATCTGCTTTGTGTACACAAGCCTCCCCAATACCATTTCCTCGCAGGTGCACGACCGTGGCCCTGCTCCTTTGAGGCTGAGAGAGGGATCAGACAAGGAAGACTCCCGTGGCGAAAAACCTCCATCCAGTTCTCCAAAATGCCTGCAGCTCAAACTGGTCGCCTGGCTTCTCTGTCAAAAGATGCAGTTGTTTCAAGTACTAGCAGGTATAGGCCATAAGCTGTATGCGCGCTCCTTCAAACCATGGATTTCAGTGGTGGTCTCCCATCCAGGTTTAAATCCTACGCACCCTGCTTAGCATTCCAGGTTAGCATGGGATTTGGGGCCTGTTCACACGATCTTCAAGTGCTTTCCACACCTGCCTTGCTATGGCGGGTGGATCCAGGTTGAACTGTAGACTGCTTCCAAGGGTGAACTGGTTATATGCAACCATTGAAAACAAGTCACAGGAAAGCTTAGAGAAATATATTTTATTAAATAACTAGAGCAAAATTATCACCCACCCAACATAACAGAAAAACAGAAAACAAAGGTCAAAAAACATTATAGGAGGTTGCCCCTCCTCATCTGTCTCTTGAGGTCCCGCAGCCCCCTCTATCTCTGCATACGAATTATCGAGGGCAGCTGACACCTCTGAAAGGCTTCTCTGTGCAGACTCATCTGTGGGTGGGAGAGTAGATATTAGGACGCCGTGCTGACACGCTTGGTGAAAGCACCGTAGCCAACCTTCCATCATGGCCACCCATGTTACTAACTTACACATCTTGCAGTTTTCGTTTTCACAGCGTGGTCATCCCCGCCATCAAGGAATCTGCAATGGACCTCAGATCCTGGGGGATGGACCTGGAAAGAAAAGATGACATTGGGCGACCAGGCACTCCTTGGAGTGGGCCTCCATGTGTGCCACCTTCCACGGAGTAATTTTTTGATACTTGCCAGCTGTGCGTGAGGATGGTCTAGGAAAGTCTTCCTGTCGCTCCTCCACCGCGGACAGTGCGCCAACTGCGAAAGGAAGGAAACTGTTCAACATCCCTGTCAGCAATTGTGCATCTAACCTCCACATTTTCTCCCACATAGGTGGTTACTGTACCGTCAATGCTGCCCCTCTTCCCCTGGCACATCAATTACCAGGTCACCGTGACCGGGGGAGGAACCAGCGGGGCTCTCTGCTTGTGTGCTGGCTGAAATAGAAACAAGCGGGAAACAATGTTGCCCCGGAAAACAGATCAACTTCCTAGCTGTGAATAAAGTTTTCACGCCAAAGCTGTTGCACATGTTTTACCTATATCTTCCCCTGCACCTCCAACGTCACTTTCCTCCCCAGGGCCTGAGGTGTCCCCCAGCACGATTGTTTCAGGCTCTGGAGAACAGGAAAAAGCAAAGCTCTCAACCTTTGCAAAACAGCGGGCAGACCTCCCGTAAAACACACCAGTTCCCCACGTGTTTGCATACGCAGGGACAGGGCTGGAATCTCATAAGAAGTGGAGGTGTTGCACTTCCCTTCCCTCTCTGGGTCCCGGCGACATCAACATTTCGCCTGGTCACACGGCGTCTGGCACCTGGGAAGTGGCACATGCTGCTGTCAGTGTGTGCTCACATAATGGGGGAACCAGGAACCCCCCACCGTTTGATTGACCATCACTTGTTCATTGGGAGGGGGATGGTTGTTAAGGGTACTCACGTCCTCTTCTGCGGCCACGCCAGGAGGGGCGCCCGGCAGACTTCCACAGCCGCAGCATGGTTCGAAAGTAGGGGAGGCTCGGCTGCATGGGTGGGTGGCCATTAAAGCGTTCCATACAGTCATAGAACGCCGCCTTAATGGCTTTGAATTTAGAGTTGACCTGCGCGGCCGTCCTGTCGAACCCCTGCCGTGACAACCCCCTTGCAATGGTCTCATAGTATTCCCTGTTGGGGGCATTTGTGCTACGGAGTAGTACGTTGACCCCTCCGTACCACTCGACCATAGCCAGCATCTCCCTGGTTTCAAACTTCATCCCAGAGGGCACCCTCACGCTCCATCTCTCTCCTCTCTCTCTCTCTCTCTCTCTCTTTATATATATAATATCTACCTTAACACACCTATCTATTAATCTATCTATCTATCTATCCATCCATCTATCTATCTATCTATCTATCTATCTATCTATCTATCTATCTATCTATCTATCTGCCTATCTATCTATCTATCTACCTATCTACCTACCTACCTAAAGGGACAGCAGGGTAATAAAAGGGTAATAAAAGGATAAAAACAAATAAATCTAAAAACTCCCACGCTCTACCTATCTCTCCTATCCGCCCCGACACGCCCACAGGAAGGCCGCAGTTCTACCGCCTTCCTGTGGGGGTCCCGCGGCGCAGTTCCCTGGTGGCCGCTGCGCATGTGCGAAGCGTCGCCGGAAGAAACTGCGCTGGGGCGACCAGGAGGAAGCCATTCCTTGGAACTAGCAACCTCGTGGTCAGCCAAACTTAGCGGTAGAGTTTTGCTGAAGGTGGCTATGGAGACCCAAGATGCAAGCCAGGGAAATGTGTCCAGCCCTGGAGAGGGAGATTTCAACCCGAGGAGAAGCAGGGCAAAGGCAGGGGGTGTTCTGTGCAGTCATTCTCCAGGCAAGGCATCCCCTTGAGTGTGGGTCAGGATCCACAAGGCAGATCTTCAGGAAAGCTACCGGAATATCGAGATATTTGAAGAAATAGCCAGGGAAATGGAAAGAAGAGGGCACAAAGGACAGCGGAAGAATGCCGCACAAAAAACGGAGCGGCTGCGGCTGGACTACCGTCATGTGGTCGCTGCAAATAAAGGACAGGCTCGTCCCGGGTTACCTGTCCTTACTTTGAGGAGCTGTCTCGAATTTTGGGTGGTGATGCGCGTGCACACCCACCAAGGGTCATCGCGAGCCTACAGATTGCAGAGGACGGGGATCACGGAGTGGATGAGGATGCAGTATCAGAAGGTATGAATGTTAAAGGGGTACCCTCATCTTGGTTTTGTATCACTAGCTCATCTATGCATGCATGGAAATTCCACCCATTCCTTTCCCTTTTTGTGCTCCAGAGCGTGCCCATAGCCAGGAGCTTTTTGGGGATTCCCAGGATACCTCTGATGCGGAGACATCAGGTAAGGCAGGTTGTTAGTGTGGCAACAAACGTATAAGCTTCGCTGTATCTCCCTGGGTCTCAATAGCCCTTGGGCATGGCTGCTATGAAGCTGAAAGAATGCTTTTGCAATGTGCATGCTACCTCGCAATTCCTGCATCACTACTTACTCACTAACTCAATAGCAAGCCCTTTTGCTCCCCAAAACGACCAAGTTGTCTGAACTCTTTCTGATTCCTGTGGGTCTCTGGGTATGCTAACGGTGTGGGAGCATGCAAACGGCGCGCAGTATGTGCCTGGTCCCTTCCAGCTGGATATCAATGTGCATAGGTCAATGGGGGGGAAGGCCGGAAGGGGGGCCGGAGGGGGCCGCCGGGAGCCATGCAGAATGCATTCTCAGCAACAACCTCTTCTTTCACACCTCGCAACCTATCCCCCAAATGCAGGCATAGACGACACCAGCAACACACAAGTTCATCCTGGGACATCTAGAGCAGAAAATGACAGCACCACTGGTAAAGGTGAGTTTTTAACCACCACCCTTACTCCACACCTTGTCACCCTAGCACTAGAGGTGTTGCCCGGAAGGTACAGGGACCTTCCTGCTGGACCTTTTGCACAGCAGTCAAGCCTGGTGTCTCACGAGTGAGCAGGATTCATGAAAGTAGACAACACGGTTCCTGTTGCTTCCCTTCTCCCTGCACACATTTTTCCTAAAGTTGAGATGTTACATGAGAGGTGATGTTACATGGGATGATGAGAGATGTGGTTCGTTTTGCTGCTGCCCGGCATGCAGTTTTGTGCGGCCCTCACAGGAATGTCGTGTTACATTTCTGTCACTTCAAAAATCACATCCCATTAACCAGTACAATACTACTTCTGTTTTGCTTTCACTCTCCCTAGATGAGGCAAGCAACGGTACACCAGAGATGACACAGCACCACCGCTGTGGGCTCGTCTCCCGGGTCCAAGACTACGCATGTCGCACCATAGGACCACTGCAGCGGGCCGCAGCCAGAACCTTCCCGCTGCTACCATAGCTACCATGGATCTCATACGGGAGCAGCAGGAGCTCAACAGGGAAATGCGTTCCAGGGAATACCAGCAGCATGAGAGTTCCACAGCGACAGAACGCAGGGAGCTGGCTCTCCCTGCTTAGGGAATGTATCAGGGTTATGTCCGCAATTGCGGATGCAGTGAATGCAAGAAATGCTGCAATCCTCCCCAGGAATGATGGCAGTGTGGTTTCCGAACAAACTGAGCCCGAACCAGGCCAAAGCCTTGCAATGGGGGAAGCCCATCGACCTCCTCCCAGCAGCAGGCGGCAAGACGAAATTTCCCAGGGGTCAAGAGACCCTGCCAACAGGACAGCCCTTGAGAAATGCATCTCCCCACCTACCTGCCCATTTGGATGGGTACAAATATGGCCCCGTTAGCTGTCATATAACTTGTTAGCAATATCCATGATCTAACTGTTTAAAGTTATGTTTCCTATTTCTCCTATGAAAGGGGAGTTGCCATATATCTTGTCTTGCTTTGAAGTCAGTATTATTGTTTGCCATTCATGTCGTTTTTGTGTTTTTGAAATAATAAAAGCAATCCCTGTTATTTGAGCAACAAAACCAGAGTAAAGTTTATTTGTAACGGGGAAAGTATTCACAAAAGGGAGGGGCAAAAAACCTTCAAATTCCAATTTCAAACCAGGGAGAAAATCACAAATCTACTGGACATTGTCCTCGGCAATAAGGCTTGCGATGGCGTTTCTAACAGATTCCCCTTCACGGAGCCTCCTGGCGGAGGAGTGGGGTCGGAAGTCATCCCACGTTTGTGGAAGACGCAGAGGTGGGAGCTAGGTCGGGGTGCAGGATGTGGCCCTTGGACTCGCAGATGTTGTGGAGGACCACGCAAGCGGATATCACAGGAAGGTAGTTCTTCTGGGACACGATTAGGGGGAGCTGAGAGGCAGCCCCACCTTGCCTCCAGCCTTCCAAAGGCCCGCTCCACCACGTTCCGACAGTGGTTGAACGTCCTGTTGTAAGCCAACTTCCTTGGGTCCATGGCCCCTCCGTATGGCTTCATCAACCACCTTGACAGGGGGTACGCTGCATCTCCGAGGATGACTGGACCAATGGCAACGCCATTTATGGTGATGGTAGGGTTCCCAGGAACATACCGTCCAGCCTCCATGGCGCGCCACAAGGAGGAGTGACGGAAAACAAATGCGTCATGTGTTCTGCCTGTAAAGCCAAGGACAATATCCAAAGCGTCCTTCATGGTCCACCATCCCCTGCAGGAGAATGGAGAAGGAAACTCTCTGCGGTTTACGAACTCTTCCCCTCTTCCTTTTGGTGGCCGCACAGGAAATGTGTGTACCATCAACCGTGCCGATGCATTGGGAAATCCCATGCGATGGAATCCATCCATGACCTGCAATGGGTGGCAACACAAAAAGCAAACATTACTCCTTTCATGGCCAGTGCAGGGATGGTGGCCGGACTGGTTTGGGCTCATAGTGTCACCGGGAGACGTCGGGGTGCGGGGGAAGGACGGAAGGGAGAGAGGGCGGATGGATGTAGAGTACTCACTCTGCGATAGTCTCCAAGGGAAACGGTGGACGACAGGAGGACCTGCTCATCGCCAGACCCAACTTAATGACAATCACCGCGACTGTGGAGATCCCCAGTCTAGGTGTTCGCCGTTTTGCGATATATAAGCGGCGTTGTCAACCACCACACAGTAATTGCCACTCTCCTCCTCCACAGATATGGGTTGACGCATTTCTGTGGCTTTCCTTCAAGTGTGGGACGCAGACGGTCAGCGATCTCGAAGAGGGTGGCTTTCGTCAATGCGAAAAATGGTAGAGCCACTGGTCGTCGTCCCACTTAGCAAGCACCTCCTCAGCCCACCATGTCCTCCTCATCCTCTCCCTGACCCACCACCTTCTGGGGCGTGGGAGACGCCGCGAGTACCCTCTCAAGAAGGGGCGCATAGAACAACGTCCTCCTCCTCATGGTCGCGATGGAGCCTGGACCTCCTCGCTCGATCTCTGGCCCATTGTTCTTGCATGGTGGCCACCACTACACCCAGGACCGTGACAAAGGGCCCCAGGAACCTGACCAGTCATCGAGAACCTCGCCCTCCATCGCAAAGCCACGAACAAGCCAGAAAATCGGCGAAGCAGGAAGCACAACGGCCGGCACCAACCAACGCACTAGCCAGAAGTGGGGGGTGGCGGCGGAAGGCGGGAGGCGTTGGGGGAGGACCTTGCATACGTACGTGTGCGCGTGCGCATGTACACACTGGCGCAGGTACGTACTGATGATCCGCGCCATTTTTTAAAATCGAAATCAGCCTATCACAACCATAGTGGGCGAGTTCATGCTAATAGCAGGAGTGGTCAGGACGGCAACGTGTGGATCTCTGAAACCGCGTTAAGCCGGATCAAGCATAAGACGTATGGATTGAGAGCGCGCATTAACGCGGATACAAAAAAACCCGGAAATAACCGGCCGGAACGTCTCATGACGCGAATTCCTCTCCTCGTGTGGAAAGGGCCATTGTTACATATTAATGAAAAAGAGGATAAAGTTGGATTTTCTCCATAATGATAAATGTTGGAGAGAAATAAGAAGGTCAGACATTTGTGGCCATTTTTAGTGAATATTCTTTTTGGTAAAAGAAATAGTAACAGTAATACTATTGACAATAGCATGGTAAGAACGCTTCTTCATTGTTCTTGCTGTGTGCCTACAAGTGAACTCTGACTTATGGTTACCCTATCACAGGCAAGATTTATTCCATGAAAATTTGGCATTGCCTTCCTCTTGTCCATAACAAAAAAGACACTTGTTGTAAGGGGTCAAAAAATGACAAGCAGCCTCCAGGTTTCTTGTGAGTATACAAAATGAAAAGCTCAGACCTTTCTGAGCACTCTGGCCCTTTCTGCACATTACCGTCTTCCGGCGCTGGGGTGAGGGGATTGTGCAAGCAGCCTCTGGCGAGAGGCTCTCGCGTCTGGGGTCCTTCGGCTCCACATGAGCTGCCTGTTCGCGTGAGATCCCCTCCTCTTCCTTCCGCATTGCAGCCTGGGACCTTCCCAGGCTGCGCTGGGGCAGGAAGTGCGACCGGCATGGCTCCGGAGGCTCCGCACACCAGGAAAGTGCACGCAGGGCCCAGGAGCAATGCACGATCGCACACCATTTTTGGTTTCCAGCCAAAAATGAAAAGGTGTGCATCACGCGATTATGAGTGCATCATGCGGATCGCTCCTCACAATCACATGACGCTCCAGGCCCTCTTTCGCATGGAAAATACCGTGCGAAAAGGGCCTCTGTTTCACCCTTTATGGGTAAGCAGCGGGATGCTCGTGCAACCCTGCAGACTATCATAAGCCATTTCCACACTACACTGTATAGTGCTACTATTCCACTTTCAACATCCTGTGGAATTCTGAGGTTTGTAGTTTACTGAGGCCAAAGAGCTCTCTGCCTGAGAATTTTAAATGCCCCTCCCTAAAGTGCAAACCCCAGGATTCCACAGGATGTTGAAAGTGGAATAATAGCACTACAACAGTGTAGCGCGGAAATGGCCTTTGTGATGCTTTAAACCAGAAGTGGGCAAAGTAAAGCTCTTCAAATATTTTTAGACTGCAGATTCCAGCAGCCTCACCACTGCCTGTGTTGGTTAAGGCAGCTGGGAATTGAAATCCAACAACATCTGAAGGGCTACAATTTGAACACCTGTTTTTAAAGGCTGGCACATTTATTATAACATTAATTTTCATAGTCTAATCTTTGTGCTTCAGGTTACCAAGGTTTCTTAATTCTTTCTCTAACATTCATTTGTTAGTTGATCAGTTTGCTTCCTTGTTTCTTTTTAGACTGTCAATACCCAGCGTTCTCTCAGCAACATTGAAATAAATTTCCTCAGTGACATTTTGACTTATTTTGTTTTCCCTCTGCATGGCATGGGTGCTGGAGGAGAGTGATGTGGTCTCAGGCCATAAATTGGAACACATCAGCCGTACAAACACACATTTGTAGCAGAGAGAAAGAGGGAAAGAGATCTCTTTAGTGTTTATCTCCTGTATTTCAGACTGGCAGAGTCTATCTGTTTGCATCACAGCAAGCTCTAGTGGCAAGAAGTGTGGGAGGAATGTAATAAAACGAAAGTAAGTTAAGTGTAATATCCATTTGTGAATCACTTTGAAATCACAGGCCAGAGGGGCATTAATCTCAGCAATAATTACATTGCAATTTCCTGTTTTCTCCACACCAATGAATTAGAGTAACTACCCCTCAAAATTAAGGATATATCAGGAATGACTTAGTACTTTTGATTTTGATCACTGCAGTTATAGCACTGCACTTTTCATGATTCTCATTGTACTTCTCAGAAGACACAGGTCATTCTGCACTAGACTGTTATAGTGCTATTATTCCACTTTCAACATCCTATGGAATCCTAACCTGCAAACCCCAGGATTCCACAGGATGTTGAAAGTGGAATAACAGCACTATAACAGTCTAGTGCAGAAATGGCCACAGTAACATTTTAGAAAACCAGAAAGCTCAGGTTATTGCTAGGGAAAATACAAACAAAAGCACTTGGGATGCCTGTGTAACTGCACACACAGAAATATGAAAGGCTATGTGGAAGCCTGTTGAGTTATTGGACAGTGCTGTCATATAAAATCCTAAAATGTTATTTTCATAACCGTGCATTCCAGTGTTTGACAAGAAAAGTGTAAGATTACCAGCTTCAGATTCTGTTTGGCTTTATAGATTCTTGGACCATATAGATGGCATCAGGAGCAAAAAAAATTACTAAAAGAGGCATATCCATCTACTACTTTATTTAGGATTACATCCAAGGGAGTAAGCTCTTGAACCATCTGTACAGAAGCATTTAGATTTAGTTGATTTCATGGTAGAAAATCTTTTGTGAAACCTTTACACTGAAATAAACAAAAGAAGTACCTTTAAGTTGTAATTACCAACTGTTATTGAGGTGTTGGAACTCTCATTGTGCTTAATAGCTTTGTCACATCGATACTTAAGAATGATCAATTGTCCAAATAGGCAGACTCGCAATTACAGCGACTGTGGGCTAGACATGATGTCTAAGCTCATTTTAGACAAACAGGATAGGATCACTCCCATACAGAGCTACATACTTCATTACTGTGAAAGACCATTAAGGCAGTATCACACCCAGTGGCTGGCAACAGGTTACCTGGAACAAATATGCATCCTGAGTGCTGCCACAGTATTTTCCTCCATGATATTTGCCAGTTACTCAAAATTGCCTGGTGAGAATTTCCACAAGGATACATTTAAATCTGCTGTGTCAGAAAGTTGTGCTTTTCTGGGGGGCCGGGGGAGGGAGGGAGACAGGGGCCAGCCCCTCCCTAAACTGCAAACCCCAGGATTCCATAGGATGTTGAAAGTGGTATAATAGCGCTCTAACAGTCTACTGCAGAAATGGCCAGGGAGAGAGATTTTCTGAGACAGCATTATCTAATGGATAGCTTATCAGGCCTAGACATTTTATATCAAATGTCCTCACCATTTTAAAAATAATTTTCACTAGTGTACTGACTAGTACAGCCATAATAAAATCTCCAAATAGATGAATAAAATAAGTTACTATTTATTGTCTATTCATTATCTTTGAGAAGCTTCCCTTAAAAAAAAAAATTTGATCACATATGTGGTATTTTAAAAAGACAGAAGCCAAGATTAAGAAGCAATAAAACAGACCCCAGTACTGAGCCAAGAGGTGACGGAAAAGCTATTAGGAAAATAGGTTTGATTCTCAGAACCAGAATACTAGAAAAAGCATTGAAGGACCGTTCTAAGATCCCATCAACTTCGGTTGATATACACATAAGTAATGGATTTTTGATAGAAGCAGGCCAGAAAGGGAATTCCCTCCCACCTACTCAACTGTGCAGAGATACCAGGAACTCATAACCATCTTTAGGAAGAAGTTCTGCAAAGGAACTGTAACTGTTTGATTGAATGCAGTTACAGAGCTACGTGCAATCAGGAACACTGCTCTGTAACCGTGTTCTGCCATCACAGTCAGAGCTCCTTTGTAGCCTCACTCATCATTTTGCAAACAGTTAAAAAAAAAACCTGCAGAAATATAGGCACAGGGCAGTGCAGTGAAGGATGCAGCACTCCAAGGACTCCTGGAAAGCCAATGTGGCCCTCAGCTCCTTCAGTTTCTGAGCCTGATAAGTAATTTGGGCAAATATATATGTTAACTCACTGTGAATTAGCTAGAATTAGAAGTTAGAGAAGGCTGACTTTATATGAATTAGATGCACCTACAGTCATAAACTGTCATCCTGATAGGGACAGATACATGCATATGTTTCCCTTATTCCTGCATATGTCCTTTTAGAATCATAGAATCATAGAATCATAGAAATGTAGAGTTGGAAGAGACCACAAGGGCCATCCAGTCCAACCCCCTGCCATGCAGGAAAACCCTCAAAGCACTCCTGACAAGTGGCCATCCAGCCTCCGCTTAAAAACCTCCAAAGAAGGAGACTCCACCACACTCTGTGGCAGCACATTCCACTGCCGGACAGCCCTGACTGTCAGGAAATTCCTCCTGAGGTTCAAGCGAAATCTCCCCTCCTGCAGCTTGCATCCATTGCTCCTTGTCCTGGTCTCAAGAGCAGGAGAAAACAAGCCCACTCCCTCCTCGACATGACATCCCTTCAAATATTTAAACATGGCTATCATGTCCCCTCTCAACCTTCTCTTCTGCAGACTAAACATACCCAGCTCTCTAAGTCTGTCCTCATAGGGCATGGCTTCCAGGCCCCTCACCATTTTGGTTGCCCTCCTCTGGACCTGCTCCAGCTTATCCATATCCTTCTTGAATTGGGGTGCCCAGAACTGGACACAGTATTCAAGATGAGGTCTAACCAATGCAGAATAGAGTGGTACCAATACCTCCCTCGATCTAGACACCATACTCCTATTGATGCAACCAAGAATTGCGTTGGCCTTCTTGGCTGCCGCATCACACTGCTGACTCATGTTCAGCTTGTGGTCTATGAAGACTCCTAGATCCCTTTCACACGTACTGTTAGCCAGCCACGTGTCCCCCATCCTATATGTCTGCATACCATTTTTTCTGCCTAAGTGTAGGACCTTACATTTCTCTCTGTTGAAGTTCATTTTGTTAGCCTTGGCCCAGCTCTCCAATCTGTCCAGGTCCTTTTGAATTTTGATCCTGTCATCAGGCGTATTAGCAACCCCTCCCAATTTGGTGTCATCTGCAAATTTGATCAGCGTGCCCTCTATTCCTTCATCCAAGTCATTAATGAAGATATTGAACAGCACCGGGCCCAGGACAGAACCCTGTGGCACCCCGCTAGTCACTTCTCTCCAGGATGAGAATCTGCCATTGGTGACCACCCTTTGGGTACGGTCAGTCAACCAGTTACAAATCCACCTGACAGTAGCCCTGTCCAGCCCACATCTTACTAGCTTCTTTGCAAGAATGTCAAAGACACTACAGGACACTACAGAGATCGGTATTATTTTCCTCACTTGCCCACACACACACACACCCGATTTACTGTACAGCTTCTGAACCTACCTCATGCCATTCCATCCCTCATGGAGAACAGAGAGGATCAGATCCTTGTAGCCAGTTACAAAATTATTATTTCAACACTGAGATTTCCAGAGGATGCTGGAGGACCTGAGCAATGATGGAATAATTTCACATCTGTCTACAAGGTCATAGCCAAAGGCTTCTGTAGTCTTATACATCCTACACAAGGAACATGGCTGTGCAGGGCAAGGGGCTTCATTGGCTATATATTGCTGGGAAGGATATTGCTCAGCCTGGCATAGGTCTTCACACAGAACTACTATGCTACACCAAGCCATGCTACATTGCAACCATAGTTCGGGGAAGTTATATTCTCAGGATTCCCCTAGACAGCCATGATGGCTATAGGATTCCAAAAATGTAGTTCACAAAGTAATGAGGATGAGATACCTGAGGACAGCAGCGTACAGATTCACACTAAGGATTTAACACTAATGTGAGGATTATTTGGTTGAAGGGTGGGTAGGAATCATATCTATGATAGTCACTTACATGTTGTTCCCCTAAATGGGAAATGTATCTCTCATGCTGCCCCAGTGAGTTATGGTAGGATCTTTTTATTTCTTCTGAGAAACACCCTGTTTGGAATTTCAGTTTTTGAATTGAACCTGGCCATTGAAATATGGACAACAATCAAATGTAAGCTGCCAGACTTTGAGGAACCCACCATTATTTTCTGAGGAGTTTCAGTTTCTGCCTTTTCTGTTTGTTTCCAGCATGACTTCTATTTGGAGTTTTGACATGATACTGCAACTCAGATGATAACCAAAATTTTGTCAAAATCTGAGATGCTCAACTTAATGTTCCAAGTAAGTTACAATATGGCCGTCACAGATGCACAAATTGTTTCTTTTCTTATTACAGGTATTTCCAAGTCATTTTCATAGAAGAAATTACTCTTCCCTAAATCATAGATGATTCTACTGTTTTGTAGCTGAACACTGTTTATTATAATTACTGACAAGAATTGTTTTTTATTTAAATGAGAACTTTGCTTAGATTACTGAGTCAGTGAAATGGTATAATTCTTCATGAACAATGGTGCCTGGAGATGTTTTGACAGACAGTGCTTCATAAATTATTTTCACAGTTCCTTCAAGGAGTGACAATAAATACTATTCTCATACTGGCAAATGGAAGTATAAAGTAATCATTGTGCAATGTGATTGGCTAATGAGAGAATTATATAACCTTGCTTTCATAAAAGCAACATTCAGTTACCAATGATAATGAAGTTTTGGATCCTGGCCAAGCTGCTGCTAATGAGATGGGTCTAATTACTTCATTTTACCCTTAACACTTAGCTTTTCCACACAATCAGTTTTGGTGTATGCAATAAATGCACATTTGTTACTAACTTGTTGAAGAGTTTTTTCTGGAGGTTACATTTCTTTTGAGGAAATCTCACATCAAGTCACTGGCTGTTTCCCTCAGAAAATCCCACAATAGTAGTTATCCCTAAACTTTATTCATGCATTCTCCCAAGTACACGAACTGCTAAAAGTAAGGACAAAAATTGCATTTCACATGCTAATCCTTCACCCAACATCTTTGCATTCACTGCCTTTGCCACCTCAAATCCATGAACTTGCCTTGGTCTGCAGAGGAGTTCCAAAAATGTTCACTTGAAATACCAGTATGATTAACTTAAGAATCTTCTTCATCAGTGGGTCTTTCTGCACTACACTGTTATAGTGCTATTCTTCCACTTTCAACATCCTGTGGAATTCTGGGGTTTCTAGTTTACTGAGGCCAAAGAGCTCTCTGGTTAAGAATTCCAAATGCCCCTCCCTAAACTGCAAACCCTAGGATTCCATAGGATGTTGAAAGTGGAATAATAGCACTATAACAGTCTAATGCAGAAAGACCCAGAGTCTCTATACAGATGATGATTATCAGGATTACTTGGAGAGGTCTCCCCACATCCATTCCCAGTTTTAGCACTCCCGCTTCAGGGTCATCAATAAAGGGTTATGATATTTTCTTATCCTTTGCCTACTGCCTTCTTATTCTCTCCTTTTGTGGGTTATGCTGGCACTTAGATAGATCCAGCTCTCAATGTTGTTGTTCTTGTTCTTGTGTGCCTTCAAGTCATTTCCAACTTACGGCAACCCTAAGATGAATCTATCACAGGGTTTTCTGGACTTGAGAGTGTGTGACATGCCCAAGGCCACCCAATGAGTTTCCATTGCCAAGCAGGGAATCAAATCGTGGTCTCCAAGGTCATAGTTTAATGCAGGAATAGTTGGTATCTATATCAAGCAGAGTGAAGCTTAGCCAGTAGAATATGAGTTTTTAGTAGTAAACAGGAGAAAAATACTTAAGATGCTCAACAAAATGGTTCAAAAAAGGAAAAGCTTACATTTATTGTTTCAGGAAGTCCATCTTATATAGGAAAGGGGGTAGATAAAAGGATTACCAAAATTCCAGTAGAAGAGCCCTTAAAAGTTGCTCTCATACTAAGTGTAAGGCATCCTGGGACAGAAGCCTTGTGGGTATTCCCTTCCAGCCAAAGGAGATAAAGGACTAACTGGCTTTCAGAAAAACAGGGAAGTGACCTCTGCAGGAAGGCAGAAAACAACATAAGCCCTTTCCACAGCCTACCTCTGTCATGGCAGCATTCGGTGACGATGGTCGCAGAACTTCTCTCAGGAGGCGGATCTTCCAGGAGAGGAGCGTGATAGAGCACTCCACTCCACACCAGCTGCCTGCAGGAACCAGGAAGCATGATGGCCACACATCTTCCTGCTGCAGCACAGCCGGGTACTGTCCCAGGTTGTGCTGGAGCAGGAAGCACAGCTATTGTGCTTCGAGGACCTCCACAGTGAAGGTAAGTAATGTGCACAATGGGTTGGTGGCACAATCAACAGTCATTGATGGGGAAAACCCATCAATGATTTGTGGCGCAATCATGCCAGAAGGATGGGTCTGGAATGACATCGTGCATAAGCGTCATCCCGGCCCTGTGCTTCTTCCATCCCCATGGCGGATGGGTGCATTGCACTGAAAGCACCAGAGAGGTAAATCAAAAACCAGGCATGCTCTCTAGAGCTCCTTTTTGCTAATCATTCTATACAAGCTTTGATGCCTCTTTACTTCCAACACGAACCACTACACTACCTATGCAATATCAATTGTGGTACCTTTAACTATTAGGCTGTACTCATAGTAGTGAGAAAATCTTAGGCATGGATTACCAAAAGAAATGAAGATTATTTTGTTATTTACAGTCTAAAAAAGTCATATAAATTATATCTGACTCCTCATCATGCTCCTGTACATAAATACTTAGATATGGAATACAATGTTTCAACAATATCCTATTAGTAGAGACCTCATATATTGTAAATAACTATATTTTATTATGTATTATCTCTTCACTTTACATCATATTCCATCAGAACATACATTACATCACAAGGACTTCAACTCTTTTTTTCTTTTTCCTTTCCTTTTCTTTCTTTTCCTTCCGTTCCTTCTTTCCTTCCTTTCTTTTTCCTTTTTTCTTTTTTTCTTTTGCTCATCATTCAACCAAAATTTTAAAATACTCTTTTCAAAGACAAGTCTAGGTCAGAAGTGACAAACACACAGTCTTCTAGATATTGTTGGCTGGTAGCCTATGGTATTCTTCACCATTCACTCTGCCGGCTGGGGCTGACAGAATTTGCAGTCAACACCCTCTGAAGGCTGCATGCTTATCACCTCTGATTTAGATGAAAGGTTAAAGTGAATGAATATTTTTGATATTGGTATTATTGATGTTAACGTTAATGTATTTGGAGGTTGATATGTGTTATTTTGGAGGCAAATACCATCTAAGGAGGTAGATTTTTCACGGAAAACATGATGCAGGGATGAGGGATAACATCTTCATTTCCTGTGCCAATGCCCTAATGAAAACTTGGGCCCTGTCAGCTGCTTTTAAAGAAAAAAAATCAATGATGGAGTTTTATCTTCTCACTTAATTTGACCACGGATCAGCAAACTGCAGGCTGCATGAGCCCCAAAGGAACTCACCAAACTTGAAAAAAAAAAGGTCCCCCAATTTTTTCCCCAATAAAATATGGTTTGCCCCAAAGGGTCATGATGCCCGTTTCATCACGCTTTTTTTTTCCTTACCTTAAAAAGGAGATATCTTTCTGGAAGCAGGGACTACACTAGAACTTACATCCATAAGATTGTATGGGAGCATATGGGATTTTTAAAAAAGATTTTCTACCTTGTGGATGGTGCAGCTTCCTCAGTCAATGCTGCCCTTTAACCTTCAAGTGTTGCCTATCTCTGAATCTGACCATCAGTGAGTGGCGCTGAATATTTGAACTGCATTCAAAGTGCAGGAGAGCCATACTGCTGGTTCTCTCACTGATGTCTATGGCTCCCTTATTCAACATCCAAATATGGAACATGTACGTATGTATATATGTATGTATTGGCATAAACCTCTACAGAGTCTTTTCCATAGCTGGGGAAGAAAGTATCTTTTCCACTCCAGGTGTTTTGGACAACATCAGATGGGGAAGGTTCAGACCAGGAGAGGTTACTTGGGTGAGTATACTTAATTGTGTATACTTAGCTTAGGTAAGTATACTTAACTGTGTATACTTAATTGTGAATACTGGCCACTGTTTTTAATCAGGTGTAAAAAGCATATCTTGACTACTGCGCAAACATTGACCAAACAGTGTAGGGGTAAATTTTTCCAGAAGAGAGTCTATGACTTTAAATAAGCACAGCTATCCAGTGAAAAACAGTTAGGGCCTTACAACTCAGCAAAGGCCAGCCCAGTGATGAGGCCTGGTGAGAACATTGCCTCAGGCAAAAGAATCTGGAGAGCAGAAGATCAAGGACAACAACTTGCCCCCAACCCGCCCATCATCCCTCCAGCCTGGCAAGTAGGAAGCTTCTGTGATCAACAATTCCAGTGCCTCAGCAAGGTTTTTGAAGAGAAAGAAAAACCTGACATCCTCTGTTCCCTACCTGCTGTGTTGTGTGTAGTTTTTGAAAGTAAAAAAAGATATAAAGATTCATGAATCCAGTTGGGGTGGCTTGTGTCTTCCCTTTTACTTTACCAACCCACCTCCAGTAAAGGACATCTCTTCAGCCTCTCTCTGGAGAAGTAAGTTAAATCCTTTGCGCCTGGTCATTTCTTTCTTATAGCTCTATGTCTCGGCAGCTCCTCCAGGATCCGGATGGGCAAGCATTCAAGTGAGATGTACAGCTTTCACTCAGCAAAGTTGCTGTTGTCTCTGCACTTGAGGCACTTCTCTGGAGGGCTATGCTCACGTAAATACATGGTGTGGGTTGCAGCTCAAAGTGCCATGAGGGAGACAAAAGAAGAAGGAATTTAAGAAAGCTAAGGTCTGCTTCAGAGTTAGACATGAATAAGCCAGATTTTTGTATTGTACAGCTTCTTGCTCTTACTTTTGAATGCTTATACAGAGGATTGGTTGGGGGATATTTTTGTGGTGGAAACAGAAAGGGGCAGATTTTGAAAGCTTTAAGAATTTCTGCAGCTCAGATTTCACACATGTCTATGGTACAGAAAAGCGAAGATAAAGAGTTTTGTAATCACTATGTTAGGAACTCCCTGTTAAAAATTTGGATAGATGTTAAAAAAAAGACCTGTAATAAAATACCAGGCTGGGTTTCCCCACAAGAAGCTTTTTTGGAAAATGGATAGATGAGCAAGATGGCTGGATTAGATACAAAAATCTGATAACGCAAGATAGTAGAGAAGAAATTAGGATCAAAACTCATGAGGAACTCCATAATCAAGGTCTCAAGATAAATTGGTTTCCGTACTTACAACTGAAGGAGCCATTTAAAATGGACTTAAAACTAGAAGGATTTTCACTTCAAAAAAATCATAATGAATTAGAAACAATAATTTTTACCAAAACGAAACAAAAGATCTCTTATTTTTACCAATATTTCTTAACTTGTCAATTAGAAGATGAGAAGGTAAAAGAGGTCATGATAAAATGGGCCAAAAACTTACAGCATGAAATACCACTAGAACATTGGGAATCTACTTAGAAGAATACAAATGAATTCACTGGTTCTCAAGATTTGAAAGAAAAGTTCTTAAAAATGATGTACAGATACCACCTTATTCCAGAAAAAATAGATAAAATCTATCATACAGGAAATAATAAATGTTGGAAATGTAAAGAGACAGTTGGCTCATTTTACTATCTATGGTGGACTTGTCCAGTAACAAAGAAATACTGGACAAAAATACATGAAGTCATAAAAGAAATGTTCCAAGTGATATTTCCTTTGTCTCCAGAATTCTTCTTACTTAACATGACTTTCATATTTGAAAAAAACTTTGTGCAGGAAAATAATCTGATACTGCTATATTTGGTTACAACTGTGAGAATAAACTTTGCAAAATTTTGGAAAAAACCAAATATACCAGATATAGAACAATGGCTATTAAAAATAATAGAACTGAAAGAATTTGGCTTACTCACTCACTATATAAAAGGAAAGCAAATTAACCAAATAGAAAAAAATTGGGAACCTGTGATAACATATGTAAATAAAAGGTGAGGTGTCAAAATATAAGATGTATTTATGTATATAGACTTTAAATTTAGATTAAACTTAAAAGATGGACAAACATATTAAGTATGGAGAACTGAAAGATAATCTGAATTTAACTGAAATTAGCTTTTCTTTACACTCAAAAATGAAAAAATGTTGTTAAATAACTAGGATATCTTATGTAAAGAAATACAAAAGAAAATGTGCACTCAAACCATAGAATATACATAGAATGAAGAAGTAGGGAGTTTCATATATATATGTATAAGTAAATAGCGTAAAAAGAAGATTCCAGACAGACGGCAAAAGGAAGTAGAAAAACCAATTTATTATAAATTTTTTTCTTAAATATCAGTTCGACATGTGATATGACTGTTTTTCTGCATAGATGCATATTCTGAATGTTGAAAACAATTTCTAGTTTTGTGTGTTTTTTATAGAATTATATGAATGTTTTAATAAAAGAAAGAAAGAAAAGAAAGAAAACTTTAAGAATTTCTGACTGGGTTCTGTAGTTTGGTCTCTGTGCAGCTCTAAGGATACTCATATTGTTCCACCCAGCATATTCCATCCTCCCTACAGGCACACACACCAAAAACAAAAACAAAAAAAAAACTGTGCAGGCTTGTCAGCCCTTCGTTCTCCTCAAAATAGTACCACTCTTATATCTCATTGCTTTCAATATATTTAAAAAAAATCCCTTAAAACTGATTTAGGAACTTTTGTAGTCAATCTTGTACACATCTACTAAGAAGTTTAACTCATTAATTTACTCACAGATGGAGTTGGAAGAGACTCCCTTCCAGCCCTACAAGTCTGTGATTTAATTTTAGCTACAGATTTCCAGTACTGGCAAGAGACTGGATGAGATAACCTTTAGGGACCCTTTCAACTCAACAATTCTGTGATTTGGATTTGATGTGTGTATAGAACTTCAGCCTTTACTGAGAAATATGGCTCTTTTCTCATTACAGAATCCCTCTAACAGCTCTAGCTTTTAAAACTTTTTCTTGGCAGTTCTCCAGACTCTCTGTTTCTTATTCAGAGGCAGCCAGAGTTCTGTTCCAGCACAGGGCAGGAGACAAAGCGGCAGACCAGATCTAAGGCCATTTCCACATGGCATCACTGTCCCGCAATGGGGATGTGTCGGCAGCAGTCCTCAAGTCATGTTTTCACATGATGTCATCATAGTCCTGCTACCAACGCATCGCCACCCATTGCGATTGTGGAATATTCCATTAATGGAAAAAGTCCATTAATGGCCCACGATTGCACAACACTCCTGTCACTGACAGCCATGAGGAACAGCTGGAAGCACGGTCTAGATACTTCCTTCCCCAGTGCAGCATGGGAAAGAGGCCAGCTGCAGTGCAGAAGGAAGGCGCGTGTCAATCGTACCCCCATCTGTAGGCAGCTGACTGGGTGTGGAGGGGAGAGCTGGGGACACCCTCCCATCCTGGCAAAGGCATTGCTGGGATGACGCCGGGACCATAACAGAAAAGCTTAAGCTGTGGAAATGGCTTAAGAGGAAGCATGTTTATGGCTCTTGCCTTTCGGTGCCTTCACAGGGGAAAGGGGGTGTCATGCCAATATTATCTTTCTCTTTCAAAAGTGGGAGGCATATTGATGTGGCAAATGAGAAATAAAACAATGTCTGGTTCTAATATTGAACCATTAGTACCCACTGTAAAAACACTTTCATGTTGTTGTTGTTGTTTTTTCCAGCAGTAATTTATGTATATTTACCCATTACATTCAGTCAGGCTTAGTCTCAAGTGAACATGCATAGAACAGAGCATCCATAGGACAGAAGGCTTGGACATCTTCCTTGCTTTTCTGTACATTTAATCTCAAAACCTGTTGGTGGATACCTCTTGCTCTCTCTGCACATATGTTACTACGTGCATGTTATAAAGCACCATACAATCTATGGATGGTCATTTTGATATGCCAGTGTATGATGACTTTTTAATGTCTTTTAAGACAATCATATTTTCCCCAGCTACATCTATTTCATATTATTATTATTATTATTATTATTATTATTATTATTATTATTTATAATTACCAGTATTTCATTTATCTCCTAGTACTGAAGGTATCACACATGATCCCCTCACCTGGGTATTTTTTCCTCACAATAATTCTGTAAAGTAGTTTACACTGAGAGGCTGCAATTGGGTAAGGTGACCATGTGAGCTTGATGAAGAAGTTGGCTTGAACCTGATAGTATCCATTGCTCTGTGCACTGGGAGGACAAAGTTGGGTGGAGGCTATACAGAGCTCATACTCACATTTATCTCTGGAAATTTTTCAGTGTCCTTAATCAGATTGCAGGGGTAGGGAAGTAGATTTCCTCTTTGACTTCAGGCATCAAAATGTTTGGGGCTCACCTTGATTTCAGCAGATAATTCAGCTCAGTTTTACCATGGGACAGGGCAATCTGACAGAGATCTAGCTGTATATGGAAGTGCAACTCTATTTTTTTCTCTCTTTTTTAATCACTTCTGGGATTCTTCAGCTTTTACGCACATTCAGGCTTGCCAACAAATTGATTTGAGTTCTGCAAGCAAATCTATTGATTTTCCTTAGTGAGTCAGCCATTCAGTTCATCGTTCATTGTCATAAATAATTTCCAAAAGCAATAAGAAGCCAGGACCACTGTAAAAAAAATCTCCTTGTTACAAACATGTCAGTGATTTGGGAAACTCTTGATTTGGAGGGCAAGGATATTATGCAGTTGGTTTGGGGCAGAATCAATCCAGCTGTCTTGTCAGCTGCATTCAATGTTTGACTGACACTTCCCTTGGCTGTGATCAGCTTGCTGCTCTCTCTTCTGCTTTTTAATGGGCTTTTCCTGTGCTTTTATTATCTTCAGGATTTACCATGAACCATTAGAGTTACCACAAGTTAAACACCTCACCATGCTGAAATTAAAATAGATTGGATTGGTGATAATTAGGTAGTAATTAAACTCTGAAATGTGCTAGAAGATCATTAGCACCATTGGTCTTTCTGACAACCCTTCTTATAACAGGCAAAAAAGCATAAGTTTTAAATCAGGTGACTCCAGATAACCCAAAGTCTGTTATTCTGAGCTGGAAGCTGAATTAAAATTCAGACTGACAACTATCTAAATGCAGTGTTTATATGTAATTCCATTACAAAGGCAACAATTACATCTTCCATATTTGGTAGCTCTCTCATTTTCTTCATGAATTAAAGATGAGTGAGGATTTTGTGTAATTTGTTTCTTAATAAGAACTTTCCAAACATTCACAAATTTATTAATAAATTTGACAGTTTTAGAAAAAAAAAATTGAAAAGCAAATGTGGGTCAGAGCAAAACTAACAGATTCACCCATCTAGTTAGAGGGCTTTGAATTGACAAATCTTAACATTTTAGTTTTGAATCCCTGCTCATTTAATCATGACTATGGTGCTGAATTAAGGTTGACATCTCTTTTTTTCAGACAAGCTCCACATCTTTGACATCCACATGACAAGCTGGTATAACATGATCCTCCTCAGTGCAGAAATGGGAAGGGAAGAGCAGAAGCATATCTAGGGTAGGGCAACTGGGGCACATGCCATGGGCACCACTGTCAGGGGTGCAAAAAAGCTGAAACCCCCCACCCTCCTGTCAGGGCCTGACCTATTGCTGCCCCTGTCCCTGCCCCTGCTCACCCCCCCACCACTGCCCACAACCCCTACCTGCTTCCGTCACCCCTGCCCACTGCCAGGGTCCTTCCTGGCCCAGTGAGGAGGTGGCAGTGGCAGCAGTGGCAGCCCTCCTGCCCAGGCCTAGCCCACTGCTGCCTCTCCACGGCCACCCCTGCCCACCCACTCCCCCCACTCCCACCAGGGTCTTCCTCAGGTTGGGGTAGCAGTGGAGGGAGAAGCAGCGCCTAGGGGTACAACTTCCATGCTTGCCCTAGGCACTGTTGAGCCTAGATACACTACTGGGGAAGAGTTTGTTTTTTATAATATCTTACCCCAAATCATTAATTTCTTCATAAATTCCATGTAATGGAAAAAAATGAATAAGGGAAAAATTCATTCATCCGTAGTACCAATGTGTTATCTTCTTTAAAAATACTTAAAAGAAGAAGATGAAGAATTGCAGGGATAACCATGTTAACTAAATTGTTCCCATTCAAGTTGTGGTGATGAGCAAAGAGGTAGCATAACTTTTTCATGTACAAAAATACTTTCTCTGTATCTTAAAGCAAAAATGTAGATCCAGTGACTCCAATACCATCACTTTTATTCTCTTGTATGTTTTTATTACTATCTTCACCTGATGAAGAAGTCTGTGATGTATTTGGCACTTTTTTATTGTAATCTCCCATCCATTGTTGCCATTGTTTCTACCTTCACTTTGAGTTTAATTATATCCTGAACACAAATATCCATAGACCTTGCACCCGACACAGTTATATCACTACGATTCCACTATAAATGCCATAGCAACACCTGGCGGAGCCCTTGCTTCTATGGCTGCTGAAGCACTAGGACTCTAGCTGAGAATTCTAAATGCCCTTCCCTATGCTACAGCTCTTAGGATTCTATAGCATGTTGCCATGGCAGTTGAAGTTGAATGATAGTGTTGTAATTGTACAGTGTGAAGGAGCTTGGAGTGTTAACCTCATACAAACTGCAATCATTTCATAACCATTTCAATATCTGAGCAAACTATGGATGGACTTTTGACTCAGCTATGGGTATCAGATATGGGTTCTTCATTTTACACAATTAATCACGAAACAGGACAGTAACTTGCAAGGAGGAGGCTGGACTCTTCATATTAAATACATGTACACAAGCTCAATCCCTTTTGTAACTGTGATAATTTTAACAGTATGATGGCACTATCTGGATTTGTTCCCCAAGGAAAAAAGTCACATTTAAGAAAACTGTCAAACTCTGAAATAGCTCTACAGAGGGAACTGCTTTCCTGTCAAAAGGCTGTCATGGAATATTATCGGTTACTCATTTGCTGTTCTACACCTAAAGGAAAATGTTTCAGTTCTGCAGCCATATAGAGCCACACAATGTGGAAAAGCAGAAACATGGGGAAAAGTTTTATTTTCATTTTAACTGTAACTACAAACAAATTTTCCTTGCTAATATTAATTGGATTTGAGTGATATTCTCAAAGGGATCTGACCTGTATCTCCAAGCTAGCTGAGAAATGTCTACTATAAGTGACACTCCGTGTGATTCTTTTGGCATTGAGATTAATCCCCCTCCCCACATTCTGACACAGTCTCAAGCCAAGTAATGCAGACAGTGATAGGCAGAAGACTCAAACAGTCACCATCTGGTTGAGCTTGAGCTGAAAAATGGTTTTAAAATCTGGCAAACAAGTAAAGGAGACAAGCATGGACCTGACCATCAAGGCAATGACTGGGATTCTACTTGATGTACACAGAGATAACCTACCATTGTGGCTGTAAATGTGCTTTTTATGTCATTGTGGAAGGCATTATTCTCCCTCCATGCATTCACTTTGCGCAGCCCCATAAATGGTATGTCCTCTGTGGCCAGTCACTTGCCACAGAGGTGAGAGACTCGTGGGAGAACTCCAGGTGCCATTTTGCATCCAGGCAAAAGAAAGGCCTATGGCACTCCAGAACCCCCAGCAAGGTACCTTCTTCCCCATTGCAAAATGGAGACTGGAACCATCCATCTAGGATGGATTGACCATTGAGGCCTTCGTGCCTCAAATCAGGGCTGCACATGGGAGCAGAAAAGGAAGGCTAACAGAAGTGTGTCACCAGAGCTGTCTGCTCCCCTGCCATGAAGCACAATGACTGCCAATACTCCCTAACTCTTTCTTTCTTTCTTAAAAACAAAAAAATAGAGAGGCTCTTTGTTCTCTCTTGGGTCATTCTTCTCTGGTTTTTGACCTAAATTTATCTCAGATTGTCCTTGTGGTGGATATATTGTGCTGCAATATCTCTGCCACACAGACCATCTTTCAGTCTAGTAACCAAATTTATAAAACCCTCTAATATCATCAGTTAATTATGTGGGATTAACTGAAGATCCTGAATTTTTCATTAGACTTGAAATCATGATTTCTAAGAAACTATCTAAGTCTGAGTCCAAGAGCTTTGTTAGATCTCATCTGTGTATAGTTATTTTAGGAGTTTTATAAATACCAACAAAAGTTCATTTATAAATTTTACTCAATCCAATAAAAGAAATATGATCTGAATTGTATGTGTTTGGCATGTGGTAAAACAGATTGAACTTAAACAGTTCAATTATTTGTAGGAAATTCCAGAGAGGCTGAAGTCCCAAGTGATTGGATCTCAGTTGGGATTTTTCTTTCTGCCATGTACTGTTCACTACTGCTAAGAATCAATTCAATTAGAGAATTACAAATGAACACTTACATACAGTTAATCACTCCTTATTCTTGGGATGTGTAACTTCTAGTTTCCCATTCAAAGGCTGTGTGGATTCCTTGTCTACTCTATAAGTTTTTACTGCTATTTTCTTTAAGCAGTGGTGGGAGATATGTTGTTAAAAACAAGTGCATGCATTACGTGCTAGAAAGCCATTGCATGAAGCTGAACAGAGAAAAGGAGGAGGAAATGGAGGAAATCTATGGTTTTGAGTTGAACTGTGCTTTGCCATCAGTAAAGCTGATTCACTTAACTTTGCTGTGCTTTGCAGACAAGAATTGTTGTGCAGAGGGCCTTTCCACACTAGACTGTTATAGTGCTATTATTCCACTTTCAACATCTTATGGAATCCTGGGGTTTGAAGTTTAGGGAGGGACATTTAGAATTCTCAGCCAGAGAACAATTTGGCCTCAGTAAACTGCAAACCCCAGAATTCCACAGGATGCTGAAAGTGGAATAATAGCACTATAACAATGTAGGGTGGAAAGGCCCAGAGTCTTACTCTTCAGCAGATGTTTACTGAGCTGTGCTTTGGAGGGTTCTTAGAAAATATCTGTATTTACTAAAAATTCAGTGGTGTAGCTATGGAGGGGGAGAAAATGAGGGCATTGACCTCCACACATAGTGGGAATGGGGGATTAGGCTAATATTCAGTGTATAGTAAAGACTTTACAGGATTCTGTTCACTGTTTTCAGAAACATATGTTAGTGTTTTGTGCAAAAAAAATTGTTTTGTTTGTACAAAAACCACAAATTTTGTGCAAAAAAAATTGTGTATTTCAGAACAGAATAATTTCCTGAAATCCTTTGTGATGCACAAATATGGGATGAAAATTGCACAAAACTATTGCCTCTGTGTTACTTTTCCTAGCTGGATTTCCCAAGTGTTGAAAAATCCATCTTTCAGCAGAGAAATGAATAACAGTGAAGACAAGCCAGCTTCCTTCCAGGTGGCAGAGAAGGTATCACAAAGGGATTCCATCCAGGTGAAACCCTGTTTGCTGCCATCCTCGCTTTCGCACAGTGGGTGAGCTATGGATAGGGCTTAATTGGTTGGCAGAGAAGCAGCCTGGGGAGCAGGCCTTCAGTGGTTGCTAGGATCCATTTCATTTCCTGCACTCAGGTTTTAAGAGCTGTTATCAGTAAAAGCTATGGCCATGTTTTGTTCCAGTAAACATGTGACTGAGTGGGTTCTTCAGTCTTTTGCCTTCCATTCTCCCTAATCTATAGGCCAGCAACCTTAAGATAAATAGTCAATTTTCTAAAATAGGAGTGGGCAAAATACAGCCCTGCAACTGCATGTGGCCTCTCCAAGGATATTTTTGTGGTCCCCAACACCTTGGGCATTCCCCATACAAACCCTTTTCTGGCCAAAAAAGAGGGTCAATTGCTATTTCTGGAAGCCTTCAGGTTCATCAGTGTACCTTTCAAATAGTTTGCAAGCTCTCCTTATATCACATAAAAGCAAAAATAGCCATTTTTGAGAATAAGAACTGGTCTTCCAGTCACTTTGGGTTTTTGTTTTAATTTTCAGTAGCTCATGAAGCCCCTGGAGGGTCCCAGCGCAGAAATGTGGCCCCTAGACTTGCTGATGTTGCCTGCTCCATTTTTTATAATATATATGGGCACAGGGTAATAAAACACAACAGTGTGTTGTATTCTGTGGCATCAGCATTGACTGACTAAAACTGAAAAGGTCAGCAGTGCTAGGCAAGTAATGGGATGAATGTCAACTAAACGTATCTCAATGAAAGCCTTATTATTATGCTATGATTATGTTATTGGCTTTTCATTATGCTATTGTGTTAAGATTATGTCATTGGATGCAGCCAAAGTGTAATTTTAATAGTTTGAAAGTAAGTTGGCTGAATAAACAGCAAACTGCATGAATGTACTAGTTTCTGCTCAACCAAACTCACTCTAGTAAGATATAGTAAAATATTGCCTTATATTCCCATTGCTCTTCTTAATGACTCCAAACACCTTGAGCCACAAAGTTTGTAGTGATGCTCAGATCTCTTGGCTGAATTTCAAGAGTTTCAGTAGTGCACATTGAAGAAGAGGGAGAGAAGAAAAGTAGAAGAAACAGAGGGAATTTTGTTGATTCTTTCTTGTATCAGCCAAAGCAATGTGACACTTTTTTCCTCTCTCCCTCTCCTTGAGACTGATTCCTTTTGTGCTCCATATTGGTAGAGAAATGCCACCTCTACATCTAAATATTGTGTTATTACATAGCAGGAACATAAAGAGAAACAGCCCCAATAAAGCATGATATGATCTAGCTTAAATAAACATACCAGGAGGGAAGTGCACTTGGACTGCCCCCTTTATTTTTGTGCTTCTTGTGTTCAAAGTAATAGTGTGTAGAAGACAGCCTCCTCTATGTGACCTTCTTCAGGAGTCCTCATTGCACAAGAAGTCTCCATGCTTTAAGGATGGTCTCTTCTTCAAACTGTTGCTCTCCACACATTGAGATAAATGGGGGAAAGGCAGAGCTGTGCTCCCCTCCTTGCATGTCTATATATTTACTTCATATGCATTGTATCATACCTGCTAAGGCTACCCTAGCTGGAAATCCTGCAACAAGGTTGGACCTGATGGCTCATAGGGTCCCTTTCCAGCTCCATGGAATAATAGCACTCTAACAGAGTAGTGCAAAAATGGCCTGTTATCTGAATAGGGCAAAATACAGTTTTGCATCACCAGTTCCTCCTACCACCAAACTGCTTATTATACTATATTTGGTATAAAACATAAATGATTTTATTGGTTTAAATACTCAAATGAATGTGTTCTGCCTCTGTCCTCCATCTTTTTTTCCTGTCAGATTGAGTGCATGTTCTATTAAGCAAAGATTCCTTGTCTCACTTGACTGGCTTCCTTTATTCATTACTCTTATAAAGGGGGACCATGCTGAGAAAAGTGCAAGGGGGGGCTAGAGCATAGCATAGCTTCCCCTACTGCTTCTGATGTTAGATGTGGAGCTAAGGAAGCCTATGAGACCAGAGCTCCATGCATGCAGGTTTCCTCAGGAACTAGAAGCTTGCAGAACAATATATGTGAAGAAGCTTCCTCATAGCAGGTGTGAATTTCTGGGGTGGTGACAGGAAAAGCAATGGGCTGACAAGTATGAATCCTGCAGTGCACCTCCCACTGCCCCTCTTCTATACAGACACTTCCCATAAGTAATATATAAAACTGTAGTCTGTAGTCTGTCTGACTTCTTTAGACCCCTTGTGCCTCATAGGCTAAACTGCCATCAGCATTCTATGAGATCATAGATTGCAGGAGTGGATGAGATTTTAAGTGTTGTCTTTTATTTCACTGCTTTATATACTTCTGTGTATTTGATGGGATTCAAGAGGCCTGGCAGTTGTTGTCTGCAATTACCAGAAGCCTTAGCCACCATGGGTGTTGGTAAGAAATGCAGTCAAGCAACATCTGGAGATCCATATGATTCTCACCTTGACTTAGGGCTTCCCTCAAAAATATAGAAGCTCTTATTCAGTTTGGTTCACTTTCATTTCGTTTTGTTTTGTTTGCCTTGTTTCGTTTCCAAACTCATAAATGTTCAGCCATCTGCATTTGCTAATCAAGGGACTGATTGAACAATATCTGCTTTATTACATATCTTTGTATTTTTATGCTTTATGAACAAGCTAAAGTCTTATTATCACACTAAAGCTGTGGTGTCAGAGGCAGGTCTCATTTAATTAAATGGCATTTCAGTTTAATGCTATATTTATTTGATTTCCAAGTGTCCAAAATAATTATGCATTTTCCTTTCAATGCATTTGGGAACAATTACCATGTTTTTTTAAAGGCAACCTTTAAACCATACAAAAGTACCTGAACATTTTATAACATTAAAAATCACTTGATATAGATAGATACATTATTCCTTTGAAATTTCAACCACTGGTGGCAAGAATAGTCATCACAAGACAATCAATTAGCACCTGCTTCTATAAATACAACTATTTCCATGGTTGCCAACTTCTGAGGGGGGGGGTTGTCTCTGAATAATTGCATATTTTACAATCTACCTATTGAACCAACAGGAAATGTGTGGATCTTGCTATGAGCTGTAAGCTATTAAACTTAAAATCTACAGAACTTTAAGAGGCCACCATCTCACTTAACAGAGCACAAATAACTAGCTAACAAGGTATCCCTGTCCCTATCAACTCACTGAATTCAGTGCAGCTTACTCCAAGGTAAGTGGATATAAGATCTCAGCCTCAAACTCTTAATTTGCAGCCATATTCTTTCCTCTACTAAGAAAAAAATAGGTTATTTGGGAGGCCACAAAAACTGCCTGGGATCCACCCTCACTATATCGCATGTGGGCCTTCCCCTCCTGGAACCGTCCAAATGGATTCAGTCACAAGCACCACCAATGACCATGTTAACAGGCTGTGTAGTCCAATGTATCTGGGGAACATCAAAGAAGACAAGACAAAATTGATACGATGTTTGATTATCAAGTTTTCTTTTAAATTCTGCATTATTTTTGCTGGCAATATGGAAATCATCTTGGTTCTGGGTTGCATTATACCAATACAGTGTTGGAATGCTGGATGTTACGGCATACTAAATGTTAATAGGGAGTTATCCCAATCTTCCTCTTCTACAATAATAAAAGAAAGTATGTATGTGTGTGACTTCCCCAATTTTTTCTACAGATGAAGCTAGAATTGTGCTTGAGATACTCATTTCTCCAGAAGACCTTGATATAGCTTCATGTGATCACTCTTTCTGCAGTCCCCCACCACCACTTCACTTAAAAGAGATAGAAAAGGTTCTGGTATCTGCTAAGGTATTGAAGGAGGGTGAGCAGAAGAATGGGTATCAAGGTGGACCGAAAGAAAGATGAGAAAGAAAGGAAAAAGTGGAAAAGGGAGCAGAGAGAAAAGAAAGCACACTCAGTGGGAATGACAAAAAGAGCCCTGTGAAGCTTCATACTTCTGATAGTTTCAGATAAATGATTGGAAATGCCAAGCAAAAAATGAAATTAAACTAGGCCTCAAATCAAGTGTAACTAAAATAGTATTCTTGAGAAGGAGAAAAATTCTGTTACTATAAGAGTGATGATAACCTGTTTTTGATTTTCTTTCATGTTACCTGTACTTGGCAGAATTGCATCTTGAAAATAACGGATGAGGTGTCTTTCTTGGAAACATTTTCCAATAAAAATGTCCCCACATCAACTTCATCCACATCAACCAATCAACTGGAAAGACATCTCAAGCTATACAGGCTAAAAATAAAAAGCACAGGGTTGTTTGGGAGGAGGAGGAGGAGGACCATCATATATATTTCCCTATGTGGCCTTTTGCCTATGCCAGTTTCAGGCTCATATTGGCATTTCTTTCTCATCTCCACTGAAATCAAGAAAAGAACAAATTAGGTAAACTCTTTTACTCTTTATCTACACAGATATTCTCCATTCAACAAGTCATAGGAGAGACAGACTCTTGTTTCTGTAAGGCTGCTGTTACATATATCAAAAGAGTGCAACTGTGTCCTCCAGGTGTTTTTGACTTCCATCAGCCCTGGCCTGAGTATTCCACCATGAAGGACTGGTGGGGTTGTAGTCCAAAAACATTGGGAAGGTCACAGTTGCTCACCCCTTCTATGCACACTTACCTGGGAAAAACTACTAAGCAAAGAAGTAAAGTCTTATGTGGATTTCCTTGGGTGAGAGAAAAAGACTATCTCTGAGCAATTTATCCCTGGCATTGAAATCAGTTGTTTATTCTACTGTTCTGGGCCTTACCAGGAAAGTGGCATAAATATTTAATTTTCAGAAAGAGACCTAAAAGGGAGTCTTATGGGGAGCACCAATATCATCAGTGGCATTAGCCCTTCTTCTTAATCTTGTAAGAGGGGCAGAGTGCCACTTACAGGCACCTTTACTGTATCTTTACTGGGATGATGGATAACTATTAAGCTTGGATATTAGCTGTTAGCTCATGGGTCCACTTGATGTCTTTCTTTGAACATAAGATGAGAGAATGATTCCAACTTTCCTATGATCTGGCAATAATGTGGAGAGCCTGGTTCTCATTACCCTATCTGCATGGGTGAAGAGAGGAACCTATTCCACTTCTTTGTCTCACTACTACAGTATCACTCCTATCTGAAACATAGGCCATTTCCACACTAGACTGTTATAGCGCTATTATTCCACTTTCAACATCCTATGGAATCCTGGGGTTTGCAGTTTAGGGAAGAGCATTTAGAATTCTAAGCCAGAGAGCTCTTTGGCCTCAGTAAACTACAAGCCTCAGAATTCTACAGGATGTTGAAAGTAGAATAATAGCACTATAACAATGTAGTGCAGAAAGGCCCTAAGAAAGTGATGTCTTTTCTCCCAGCTGCAGAATTGCAGCTGTATGCTGAGCAGCAAGCCCTGCACTCCCCAGGCACTAAATGATTATAGGATTGTGCTTCAGCTCTGAGTTGAATTCTGCAGAGAAGATGTGGTATGGGAAGGTATAGAACACCTCCTTTCACAACATCCCCAAAATTATATATGATGGCATTAAACCAGGTTAACCCAGTTTATGCCAAAATATGCCACTTTACAAGATTTTGGTCACAGTCTCCAGCAAATGCAGGTAACAGTAAGATTTAGTGCTTCACTAAGATCCTGTTGAGTAGCAGTCCTATAACTTTTATTTTTCCCACCAAGTGAAATTTGCTACCACACTATCTGCTATAAAAGTATGATAATATTCTACGAACAAGCTCAACAGATTAAGCAAGCTATCAGCTCACTCCATGAGGTCAGACTGTGCTTGGAATCTCAAGTGATGCAATATTAATGTCTAATTGGAGAATTTATCAGCACTGCCTTGCCAGTAAACAGCCAGCCATCTGGACACAAGAGGTTTCTGTGATCATTGCTGATTGTCGAAATAGTGGCATTTTACTGACCTTAAGAAATTTAATTTTAAAATACTGTATTGCTTACCACATGATATGAAATACATATGCTATGCTAAGGGAGATTTCTTAACAGATTGCTCTGTATTATTCCTGAATCAGATTTTCATTTTTCCAAGTACTAATGCCAGATAGATATTAAATAGCACATGGAATGTTTGGAACATGGCTTGTCAGCTAATGATCCAAAGCTAAGATGGTACACAATGTAGATATAACCATCATTATGTCTTACCAAAAGAAAGAAAAAGAAAAAAACTTTTCAAGGGCGGCAGAAATTATGAAAAGGAAAAGCAACAAAATGATATGGCATGATTAGATAGATAGAATAAGAAAAAATGAAAATTAGGTCTCATATAGCTGAATGGTTCTTCTCTGAAAGTCTGAAGAAGTACTTTGAAATAAGACATTGTTTAACAAGCAGATGAAAAATAAAACATAAGTCACATTAAATAGTTAACTGAAATTATGAAGTTGGCTATTATGTGTTTATCTGTGGGGAAGCACCACATCCAGGTATCTAAGAGCTCAAATAGCCCCTCATCCAGTTTTCAGGAAGATAACCATGCTAGTCTATTGCATCACAAAAAAAAAATAACAAAAAGAAAAATGGAGTGAGGAGGAATCTAGCAGCACCTTTAAGCCTACACTGGTTTATTCCAGCAAGAGGTCTCATAGATATTAGCTTACTTCTTCAGATACTCTGATAGAATAATATTAAAGCCACAGGTTTCTAGGCATAGTTACACAGTTGTGGGAGCGGGATAGGATGTAATAGGATACAGGAGGATGCAAAATATCCAAATATCTCCTCCTGTGCCTTTGAGTATATAGTACTACTATCCAGATGCTGAACAATTATGATAGCTTCACTTTTGATGCAAAATCCTACTAGCCATTTTAACTTCCCAAGGCAAGAGAAAACCATCATATAGCAAAAACAGACTTTTATGTGGATACAGTTTACTATTAGTGGGATTGACGGGATGTAGTCTTCCAAAAAATGCAGGACCTAAACTCCTATGGTTCCTCACCTCACTGGTAATGCAGACTATGCTGCCAGGCATTGCAGTTCAAGACCATCTGGAAGGCTACACTTTTCCCACCAATTGAAATGAAAAGATCATCTTATATAAGTCTAATTTGTTTTTGCAGAATGTGCATAGGAGGATTTAGATTATAGCCCCTGACTTCTACAGTCATCAATATCTATTTGCAATCTCAGGAACATTAATATTGGTGTTAATCTGAAGAAAGGGGAAACAGTTTGCTCTATACTTTAAAAGTCCTGCATTGTTTGTTTGTTTGTTTTTGGTTACAGGTTATTTAAAGTTTAGTGATGTCAAATTTCAGTATCCATCCACCAGGCACTAGTGAGAATTCCTATTATGGCACAAGCCCCATTAAACAGATAAGTGGAAAACCATAACCTTATTTCATTGAGATTTTCCCAAACCAATGAAAGACATGGAGAAAAGCCCATGTTTGACACACTATTTTTTGTGTGGTTATCTAGGTAGTCCATTGCTGGGGCTACAATTCACATAATACTAACTAGAATCAGTATATTGCAGGGAGCATTAAAAATGGCAACTACTAAACACATGAGATTTTAGGGCAAAATACTAAATTACAAACTAACAAGTCACCAGGTCCATGCAGCATACATCCCATATGGATTTTAAATGTGAAGCTGATGCTTTTCCAATATGAGAGGAAAACATACAATCTTCCACAGTTACCTTTTATTTTTTACTAGAAAGTGACACTGGGAAAGGATGAGTTTGTTGCCCCAAAATGAAATAATGGATAGCTTGAGTATTAGTTGAGGTCATGGTAGAAAGCTCCATCAACAGTTTTAAAAAGTTATTTTGTAGACTAGTATTCCTAGATGTCCCCAGCCATGATGGCTAGTGATCATGCTGGCTAGAGAAGTCTGGGGGTTGCGGTCCAAAAAAAAAACAATTTCCCAACCTCTGAACAATATCCACTCCCTAGGTTAATTCAATGGAGGGTCTATGTTCTGAAACAGTGTGCCTCTCACTGGAAAGCTGGAGAAAGGGAAAAGGTTACTGCTGTGCATGCAGTTGGGAAGAATAATGATAGGTGTGCAGGCTTCTCAAAAGTATCTGGACAGCCACAGCTATGAGTAGGATCCTGGATTATACAGCTCTTTGCCCTGAGACAGAAAACTTCTTAAATCAAAGGTGAGCAACATGTGGTCTTTCAAAAATAACTGGGCTACAACTTTCACCTTCCCTCACCATTGGCTATGTTGGGTTAGCCTGATGAGAATTGCAGTCCAGAAATTCCTGGCGAGCCACACTTTTCCTACATCTGTTTTAAATGCCCCTGATGTGTTGTTGTTTTTTTTAAAAAAAGAGTTGGGATCTGTTACTTATTTGCATGACACGTGTGGTTTAATCTTTATTTTGTACCATCAAAGAGGCAAGCTCTTTTTTCTTTTTCTCTTTCTTTTCTTTTTTCCCCCTCCTCTCCCTCCATTTGCAGAGGCCCATTCTGACCATATTCACAAAGGATCTATTTCTGGGGCCTATACAAGCACTCCAGCAGAGTATTTGCTTTCCTTTCATCAATGCCCCAACACATACTACTGGACTCCATCCAGCCAATGTATCATTTTGCATTCTTGGGCATTTGATGCCAGACGTTTGTTCATCAGTCTGAGCAGTATCTTGACTCTCTCATTACAGTAGCAATTAAGTGGCTAAAGCTCTGTCTGAGGCACAGAGTAAAAAACAAGAAGTGGGAATGGACACTTTCTGGAACAAAAGCAATAAACAAAGAAATTCTTAGAAAGGAGAAAAGTACTTAGTGCAACCACCACAACTTTCAACAACGAGTCTCTTGGGGGTGATGTTCTGAAGGAAGCTTCTTGTTTTAGCATAAAGTATTTATGTCTGTGTAGCTGGCACCACTTTGTGAATGTCGACAGAACAGAAAACATACTGTTTATTGCAATTGCACCTACTTATACAGCTCCATGGATAATTTACAGAATACAGAGTACTGTAAAATAACTATATGCCAATGAGATGGCAGTGAATATATATATACAGAAGCAGGACACCAGGGAAGTGAGAACAAGGACAGAACTAGTACCCTAAGGCTCTTCATCAAGCAATTGCATGATGTAAAACAGGCTAAGCCAGGGGCTAAGGAGAGAATCAAAGAGTGATAAAAATAAAATTAAAGTTATTTATTTATTATATTAAATCAGAGACATTGCAAAGGCTGATGCAATCTGGAGTTGCAGGGAAGAGACATCAACTGTCATTAGAAAAAATTAGGAAAGTCAGCAAAGGATGATTCTGTCTTCTACATATATCCAGGAAAGTCCAAGCCCTTCGAAATGTTACCTGTGGAAAACAGGAATGCCTGGGGTTCTTTCAGACTCATCTCCATTAATCCTATGATTGAGTAGAAGCCTATAATACAGTGGTTCTCATCCTGTGGGTCCCCAGATGTTCGTGGACTTCAGCTCCCAGAAGCCCCAGCCACTATGGTCAATGCTCAGGGCTTCTGGGAGCTGAAGTCCACAAACATCTGGGGACCCACAGGTTGAGAACCACTGCTATAATAACTTTAGTAACAAATGTGGAAAAGCAGAGAACGTGGGGCTCTGAGTCAGTAGAAATAACAGAACCTGACATTTCATCAGCTTCCCCACCACCAAAAACGTATATGATTAAGCTCTAATTCGAATTGATGCTACAATTAATATCAAAATATTGCTTCAATCAATCTGCCTGCAGGTTTATTGCAACATTGCTGCCACATCTTTGTGGCTGGATTCTAGCTATTCAGCAGGGAATTAAGTAAGCAGAGGGGGAGGGGAGAAGTGAAATTTCCTCTTACAAAATGCATTCATACAAAAGTTATTCTACAGCTTGTGTTATATAAATTTTATCAGGGTAAAAATATTGCCATTAAAAGGAGAAAAGCATATATGATGTTTGGTACAAAATATGCCTATCTTTTCTCATCAACCTCTGCTACTGCTATTGAAGATAACTAAGAAATTGGCTCAAACCTAGGAACTGAAAAGTAATTTAAATAAAATATGTAGTGATTTGCATATTCAACCAGTGCTTTGAGACAGAAGGCCTCTGCAGTTACCAATCTAAAGGCATCGTGCATGTGTTCCATCTTTCTCTCCTTAACAGATTTTCTTGTAGAACAGAAATGATGGAAGAAACAAGGAAAATGCAGGAAGACAAGGTCACCTGGACTCCCAATAAAAGCCCATGAATAAGTGGGGGCATTTACATAATAAACGCATCATTAGAGAGCAGTATAAACCTGTAGCCGGCAACAAAATCAAATGTATGAATGCATCAGGAGGCAAGTTTAAATGTGAGGTGGGGGTTTTTTTGTAATTGTTGTTTTATTTTGCTTCATTTTATAATAACTGCTGCATAAAGACAAGCAAGATTTTTCTGACATATTTGTGTGGGTGACATGTTATAAAATTAGTTCTGTTCAGCACTGTGAAAATCACATGAAAAGAAAAACTGATCTGTTCCAGCTAAGCTCAGTACTGGATCTATACTTTTCCAAAGAAAGTTATTGGATTTCAGAATAAAAGAAGAGCCATTTTCAACATTTCGCAAATGAGCAACCAGAGACATTCATCATGTAATTATCAGCTTCCATTCTTTATCTTTGAAAAAAAAGTAGCAATTCTAAATTATATCTGATAGTGTGTCTTTGTTTTGACAGTAAGCATTTCAACTTGCACAAGATGAAGTATCCAGGTTTTGTTGATCCCCCAAACTCAGTAAAGTGACACCAGCATCTCAAAAAGCTTGTTCCTCAGTGATCAGGTATGGCAAAGAGAGCAATAGCAGAGGTCCTGAGAGCTGGAGAATAATAATGAAAGTTGCAATAATTAGGAGGACTAGTAAGTATGAGGTGTTCTGTCTCCCAAGGTTTCCGCTAAAGCAAAGCAACTGTTGGATACAATGTACTAACTTTCTTTGTAAGGGTTAAGAAGATAAGACCTATCCTTTTTAAGCTACATCTACACATAAATAAAAACATAATGGCCATGATGCTGGATCATTGGATGTGTCATAAAGTTCCACTGAGACAGAACAACAATATGTCTCCTCCGTCATCCCTCCCCCACAATACCACCTTAGAGCTATAGTTCCTCCCAACACACACACACAGCCATTTACTGGTCAGTGGACAAACAGCAATAATGCATACTCCAGGACCTCCCAGGGATTCTCTGGAAGCCCTGGAGCCCAATATCAGTGCTATGTGTCCAGCTATAAGAACATTGCTGGACACATTTCTGCTGCTCCCTTACTGTCTACCAATGAGTAACGGCCATATTTGGCTAGCAGAAGAGCTGCAGCAACTAAAAGGTGGATTGGAAGGGGAAAGTTTGCTCATTGTACAAGGTTGGTAGAGAAGTCTGATCTCTGCAACAAAAACAAAATTATTTTAATCACTAACAGGGTGCTGGTCAATGTTAGTTGTTCTGCAAACACATACTGGAAGTGAAGAAATTTTGAACCATGCTTCAATAAATTACTGTGTGCCTCTAGAACAGTGGTTCTCAACCTGTGGGTCTCCAGATGTTCGTGGACTTCTGCTCCCAGAAGCCCTGAGCATTGACCATAGTGGCTGGGGCTTCTGGGAGCTGAAGTCCATGAACATCTGGGGACCCACAGGTTGAGAACCACTGCTCTAGAGGGCAACAGAGGTAGACTCAAGATACTATAGCTCCTCAGTATGGTCCTTCTCTGCTTTGTCTTCTTTTGTTGATTCTTCAGCTATAAACTGATAATCTCAGATTTCATTTTCAACCACACACCTCTTGCTCTCCATCTTTCTTAGTCATGTTGCTAATCTCAGAGATCTGCCAACAGAGCAATCTGTTCTGCTGGCTAAAATCTGTTGGTGGAGAAGACAAGAAAAGGGGTAGAGAATGGGTGGGGCAAGAGAGGAACCATATAATGAGACATCCAAACCTCCTCCAGACTGAGGACTCAGCCACAATGCTGGCACAAAATTAGGTCAGAGCCAAGAGTCATTTCCAACCTATCTGGGCTGGGAGGGGTTAGTCTTCAGCACACCTTCAGCTGCCCTAGTGTTGACCCAGCAGGGCCTTGGCCATCTTGAATCAAAAAGCATTGGGGCAGCACTCAACACAAAAACCAAACTGAAAAAACAAACAAACCTAGAATCCATGCAACCTCAAAATGAATCAACAAAGATGCAAATAATAATACATTAAAATAACAATATAATAACAGAAAATGGTCTGTTGTGTATGTATGTATGTTCTGTTTAATTACTAATTACAAAGATGTTTGCAATAAATACCAAGTACATTAACATGGACTAAATACTTAGTGTGAAGTGAATGAAAGAAAGTATCATTTAAATAACAACATAGGATTCGAATGGTTAGTAACAATAGAAACAACAAAAAGTTCAAACACAGGGACTAGCTTCATTTTAGGCACTTATGTCATTCTAAACTGAATTACGATCATGCAAAGTTGAATTGTGCCATTCCTCAATGCATGCCTTTCCGTGCCTCAGTAAAAATCCAAACCCAGGTCTCCTGGAGTCCAGCAGTTATACCATTACATCACACAGGCTCGTGAACCACTGCAGCTATTGTGTCAAGAGGAAAATAGGATTGTTTGTAATAAATAGTGCAACCAGATAATGTTGGTCTCTTTCTCCTTCTGACAACCACTGCATAAAAAAAAAAACTATTCTTGAAATCAGAATATGTTTCAACCACTTGTTCCTAATATAATAATCAAACTACTTTGTATTTTCTTTTCATATTGTGAACAGTTTTAGAAACACAAAGCATTATAATCTTTATTTTGGCAGCAACAATAGGAAGAATGCTGGAGGATAAAAGCCAACAGATTGTCAAAGTGCGCAGTTTATTTATGTTTAGAGGAGCACAGCAGTAGAATATATTTGATTTTCTGTAATACATTCTAAAATTAAATTACTACAATTCTAGATGCTTTTTACCAATTTAACATATGGAAAGCAATGATACTCTTTATACAATTCAAAATGTTCTTAAAAATAATCTACGAATTGCATCCGGCTAGTACAGGGTGCTTTACAAGTAAAACGACAAGTAAAAAAACAGCCAACCCTGCCAAAGGCATTCAGTCTAAAATACACAGATGCACACACACACAGGGAAAAGATGGAGTAATTCTAATATAAAACTCTACAGTACAGTTATAAAACAGGTTATCCAAATATAATAGAAATACAATATTAATATTTTAAAAAATACAATATTAATAAAGCAAAGTTACAAATACATATCAAAATATACAAGATAATAAAACAGTATTAAACTAAAACTACAAAAGCTTTGGAAAACAAGGCAGTTTTCAAATGGGATTTAAAATTTAACATCAATACATAATACTAATTATGATAAGTAATAAAATTCCATTCATATCCATCTACCAATGTAACAGCATTAATAGGTGAAAAGCATTCCCTCTCCAGCAGAATTGCCCCCCGCCCAAAAAAATAAGAATTCTGCCTCCAAAATTTAATTTAATTCCAGTCTCCAAATTTCCAGCATTGCAAAGAGTGAGACACTGAAAATCATTCACACCTAGAACTTTCAGGAGGTTCAAGGGAGATTCAGATGGAAGGATGAGTCTAATTCTGTGAACATGAACTCTGTTCCATTCACAAAAGTAAGCCAAAGCTTTTGGCCAGAATCCCATTGATACAGTAGAACAGCCTCTGATTGTGCTAGCATGTTCTTTGGGGAGTGTTGTGGAAGAAAGGATTCAGTACCTGCTTGGACAATGTCCCTTTCTCTATTTGTACAATAGGAATCACCAATAAGCTGCAGGGGTGCCCATGGTTGCATTCCAGCTACCCTTCAACATCCAAATTAGATGGAACACTGCAGCCAGAAGATGCTCCTCCTTCCCTGGTTCCTGTGCCATCAGACAGTGGTACCAGCAGGCTGCAAAGAGTAACATTCTCCCAGAGGGTTTAATGGATCTCAGCCTTGGGGTTCTTCCTTGGAGTTCTTTCTCAGAATTTTTCAGAGAGATTTGGTAAGCTTGTGTGATTTTATAAACTTTACATTTTCAGACATCAGAAAATTTCTGTACATCTAGTGCCATAGTTACTATAGTGATGGAGCTCTACCCATAACTGCTTCTACATTTATTTCATTAGAGGAAATCAACTGCACATGGATTGCTGCATGTATGTGTTATACTCCCTTTTGTATATGGAGTGGAGAAGCCCATGGACACTGAGACTTCAGAGGTAACAATGGTATTTGTGTCTACTTAGAAATGAGGCTTCATGGTGCATTAGAAATCCTCAAAATCCAGCTTAGCTCTTCTGTTTTAGTAAAGTAGTTCCACCATGAGGATTGCAAAACCCTGGGACCTGGCCTGTCTGCTTTTCAGAGTTTGCCTTCAGTTGGATGGTTCTGACACCATTGGCCCAAAAGGCAGGACATGTTAGTCATGATTATCAACATCATTCAAAGATGCAAACAGATCAATGTCCTCCAACCAGCAAAAAATTGCAAAGTTACTTTTAAGAGCAAAGGCTACAATGCTGTGCTGAAGCCATCCACAACTGAGCAATACTAGGATGATGGTTTGGGATTTAGAGGTCCTGAGTTCATGCCCTGAGTGAAAACAAAACTACTGCACAAGGTCAACCCAAAGAAACAGCAATTGACCACAATTCCACAGCAACACACTGTCCCTCACTGAAGTAATTTCTGGAGTTCCTAAAGAAGTGAAAAAAAGAGAGGAGGAATATCAAGATTGCCCCCAAACAAAAATAACAACCACAACCCTTCATGAATCTTTTTCAAATTAGATGTGAAATCCAATATTAAGAACTTGTGGGATTAAGAACTAGATCAGTAGCATATCACTAATAGATTAGCATTTTGGTAAGTTTATTAAATATAATTTAATGAAAAATAAAGATAGGAAAGTCATAAAAGCATGATATAAGAATATTCACATATAACAATCCAATCAAAACAAGTTAAATTTCTCTTAAGATCCAGAGCAATAATATAAGAGAATGTCAAAGCAAGATTTTTGTAAGGCCATTTCTGCACTTAACTGTTATAGCGCTGATTCCACTTTCGACATCCTATGTAATCCTGGGGTTTGCAGCTTAGGGAGGGGCCTCAAAGGCCTCTCCCTAAACTGCAAACCCCAGGATTACATAGGATGTTGACAGTGGAATCATAGCATTATAACAGTCTAGTGCTAAAATGGCCTAAGTTGACCTGTTATATATGCTATATTTTGAACACTGCCCCAAGTTTCTGTAGATAGAAGGAGATATTAAGATAGCCTTTATAAATAAATATATGACAATATGCATATTCTGTTACACTGTCTTGCAAACCAAAGGGGACTCCTTACTATATTTAAGGATAGATAAATGTCTTGGTACATTTTTAATGAGAGTATATAAAACTCACAACTTTTTTTCATAAACAGGATAAGAAGAACACGAGATTGTAAAAATGTGAATCAAAACTGACAGATTTATCAATCCTTATAAAGAGACATTACACTGATTTAAAATAATTTATAATGCAAGGTGACAGAATCACAAGGGGCAGAAAAGACCCTAGGAAAAAAGGAGCTACAGAAATACAATACCTGTTTCAAGGACAAATGTGATAACACAGCCAAATGGATTTGAAAGAAACTTGGTGCATGGGCTGACTTCATTGCTGAAGCATCAACAGCAAAAGCTATCCATGAACAAGCACAGGTTATTAAATGAGCATACGATTCTAAGCACTTGACTTTTAAGGAGCTGAGAAAATATATTTCCAAGGTTTATACTTATTATCAGAAATAAAAGAAATGAGGCCTGATAAAGAAGAGATAAAGGGGATGGAGATGAAATGGGTAGTAAAGGGGAGGCATACAAGTCAACCCTAAAACAGATTTTGTAGTATTCTCTGCCTTGTTCTCTTGAACAGTAATTTGTGCTTCAGGGCTTTTTGCAAGATGCTGTTAATTTACATTCTTCTCAATATCTCAAGTCCCTGCCACTCTTAAGAAGAGTCCTGCTGGATCAGACCTACAGGAGGCACCCTGCTTTCCAAAGTAGTAGACAAGACACCTAAGAAAAGCTAATGTGGCAGCAGAACAAGCCGAACAGAAGCCCACTGTTGTCTAACACTTTGTATACAAAGATGTGGTGGTCCTGGAAGATGTACATTGAAATGTTGATTTGCCTAGGCTATCAGTAGAGATTTTGGAGCAGGGTAATCCATTGATGGAAGACTGACCAGATTTGGGAGCCTTCCTGATTCCCTAGGATGCTTGCAAAAAAAAATAAAATCCTGAGTTGCATTAGTTGGTCCTTCAACTGATCCATTAAGGCATTTTTAATACTTATGTAAGTGAGCATACATAAAAACTGCATACCCTCCACCTGTCCCACTTTGGCAGGAATAGTTCTGAATAACCCACTGTCATCCCAATTATTTAAGTGCTTTTTAAATGTCCCAGTTTCTCCCATTTTCCTCCTTTATCCTCATCTTACGGCAACTGCTGCAAACTGAATTTGAAGTATCAAACTAGTTTGCACTCAAATTAGCTCAGCAGAGGGGAGAATAAACAAGAGGGTGGAATCTTGCCCTTCCTAGTAGGCTCAGGCCAAAACAGACTGCTACAGCCTTTCCTACTTGTGTGTTCTTCCTCATTAAAAATTTCTGACCACACTCTGACATTGTTTGGCCATACATGTCCTGCTTTTCATCTCTGAAATGTTGGAGGGCATGAGACTAGTTGTGCCTTAAAAATCAGGAGTGGACAATATGCAGCTCACAGGCTCCGCTTGCCCTCCTCTCTTTCCATTTTTGCAGCCCCTTAGGGGACCCTGCTGCTGAGTTTCCTACCACCATGCAGCAAGAAAGAACTACTCTTTCTTTAAATGGGAGGCTCCAGCAAGTAATGAGGGTGTTGCAACAACAGTAAAAGACCCTTTAAAACAATTTGATTGGCTTTAAAATGAGGTATGAGAGAAGAGAGTGCAACCTGGTTTTGAAGTTGAATCATGCTCCCAGAATCTTTTCTTTATGTTGAGTGCCTTCAAAACAAAGAACTTCCCCATGACAGGTTTTAAAGGGAAAGCACTTGCTTTAAAGGGGCTTTTGATGCTGCATTTCAAATTTAACAACAGAGCAATAGAAGAGGAGGAGTGTGTTTCTAGTGGGTTAAGGAGTTGGCAACACAGTCCTTCACTCCAAGATGTCAGCCACTCCTAGACATAGATGACTCTGACATTTAAAACATGAGAGAGCTGCAGAGATACTATGCATGAGTGAAATTAACCTGCTGCCACTTGCTTAGAAATTGCTGAAAAACCAGTTGTATTTGGATACCTACTCCAGAAGCTTGTGTGGTTGGTGCTCATTCATGCCGAAGAATGCTTAAGCAGGAAGTTGGCCATCTTCTATCAATACCAGTACTCTACTTCTGTTCTGGCCCGTAAACTATCTGCTTTCTCTCTCTTTGGAACACTCCTTGTGTTTATTTAATTCTGGCTGTTCCATAATGCAAAAACTCTTTGTCCCAGTTTCTTTATTATGGGGAGGAGAAAAGGTTACCTGTCCTAGCCCTTAAAATTCTGTGAGTGAAGTTAGATCCTTAAGAGTTTGTCAGATGGCAGATTCACTGTTCATTTGATTGTCATGGATTGTATAGAGCCTGTTCTTATTCATTATGGATTAAGATTTTTGGTAGAGGTGGAGGAGCAGTATTTTTACCTCTAATTTCTATGTCTAACATTTTAGAAACAACAGGCCATTTCAGCACTACACTATTATAGTGCTATTATTCTACTTTCAACATCCGTTGGAATTCTGGGGTTTGTAATTTACTGAGGCCAAAGAGCTCCCTGGATGAGAATTCTCACTGCAGTATAGCAGTGCAGTGTGGAAATGGCCAGGGAAACAGAACAAGTTCCAGCATAAACAGCATGACGTATTTTTGACTCCATACTTCAGATGCAAACTTCAGAAATAGCCCTCAAAATGGCCACTTCACCAAAGAGGTCATACCTCTTGGCATATTTACACTTTGGCATATCTAACAGTCTCTTTTGTTCCCATTATAGATGAGGCACTTCAGTGCAATACTAGTAGCAAGTCATTGCTGCTCAGGTCATCAATATTGCCTTCACAAGCATGTCAGAATTATCTGTTTCTTTGTCCAGCCTCTTGCTTGGTATTTCCAGTCAATTCTGTCATGAGCTCAGATGGTCATTCTGCCCCTCCCAGTACATTCCACAGATTCTAGAATGTTCCATGTTAGGAGACAAGTCCATGCAAGAAAAAGTACACAAGCTTCCATTAACTACATAAAAACTGAGTTCTCTCACCATGAGGACAAGAGGTTGAATTATTGAGGAAAGGAATTATTCAACTTTGCTGTTTTTTATTTTGACCTTTTATGGTGTAGTATAATCTAGAGAAGAAGATGTACTGTCTCAAAGATGTATAATGGAAGCGTACAACAGCCTTCAAAAAGGACATATGCTATTACAGCAAGGGAAAAATTCTAATATAGTTCCTCTCTCCCCTTAGTCTTTTATATGGGGAGCATCCTCCCTCCCCTGGCAAGCTATGAAGAAATAATAATCCATTTTTACTTTGTGCTTTGGAGTCTAAGTGAATAACATTGTTAATCTCATGGCATAAGGAAGGAAAATGAGCCTTGGGCATTTGCATGAAGTCTATGTTCCTTGGAGCTGCCCACACAAGTTCATAATTCTAGCCAAGCAGTTCCAATTACTGCTGAATTCCAGAGAAATGTTACATTCCTTCCAAGTAATTTAACCAGTGCATTTCTCTTTTAGAGTCCTAAATTAGCAGCAAGTATATGCACATGGTTCTCTGTGATGCTAATAAGCATATAGCCAATGTGTTTAATGTTGAGAAATTCCATTAATGATTTATGAGCAAAGCTTTGGAGAGGAGATCAGTACCTGAGTTTCCATTTCTTCAAGGAACAAATCTAGTGCTGCATCAGGCAGATGATGAAAAGCAACATGTAGGGTTATCATAGCAAAACAAGTAATAGCTAAGAAAACAAAGCCTTTTTAATAGCCTGTGGTTATTTTGCTAACTTTTATTGAAAGAGCTGTCAATTGTTTACAGTAGTAGTCTTCTGTTACTGCAGTTTAGGCCTACCTGGCAATAGCACCCGATATCACTTTGATATCATAATTCTGCCTTACCATACCACCCTTCTCCACGTGTTTGTGAGGCCCCCAGACAAGCATGAAACTAGGCTCAGCACTTAACTGCTGAAATATTCTCAAACAATACAGGCAAGCCAGAAATAGCCAGATCGCAGCTTCTGGGACCTCCCCGGCAAACACCACATTATGTATGCGTGCTACCTACAAAAGGCTCCCTGCCCAGAGCAGGCAACTTGACAAAGGCTGAACCATCCACTGCCAAGTGCTGCACATTTACATACTGGCTACACCATTGTTAATTCGGCTCTGATTCCATCATGCTAAATTGTGACCTTTTGGAGACATTGTCTCGCACCCACAACCCATTGTTGTCCCCGAGTAAGGCACAGCCTGCAGTCACACTTCTCTCTATAAAAAAACCCTGATTCCGAGACCTTCCTCGGATCTCTCCCGAGTTCCAGACCGCCTTCCTGCCACTTTGCTTGGCGAGCTTCCCCTCAGCTCCACTTGCTGAGCCACACCGAACCCCAGCATCTCTCTCTATCTTCCAGGCTTCAGGAACAGGTTTCGTATCACCCGAATCAACTATCCCTCTGAAAATCCCGCTATCTTACTCACACCTTTAATTTTCCTTAGTTATCTGTGTGCGCGTGTTACTTACATTGTGTGTCTGTATTTAATAAAGATCATTCATTGCTTTCAAACTGGTCTGCTTCTTGATTTGGCCTGACCCCGTAGACATAGGGTTCAAGATCCTGCTAAGTTACCCTGCCTCTCGTAATGCTAAAGCAGTGCTCTGAGCTAATTTTCCCCACCTATAGTTGAGCACATTTTGGTGTCCCTCGCGGGACCCTCAGTAAACAGGGTAACACTTCTAACTACACAGTTGCAAAGTCTGAGTATTTTAGACCTATAGGGATACACTATGATATCCAGGTCATATCTATCCCCCAATCATTTTAGGATATTTTAGACTCCTCATATCCCACTCCAACATGATAAGTGAAAGGAGATGCTACAATGCACTTTAGGCATTTCATAAAGCAAAAATGAAATGATATGGGATGGCCAAGAGGACTTGCATCCAAGGAGAGGAACTGCACAAGGTTCCTGGAATTCAGCCTCTCCAGAGGAGCCATTCAGCCCTTTCCTTAACTTCCAGTATTGCTTTCTAATCAAACCTTTCCAGAGGAAGAAAGGGAGCAAGGAATTATAGCATTTCATAGCATGAAGGCAACAGCTGGAGGTGTAAATCAGGGGAAGTGGAATGAGACCTCATGGATATCATGCCCCACTGGAGTCAACATTTCTCTCTAGGAACCAGAATCACTCTACATATTGAGCAGATGTTAAGCACCTTTGAGGATAACGATGCCACTAGCAATAAATCCTACATGCCTTATGGATCCCATACATTAGTTAGCAGCTTGCAGATAACTGATCAACATAGATTTACCTTATCACTTGTGGGACTCATACCACCATTTTAAAGGGTTCATGAAAACTGTTGGTTTTGCAGTCAATTGATTTTGCAATTACAACAGAAATAAATTGTGCAAAGAGAATACAAGGAGTGAACATCTGTTGTCTCTGATGATTGGCTCTTGCACAGCCTATTTTATGCTGGCATTTCTTCAGACTATTCTACATACTAAGTTTTACAACTCTACCTGCTTGACATCTGCAACTGAGAGTGCTTCTATGGAGAAAAATAAACTATGGTTTATTTGTAAGTCTGTCCTGGTTCTTTTGAATACAAGGCTGCAAAGTGGCTTAGATTCAGAATAAATTTCAAATAGTCAAAGATCACTCAAGCTGCAATTCGACAGCATCCCAGGGCTATTGGATAGAGCAGAGACCCCTTCTGCAATTGATAGCCCAGACCTCAAAAGGCAAATGCAATGGTTGATACTCTCTTCCCATGCCCCCTGTGGATATTTCTATATCCTTTGGTGCACTGATGTCAGAGTTCCGTTCTTGGGGAAAAGGACCACTACTATGGATGTAACAAAAGAGGCTTTGAATGTACAGTATCCAAAGTCTTCCAAGTGACCACAGCCCTCCCAATACTCCAGGCAGAAAGATTTAGACTTGGGACTGCTCTACAGTAGTTCCTTCCCACTGCTTGCAGTGACAGGGAAATACTTCATTAATGGTGAATCTCTCTAATCTCTCTCTGTATGCTGTGGCTTTGGTGTCCTCTGACCTTTTATTAGAATTAACCTGTAATACAGCAAGCCACTGCCTAGTAAGCATTTTAGGATGCAGCCTTCATGCAAATTCTGTATAATAATCTAAAGTAATTTTTTACTGTGTGGAAGAGACGGGAGAAATTATATCATTGGAATTAATTCTAGCATTCCTAGCCTATATCAAAAGATTACATTGGGAAATGCACAGATAATCATTCCTTTATGGCCACAACTTGGACATTTTATACCTTTGACTATCACCTTCTAAATTAATTTAACTGCTTCCACAACCTTGTGTAAAGAGCTTTTGAAATTTGGAATGAGAACGGCATACTACTGACAAAATTTGAGAAGGATGATCTTATAGGGATCTATATGTTATAGGGCAATACTTTTACTAAAGCTGGATTCTAAGGTACTGTCCCTTCTGTTTGCCTTTAATATCTTTTTTTGAAAGGAGACTCATATGGGTCTTAAAGCCCTGATCACATAAAGGGAAAACAGGGGAAATGGCTTGTCTGCCTAGTTCTAAAATGCACAGAACACCTATATGTGTACTGAAGGCTCCCAGATGTATATCTTCACCCTCCAACATGTGAATGGCAGCAATACTGGGCAATAGGAATGTGATGGAGAGGGAGGGTCAGAAACTGTCTCCCTATTCTCCCTGTCACCTAATGGTAAACACATGAATATAACTGGATTATGAAATTAATACATGTAATTAGTTTGTTTGGCAACAATGTGCAAAAGATAGCAAAGTCAGACAAAAAATTTATTGCTATTTTTAGATGCTCCAAAAGTATTTGGTAGAGTTGCATCAGACCACCTAAAGAATGTTATCAAAGAATGTAGTACTTGTATTGTATAACAGTTTTATAGACCTCTCAGTACTAGTTTTTTTATTTCTATAGACATCTGTCTCAGAATATTGGGACTGGAGGAGGTTGTAATTCTGGCAAATGTTGTCTTCTTCAGGTCCTTTCTTCATTGTATAATTAGTAACAGGTAATAGAAATAATATTCAATAATATTTTGGGTATTTAAATGGGGATAAAGATATTTAAAATACCAGTGAACACTGATCATTAAATATTCAATATCATTTAGTAAACCAACTAAACAATATCATTATTCAGTATCGTTTAGTTAAAAGAAATGGATAGCAATATCTCTAGTTGTCATGTTAATGAAAGTAAATATAAGTGATAATACAAGACATAGATATGAGCTATAGAAGGGTATGGAATTTCTTGGAAAGGCCATCACAAAAGCTTAGGAATAATTGCATCTATTAAAACTAATCAACTGCTGAAATCCTCCTGTATTTATTTGCTGCAGTCTGATTAGAATATTCAGATGATTGCAAACCAATCTTGCACACATTTTCCTGAAAATAAGTCTCACTGAATTGAAATCCAAAAAATAGTACAAAGAAAACAGAATTTGATGTATAGTGATGCATACAATAACAACTAAATACAATAGTTTATTCTAATATCTAGCAAAGATTTGGGGTAGTATATCTGTAGTGGTTGTGTACCCCAAACCAATGTCTGTTTGCTTAATACTAAGTCCCAGTAAATTCTGCAGGATTTGATACCAAACAGTACATCTGCAGATACTTATTATTTTAAATCATTATTATTATTGTTGTTATTTGGATCTGGAGAAGAAAAAGATAGTTATCTGACACCTGGTTTGACTCTTTGGACTGGAGAAAAAGTGTTAGATTGTAAACACAAAGGACAAACACTTTGTGCTAATTATTTGGGATAAACTTATATTAAATTGTGGCCCATTATCTTTAGTATCAACTGAAAATGAAAAGTGAATCAATTTTTTAGGTTTTCTGTTTTTCTCAGCTGCTCAAGATAGTTTTGTACATCATGATTCATGTCTTTTAATGGAACTAGTGCCCAAATGGAAGTTGAAAACAAGCTCTTAACAGTATCAGTATTAAACAATCAAAAATGTTTTTAGATTTTTAATCTAAACAGATAGAGGGTAATAAATTTCTGATGACCCATGAAAAACTCAAAGTTTGTTATTCCAAACTGTATACCACTAGAAACAGAAAAGACAGGAAATCTAAAATGGAAGCATATTAGAACACAATTATATGATCAATAGAATTTGGATTTTAATGAACTAAAAACATCCAATATCTGCAAATAAAAATTAAAAACCATTTAAAGTATTGCATATATGCATTTGACATCTAAGACATGAAATAACCAGTTTCTTACATGCTATAAATATGAGTGTTGTGAAATATTGAGTGCAGACATTACACGTAGGTGACTATGAACCAAAATTAAAGTATTTTGAGCTGAAGGTAATACATGTAATTAAAGGGAAAAGAGAATTTATTCCCCATCTAATCTTTTTTCTTCAGTCGCACCCCCCCACACACACATCTGTCACCTCTCAGGACTTTTCCATTAAATTCTCCCTGCCCTTACTTCTATCATAGCTAGGCCTTAGCTTCAGATTGTCAGCTCATGACACAGCTGTTCTGTTGCTGAAATTACATTTGTCATTGCAGCAGCAGCACTGCTATGTGTCTTAGCAACTATGTACACATGTGCTTAAGTGAAACTATCTGTCTTACGTGCTTTCAAGTGAGATTTATTACTGCAAAGTCTTGAATTGCTTGCCTGTTTGTATTTCAGTCACTCACCTCACTCCATAAACTTTTTAAATAAATAAAAGCAGGATCATTTTCCCCTCTTACTCCTTTTTTAACCCTATATCTAGCTTGAAGCAGCTAGCTAGTAAAACTTTTGCCTCAGATTTAAAAAATATCCACTCAGTATTTTTTTGCCTCCGAGTTTACTCTTTCTCTTTCATCAAATATTCACAGATAACATACAATAATAATTGCACTAATTGGCGTAGTCCAAGTACAATTGTGGTACACCAACTACTCTCCCAAAACTGATTAAGTATTCTTGGTATATGCTTGCATGGAACTCTTAGACTCATGGTTTGGCAGGTTTCTCTTAAAAGTGAAGTGTTTCATATTTTCAAAGTGCCTTGTTCTCTCAAGGATACTCCCAGGACTCAAGTTTGTTGTGGGTGTCCCATCTTGTGGACACATGTCATACTCTACTAGGGGCAGGGGGCAGGGCCTTGAAGTTACCCACCAGCATTTACAAGAGCTTAGAAAAGATTACAACGTCCAGAATCTCCCAGTCAACATGGCTGGGAGAGTCAGGATCCATAGCTGAAAAATTATTTATCTAATGTAAAAATTGGAATCTGTATTTTCCTGCAGACCTTTTCCCAAAGATGCGATTTTTGGCAATGTGTACTGGCCTCTCTAGTTTACCAGAGCTATAAGTTGGTTGCCTCAGACAGCAAATGCTAGAGAACAGTGCTGATGAACAAAGTTGTGTGTGGTTTGCCATTCCCCAGCCTCAGATATGGTAGATGATGTTATTTTGATACTAGAGCTGAAGTAAAATCAAATTGCCATTCTGTACATGAATGGAGAAGTGTTGTCCTTTGAAGAATGTCTTGGTCTCCTCTTTTGTTTAGAGTTCAGAGCAATAGTAGTTAGCTTGGGATCACCTGAAGCTTCCTAGTTAAGAAACTTCAGCAGACTTGAGCTGTGACAAGGGAAATGGGCCATGTAAAAAATCAGACCACAATCAGTTATGCTAAAGTTATAGCTGAATTATTTCTACTTGTGAAAGAAAAATATCATGATTCCTACAGAAATGACATTATATATACTTCTAATATAAATATTTAATTTTAAAAAGCATACCATATTTCCAGAGATGGGTAGATGACAGCTGAATATGCACTGGGACACAAAGAGTTATGATGTATCCATTATTTACAACAGACTCAAACGAATGGTGTTAACTATATAAAGAATACTGAGGAACAATTTACAATGCAATTGCTCCTCACAGAATTAACTGTAACTGAAAACACTGATCATAAAATTACAGAGGAAGTCCTTTGGAAAATATCCCTCCACTTCAGTTCATATCAGTGATATAATGGTTTGTCTTTCAGCTTAAATATACTGCAATAGATGAAGACCATTCTTGCCTTTATTAAGAGAATAAGTTAAAAAACAGAGCAAAGCTTTAGAAAGTTCAAAATTCACAGAATTTGGAAATGACATATGAACCTGGCTGCCTGTAGTGGGAAAGGATCAAGGGAAAACATAGGTAGTTTTGAGGATCCACAGAATTCAGAAAATGCACACCTATTCTCAACAGCCTAGAATCAGCTAGGTCAGTAACTCACAGAGTTATTAATTCAGTAAATGTTTTGAGTTATTTCACATAACTCAGTAGATATCCCAATTAATGTAGAAAACAGAAAATTTCAAATATTTAACATTATCAAATTAACATTATAAAATTAATTTTCAAATCTAATCTTCCAAGCTCCGCTATCTGCTAAAACAGCTTGTCATTGATTGGGTTCCATTGCATTTACTTTTCACATAAATATGTGCACAGAAATATAGACTGATATAACAGGAGTTGATGGATATAGAGCCTTAAAGGCCCCTCCCTAAACTGCAAACCCCAGGATTCCATAGGATGTTGAAAGTGGAATAATAGCACTATAACAAGCTAGCGCGGAAGTGGCCTAAGAGTCAAAGTAAGTCCCCTTCTGATGCTGTCTTGTTAGTGCTGCTGATGGAGGCAATCAAACACAGAAAGATCAAGCTGCAATGTTTCTGATGTATTCTGATATATTCTTCTGGATCCTTGATTCTGTGCCAAATCCAGCCACTTCAGATCAATTCTGCTGCTTACTGAAGTAAAACAGGCTTTCTTCCAAAGCAACTCAAATATAATCTTTTCCTACATAAAGCATTATGCATGATTTGAAGGGCTACAGAAAGGCAGTCTGGAAAGAAATCGTGTTTTGCTTAAGTTTTATTACCTAGAAATGCCTGGGTGGTAAAAACAGGGGAGGGATGAAGTCAAGTTGAGTGAATGGCAGGTCCACCTTTTAATCATGTGGCACATTTTATTCCAAGCTCAATCGCTGTGCTTTGTAACAGGGACTGTGAAACTGTCTGAAAAAAACTGTTTGTTTTTCATCTTCCCATGCTCTTTTACTATATGTTCTTTCTGTGGTAAGAAGCAGCATCGCAGAGAACTTCAGTGGTCTTAGATATTGGTTTTCTTGTAGTATATTTCCTTTCTGCCTCAAATCCTTGTGTTATTGCTTCTCAGATCAATCCTTCTCCAAGTCTTTGCCCTGAAGTTCAAATCTTCTCCCTCCCTCCCTCTCTCTCTCTCTCTGAACACTTCATTACATCTTGATTCATTCTACAGAATTCCAGTTGTTCCTTGTTTTGTGTTGTGTGTCTTCCTTGTTTAAAATTTAAATTAATATTGGGAAGTTAATTCACTCTTGCTCCAGTTAGGAAACATCTTGTTAATTTTGAATTCAGTTCCTGTTATATTCTTTCAATTCTTTGTTTTGAGTGCATGGTTCTCATCATCATTATTATTGACATTATTAATTTACTAGTAGCCAAATCCTATCTGATCTTGGAAGCTAAGCAGGGTCAGTTCTGGTTAGTACTTGGTGTTGTAAAATAGAAATTCAGAAGACAAATGGATAATAAAATAATTCTTTTATCTATTCTATTTAAAGGAAAAAATAGCAAATATAGGTATTTATATAAAGTTAATATACAAAAGAGAAAAGGTAGTCAAAAATGTTAAAATGAGCATGAGCAATATTGGCAAGTAAAATAGAAAAATACAAAATATATCAAGTAACAAAATACCACAATAAAGCAGGATCAAATGGAATACTATACAAGGACAAATGACAACAGCAGAGTAGATAAGTGCCCTAAAGAAAACACTACTCTTTCAGAGGTTTCACAGCTGCTACAAATAACATTTACAGCTGAAGGTCCTCTCTACCCCACTAATACACAATTAACCCTATAATGATTGAACTTGTAAATCTTGTCTATATTCTAACACTTGGATGGGAGATTGCCAACAAATACCAAGTGCTGCAGGCCATATTTCAAAGGAAGGAACTGAAAAAACCACCTCTGATTATTTTTGGCCTACGAAAACCAGATGAAATTCATGAGGTCAACAGGCAACTTGCAGACACAGAGTAATAGTAATGTTTCCTTATAGTAAGTCTTACTATAGGGTCAGCTTAAAAAAAATGATAGCCAGCCTTTTGCTTGTTCACTCAAGGTCCTTCATCTTTGTAGGGGGTTGGGAACACATAGTAATTGTCACCCACAACCAGACCCACCCCACACTCTGCTCAACTTCACTCCTTGACCTGGACTCAGGGACTGGCTCCGTCCTCCATTACATGCCCCTTGGAAGCCAGTCTGAGGCAGCCAGGGGATGTTCAGAGGCTGTTCTTGGAGAAAGAGGAGTTGGCAAAGAACTGGGACCTCCTCACCCATGCCATGGAGTGTGGAGACACTCCTCTTCTTCCTCCTCCCAGCATCTGAGTCCAAAATGGGCTGATTGCCTCTGTGACTTTGGTTCCAGCTGCTGCCACCATCATTGAAGGTCTTGCATTTTATCTCAGCTTCCTCCAACTTCATTTGCTCCCACCTCTCATGCCCTTCCTCCCACTCACTGGCACTACAGTATCCCTTTGCCCACCCATAACTTCTTTCCCTTCACTTGGGCCCCATTTCTGCTCTCTCTTGCACTAGGGGCAGACAGGCTAAAGAATGTTAGTATTTTGTAGTACAAAATTTTGTATATCATGATTGTATTTTTTTTGGAAATTAATTGTTTTTACAACAGTGTCAACAATAATCAACAAATAATGATAGTACCAAGAAAACTAAGGCCCTTTCCGCACCAGGCAATTAGAACGGGGCAGTGCGTCCTCGCAGGGAGGTTGTCTGCACCTTGGAGCGGACTAGGAGTGGACTACTTACTGGAGATCTGCACCTCAATCCATTCCAAGACGACCCCAAGCAGTCCTCCAGCATGTTTTTGAAAAACTGGAAAAAACAGGTCTTTATTTTCCTGGAACATGCCATTGCGTTCCTGCTCCCTTGTGCAGATTTGCAGGCTTGCACCAATGTGAGCCTGCGATCTGCAGAGGGCGGGCTTTAGGCGTGGCGAGCTTCAGCGGTTGGTTGGGACCCACGACCAACCGGAAGCCACCATTTTGGAAGCCGGAAGCCGCCATTTTGGAAGCCGGAGCAGTGCGGATCTACAGACCTCACACTGCTCCGATTTGCCCTGGACCAAGGAGGAGCCCTGCAGAAGGGCTTCAGGGACAGTTCACGTTTCTTTGGACCCCAGAAGAAGTGGTAGGTAATGGCATGGAGCGATCCCCTCACCTCGTGCAGAAAGGGCCTAAAACTATATGCAAGGTACTTGAGGGGGGATGCTTCTCATGAGCCCTGCCTGTCTTTAACTTGCTTTGTTGTTGCAGTTGTTGCTGCTGCAGCTGTTGTTGATTTTACTTATAAACTTCTTTTTTCCCAGAACTGGGACTCAAAATTTACGTTTCAAAGCAAATACAAAACAGCAAATCTTTAAAAAGTCAACATTAATACTGAATTAAGCTATTCACAGTATTAAAAAAATGAAAACATACAAATAAAGAGGCTAGAAAACAGTTTAAAACAGTTCAACAAAAACAATGCAGAACACTCTAAAGTCCTTTCTCTAAAAACCAGTTCTAAAAGCTCATGGGGGGGATTATTTACATGTTGATGGAAAAATAGTAAGGAGGAGGTCATTATGGCCTACCGGGGAAAGGAGTTCCAGATCCTGGGGCAGCCACTGAGAAGGCCACATCTTGCATCCCCACCCATTAAATGTGACTGTACCAGGACTGAGGTAAGGGCCTCTTCTGAAGATGTTGGGGCCAAGGCACCACGTAGGATGATACAGTTTGCAAAGAACCTGAACCTAAGGCATATACTACTTTATAGGTTACAACCAGCCTGGCAGCCAGTGAAGCTGTTGCTCAGCCCACCCCAATTAACACTCTGGCTACAGCCCTTTGTATCAGCTGAAGTTTCCAAACTCTCTTCAACAGCAGCACTACATAAAGTAAAGTATGTCTCAGTAATCCAAACAGATGTAACAGGCATGTGGCAGCATAGCCAGATCAGGTATGTGAATGTTAATCAGAGCCATGCAGCTGAATCCCCCACCATTTGCCACGTGCAAAGACATAAGTAATGTTGCGTGAGCCTTTTGCACGGCCCCTTTCTAGCAACAGCTGTGCAACAGATTGGAGGAGTGAATGCAACAAAATGGGTATCTTCAACAAGCACCTCTGGTTTGTCATCTCTTTAGTTTGTCTAAACTGCTGCATAGATAAGTCCTAATAAAAATTAGGAATGAAATGTATACTAAATAAGGCTGCAGTCTTAAGAATCACTTCTATTCAAGTCAGTGGGAAAGATGCAGCAGGATACTTTCGCCAGTAGAAGCTGCTTCCGACAGTAGAATTGGGAAGAAAAAGAAAAGATCCTCCTCTTCCCTCCAGCATCACCCCATGAATGCTAAAAAGCTGCTCTAGAAAGCTGGTCACCTCCCCAGAACACATTATTGCTGCTACACAAAGCTGCAACGTGACTGGAAGAAAGCTGAGATGCTAGTACTACTGCAGCACTGTGTTTATCTCAGCATGTCTTACTTCTAAGTAGGCATGAATAAGATTTCAGTGTAAACTGGATGCAGATCAGATGCTACAAGTAAAAAGTCACTAATGCTTCAAATTACTGAAACTGATACATACTTAAAACCTTATCAATGTGCACACATGCTCTAAATTTTCCTTCACTAGAACCCTCAGAATTGAGACAGCTACTGCAAATCAAACTCAAATGTACTGCTTTGTGGCAAAAATATTTTGCCATACTTTAAAGCCTATACTGTAGTTTTTAACAACCTCAATCTTCTAAATGATTATGCAAATTAGGTTTCAGAGTTTAATATTTGTTGTTTAATCAATGAGGCTTTAGCTTCAAAAGCTTCATTTATTTTAGTAGCTGTTATCAGGCATACATACAGAATGTAATAATTGTATTTCTCTCTACCTCCCACAAATCTGCACATTACAGACAAAAGCGAAAAAAAATTCTTCTGGATCATTTGTGCAGCCTAGAAGTTATGAATTTGACACAACGCTAATTTTCCATTTTTATACCTTACTCTGGAATAAATATTTTACAGGTATATCTAAAAGGCAAGAACATCTGGGGGTCAGCGGTTGCTTTTGATTTATAGGGTGTGCTCTATGGGCAGCACACTGAAATACAAGCATGTATTTCCAAATTCATTTCAAAATGTCTGCCTCTACTAAGCTCACCTGTCTTCTTTTCTTTTTCACCCACTATGGTATATTTTAAATGTCAAACATGATAGTGAGTGTCTCAGCAGTGAGACAAATCTTAGAGACTCTGATTTTTTTTATAAAAAAAAAACTGTCTGCAAGTCTCCTATTCTTTTAATATGCTCATGACAAGAAGAAATTCAACAGGCAGTTTCTCCCTGCATACAGTCAGCCCTCTAATCTGCAGATTCTGTATCCATAGATTCAACCAACCACGGCTTGCAAATATTAAAAAAAAATTCCAAAAAGCAGACTTTGATTTTGCCATTTGACATAAGGAATGCTATTTTACTACACCACTGAACATAATGAGACTTGAGCATCCACAGAGTTTGATATCCATAGGGGGTCCTGGAACCAAACCCTAACGGAAACCAAGGGCCCACTGTACTGATACACTGATAGGAAATGTTTATTCAGTGAATTTCCTTGATGATCCATTTCTGAAAGGCACAGACAGATGCCTTAGTCACAAAAAACTAACCTCTCTAAATAGATCTAACTGCTGGGGCCTCAATTCCTGATTCTCCTATTGCAGTTAATAAGGATAGGTAACACAACAATCATCTTCATTGTCATTTATTCAGAGTTCATAACCCGCCTAACATGAACTAGATGATTTGGCCTTGGATTTTAGGCTGCAGCAGGGAATAAAAGATGATACACAAGAAAATGGGTTGAAATTAGAATAGCGTTTATTAAATCTCCCAATACCCACTATCGCCGCTTTTGTTCATAACAACGTTAGAAGTACTGCTGAACATAATCAGGAATGACCCAAAGATAAGCAGACACAAGTTTAAAGAACAGGAACATAAAGTAAAAGCGTATGCGGACGATATGTTGATTGTGCTAGAGGATCCAGAAGCAAGCATAGAAAATTTACTAAAGATATTAGAAGAGTTCGGAGAAGTGGCTGGGCTGAAGATTAATAAGGACAAAACAAAAATTATAACAAAAAATTTGATCAAGGTGGAAGAGGAAAAGTTGGCTCAGGACAAGGGATTTAAAGCTGAGAATAAGATAAAGTACCTTGGAATTTGGATAGCAAAGAGAAATAATGAATTATATGAGAATAATTACAAAAGAACTTGGAAGGAAATAAAAAAGGCATTAGAAAATTGGAGCCCCTTAAGTCTGTCTCTGTTGGGGAGAATCTCAGCGATAAAGATGAATGTGCTGCCTAGATTAATTTTTCTATTTCAAAATCTCCCAAACATAAACAATGAAAAACCATTTAAAGAATAGCAAAGGGATTTGACAAAATTCATCTGGGAAAAGAAAAGACCGAGAATTAAGTGGAAATTGCTAATAGAGAAAAAAGAAAAGGGAAGTTTTAGTTTACTGGACTTGAAACTATACTACAATGCTTGTGACCTCTCATGGATTAAAGAATGGATTGTGTTACAAGATGAAAAATTATTAAATTTGGAAGGAGTGGGAAAGCAGACGGGATGGCACGCTTATATGTGGTATGGGAAACATAAAATTGACAAAGATTTTTTAAACCATTACATTAGGAGAGCATTGTTAAGGATGTGGTTAGAATTCAAGAGAAAATATTACATAAGAAAACCTCAATGGCTATCCCCGCATGAAGCATTGTACGGGAGATGGAAGAGTCCACAAGAAAAATGGATATGGTATAAAGATATATTAATAGAGAAACCAGATAAATGTTTGTTAAAGTCAAGGGAAGAAATTGAAATAGAGGGCTTTAAGTGTTATTGGTTTTTATACAGGCAATTGAGAGAAAGATTTATAATGGACAAAAATGCAGAGGGGATTGGTTCAGCAAACAAGAAGATCCATTAATGAAAATAATACTGGATTCAAAGAAACAAATGATATCTAAGATATACAAGTTATTGTTGGAACGAGAGTTGGAAACGGAAACAATAAAGGAGACAATGATAAAATGGAGTAAAAATATGGGACGTGAAATAGATTTGGAACAATGGGAGGGTAGCTGGAGAGATACAAATAAATTTACGGTAGCACAGAGCTTAAAAGAAAATTACCTGAAAATGTTTCACAGGTGGTATTTAGACCCTGCAAAATTGAATAAGATACAGAAAACAACACAGAACAAATGCTGGAAATGTGGTAAGGATAATGGCACATTCTTCCATATGTGGTGGACATGCGATGAAGCAAAAAACTTTTGGAAAAAAAATCACGAGAGGATGACTGGAATATTACAAATTAAGATACCATTAATACCAGAATTATTTTTACTAAACATGATACATAGGATAGAGAAAACAGCAATAAGAAAATACTGGAGAGTAATATTATATTTAGTGACAGCGGCAAGGCTGATATATGCACAGAAATGGAAAAATAAATCTACACCACAAATGGAAGAATGGCTGGTGAAAGTGATAGAAATGCAAGAGATGGATAGACTAACTGGGATGGTTCAGGGAAAAACGCAAAGACAATACGAGGAGAGTTGGGGAATGGTAGAAAAATATATAGTGAATACATAGAGACCTTTAGGGGATCCCCATAAGAAGACTGAGGAACAATGGAGGGAGAAGATTTAAATGTAGACACCCAGGTGAGGAGGGGAAAGAGATAATTTTTAGGACAAAGTGATCGCATAAAAATGAAGAGTAAAGATATAAGAATGTAAATAATAGCATATTTAACATGGCTAATAAGGACTTGTCCCAATTTGGGAAGGTAGAAGATGAAAAACATTAATATAACGTTTGGGGAAGGAACACGGGCAAAATGGAAGGAAGCAAGAACAGTGCGAATGGAGAATGATAATAGAAGAAAAAGAAGAAACTATTGAGAAAAGTGTACATAAGAACGGGTGAGAATGGAAGGAATGAAGGTGGGGGAGGGGGAGGTTAGGGGAAAGGAGTATTTTAAACATGAATTGATGTAAGTGTTGTGTTTTTCTTTTTGTATGTTTGTTATTTTTTTGTGTGGAAATTGAATAAAGATTATTTAAAAAAAAAAAATCTCCCGGTACCATCTGCATGGGTTATCTATGCAGACATTTAAGTTCTATATCCAGGAAAATTACTTACAGGGAAATTGGATAAAACCATCCAGGTCCAGAGAATGGTAGTCAGATGTTCACTAATCTGTAGGATCCCACCAGTTCAGGAATAAGTGGGCCTTCCCATCTCACTCCCTCCTGAGTTCTCACATCTCTAGGCAAGTAAGCCCTAAAGCCCTAAAGTTAATCCATATTCTATCCAACAGAGGTGATTATTCTGTATGAGTAGTTAAATCATTTGGGGCTTTAGTCTGAAATATTAAGAAGCTATCCCAGATAAAGAGCCTATATGGGAGATATTGTTCAGCACCATTAATAGCTGTATTGAATATTTGCCAACCTACTGACATGGGAGCCATCAGCTACATTTTCCATCCATGAAACTCATGCCTCTGGAATTACCAATCAGCAACATGCACATCTAGTGCTACAGCTGTTCTTGTGTCTTATATATTTAACATCAGCTAATCAAATATTTGCATGATGGTCACAGTGTGTATTCTCTATATAGGCTGCAGGATTTGGCTTTTGAAGGTTGTTGGATGTTTAAGGTCCAGCTTTGTAATTCTTCTCATCATCTACTAGTTTATTGCTGTTATGATGAAATTACCACATTATTATTAAATGACAGTGGTTATCAAGGACAAAGTTATGATGTGAACAAAGGGTACTGTATTCATGTGAATTCCTCATAATACATCAAGGATTTATTGCACATCAGGAGGATGCACTAAGTGCAAAAAGTTGTGTGAATTAGCTCTGAAAAACAATTGTGGGTAGGTAATGGCTAGATGCAAATGCAAAAAAATGCAAAAAAAAAAAGTTGCCGTTGACAATTATTCCTTAAAGCTCAGAGGAAATTTATGAAATGCAAAGAAACACAATCAAGCAATGCTTTTGAATAGATGATAATCCTGAACAACGATAACAGCTGTGGCTGTTGCTTCAGAGCAGATGGCTTCTTGAGTCCTTAGAATGTTGAAGGCCAAAACTTTCCCAGGGGTTGGTGTTTGTGGGAAAAGCAGTGGTCTTGTCAGCTCGAGATTAATCATGAGGGGGTTCCAGTGGAACATTTCCTTCATTTTCTCAGGTAAAAGCACAGTAGAATTTATAGTATTATTTGCTTTGGTTTTGCATTTGGCAATCAGAATCTCACTCCTACTGAGCCTCTGTGTTGTAGCTGGACAGGTGAAAGCTTTGTGCAGAACTCCCATGGTGAAAGCAAGGGAAGGGGCTAAGTGCACAAAACTTGAATAGGCTGGCCAAAGAGATAATGGCAGCCAGCAGGGTAGCTATAAAGCCAAAATGCTCATCTCCCCATTCCAGGCTTCAAGAATTCAGAGAATGCCCCCACCTTGCTGGTGGTAACAATGTGGACTTGACTGGCTGCCTTGAGATACATTTCCCTAGGCATCGCACTGTTTTGTTCACTTTTTACATTGGTCTGAGAGGTCATCATCATTTCAAATAGGCAACAAAATGGGAATGATGAGTACTCTGAGACATTACAGATAGCAGGTGTAGGTAACCTCATACCCTCCTATAATTTAAGACTACAGATGCCATAATTCTAACTTATTGATCATGATGACTGGTCAGGTTTGGGGGAAATCATAGTCTAAAACATCCTTCAGGCAAGCAGCACAAGTTGTGCCTTCATGTTCATAACTCCTTGTGGCATGAATATCCAATGATGTGCTAAGAGAGACCTAGATCACAACCTTCAGTATCTCAGTTTTGGTTGCATCCCTACAACCAGCCACTCCCAGTTTTGGATAAGTGATGTCAAGCAGGCCTGATGAAATGTGCTCAGCCTTTGTTCCCCTGCACCTTAAAGTCTTCAGGAACATGACTAGGGGAACTGCTACTCACCCTGTAAGTTAGGCTAAGCAACCTGTGCTTTCCAGGAGTCTATTCATACTGTATAGTTATAGCACTATGATTCCACTTTAACTGCCATGACTGCATCCTATGGAATTCTGGGCTTCCAGAAGGGCTGTCTAACCCAGCTTCCTGCCATACTGAAATATATAACTAAAGCATTCCTGAGAGATGGAAAGGAAAGATTAGTAAGCAATTTTTGGGCTTGCTTCATTAATCAGTTACAAACCCACATAAGAGCAGCCCTGTCTAGCTCACATGTTACCAGCTTGTATACAAGAATAGCATGGGAGATTTTTCAATAGCATCACTGAAATCAAGATATACTGCATCCACAACAATCTCCCTGATCCACCAAGCTCATAAAACTACCAAAAAAAAAGAGATAAAATTAGTTTGGCATGACTTGTTTTTGAGAAAATGATGCTGGCTCTTAGTAAATCCTGGGTTTGGAAGAAAAAGATCTACATTTTAAAAAGAATCAGTTGAAAAGGAGACCTTTTATCTGATATACTGATTTTGCACATAAGGAAAATATATACACAAAGGACTTTCCAAAAATTGATATAAGCATTATACATTGAAGGAGAAAGCATGAACCATACAATATGCCTATATAAAAAATTTGAAAAGGCATCAGCTGAAGATAGTTAATCATATGTATAGCCAGAGATGGACAATATTAATGGATTGCAGTTATTAACTGATGCCATCCCAACGCTATTGCAAGAGGGTATCTCAGTTCACAACTTCATCACGGGTGAATGTCAGCTGAAGTTTTAGGAACGCTTCTCCCCTCCCCAGAAGAAAAATTCCTTTGTGTTTTACCAGTTCACAGAAAGTCATTTATTTATTCATCTGCCTTTTCTTCTATGTGCATCTAAACTGCATCATAACTGTCCCTAAAGACAAATGAGCTTTGTTAGCTGATGCACTTAAGCCATCTTCGGAGATATGATAGTCCTTCTAGTCTTACTGAAAGTACTCTCAGGATGAAGTCAGACTGAAATACCAGTAAATAAATGAACTCTCAAACAAAGGCTTCTTCTTGTTAAGCACTGTTTTTACATTTCTGGAGTACATTTATCCCTTGATTTTACCAACAATGATTCTACTGTAATTACCCAATATATTATGTAACCGTAACCATATTACTCAAAAACCATCTGTTGCTAACCTGACTGGATATACAACATTAAGATGCTAGCTTTGTGCACAGCTTTCTTCTGCAAGCTACAGGGAAATTGACAGAGGAGAAACACTCCTTATTTGGCACTTGAGCATTAAGAGAAAAGCAGCAGTCTGCAATTCTCTCTCTTTTTTTTTTTTTTTGATACAGTGGTCCAGATCCAATTAGTTACTCCCAATCTCAGAGTAGAATCAAGTACTAAATGAGGAGTCAACAAATAGGCCCTTTTTGCGCCTTACTTTTTAACGCTGCTGGGTTGGGGTTTTCACGTGAGAAGGCTTGGAAGGAACGCTCTCGCAGGCCTCCTGCTTCAGCTCCGCAGCTCCTTCCTGCTCGCACGAGCGCCCCGCCTGCACCCCTTCTTTCCTTCTGCAGTGCAGCCTGGGAGTTGTAGGCTGCGCTGGGGCAGGAAGCGCGACTGGCACGGCTCAGCAGGCTTCACACGGCAGGTGAGTATGCCCCAGGCCCCTGAGCGATGCGTGAGCATGGAGCATTTTCAGCTTGAAGCTGAAAATGAAAAAATCCATGCCCGCTTCACGTCAAGCTCTTGAGCATCGTGTAAATGTGAGTGCATCATGCAGACTGCTCTTCACATTTACGTGACATTCAAGGGGCCCTCTCGCTTCCAAAACACCGTGCGAAAAGGGCCATAGGTAAATCCCATTGACTCAGCATGCCGCCTTTGATTGGAAGTAACACTTAGTCACTGAAACACCCTTTCTGTCAAGAACACCAGAACTGATTTTAAAGTAGGGAGACCTCACATTAAACGTTAAGTTGTTATTAATTTTGCCTACTTGTAGGATCTTGCATTGGGGAAACAAAATTACTTTCCCATGCATCATTATTGAGCCATCTTTAAATATGGAGACTCTTTCAAGCCCAACATATACATACAAGTGCCCTTCATGTTTCCAGTGTAGCTTACTCTCAAGAAGATGTGTGTAGGATAGACAGCACACTGCCTTTGCTATTTCTGGAAGGGCTCAACCACAACCACTGCCTTAATATTTCTTAGTTGTTGATCATTTAGTACAGATGAGATTGCTAATTCTAGAGAGGGCTCAATTATATAGGAGTCTTGGTTCTTCAATTTTGCTAGATCATGGGGGAAAGGTTCAGCTTCCCCAACCTAATCTTGGGAGGAGGTCTCAAGCTCCCCTTTCCACCCATTCATTCTGCTGAAAAATGTAATGAATATTCTTTACATGCCTAGTTGGTACAGGCATCTGCAGGGGAAAAAATTATGCAGAATCCCCCGGCTGCACGTAATGTTCCACATGCTCAGGACCTTCAGTGCAACTGGCAGTCTTTAATGTGTGGAAGGCAATACACGATTAATGGCATGTGCAGCACTTTCATCCTCCTTGCAGCTGTCTGGGCCAATATATAGATGGCCAAAGTACAAGGCCATTAGCGTAGTCCCACTCTCAGATCCCTAGTTGTTTTTTTAATTTCATGCAGCTGTTTTTCTAAAGCCATATACATTCCTATCAGAAACTCAGTTCCATTGATTCTGATAGAATTAATTTTTAAATGAATTACAGTATTTATGGCTTAGTTAATCTACTAAAGAGCATAACAGTCTGACCTTTAAAAGGCTGGACAGAATCTACAGAAGGACCATGCACATGTGTGAGAACAGTATACTTTTTCAGTACAGTTATTCACACTGCCAAAGCAACAGACCGGTGCTCAATGTAATTAGTAGCTGCTACCACCCATAGTAGTCAGAGCTGCTGAATAAAAAGAAGTAGGGACCGTGTTGGTAGCAGCCACGGTTAATCTGCCATACAGAGACCTGATTGTCTCTAACTAGGACCAACCAAAAAGTGCACATATTAAATCTAAAAACAGGAGGAACTTGGTATGTGAGGTGCTTTGAAGACTGACCTGTTTAAAAGTTTCCCAACCAATAAAAGTTTTCTTGCAAATTACAAAAGGCACTCCTTAAAATCATGGAGCATCAAGTCATTTGTTTCATTAGCAGTATAGCCCCAAATGGGTTCTACTGATTGAAACAGCATATTACTTCATTCTTTGTGCTGGTTGTTTTATTTTTTTTTAAACTAGAGAGTATTAGTTGCCATCTCCTGCTGCCCTTTTCAGCCACTGCCAGTGGTAAATATCAGCATCGATTGGAGAAAAACCTGTTAATTCTTTTAATCAATACTTCATTCAACCCAGGAATTTGCTTGCTCCTATTCATTTAAATAAATGTCAATCAAGCCTTACTTTGAAAAGACCTACAGAATGCTATTAAAAAAGAGCAATTACTACTAGCAAAAACAAAGCAAAAAAAAAAAACTCTCACATTTTTGTGTATACACATCAGCAAGGGGAATGTAGTCTCTGTAAGCTACAACTATTACATGACAGCTGACATCAACTGAATGGATCACACATTCGTCAGCTAAGAGTCAGTTTACCCTATTTTTTTTCAAAAACTGTGGTTATTCATTTTCTTATATATGTATGTTCATTTAGTATCATTATATAAAAATATATAAAACAGAAACATATAAACATAAAACAAGTCAACATATCAACATAACATATTTATTTATATAAAAACCTATATCCAACCCCATTGGTATACTGGTATATTGACCCTCCACATTCAGGAGGGTTAGGGGAACAGGACTCTTGCAAAAGTGGAAAAATTGCAACTATCAAAATGTGGGGGGAAGGGGCCTGAGACACAGTAGGGAGAGCAGGTGCCCTGGGCCTAAATCAGGGCAGGGAAAACGAGAAAGAAAAGGAGTGTTCAGCATGGTGGCCTTGCTTCCAGTCTCTCTCATAACCATCTCCTTCTTTGGGTATGTGGGTAACACTGGGAGAGGATTTGTGCTGCTAAGAAATAGGGCTGTGAGTCATCCTTCACAGGCCGAGCAGCTGCGGGTGGAGGAGAAAGAGAACCAGAGGTGGGTGTTTAAAGTGTTTTGCAACTTGACTGGAGCTGCCAAGAGGAAAGGTTGCCACAGAGAAGAAGCACTTGAGGTGAGGGGGCAGGGGTTGAAGAAACTCACACATAATGAAATCCTTGACAGTGAAATCCACAAATGTGGAGGGCCAACTGTATGCATAAGACACAGGGCAGCTAGTAGGAATGAATCACAATAAAATTCCCAAATCAGAACAACTGTATAACAAAGATCCAAAAGAGAAAAGATTAGACAAAAACAGGTGCGTGTACCTATCAACTTATGGCAACTCCATGGATGTCACAGGGTATTCTTAGGCAAGAAATAATGAGATGTGGCTTGCCATTGCCTTCCTCAGCCTACAGCACCTGCTATGCCTTGGTGGTTCACCCATCCAATTACTAACCAGGCCTGACCTTGCTAAGGTTCCAAGATAAGATGGGAGCTGGTGAGACAAAACATCTCATCAAACCAATTATTATGTGTTTAAATGGAGAAGGACCATAGCACAACAGTAGGTTTTACATACCAAGGACTCATTTCTAAATCTTAGAATTTATGGGCAAGACTGGGAAAGACTCCTGCCTGAGGGATTAACAGCAACCAAGGTGGGAAAATTAACGGTAAAGGGTTAACAAGTTAATCATTGAGAAGCTTTTTTAGAAAAGCAAACCAGAATGAATTGCATCCATGTTGAAAGGGGATGTTCAACAATTACTTTCATTTTAAATTGTCATGTAAATATATGGTACATTGTTATACTAACTTTATTAAAATAAAGGTGAAAAAAGCCAATCCTTTACCTGTTATTTTGCTCCTCATTCCCAACATCTTATATAGTTGTTTTGAGCTTTAGAAACCTGAATGTATTTTTGAAATCTTTCTTCTTCACCCACACCACTAAAAAACCTTTTACTACATAGAGTTTACAGATCATCACTGCTAGGTAAAATAAGGGACAGGATTGTTATACCTTTAATAGTTGTGCAGAAGGAATTTCAGTAGGCGTTGCTATCCATGATCATCTATGAACTCTATGTATGCCACCTTTCTTCAGGGTGGAAGAAAGACAGGATATAAATATAATAAACAGATTGAGCTATTGTTTGATATACACATATCAAGAAGTTGTTGGAATATGAAAACATTACTTTTTGGACAACGGTTCCCTGAATCCTCTAGCCGGAAGTATGTAGAAAGTTTTTCTTACTTGTGTTCACTGGGTTGTGATTTAATAGTTCTTCTAAGTAACTACAGGCCATTTTCACAGTTTTAATCTTTAAACAGGTCATGACTTCCGTTTCCACTGGGCTCCTGAAAATTCTGGAGACTACTCCACAAATCCTATACTTTTTCTTGCAATGTCAAAGCCTCTGAAGCAGTGGTTCTCAACCTGTGGGTCCCCAGATGTTTGTGGACTTCAGCTCCCAGAAGCCCTGAGCATTGACCATAGTGACTGGGGCTTCTGGGAGCTGAAGTCCACAAACATCTGGGGACCCACAGGTTGAGAACCACTGCTCTGAAGGGTTAGGTGAACCTCTGTGCTCAGGTTAACTTTTTTAAAAAAAAACAACAACAACTGTGTTTGGTATGGTCATCTATGAACAAAACATATTTCTCATGTTACCCATGTCCTTGGAACAGGCTATGTCATCTTTCAATAATGTTATCCTACCTCCTGCTAGTTCCTCTATGTTTTTTCTTTGAGCAGCTATTATCACCTCAGTAGGGCTTAGAAAGTTATCCTTCAGACAGTTTTCTCCACTTTCTCTCAGCAGCGAGATGGCACTATCAGTGTTTACTGAGAAATACATTTAGCATCCTGTGTTGGGCAGAAAAAGGGACAGTAGCAGATTTCTTTGATTGCATCCTTCATCCTGAAAAAGATAATGTTCTACATGAGTCATCTAGGATTTGTGGATGTCTAAGACCAGACATACCATCCAGGTTAGATTGTATAAGCATCAATAGGCAAACCATTTAAGAGAGAGGCTGCTGCCAGTAAAGTCATAATAAATCATGTTTTTCTAGGTCTTGAAGCAAGTGAATCATTTTCAGTTCTCACTATCAGGTTTTTACACAATGAAAAGATAGCTTGAGCCAAAAAATGATCCTTCTTACATGTGAATACTGTAAATAAATAAAATGAATAAATGCTGGGACATCACCATTTCATAGCACTTTCGAATCATACTGACATGAAATTATATCATCCCTTCCAATTGCAGTGAATAAGTATCAGGTTGTAAACTTACATAAGTAAGTACTTACCTCTGAGGCTTACCTTGGGTAAAGATGCAAAGGACTGATTATTTTCTTGTGCATCAGTGCAGAGATCTAAAAGGGCACAGCAATAAAGGGACAAATACTGGCTTAAAACTATTTCTGTTTTTCCTGGAAAATATTGCTTGAGCTTGATATGAATACTAATAACATTGTGCTTAAGATTTCCTCAGCTGTTCATGGGATGTGCGTTATGCTGCTGTGTCAGTTTGGTGTCTTGCCAAATGATGTCTTACCTTTTCTACTATAAAAAAAAAAAAGAACAGGTTCAATTCCTGTCTGAGCTTCTATAAATCAGGAATCAGTCAGAGTAAACAATAATAAGTTAGACAAACTAATTGTCTCAGTAAAAAATAAGGCCTCTCTATATACTAGGAAAGAGGCTTCCTACTATGCTCTGTAATTTAGGGTTTCTGTTGTTTTTACACAGAAGAATATTATAGATCAAATATTGTATGATTTTGCCTCTTGTAAAAGGTTTTATACTGCACAGTTAGAGCACTATGATTCCATTTCAACCCCATAGATCCATCCTATAGGATCATGGGATTTGCAGTTTTGTGCAGCACTCTCTGGCTAAGAATTTCAAACAACCCTCCTTAAACAGAAAACCCCAGGATTGTTGCTATGGCAGTTAAAAGTGGAATTATAATGCTATAATTGTGTTGTGCAAAGGAACTCCAGGAGAACAGGATTCAAATACCTTCTCAGCTGTGGAACCCCTCTGGTTCATCTTGAGCATGGAAGCACACAAAGTAGCACACAAGGAAAGTAGTAGCAAATGTTCTCTGAATAAATCTAACAAAAAAAATGTATTATAAGATCACTTTAAATCAGAATCAGATTAAAGGCACAAAACAACAAAAGCAACATTATTCTCAACAAATAAGTTATGTTCAAGAGGAGAGATTGGGTTGGTGCCCATGTGTCTTGATATCCTGGTCACCTAGATGTAGTCTTAGCATTTAGCTACTTGTAAAACAAAGGTAGTTTAGGTCATGACAAATTTCATCTAATAACAGCTTAGGTACTGCTACACTGTATTCATGTCTTGCCTATTGGAGTCTCATAAGCAAGTGGCTACCTCCTGCAGGAACAGAATGCTGGATAATGATCCACCTATAACAGCATATCATATATTTACATCCTTATCTGTGGCAGAGCTTGGAAAAGTTATTTCTTCGGACTATAAGTTCTAGAATCATCTAGCCAGCATGACCATTATGACCAAGCTATAACGCAACAGGTACTTGGGGTTGTAATCTAAAAAAAAGGGTTCTCCTTCCTCTGACCTACATAAAGTACCTTAGTAAATGACACTGTTTACATCCTTATTTAGGAGTAAGTCCAGTAGATCTCAATGGGGCTTATATCTTCATAGGTATGCATCCGATTATACTGGATACTATACTTTATTTCAATGTCACATCTTAAGACCACATTGCAACACCTATCTTTATCACACTAGTATTTTTAAACACACTTGGGAAATTTTCCCTACCAGCACGCTACATTTAAAATGTGTGTGTATGTATGTATACACACACACAGACACACACACACACATATACATATTCACACACACACACACACACACACATGTATATACTTTCTGAGGAATCAGTAAGAAGGAGAGATATCATTTGCACCAGACAAGAAGATAGTTTATCTTTGTGATAACCTCCAGGAATAGAACAAATATTACTTTGAGGATTCTGCCTCTGTTCAGGCTCATTTGTAATCGTCTTATACAAAGCTGTCTCAAGGCGTGTTTTGACGTGAGTGGTTCCACCACTACAGACTCATGTTTATCTCTGTATCATGAATAACTCTCAGGAAATGATTTGCCATTAGCACACTGTTTGCTTTTTTGAGCCAGAAATGTTTGCAAATAAATGAAACAACTATAGATTATCACAAATTACACATGTGCAATTGAAATGCATTTGATCTCCACATCATTGACCTCTGATTTAGTAGGGAATAATACTCATGAATAATCTGTTGCTTAATCACTTGGGCTATTGTCTACCAATTGAAATCCAGCACTGCATAAATAAGTGCTACAGCAATAATGGAATGGCACTTCTTCACTTCACTCCCCCTGCATCCCTTAGTACTGCTTGAAAACCATCTTTAGTGGCTTTCCCAGCGATCCAGAGCAGGTTCCCTGGGGTGCATGGAAGGCTACAATGTGGAAGAGAAAATCCCCTCTCCTGATTCCAAGAACAGAAGCAGTTCTAGCAGGTGCAGGACCTCACTGGATGATGGCCTGCATTCTGCATCTAGATAGCCTGTGTTACTAATCTGTTGAAGTGAAATAGAGACAACACAATATACAGTTCAGTTCATCAAGAGGAAAATTTGATAACTGCTCTGTTTTGCATCCAGTTCCAGAAAGTTTAAGAAAGTGAATTTTTAGTTAGGGATAGGGGAGAAACTCATACATTTCACACTAAAATGCAAACATATTTTTTCTTCATCACTAAAGAACTACTTACTGTTGCATTTCCTAAACTTTAGCTACCAGGAACGATCACAAAATAGAATCAATCAAGAAACTGAGACAAATGTTATAACTTAACTAAACCATCCCTCCTGGACCAATACACAAACTGAAAAACAACTATCCATTGGTATTTTCAGTTCTCCAAACTTTGGAATGCTCACATTGAAAAAATATGTGTATTGGGGAAGTGTGTGCAGAAGCAGGTTTATTGATGAAATTAAGGAGCTTCCCACACAAGGCAAGTAAATCACAATAACAGCAAGATAATAGCATCTTTGGCTGGGACTTATCACATGATGTCATTTATTTTCTGTTATTCTGTTGTTTCTGTTGTTCTCCCAGCAAAGCATTTCTTTTAAAAGGAGGTCATGAACAATTTTTTTCTGTGTTTATAAAACAAACACTTTTCAAATGGTCTCCCACCAAAAGAACAATAACAGAGAAACAACATCATATGATAAGTCTCAGCCAAAGACTCTGGCCATTTCTGCCCTACACTGTTACAGTGCTATTATTCCACTTTCAACAACCTGTGGAATTCTAGGGTTTGTAGTTTACTGAGGCCAAAGAGCTCTCTGGCTGAGAGTTCTAAATATACCTTCCTAATATGCAAACCCCAACAAAGACAAAGAGAAATGGTAAGGTGCTTCATTTAAAACATAAAAAGATCACAGAACTTTAGAGAAGGAGCCATACCGTATGGAGAGGCAGAAAGAGAGTCAACTTCCAGCTTCCAGAAGATCAAAGGGCTCCAATTTAAAAATGCAGCAAAAGCATCCTGTGGCGTCTTAGTTTCAAGTAAAAGGTACAACTCATTCTTTTTACATAAATGACATAAACATAACCAGTTGGTCTATAATTGTCCAGGTTTACAAACCATGGAGCTGTATTTATGCAATCTGATTTGATTTAATATAAACATCTAAAACTATATATTCTTTGCTAACTAAAATATTTTTGTCTCCTTTGCATAGATGCTATTTTCTTTATATTTTACTTTTTATATACTGGTTTCACAGTTTTTATAATCAGAACAAGATGCACAATTCTGTTTTTGTTTTAATTAATGATCTGTTATCTGTTTACATACACACACACACACACACATAACATGGTACATAATTTTTAGTATACAGCAGTTAGATTTATCTCAAGTTATCAACTACCTTACATATCGTCTCTGGATCCAACAGCTAAGATTTTGCTGATTTCTGGCAGTACGCAGAGATATTAATAAAGTAAATTTTAGTATCTCTGTATGATAGATATCAGCACATTTATGTGCATAAATAATGGCACCTTTTTAGCCAAGTCATCCTGAATGACTTTCTGCATCCTGAATGACAGCAGTTGAGAGCAGGATCTAACTTTTGCTTGAACCCACTGCTTCCGTGACAATCAGCTTTCCCGTCTCTCCAGCAGCTCATACAATACACACAGAGACAACCTAAAAGCCTTCTCAGAAGGACTGGGAAGACATCTGGATCAGCTTTTTTAGGGCATGTAAAAGGAGCGTTGATTAATTCTAGAAGAAGCCATGGGATCCAGTTTAAGTACCAATTGGATCCTGGCCAGGAAATTAGTTATTAGATCTATTTTTAAAAAACTTATAAGGAGACATGGGAAAATTTAACCCTTGCAACTTTCGTATTTTTTTTTATGTAAATTGCAAGCCCTCTTCCCATTACTTGCCCTATGGAGCAAACATCAGCTGAGAAGGAAAAGTTGATATATATTTCAAGAAACATCATAATGAGAGGAAGTTAAAAAATATCCTCCACGTGCAATTGTGCAGTCAGGGCCCCTCTAGCTCTTGATGGGTTTTAGGTACAACAGGAGATCTAATTACAGATTTTGTGCCATCTTGTCTCCTGTCTTAAATTAGTACTGGTGAGTAAAAATGCAATGGGGCCATATGCAAAAATGTACACAAATCATTTTAAAATTAGAAGGTGACCACCCTATGGTATTAATAACAAAGATGAGGAATAAAAGAGAAGATAAAAAGTGCTATTTAAATGACCCAAATCCTATATGACATTTGTTATAGCATCATCTTCTCTTCAATCTTGCAGGCCTTCATGAATCAGAAAACCTGTCCCAGGGGATTGGCAGCACTCCAATGCAGTCTTTTAGGGCATGCAGATGGCTTCTAGAAAGAGGAGGACACCTCCCCTAGCTTCTACTGGTGAAAGCAGATACCTTTTGAAACTGGGCAATGTGTTCGTGTGGGTCTAGTTGGGGAATGAGTGTGTGCCAAATACAAATGGAATACATCTTAAAGTTGACTTTTGGACCTTGTTGTAAGTCCCAGGTGTCCAATGAAACAAGTCACACTCTCTCAGTCTCAAAGGAAGGCAGTGACAAGCCCCTCTGAAAAATAATCTTGTCAAGAAAACCAAGTGATAGCCACGTTAGAGTACCATATGTCAGTAACAACTTGAAGGCACACAACAAAGACAAAGGTTTACAAACAGTTCTCAAAGAGACACTGTTACTGGGGGTTCAGATACAGCTACCTTTATTTAAAGCAATTTATTTGATGTCAACAAGGTGAGTAACAAAATGCAGCAGAAATAAACACAAATCTTGGTCGAGGTTAGATATGTTTTTCATAACGCGGGAGTTGATAAAGAATGTAGTAGATCTAGAAACTTTGCCAAGGACTTTTTCAGATCATTGTCTGATTTTGATGTCAATGCAATTTGGTAAAAATAGATTTAGTTGGAAATTACAGGATAATTTATTGCAAAAAGAATCGATAGTAAAGAATGCTAAAAAGGAGATAAGTGAGTTCTTGAAAGTAAATTTGGGTAAAGGACAATCGATACAGACAGTATGGGATACGTGTAAGGCGGTTATGAGAGGCTTTTTTATTAGTCAACAGGCATGGGTAATGAAAAGTAAAAAAGATAGAGAAGAAAAAATTCAAAAATTATTACAAGATAAGGAACAAGAATTAAGGGAAAATCCAAGGAATTCAGAAATAAATAAGGAAATAACAATGTTGAGGAAACAATTACAATTATTAACAGTGGAAGAAATGGAAAAGAAATTGAAATTTACTAAACAAAGACAATTTGAACAGGTGAATAAGCCTGGTAGATGGCTAGCGTACAAATTAAGAAAAGAGAGGGAAAAACGAAGCATTATTTGCCTAAGGGAAGGGCAGAAGATGTATTATAAACAATCTAAGATCAATAATATATTAGTTAAATATTTTGAAGACTTATTTAAGGAGAAACAATGCCCACAGGGACAAGAAAATAAAATGATGAGATATTTGGAACAAATGGATATAAAACATTTAACAAAACTACAAAGTGAGGAATTAGATAAAACAATTACAATAGAGGAAATCAAGACTGCTATCAGAAAATTAAGTAGGGAAGGCACCAGGCCCTGATGGCTTTACCCCAGTTTATTATAAAACTTTTCAAGAAGAATTAGCCCCATTTCTAACACAAGTAGTAAATGCAATTAAGCTTGGGGAGTTACCAAATTCATGGAAAGAATCAAATATAACTTTGATTCCTAAAGAAGGGAAGGATAAATTAGATAAGAAGAATTATAGGCCAATATCTTTATTAAATATAGATTATAAAATTTTTGCATCAGTATTAGCAGAACGATTAAAAAAGGTATTGGTAAATTGGATAGAAGAGGATCAAAATGGATTTTTACCAGGCAGATATCTGAAAAATAATATTAGAGTAATCTTAGACACAATAGAGTATTATCAAAAATTGAATCAGAAAGAATTAGCCCTAATTTTTCTCGACGCAGAAAAAGCGTTCAATAATTTGAGTTGGAAATTTATGTTTGAAGTAATGAATAAATTAGATTTTGGGGAAAGGTATAAGCAGTGGATTAGGGCAATTTATGATGATCAAACAGCTTTTTTATTAATAAATGGTCAAAAATCGAATCAATTTAAGATTAATAAAGGAACAAGGCAGGGTTGTCCGTTATCCCCGCTATTATTTATAATGTGTCTAGAGATACTAAACTTTAAAATTAGGAATAATAATGAAATTAGAGGAATGAGAATTAAAGGGCACGAATTTAAAATTCAAGCATATGCGGATGATCTGGCTATAATTTTGGAGGACCCATTAAATGGAATTAAACCGTTGATGGAAATACTAAGAAATTTTGGGGAAGTAGCAGGTTTAAAAATTAATAGAGATAAATCATTAATGATTACTAAAAATATAACTCAGACTCAAGATATAGATTTAATTAAATGTTCGGGGTTTAGAGTAGAGAAAAAGGTTAGATATTTGGGCATAATAATTACTAAAAATAATTCGGATTTATTTGATAATAATTATAAAAGGATAGGGAAAGAAATATGAGATGATTTAAAGAGATGGAAGAATTTGCAGTTGTCTTTAATGGAGAGAATCTCCTCCATAAAAATGAATATACTTCCGAAGATAATGTTTGTGTTTCAAAATTTACCTATATTACTGAATGACGGGGTGATTAGTAAGTGGGAGAAGGAAATAAATAGGTTTATTTGGAGTAATAATGGGAGATTTCAACTACCCGGATATATGTTGGCAGTCAAACTCTGCAAAGGCGGCAAGGTCCAGCAAGTTTCTTGCTTGTCTTGCAGACAATTTCATGGTCCAGAAGGTGGAAGAGGCGACAAGGGGATCAAATATTCTGGATCTGATCCTGACCAACAGGGAAGACCTTGTTAATGACGTTGAACTGGTTGGATCTTTAGGAGAGAGTGACCATGCCCTATTAGAATTTGGCATTCAGTGGGGAAGAGAAGACAAGTGTAACCAGGCATTCGTCTTAGATTTTAAAAAAGCAGACTTCTGTAAACTGAAGGAGCTGCTGGCTGAAATCCCGTGGTCAAGAATAGTCAATGAGAAAGGAGTTCAGGATGCATGGGAGTTCTTTAAAAGGGAGGTACTGAAGGCACAGGCTAAAACTTTGCCATTAAGGAGGAAAAATGGAAGGCATCTGAACAAACCGGAATGGTTGACTAAAGAGCTCTCAGCTGAGCTAAGTATTAAGAAAAACATGTACAGGAAATGGAAGAAGGGGGAAATCACCAAAGAAGATTATAAGCAAGTAGCCAGGAGATGTAGGGAGAAGGTCAGAAAGGCTAAAGCACAGAACGAACTTAGGCTGGCCAGAGACATTAAAAACAATAAAAAGGGCTTTTTTAAATACGTCCGCAGCAAAAGGAAAACGAAGGAGACGATAGGGTCACTGCGCAAGGAAGATGGTGAATTAATAACAGGAGGAAGAAAAAAGGCAGAACTCCTCAACACCTTCTTCGCCTCAGTTTTTTCCCAAAAGGATAAAAACACTCAACCTGGCGGTTGGGGAGCAGGTAAAGAAATGGGGGAAATGCAGCACAGAATAGATAGAGAGGTAGTACAGGAATACCTGGCCACACTGGATGAATTCAAGTCTCCAGGGCCAGATGAATTGCATCCTAGGATTTTAAAAGAACTAGCAGAGGTCATTGCAGAACCTCTTGCTATAATCTTTGAAAACTCTTGGCGGACAGGAGAAGTTCCGGCAGACTGGAGGAGGGCAAATGTTGTCCCCATCTTCAAGAAGGGAAAAAAAGAGGACCCAAATAATTATCGCCCAGTCAGCCTGACATCAGTACCTGGAAAGATCCTGGAGCGGATCGTCAAACAGTCAGTTTCTAAATACTTAGAAAACAATGCCGTAATTACGAAAAGTCAACATGGATTTCTCAAAAATAGGTCATGCCAGACTAATCTTATCTCTTTTTATGATAGAGTTACTTGCTTGATAGATGAAGGGAATGCTGTGGACATAGTATATCTTGATTTCAGTAAGGCCTTTGACAAAGTTCCCCATGATATTCTTGCAAAGAAGCTAGTAAGATGTGGACTGGACAGGGCTACTGTCAGGTGGATTTGTAACTGGTTGACTGACCATACCCAAAGGGTGGTCACCAATGGCAGATTCTCATCCTGGGGAGAAGTGACTAGCGGGGTGCCACAGGGTTCTGTCCTGGGCCCGGTGCTGTTCAATATCTTTATTAATGACTTGGATGAAGGAATAGAGGGCACGCTGATCAAATTTGCAGATGACACCAAATTGGGAGGGGTTGCTAATACACCTGATGATAGGATCAAAATTCAAAAGGACCTGGACAGATTGGAGAGCTGGGCCAAGGCTAACAAAATGAATTTCAACAGAGAGAAATGTAAGGTCCTACACTTAGGCAGAAAAAATGGTATGCAGAAATATAGGATGGGGGACACGTGGCTGGCTAACAGTACGTGTGAAAGGGATCTAGGAGTCTTCATAGACCACAAGCTGAACATGAGTCAGCAGTGTGATGCGGCAGCCAAGAAGGCCAATGCAATTCTTGGTTGCATCAATAGGAGTATGGTGTCTAGATCGAGGGAGGTATTGGTACCACTCTATTCTGCATTGGTTAGACCTCATCTTGAATACTGTGTCCAGTTCTGGGCACCCCAATTCAAGAAGGATATGGATAAGCTGGAGCAGGTCCAGAGGAGGGCAACCGAAATGGTGAGGGGCCTGGAAGCCATACCCTATGAGGACAGACTTAGAGAGCTGGGTATGTTTAGTCTGCAGAAGAGAAGGTTGAGAGGGGACATGATAGCCATGTTTAAATATTTGAAGGGATGTCATGTTGAGGAGGGAGTGGGCTTGTTTTCTCCTGCTCTTGAGACCAGGACAAGGAGCAATGGATGCAAGCTGCAGGAAGGGAGATTCCGCCTGAACCTCAGGAGGAATTTCCTGACAGTCAGGGCTGTCCGGCAGTGGAATGTGCTGCCACAGAGTGTGGTGGAGTCTCCTTCGCTGGAGGTTTTTAAGCGGAGGCTGGATGGCCACTTGTCGGGAGTGCTTTGAGGGTTTTCCTGCATGGCAGGGGGTTGGACTGGATGGCCCTTGTGGTCTCTTCCAACTCTACATTTCTATGATTCTATGATTCTATGATTCCATTGCTCCATTCCCCTTCATAGGGCACAGATGAGATCCACAACTGCTACTCAATGCTTAGGTCCACAATGATATGTAGAAATATTTGAGAACCTAATACTGCTTACTTCTGAGAAGAATTGCATAGGATGGCATTGAAAGAATCTTACAATCTAGCATATATAAGATGATGATGATGATGACCACCACCACCACATTATGTATTCAGAGCACCACTATATCAGTCTTTTAATAGAAATGCCCTTTCTGGTTATGAAAGAAAACTAAATTTGGTCCTCATTGAAGCTTCGATAACTTAGTGTGCAAAAATTAATTAACAGTGCAACCATATACTCAGAAAGGTCCATTTATGTTCAATGCAGCTTATTCTTATACAAACCTTTTTCAGTTTTGCAAGAGTAGTTTAAAGTACTTCTATCTGATAAATGGCAATATCTACAATGGAAACATTTGTTGCAATCCAAATTTGTCTCTGCAGCTTTATGTGCATCTGAAGTTCCCTTAATATTAGAGACATTAGCCATTTCTGCACGGGGTGAGGGAATCGCCCCGTGACACTACTCACTGGACTTTTGGGCTCCCCAATCCGGCCCATGCTCCTCCAGAGTAGTGTGTGGCTGCCGCTCCACACTGCTCCAGGGACAAAAATGGCGGCTTCCAGGTGGTTGAGGGTTTCGACCAACTGCTGAAGCTCGCCAGCCTAAAGCCTGCTCCCGGCAGATCGCAGGCTTGCACCAATGCAAGCCTGCGAATCTGCATAAGGGAGCAGGCTCGCAATGGTGTGCTCCATGCTTTTGAAAGACCTGTTTTTAGCGGTCTTTCAACAGTATGTTGGACGACCGCTTGGGGTTGTTCCGGAGCGGGCTGGGGTGCGGATCTACGTTAAGTAGGTCCGACCCAGTCCGCTGCCAGGTGCAGACGTCCTTCCTGAAGGACGCTCTGCCTTGTGTTAAAAACCCTGCGTGGAAATGGCCATTAATTGAAACCAAGTATCCAAACCAACAATTTATGTATATAAATTTCTGTTATCTATAAATAAATATGATAATGCAAGGTTTACAGCAAGAATGGAATAGAGAATTGGAATATCCAGCTCTGACTAATTAATGGCCTTCAATTTTAACATCTATAACTGGTATTACTATAGATCTCTGACTACATCTCGTACAGAGGAAATTACTCTTTCAGGTATATTGGTCACCTGTCAGTGTAAGATCCACATCTGTCAGTGACCTTGGAGTATGTGGAGAGAGGCAGGGCTACAGCGCAAGGGGCATGGCCACTATGTGTGGGAGCATGGCCAGAGCACGCAGGGACATGCCTACAGGCCAGGACACCCCAAAAACATTGCCACCCAGGGCAAACCACTACCACCACCCCCATGTGACTGACATCTATTCATGAAAGGCTTTTCTAAATCAGCAAATTTGTTAGAGATGTAATAATGCTAATGCTTCCCTAAAACATATGTTGTAGAGTTGTCCCATAGCAGCTACATGTTAGGAGAAAGTAATCATATGTGTTAACTTGGTTTTGGAAAGTTCCTTGATATTCAGGGACATGCATGTTGTTTTGAATTATTTACCTATTTCTTGGAAATTAACAGATGGTCAGAAGAAGTGAATTTTTCACACTCTTTCAACTGCTAAAAGATACTTTATTACTAGAAAGATTTTTTTTTTCATCTGTGATCCAATGGATAAAAGACCTAACACTTGCAACATTTGAAAGAATGATATAGAGATGAAACTTATATAGTGACTTGTATTTGGACATTTGGTCAACTTTTATACAAACTTACAACTAATGTAGTTATCTTTCCTCCTTTTGTACTTTAATTTACCTCCTTTTGTTATGCCAGAACATTATTGTATCTAACTGAGATCTGTTTTGAATGTAAATTTAAAAAATAAAAAAGAATGCATGTATGCATCAGATTTCAGCTTAATTTATTTACGACAAGAAAAATAAATAGATCTCATACACACATACACACACACAGAGTATACATAAATATATATATATAGAGAGAGAGAGAGAGCTTGTGTGTGTGTGTATGTGCGTGCATCATATTATTATATATGTATAACAGCAGCAGTGGAAATGTCTTGTAGGGAGCAGTCTTCTTTATAAATGTGAAACTGCAACAGAATTCCCCAAGGTCAAGGAAATTACTTTGTCACCAAAATGGGATCATCTAGTTAATGTTCTTGCAATGAATGCCAAAGCCATTCATCAGTAGTTGCTACATCTGCTGAAGTATTAACACATCTCATCAGCAGAACATCCTTTAAATGTCATGGCACTAGTACTGTCGCTTTGAGAACAGTTGAACCTCAATGTAATATAAAATAAAACTATAAATCCGGGTGGAGGACCCCTTTCATTCTGTGGCCATATTGTTCCTTGAGACCAGGACTGCAGGTGAGATGATATTAGGAAACAGATTTTGTCCCTCCCCACCTCGCTGTTCCTTTGACATCATTTGTCCCCATTCCCAGTCCTCATCTCAGAATTCTCAGTCCAGGGAGAGGCACACAATTCCACCTTTCTCTGTGCAAAAAGAGTCACTGATTCTTTCTTTTGTACTGATCCTCCTCACTGGGAGGATCCAGCCCACTGAGCTGGCTGGAATCCTGACTGACTTTAATCACTGACTTTCAGGTACAGATTGCCAACATACTACGGCTTCTGCAAGGAAGTATTGTTCTCCATTCTACATATGTCCAATTCTTTCCCCTCATCCCTAGCACTTTCTTTGCCAAACTTGGTAGTATAAAAATGCAGGAGAGACCTTAAAATTTGATAGCTTTAAAGCTCTATCAGCTACTCTGTTGACCAAGAATTCCAGCTACAAAATGTCAGTGACTGTCTGGGTCGAAGGAAGGGAAAAACCAGGCTTACTTGTTTTCCCCCTGTATAATATCTACAGTAGTGTATATGAACATTTCTTGAAGCTTATTCTGGAATATATTGGGGGTTTATGTCAATTTTATATTAGTAAATTTTCTATCAGTAAATATAAGGTCTTATTTTGTAGAAAATAAACAGTATATTTAGGGCTGCCTCTATTAAAATATGTAGTGGACAAAAGAAACTGAGTTAACACTCTGGCCTTTTCCGCACGAGGCACGAGAAGCGGTTTGCACTGTTTCATGGTGTATTTAAATAATTCAGTTTTCCTTCATTGTTTTCTGCACACCCCTTGATTTAAAGCATTTTCCTGTGGAGGAGTGTGAGTTTGGGTATTTGCACTACCTCCTCACTGGCCACTCCTCTGGCTTCACTCAACCTGCCCAGGCAGCCGTGATTGGCTGGGGGAGGGGTTAAATTTGTTTTGAGTGGTTCCGTTTGTGCATACCTAAATAGGTATGTACTACACACTATGTACCCACTTCTGGCCTTACAGCCCGCCCTCCGCTATCCACCAATGCGCATTGGTGCGGATGTGCATTTCCATATCACTGCGAAAACCCAAATTTACTTTGATGTCAGAATGTGAATCGGATTTTTTCCGGTTTTCAAATACCATGCTTTCCCACCATATGGCAGCTCATTAACAGTAGATTCCATGCATAACAATGGAAAATAACACAAGGCTACTTTGCTCCCACATGCAGAACAATATGACGCTACAACACAGTAACTCACAGTAATGACTCCGTGTGGAAAAGGCCTCTGAGTCAATAGTAGATCATCTGAATTATATAAAGTATGTATATCTTTCTCATTAATCTTGTAGACTTTGTATAACTGACCTACCCTACACATAATAAAATGGACTTGAATGAGTAGCTGAACTTAAAAATGTACATTAAAGCGTAACAAAACAGGAAGCCCATCTTGGAAATTTATTTTCTATATTAATCTCACCTCTTTAAAAAAAAAAGATAAATGCTTTCATTTCATTTTTGTTCAAAATATAAATTACCATAGAATGTGAACAAAACGATAACATGTGACTAATGCCCTCTGTAGTACACAACTTGTTTTAGTTACCAAACCAAAGTGATATTCACATCATCTGTAATGACAGAGAAAAGTTTGGAAAGATTGAAGCAAGGGCCAAGATCCAGTGCTATATAACTATACAATACCAACAGTATTTCCTTCTTTTCCACTCCCATATAGCCCTCCGTGCTACCAAAAAGTCTGGTCCAGTGAGTTTCCCAGCTCATTGGAGCAAGTTTTTATTGTATACAGGAAGCACTTAAGAGAGAGATGAGATCACAGCTTCTGAAGGAAGCAGGGAAATTCAGTGGAAGTAGAGTACTGGATTCTGACCATAGTCAGCTAAAGCAACAGCTAAGAAGACTGAACACATCCAAAAATAGGACAGGGGTATTATTCCAGAAGTAAGTCAAAATGTGTTTCATTCAAGAAATATTCTTTTCTAATTAATCTATATTTATGGATCCAAAATCACCCAAACTCAAAAAACTCAAAACAATCAAACATAAGTATCTCAAGTGTCTAACAGGGGTACTAAAAATGACAAGTTAATAACCAATAGTATTAAGGAAATAATTGCATTTTAAAAGTAAAATAAGAAGAAAGGTTTGAGAAGAAAACAACGATACTATAAGAGAAACTTCTTCCATACCTGATCTTTGATTTTTCTCTGGCTGTTTGAGTTTGTCATCATATCTGGCAGTGTGAAGGAACTGAAGGGTCATTTTCTCCACTATCACAAAGACGGCTGCAGACAAATATCTGTGGAAAACAAAGCCAGTGAGAAGGGGAAAACAGACTGTTCTTCCATGCAGAAAAAAAGAAGGGGCTAAATTCAGATTATTCTTGAATGGCTTATTCATTTATTGGATCACTAAGGGAAGATATTTATATATTTGAAATCAATGATATTAAATATGCATAATTGAATGCTGGATTGAAGCCTATGAAATTAATCCTCCCACAAACACACACCAATTATAGCTGGATTTTCAAAAGGCAGTTTTATACATAAAATTCTTATTTGATAGGGAATGGGGAAGCAAAAGAGGTGACTAGTCATTTGGGACAAAAACATATTACCATTTTGGTCTGTATAGTAACTTGATTTATTTTGAAATTCATGAAGATATGTTTATTTAAAATAATATTTTTTAAAAATATAAATGCAAATATTATGAAGTATTACCAACATAATGTAATAAGCCTATAAAAATACCTAAGGGAAAATTCCTACTTACATTAAAGTCAATAAGACATTTGTCTTCCCTTTGAATGTGTCCAAAATCACACTTTCTTTTAGTATCAATCATTTTTAAAGTGTATTACTGTTTGAACGCATGACATGCCCATATGTTATAAAGCAATGGGTGTAATTTTCATGGTAAGGGTGACAAAGTCTTCTCTCTGTGTATATGGGAAAGGGACAAGAGAGAAGGAGGCAAGAAGAGAAGACAGAAAAATTATCATGTTTGAAGTATCAAGGAGACAACCTTGCAAACATGTTACTGTACATCACCAATTACTCTAAAAATATAGGTTATTTATTATTTCAATACCAGGTTAAGTTCTTACATGTTTCTTGGCATACTTGGTGTCAGCTAAACAGTTGACTATTCTATGACTGTCCAGTTCATTAAAAAGTATGTTTTTAGGGCATTATGCTCTATTAAACATATTTTATGGTGTCCCAGTTAACACTTTACAAAACTGAATCAAGCAATGTGTACATATTCATTAACCACATCCTGATTATAAGAAAAATGGTTACTAATGCACAGAAAATGTAAATGTCTCTTCCTCTCCTGCATCTGTTACTCTCTCTTGTTTCAGGTTATAGTTTAACTATAGTGATGCGGGGGGGGGGGTTGGTTTTTTTTGTAGGATACTGGCAGGACGAGAGCCACTTCACCCTTTCTGAATCTGCACAATTAGGGCAGATTTATGGAACTGGATTAGCAAATAATTAGGCCATATTTGTGCTACCAGAATATTGCAACATTGGTTATAGCCATTAAACATAATATTAAATACAAATATGTGAACTAACTCTACCTTTCCTCTAATTTCCCAAGTACAGGGAGAGGGGGATGTGCCTCACCCCAAAATGCTGGGGTAATGGGCCACTCCTTTGGTGAGACCACAAGTGATCAGAGTCCATAGAGAAGTATATGCAACTTACATTTCCCTTAGAGCAAGGAACAGCTTATGAGGCCCCACTCTGAACCTAGTGCCTTGATGGTTATGAATTCCAATGTTCTACCCCATAATCCATTCAATTCCCAGGGCACTGGACAATTCTAACCTATATTTACATTTTGTGTACATTGATTCACCACTCACAGCCAACACCTTTAAACACCAAGTGAAAGTTTCTGGCTTTGTTTCTCCTGTCTCTTCCCAACATATTGGGCAGTTCTAGCAGAGACCTCTTCTGATCCTTCTGTCTCCTTTATTCTTTCCCCTAGATGGGAGGAAGATTAACACACAAGAAGCACTCCCACAGTTATCCCCAGTGGATCAGAAGTAACAGCAGGGATACCTTTCTCACACCATCTGGAACTGAGAGATGAGGTACCAGAGTCTCTGTGGGCTACAAACTGACCCAATCTGAGTCAGGTAATTGAGATGGAGCACCACACTCTGCCCAGTATAAATTCTAAGCCAATGTTTTGGTGTACAAAACTGGCAATAGATGTAAATGTTTTTAACTTTACCTTCTAGTTTTGCTTCTGTTGAACATCAGTTTTTCTCTTCTGTGGTGCCCACCGCTGTCAGCACATGGGACTTAGAAGCACTGGCAAAAGGAAGAAACAAGTTGTTTACTTGCTTCCAGAATTAGCAGCAGGAACTGCTAGCAAAAATTAATAGCCTGAGCAGCAACCAAGAGTAATGGCATTCTAAATTCCATTTGCTTACAGTTTGCATCTTATTTAGTTTCCTTCAGATACTCACCATGAAGGAACTGCAATACAATCAGTTACAGTTTACCATTGATTCAGCAGTGTCATATGTGTACGCTGTTATGTTCTGAGAACAAAGAGTCTGATGGCACCTTAAATATCTTACTGTTTTTCTGTGGCAGATCTCTAAAACTGTATTGGCTTTGTCCTGCGTTCAAGGTAACATTGATTTGCAGTCAGCTACCTTTTATTTTTTCGAGAACAGGGGTTAATAGTTTACAAAATTGTAAATCTAGGACCAAGACGCTGTTACACATCTTAAAGCACTGTTGGAAGACGATGCCAGACAGAGGTATCCTGAATGTAGAGTTCATCAATGGGCTCAATCCGGCCCGGGTTAACTGCTATAAAATCTACTGTATCCTAATCCCCCCACCCAATCTTAGATGCAATGGACAACCCTCCAAAAAGTGGGAGGGGAACAGCCATGCCTCCCAAAGCCATAGAATCCATCAACAACCCACCGAGCATTCTCTTGTTCCACCTGTGCTATCAGTGACACCACAAATCCACTTATGCAGATATAGCTTTCAGAGCATATGATTTGGCCAGAGACATTGGCAGGAAGTACTACAGTAGCAGAGTATGACAATGCAACCATACTAGGATTGGAAAAGTGACTTTAGTGGGGACTACAGTTCCCCACAGCCCACAGCCCAGCAGCAACACATTGGCTGGAAGACTCTGGGAACTGTAGTTGGTTTTTTTAAAAAAAAGTAATTTTACCAAATTACTTTACACAATTCACACAAAGTTCCTTGATGTCACAATCTGAATTTTTCAGAGAGCCCATGGAAAGAGGTTGATCCACTCACAAAATGCCATAGGCCTCAGACTGCTAAAAATCCTGCAGTGGCTGTCCAAATATAAATACCACACTGCAAAAGATCATGGTTTGAATCCTATTGGTTAATCCCAGCATATAGATCCCACAGATTCAGTGGGTTTAGCCTGCTGAAGAATTACAATAGCCTATGTATGTATTTCAAGGTGTACAAGAACAACCCCTTTGTAATGCAAAACCTGTGCAGCCCAGGAAACCAGAGTTCCTCATTTCTCCTTCTGAATAATATCTCTTCAGCATTCTTCTCATTGTCTAGTCAACTGATGCATATAGTTTATGTAGGCTACTGGAAGGGCACCAGTTCCACATCTGGAGCAGACATATGGACCAATTCCATAGCACCACATGAAGCCTATGACCCCATCTAAAGAGACATAAGGGAGTCTCTTAGGCCATAAATGAGTCACATTGTTGAAACAAGATGCCAGGCAGAGATGTCTTGAATGTAGAGATCAGTCAGGGACTATACCTGTCCCAGTTTAACTTGAACAGCAATACAGGAGTGTGGCTGGTGTTAGGTGTCAGACAACCCCTCCAGGAGTTGATGGGAGCCTTCCCATCTCCATGGCATGCAGGATTGTAGACCAGTTCCTGCCATCAGCACAGCTTAGGACTGGAATATTCAAAGAAGAGAGAAGAGGGGTAAACAGCAAGCTGCAGTCATGGTTAGTGACATCTTGTGCAAATGCTCACATATGTGGATATAGTATGATTGAAGAGTAAATAGGTGCTACCTGAATGTAGCAATCAGGTAGCAATCAATCATGGGTCAATCACGCATCTTTTGAGCCCTGGCAGGGACGAGATAACAAAGTGAGTGTGCTTCTACAGATCCTATTCATCAGCAGAGTCTCTCTGAGTGGAGGCAACTCACATGGCTCTGAATCTATGGATCCTGATCCTAAAAAAGAAACAAAAACCCCACACATGAGGACAGTGCTTTCAGTGGAAGGGAGACACTCCTTTCTCTCTACATGCTGCTACTGGTTGACAACTAAGTGAAGAGAGATTGGAACAGAGGTTGGAAAATTTACTTTTGGGACTACAGCTGGACTTGTGCAGGCAACATGGCCATCTGAGTATGTTTTCAGGTGGAAGCAGTGTCAGCTGATTTGGGGAACTGGAAGAAATGGGCAAGGGTGTTTTGTTTTTTCCTGGCTCAGTGGAAAAAAATTGGTTTTTCTGTACTTTTTTCCAAGAAAACTTAGATCATTTCAGAAGTAATCCGAGAAGAGCTTTGGGGGAAATCACCCATCTTTAATCAGTTTTGCTAAGTTTTCGTTCAATGTGCACAAGCACTGACATCCCAGCAATAAGCATTGAAAGATATGCCATTAGAAGCAACCGGATATGGGAAAGAATCACATATCCTTTTCCTTCTTGTATATTGGTTGGTTTTTACAATCTTAGGGTGACTCACAATCCATAATGGGCTTCATCCTGCAGTTGTTACAAAAGCAAGTCTCCTGTTGAGATCAATGAGTGCATTGCCTGCGCTTGAACTACAGGACCCACATCATGACTCATGTCTGTTTTTAATATATTGCCATCTATTGCTGTTGTAATTCAAGTAGCCATAAAAGTACTAAGATTTAATTTTAGAATAGCTGAAATTAACAGATTTGAATTGATGCTAAAATGGAGTGGGGGTGAATGCAATTTAATTAGATTTGCTAATTCTACACATATTTTTAGAATGCATTCCTAAATCCGTTGCATACTTCAATGACAGCCCATACAACAAAAGCCTAAAAGCTAATACGGGGATGTTTTCGGTGCTCAGTATCATGAACGGCAAACAACAGTAGAACTGCTATGAACACTATGGATATGACGAACATGGCTGGTATGCTAGCTTTTATTTCTGCCTGTTATCATGCTGTTAATACAGATGATAGTGGAGAACAGAATCACAACTATCTTGCACACTTGTTAGCTATGGCATGGCAACAACAGACACATACAGTCTATGAGATCTTCTTGTAATGACTTGCTTCAGTGCTATTTATGGTAACAACTTTGCACAAATCCCCTTGAAACAAATTGAAGGCAATACTAGATGAATACAACCAGCTGAACAGCACCGGGGGATGCTGTGGACCACCAGAGCCAGCCTGAGCCACAAATGTGCCGCCTGGTAAGTCAGGTAGCTTAACTTCCACTGTCAACATCCTATGAATCCTGGGGTTTGCAGTATAGGGAAGGGTGTTTAGAATTCTCAGCCAGAGAGCTCTTTGACCTCAGTAAACTACAAACCCCAGAATTCCACAGGGCGTTGAAAATAGAATAATAGCACTATAACATTGTAGGACAGAAAGGCCCTTAGAGAGCTGAGTAGGCTTATCTCGAAGAAAAGACTAAGAATTGATAAGAGTGCCATCTTTAAATATCTGAAGGGATGTCAAGTAGAAGATGGAATGAATTTTTTTCTTCTGCTACTCCAGATACTAGAACATGAACTTATGGATTCAAATTACAAGAAAAGCAGTTCCATGTAAATAATTGGAAGAACCTCTTGGCTGTTCGATAGTTCCTTATAGTATTGTGAATTCTTCTTTTTTTGGAAGGTCTTTAAACAAAGGCTAGATTGCCATCTTGCAGTATTGCTTTTTTTATGTAGCCCTGTGTGGGAAGCACTGGACTAGCTAGTCCTTGCAGTCCCTTCTAATTTTATGATTCTGTGAAACATGTATTCAGTTGATTCACAAGCATTCAGTTGATTCACAAGCATTGTGAATCTAATCATTGTACAATCAAGGATCTTTCTTTCTTTCTTTCTTCCCTTTTTGGACCATGTTCTTCATTGCTTGCACAAGATCTACAAATACGTGAGCAGATTTGAGGTATGTTCATACTTAGTCAAGCCTGTGACTGAGAAGTAAGTCCTGATAGTCAATCATATCAATAAAGACATACATTCACAAAGGAAGTATTAGTAATCTTGAGTAGCAAGTGAATATTCAAAGAGTTAAGCTTCTTTCTTTTTTTTAATAAATGGCTTGTTGCCAATAAAGGAAGGAAGGAAGGAAGGAAGGAAGGAAGGAAGGAAGGAAGGAAGGAAGGAAGGAAGGAAATAAAACTGAACTCTGCTCAACTAATTCAGAATAGGTCAACAAGCAATAAGTTGCCCCTAAATGTCTTCCTTCAAAGGATACCATTGTCTATTTCTAGTAACTATATCCTCCTTATTAAAAAAAAAAAATGCCATTCATCTCGTTAAATGTGAAGTGCTAAACTAATTGCTAGCCAGGTAATGATTTAATAAGAGACATTTTTGAAGCTTACAAAACACTTACACTGAAATTTAAAACAGTCACAGCAGACAAACCCTAGACATATTCCAATTAACCATCCAAAGTAGGTGGCAGCCCCTGATAGCTAACCAAAGTTGGAACATTAGTTTCTTTTCATGCATTTTCTTTCAACACAAATCCTGTAATTAATACACTCCTACAAGAGAAAAGTGACAAAGAACTAGAATCCATATTTGATCTTTCCACATGTACCTTCTCAAATACCACATAGGCAAGATCATATTCTTGTTCTTTGCATTAATTAAACCAAAAACTTTGACACACGCAGACACACCTCAGTACCATCCTGACTGAACAAAAGTGGATTAAATTCCCACTTTATCTTTAATTATCCATTGAAAGGGCAGGGAAAGTATTTCCATGTGCTGCCACTGGTGGACGAAAAGGACTACCACTGCCAACAATAGTACTCCAGACAAACCTTTTAAAAACTCTCCTCCTCTCTGTCCCCACAAACCCCTCCAGCTTCAAGCACCTTGCTCCCCTCATCCTGTTTGCCTCAGCTTCACTTTCACAACAAAGGTCAAGCTTTCAGCTCAGCCATCACCTGAATACCTTTCCATCTGAAACTAATGGCACTGGCATGACAACTGAGAAGTGAGCTCTTTCTCCTGTGGACATCTTGTTTCAATCTCCCACGAGTGATAATCTGATTCCTCCATTCCATTCCTTTGTTGTTTCCCACTGAACCACCACCAAGGTGGTCGTATTTTCTTCCTATTTCCTTACTAATGGACAGCTTCAGTCCTTGTTTATGTAGATCTCTTCTGAATGCTTATTCTGTTCACAAAACTTCAATGCCATGTGTGTTGTGTATATGCTGTAGGGCTTTATGACCTATAAGGCTCTGTCCAGCTTAGGTCCAGGCTAGTTGACACGTCACACCTCTCCCTATGATCCTGCCTGGAGCTTGACACCCAAAAGAGCAGCCCTTCTTTCAACCCCACCACCTTCACGGGTATTGTTAGATGGAACATAAAATAGGAACTTCTCAGTGGCTAACCTCTACACTGTGGAACTCATCCCTAGGAAGGTAAGAATGGCCCTTTCCTTACTGTACTTCTAATGGTAGGAAAGACTCACATTACTCATTGATAGTGATATGATTCCAATTGAATTTCCACCATTCCATACTTTGTAATCTTGAGGTTTACAGTCTAGGGAGCAGTGTTTGGATTTCCCAGCCATGCAGGTCTGGCGCCTCACCAAACTGCATATACCACTTTTCCATGGGGTGGAACGACAGCTCCATTCCAAAGTGGAATCATGGTGCTATAATTGTGTTGCATCAAAGGGCCCTTTGCTATTCTGACAGGCTTGTTCTCCTTCCATTGGCAGGCAAAAATTTTTATCTAGACAGGCTTTTGGAACTTAAGGCTTTGAAGGAGAGGGCTCATATAAGGATTCAGTATTATTTTAAACTGTATTAACTGGGTTTTTTTACCTTTTTTAGGTTTATGTTTTAAATTGTTTTAATATTGTTAATAGATTAATTCTATTTTAATGTTGACTTTTTGTATGTTTTTAATTATATCAGAATCATTTTAATTTGTAAGTTACCCTGAGTAAGGGACCGTGTGTTGGTTTGTGAGAATTTGTGAGAGGGAAGGACAGGGAGTTTACTGTTGTGAGAGGAATACTGAGTGGGAGGAGGGAAAGAGTGGCTATTAGAGCCTGCTTTACCAAGCAGTAGTTCAATTACATTAGCAATGCGATCATACACATGACCTAAGTACATGTATTCCCAAGTTATTGCCAAGTAGTTGTCTATAAGAGCCAGCATAGTGTGGTTGTTTGAACATCGGGCTGTGACTCTGGAGAGCCGGGTTCAAAACCCTGCTCAGCGACGGTAACCAATTGGATGACTTTGGGCAAGTCACATACTCTCAGCCTCAGAGGAATGTAAAGGCCCATTCCCTCTGAACAAATTTTGCTAAGGAACCCCCATGATAGGTTTACCTTAGTTTCTCAATAAGAACATCAAATGTCTGCAAGCATCCCAAAAAGTCACTGGAATGCATCAAATTCTTTATGATGTTCATGTTTTTCCCTTCAAGGAAGAAGCTGTGTCGGTCTGTTGTAACTTAAAAGGAGAAAGAAGTGATGAAGCAGCACCTTGAAGACTGATATTTATTTTAACATGAGTTTTTGGAAATATCAATCCACTTCTTCATGCAATACAGCCTCACATTATTATGCATATTTATACAGCTGGAGTTGGATAGAATGCCAATCATGACCTTCACCCTCCTCTTCAAAGGACTGTGTGAGGTAATACAGGTCTTATAGATCTTTACAGTAGTTAGTATTAATATGTGAAAGCAATAATTCTGCTTACCAGAAGTCCATTTATTTGGTTCAAAACCTTCTCTGAGGAGAGGCCTTTTGTTATATGTGCAATAGCAAGGACTCTCATATTAATATGAGGTATATATTAATATATATAGTGGACTATGAAGCCATTGTCTTTGTTCATACTAATGGATTGGAACATGCAAATATATAGTCTATCTTTGTCTTTCCTTGTCTACCTATAATCTTTCCTTGTTCATGGAAACAAAGTATGTTCCTATACATACAATACAAGATTTACAGGTCCTCAAGGCTGTAAATGTAATCTACCTGTTTCTGGATCCTCTAACATTCTATCCCACTCACACAACTGTATAAATATGCTTAATAACTGAGGCTTTAATATCACTCAGTATTGCTCCTGAAGAAGTGGACTAATATCCCCAAAAACACAGGCTAAAATATAAATTAGTATTTAAGTTGCTTCTGGATTCCTCCCCCCGTTCTATTTATTATATTTTTTTCCAACGATATGTATTTCAACTAATTTTATTCTATTTGCTTCATGAAGCTGAACCTGACGTACATGGTTTTCCCTTGACCCCGCCACCCCTTTTTATCCTAACAGTGTGCTATAGTAGAATGGACTGAGAAGTTGCAATTTTCTCAAAGTGACTACAGTGTTTAAATTCACCATGATTTCTCAGGTCTCGTGTAAGAAGTTTCTCCTCCTCCTTCTTTTTTGTTATTGACTTCTTTAATTTCTTTCTTTTCTTTGAATTTTTTTGCTGTTATCTTCTTGAATTTCGTTGTAAACATACTGTGTTAAAATACTTGTTGAATGTTTAATGTACAGGTAGCTTTAAATAAATTAGAACAGCCATAAGAAATAGTCTTTGTTCTCCATCCTAAAAACAAAACAAAAAACAGTTTGTGTGTGTGTGTAAAATTCTCAGGGCATTAATTTTTTCATGCAGCTAATGCTAATTAACGACAACTCTGATATACGGTTGTTATAACAATCAAACAGAAAAACCAACAATCCAAAAAATAACCAAAGTCAGAGAACAATGCTAAATTCTAAACAACATTTTACAGTCTAGTTCAGTCATGATTCCTTTGCTGTGTGAAGAACCCATCTCTTTCTTTATTATCTGGTGGTTGACGACACTGGTTGTGAAGTGAAGTCTGTATTTTTTTTTCTTCCTTCCTTTATTTACATTTTTCCTGTTTCCCCCATCTGGTGGGCTGTCTAAACTGCAGGGATAACCTGTTCATAGAGACCTTGCTGGAGAAATAAATCCAAGGCATTAGAGGACTATTTTGAGACATAGATTAGCCTAGCTAGACACCTTAATGAAAGTAATGAATTAGTATTTGTAGTTGCTAGGGAATGGCACCTCCGTAGATCTGATGGAAAAGAACACTATAAGTTGCTGTCTGAAACAAGAGATGTATTATGGAGAGGTTAATTTGATTCTATCCATTTCCCATTGAAGGGTGAAACTACTTGTCCTATCTTGGTCAATGACAATAATTCATACTCAGTTCCCCCATGGATTCACTACTTTGTTGTCCCTAATTATTTGACACATGTATAGTCCTCTTTATATCCAAATGCAGATTCATGCACATTGTCAATAAGAACAGACAGAGACATGGAATGAGTCATTATTTAATCTAGATGTCACATTGATATGACCACAGACAAATAATCTATTTCCTCAACTAATTAATTGTTTCATAATAGTGGTTCGGTATTACATTATCAGTGAACACTGAAAAACACTACATGATCAAAACAGTAGTATTTTTTCTTCCTTCCTTCCTTCCTTGAAATAGGACAAAAACCTCAAAATTCCACTTTCATTAGCATGTCCTGACAGAGACAGGGCTTTTGGATATAAAAAGTTATGATATACATTAAATAAAATATGTAAATAAATGCCCATAAATAAATGCAAGTGAACTTCAACACAGGATGAAAAAACTAATTCTCACATCTCAGTACCAAATGCAGGCGGATTCAGAGAAACAACAACCACACAAAAAAATCCATACAAACTAGAGATTTCCACATCCCTACAACACACATTTTTTGAAGGATTTGGACCATTGCAACAGGTCCAGGGGCCACTTTTATTCCCTAAGATGCTCCAGGAGGGCTCCATGGACTATAAAACACCAAAGTGTTTGGAAGTCTATTTCGGATGCTTAAAAATGGCTATTTTTGATGTTAAACAGTACAGAAGGCCTTGAAACCTATTTTAGAAGTAAAGTTTTGCATCCAGAGGCCTCCAGGAACAGCAGTTGACCATCTTTTTTGGCCAGAGAAATATCAGTCTGGGGATTCTGAAGGTGATAGGCCACAAAAATCTCCTTGAAGAGCCACTTTGCCTGCCCCACCTTACACCTTTCAAAGGGTGCAGTAAAGTCTAGGTAAGAATGGCAAGGGGGAACCTCAGCCCTCTGCATTCATCTTCACTCTGCATGTTCTCTCATGCATCCAAACGACAAGTTATGTATCATTTGTAAAGGAGAACAATGTTTACAGTTTGCCACTAAGATCACCACTTGGGCTTTTGATAATATAACCTCATATAGAGCAATCATATGTGTAATTGTACATAGATGAATACTAACAAATACTACCAGATGAAAATTCCTCTGCTTTCATCCAGGATAAAACATTTTGGAGAAACATATTAATTCATCATATTCTCTCAGGGAAGTCCTGTGAAATACTTTCCTGCTGTTTGTCAGCACTTCTGAAGTCTTTCTCAGATAATTAAGACTGCTGGTGAACAGTGAGCCCCGATAACATTGCAAAGAATTAATGGGCTTTTATTATCTTCAAGTGGAAACTAATTCTGAATCTAGAAGGAACATTGGACAATAGTAATGAAAATAGCTGAAAGAATATTTGGTGTCATTTAATCAACCACCTCTTCAACAAGTGTCAGAAAATATCTTAATAGCTATATGACAGAAAGAAGACTTTTAAAAAAATGAATGCAGAGAGAATGAGAGAGACAGAGAAGTAATAGGTTAATTCTGTGTTAACGCTGATCTTCTGCAATTTTTTTAGCCGTATGGTACTTATTTAATTTGTAAGCCACCTTGAGCCTCAGTTCTGGAGAAGTGGCAGGGTGCTTAATAAAAATATCTGAGAGAAACTGTCACACAGAGGATCACAACAGAACTGTTACAAAAAGCAACATTGCTTGGAATATGCCACGTAACTCACTGGTTCCTAGATACTTGTGTAGAATCTGCATCGTTGATGATCCAGAACTCCAGTAGGTAAGATGCAGTAGACTGTAAACTGTTACAATAAACTGTAGACTGTAAACTGTTACAATAAAAACAACCAAAATTTGACTCCTGCAGTTGATAAAGTAAGACATTAAAGATGGCATAAGCAGCATCACAATGCATATTTTTCTGGATGGAGTCTTCCTCTCCACCAATAACCTACCATATTAATTTTTGTAAAGGGCTTTCTGCTCCTGAAGGCCTTCAAGAACAACAGTTTATCCATGAAACAGGCCAGGGCCTACCACCAACATACCCTTCTAAAAACCCCAAACCAGGAGATGACATCCAGCCACCTGCACTCTTGTGTTTTGCTTTGGTTTATATTTCTTGACATATTTCACCATGTCCAGGCCTGATGGGCCTTGGGGGAATACACTAACAGTGGAAATAGGATGCCCACTCATGCTGTAAGTGTTATCCTTCACAAAAACCGAAGAGGAGCCTTGATAATGCTTTGGGAGTCAAACTAGGCTTATAAATAAACCCAAAGGCACCTACCCACAAATAAAGAGGACTCTTCCCTCCTCTGTGGCCAGGATGAAGTAGGGCAGGCAGAGAGAAGGAAAACCTGCTCAGTTAGAACTGGTATGAAGTGATCCATATCTCTTCTACCAGCTCTGTCCATTTCTGAACTGGCTGTTGCAGAATAATCCTTGCACTGTATTCTATTTCTATTTCTGCACTACACTGTTTCTGCACTACACTGTTACAGTGCTATTATTCCACTTTCGACATCCTGTGAAATTCTGGGATTTGTAGTTTACTGAGGCCAAAGAGCTGTCTGGTCAAGAATTCTGAATGCCTCTCCCTAAACTACAAACTCCAGAATTCCATAGGATGTTGAAAGTGGAATAATAACACTATAACAGTGTAGTGCGGACATGGCCTTTATCTGTGGCCAGTACAGAAATACAGAAGAAACCTTTCTTGTTGCCTAGGACTACCTTCCAGTTATTAAATCCAGGCCTGAGCTAAGCCATTGCTTTTGAGATTTAGATGGACCATGAGTGTGAAATTCTCACTACTTATTTGTTGTATACAGCCTGCAAAATCCAGATGAGCCATTTTTTCCCAATAATGCCCATAAGACCAAAGCAAGGCAAAGAGCTACAGTAGCTTGGTAGAACAGTAAGAACTTCCTAAAGCAGAATATTTACAAATGGACACAAATTTAAATCCAGCAAAATCTTACCTAAATGCTTCCGTGTTTTTTCAACCTCAAGTATGGAAAATATTCAAATGCCATTGTATGCAGCTCTAGTTTTATCCAAGCATTTGAAGCCTCTGAATTCATGGGTTGAGGAGGAATCTGTATGTTCAGTTTTTTTAAAAAAGATTGTCCAATACATATCTATGAGCAGGTTTTATTAAAACAGCATGAACTGATACTTTTTGATGTATACATTTACATTTTAATGGGAACACTGGTAGAATTTGATTAATTCTACAGTATACTTCTGCTCTTGACTCTGTCCGCAACCTCTTCAGCTTGTAACCAGAGACTTTGAGGGAGAGAGGCTTTCCATAAAGTTTAATAACAGAACTGTGACAAATCTAAATGTGGTGTGAATTAGCCACACTTGAGACATCTCCAGTTTCCTTCCTTGTCTGTAAAATCTGCCATTCTTTCAAGATGAATTACAGCACACACACAAAAAATAGCAAAAGGGAAGACAGCAATACATAAAACTGGAATTGATTGCTTTTCATTATTAATAGAGATGTACGAATCACCTTTACTCTGTTCTGCAGATCTTCTGGTTAAACATTTATCTTCATCTGTTCCACCATTTGCCAAGTGATCTTCCTGGCTTCTTTTTTTCCAACTACAGATTTTGGTCATTTCTGCACTAGACTGCTATAGTGCTATTATTCCATCTTCAACATCCCATGGAATCCTGCGGTTTGCAATTTAGGAAGGGGCCTTTGAGGCCCCTCCCTAAACTGCAAACCCCAGAATTCCATAGGATGTTAAAGATGGAATAATACCACTATAACAGTCTAGTGAGGAAATGGCCTTTATGTGCAAGGGTGGGGTGTTTTTTCACATTCTTGTACATATTTTTCTATGTATAATCAGGGAGACACATCAAGTAAATTTGTGTTTTGTGTTCTTCCACACAGTAAAAGTGTTACTCCACTGGTAAACCCTATTCCGGGGTCTACAATTTTGATATTAAAATATAATTCTGTGTGCCAGAGAGGTCCCCTGAAGGGGCACATAGGCAGCAATGGTCAAAAGACTGAAAACCAGGTCAGGCCGGTAAAATCCCTAGTCACGTAGCCCCAGGAGACCTCAAGATGTGTAAACCCACAATAAACGAAGGGTCCACAGCCCCAGGAAGCCGACTTGAGGGGATTAGCGTGTCTGCCCCAAATTGAGCAAATATTCCATCAGGCAAGGACCATTTACATGAAGTCACACCACAAACTAACACGGTCGAAGATCCTGAGACTTTGGCAACACCTTGCAATCCCATCACACAAGGGAAATTACCATGGTGGAGCTTCATTTTCTCTCCAACACCCATTGTTCTCCTGGGAAAAGAATTAGTCCTCCAGGTACTTTTTCCCCTACAAATAGCCCCAATTTTTGAGCAGTTCTTGGATCATGCCCGGTCACCCCAGCAGACCGTTGCTCCATCCATTGAGTGATCCCCTCAGCCCTCTTGGTGCTGAGGTCCATGTCTCTGCTGTTTTTCCTGGACCAAGGACTTCAGGGCAAAGGTGCAGTATCACCCCAGCTACACCCCTTCAATATTCCCCTATGCAGTTTCCTCTCTTTTGCTTCTTAATAGGTCTTGAGTGAGTGTGTGAGTGATTGCGTTGCTGCGTGAAACTTTCTTTCAATAAAATCATTTATTGGACATTTTTGTTTGGTTTTTGGCTTGGCCTGACCCCGTAAAAACTGGGTAAAAAGACCCCGCTAGGTTACCCTGCCTCTTGCATTGCTATAGCTCATGCTCTGGCTAGATTCCATTCCCCATCACATGGAGCACACTGAGGTGTCCCCCAAGGGACCCCAGAAATCAGAGTAACAAAAAGTATGTAAAAGGTGAGCCCTTCTTGCTTCCTGCATCTTATCTTCCTGCACTGGAAACACAACACAATGTAACGTCTACCTGGCAGTTAACAGTCACCTCCATCCACCATCACTGTTATCATTTTGGGGGGTTTTGTGTGAATACCCAACCTCAAGTGCTCCTTAAGAGTTCATGCTAGCTTGACAGATGAGGATGACAGAACAGAACAATCAAACAATAAAAATATTTTATATCTGTGACTATGAACATTATTCCTCCTCGATCCTGCTGGAAAAGAAACAAATATTGCAAGGCTTGGTTTTAATCAGTCATGATGTCATAAAGGTAAGTGGGTTGGAACCTGAAATGTGTCTGTGAAAAAGGCAACAGACTAATGAGAAGACATAATATAGGCTGCTGTGCTAACAAGACTGGGGAGGGATTTCAGATGGAAAGGACTGGACGGTGCCAGAATCAGATGCGCACATTGCCTATAAAGACACATAGGTGGGTTTTGTGACAGGAATAAAGAAATAAAGAGGTGAGTGTGAATTTCAATACAAAAATACAAGCATCTTAGTGTGAAAAGTACCAATTTATCAGGATCCTAACCTGAAACAGGTTGGCATGACACCTCCCAGTAAAGCACTTTTTGAGGAGCATAAAAACTACCATATTGTAAAGCCATAAACAGACTCCAGTTTGCCACTGAATTGTCACTGGCACCTCAAGGAATTTTCTATTGGTAATCAGTGGCAGATCAGGGAACAGTACAATTCACCTCTTTAAGTGTTCCTATGCTCTTTTTCAAGTATTTTTTTTCCTGCATGTTTCTAGCAACAGACTAGAGACTAGATGGCAAGCACATTGGTGTATACATACACAAACATACTATTTTGAAGGGGAATCAATAGAGGCATCAGATCCTGTCTGGTTTTGTAAGCTAAGCAGGATCTGCTCTGATTAGTGCCTGGATGGGAGACCACCAATGAATAACCAGGTGCTGTAGGCTATATTTCAGGGGAAGGAATGGGCAGAACCAACTCTTGAGTATTCCTTGCCTAAGAAAACTCAATGAAATTCCTGGAGTCACCATAAGTTCCCAAGCAGCTTGAAGGTACAGACATGCATACATCCTCTGTGCATGTGTGTGCTTACTCAGAAGTAAAAGCAGTTGAACCCAATGTGGGTTATTCTTGAGAAAATGTATGTAAAAGTACAGAAAATTTCCAGAGAGCACTAGGAGTAGAGCTTCATTACATTTTTTGAAGAGATATGCTATTTCCTGCACTGTACTTTATTGATAAAATGAGGAACTGCCTGTCAGATAAAACAAATTTACACTAGAAATTTAATGAAACAAAATTCTGTTCTGAATTAAACATTTCTGTGTCTATCATTTCAACATGAACAATGCCTCAGGCCTCCTCCAGACTGGCTAAAAGTTTTTGGACTTGATGGGAGTAAGGAAGGTAAAGGCAAACCTCCTTTGAGTAAATCTTGTCTCCCAAAAACCCATATGATAGCATCACCAGAGGTCAGGGTTGAATTAAAGGCACAAAATAAGAACAAAGCTGTACTTGGAAGCAGAAGTCTGATATCCATACCATGTGGACACTAAGGAGGAACAGAAGAAGAGGAGATATTGAGTTCAAGAAGGGGTGGCAAGGACAGTGACCTACACCACACCTCAACCACATCTGGAGAGAGAAAGAGAGAGAAAGAAAGAGAAGAGTAGTTGAAAAGAAAAGAGCAGATTGGGGTAGAGCTACCAGTGGTGTACTGAGGCTCAACAGCGCCCAGGGCAAGGGGGAAAGGCAAGTGGCAGCAGAGTGAGCAGTGGCAGGCAGGGTGGTGGAGGAGGGCTGAGCAATGGATGGGAGAGGGGTGAGTGGGGGCAGGGGGCCAGGCAGGGGGTCCTCTTTTTGCATCCCCCTGACATTGGCTCCCAGGCCACACGCCCCAGTTGCTCCACTCTGGATCCGCCTCTGGGATCGGAAACAAAGTCGGAAACATGTTACAAGACATGAATCCCAAAGGACAATACTCCAAAGGACAATGCCCCAATATTTATCAGAACTATTGGGCAATAGTGGCACCCTCACTGAAAAAAAGGGATAGAAGCAGGAATAGAGGAGGATAAGCTGTTAACTCATTTGCAAGGCAGTACTCAATGTGAGAGTTCACACCATGATACAGACAATTTCAAAAAGCACCATAAATGTGTGAGTTTCACTCAGTGCTGAGTATGTCCATCTGCTTCCATTATGTCAGGACATAAAAATTCCAATTATAACCAAATTCTGTTCAGATTTCTATGGCATTCCTAATTATTAAGGGCAACCAAAAGAGGGTGGGTCATCCTTCCCCAATCTCTGCAGTTCAGTAATGTCCAGTTGCAAATAAAACCACTGCATAGGTGAGGACAAAAAGAGTAAAAAACAAGTAAACATCACATGCGTATTAACCAAAAGCTTAAGAGTTATTTGCTTCTGAAGGAAAAGTATATTGTTTTCTAATGTGAGACTCTATCAAGGCTGATTGCCAACAAGATCAACAAAATGAATGTGAAAAATTGGGTCCAACAAACCAGAACACTATACCAGACTTGCATGACAACATATATAGAGAGCCAACATATTGCTTTCTACCTGAAACTGCGAGGATGGGGTGAGGAAGGGTATCAAGCCTACATTTGACTTGATGAGTCACAGATTCTGAAGGCCAACAAAATTTATCCATTTCTGTATTCAAGGAACAAACTAAATTTTGGCTGAGGCCACATAGGTGAGATTTCCAAAATAATATGCAAGCCGTAACAAATAGTTACTCTGCATGAAATAATAGCTGATGTACTCTACATGAAATAATATAATTACTGAGAAAAGGTTAGTGGTGCCATATGTCTTCAAGGAGTATTTCAAGGCATACATTTTAAAACACAAAATATTAGTATTCATATTATGGTAATATCCCTACACTACATACAATGGTTGCAAGTGCTTGTAAACTTAGCATCTTCAAATACCTCAGCAAAATATATGTAGCAATTAGATGTTAAAGGGTATAATCATTTATGCAGTGTTTACTGAACACATAATTATGTCATTAATCAACCACACCACAAGATAACAAACCTCCTAGGAAATATTTCTATTCCCTTTTCAAAGCCCATGTGAAGATATTAACTACATAAGGATGCATTTTCAAGTAATAGCTATAAGATTTAGGGTTCAACAACTACTGAAGACCAAAAGTTTTATGAACTTTCACCCACAAACCATTCTGTATGCTTATAGGGCAGTATGTATCATTCTTTGTTGTTATTATTATGTACTGTCATTTTTTCCCAGTCCATGTGATCCCTTAGACTCTTAGCCGATCTTTCAGGCAGAAAACTGGACCCTAGACCCAGTGGCACAGCCCTGGTACAATGACTGGATACATTTCTATGAGTCAGCTTTGGAAAGGGAACTTGATTTTAAATAAAAATTTACATTTCAGTTCTATGCATCTTCTACTGGAGTTCACATCATGGTTGTGTGTCAGCAGAATATTATATCCTGGGGTCTGAGAGAAAAACTAGTCTTAGCAAAGTGGCACAGCCCTGTCTTAAATTGAGTTAGATGAAATCCTTTCTACCATGACAACCAGAAATGAGGACAAGGCAAGTAGTTTCTATATCTTATACTCTGAAAAACTGTTCTGCTGATTGATCTGAAACCTGTCAGTATAAAAGAGGTCAGTTTGGGGATGATACACAGAAAGTTTGAAGTAATGGGGTAAGAAATGGGTTATTTATGAGAGTTTAAATTTTGATGGATGACCTCCAACGTATCTTGTATAAAGATATATAATTGAAGAGCAAACTCAAGATGATCCATGCTATAACATTTCTGAATTCTATGTATGATTATGAAAGCTAGACAGTAAAGAAAGCTAACGTGAGGAGACTCAATTTATTTGAAATGTGGTGCTGGAGGAGAGTTCTACAGGTATAATGGACTTCCAAAGTGATGTTACCCTGATTTCTGGGGTCTCTTGGAGGACACCTCAATGTGCTCCAAATAATGGGGAATGGGAATTAGCCAGAGCACAAGCTGTAGCACTACAAGAGGCAGGGCAACCTAGCAAGATCTTAAACCCAATTTTTACAGGGTCAGGCCGAGTCAAAAACCAAGCAAAATTAGTTTATAACAGTTTTCTTTGTTTAAAAGACAGTCACTACACACTTACGTACTCACTCACACAGACCTAAGAAAATAAAGGGAGGAAATTCGATAGGGGATTTTAAGAAGGATTTTCAGGGGAAATACTACACCTGATCCTGCAGCCCGGGTAGCCAGAAGAAATTCTGTAAGTCTGGAGCAGAGATTCTCAGCACGTGGAAGCTGAGGGGAAGGCTCGGCAAACGGAACAGCAGCAAGGCGGGATGGCAACCATGAGCGATCCGGTGAAGCGCTCAAAATCAGGGGTTCTTATAGGGATAAGTGTGCCTGTAGGGTAGTCTGTTCCCGGGGAGAACAATGAGTTTCAGATCGGAGACAAAGCCTCCAAAAGGTCAGCCCTTAAGATGATTAGATTTTGCCGGAGTGGTCAATAGCGCAGACAGTATGCAAACAGGGACTGCTTAGTCAGAGGCGCTAATCTTGTCAAGCTGACAGTTCAGGCTGAGAATCTTTTGTATGCTTGTTGCATACTTAATTATTTTCAAGGTATACTTGCCTGGAGGTCTCCTGCAACTGCGTGCTGGAAAATTACTGGCCTGACCTAAGATTTTTCTTGTATTTTTCAACCGTTCGGCCGTGTCCACGTGCGTGCTTATCCAGGGGCCTCTCAAGCACGTGGAGGGAAACAGTTTGACTTTTATATCAAGTTATATTTAGTAGACCCCGGACATCGGACTATGGACCACAGTAACAGTGAGCAATGAAACATTCGTACATCAAATGACCAAACTGATGCTATCATATTTTGGGTATATCTTGAGACAACATGACTGACTAGAAAGGATGATAAGGTTTGGTAAAGTGGTAGGCAGAAGGAAAAGAAAGAATTTGAATTATAGGTGGATAGACTCTGTCAAGGAATGTATAGCCCTGAGTTTACAGGAGCTGAGTGGAGCTGCTGATGACAGGGTGTTTGGGAGGCCCCACACTTATAGGGTAGTCATAAACTGAAGTCAATTTGATGGCAATTGAGAACCAGCCCTTGGTTCATGGTACGTGCTACAGCCCTTGGTACATGGACTCTCCAAAATAGCCAATTTTTTTTTTTTTTAAAAAAAAAAAACAAGCTAGAAGAAAATAGAAATCCACTTCTTCTTTGGAAGGGGGTTTTCAAAAAAATATTAAATATTTCAATCACTGCTGCAATCAATTTAAAAGGTAAATTGCAATGCCAGGAGGTTTCAGGAATGACAGTAGAACCTCTCTCTTTTTTTGGCCTTAAAAAGGGTGGTCCAGGTAGCCTTAAAGTTCAGGGCTGCAAAAATATCATTGGAGCCCACATGTGGGTTAGGAATGATATTTTGTAGATATTTCGACCTAGTAGTAGTAATAGTAACAGTAGTAATAGTAGCAGTACATTCATAGGTTTTATTTAAAACACCATTTTCCAGTTCATTTTAATGTAACGGGAGCGCATAAGGTCTCTCTCAGGAAATTAGACATTCTGCAAGGAAATGGTGAAGAAATTTTCCCAATTTTGCTCCTTGTCCTTCTTTCTGTCATCTGCCACAGCTTTGTGGAGGTCTCCCGACAATCTGAGCAAGGAGCATAGGTGGCTGCTAGAGGATCAAGAAAGGTCCTCTCCCTTCTTCTGCTCCACCTCTCAGCCTACCCACAAATGCCAGTGTCACTGGGTTGGAAGCATTTATCTGCATATAGGGTCACCACGGAGTATTATCTATTTGCTTCAGAAAATCCGTTATCCTCTAATATAATATCATGAGGCTGCCATTCTCCCTGAAGTCAGGGGAATTCGTAGAAATCTGCCCATGTGGTGGGGAGCATTAAAAAAAACAGGGTTTAGTACTTCAAATAGAAAGGGAAATATTTATTCAAGTATAGAGGCATTGCCTTTTGGAGCCCTTGAAAGCATGAGGTTGCAGCTATACCCTTTTCCCAGAGGTCTGGTTTAAAATAAAGAGACTGGTGAACATTTCTCCACTAACTACGGTATATGATGCAGTTCATTTTCATCTTTCCCTGCTCAAAAATTTCCTCAACAAAAAAACTGTTTATAGTGTGTGTGTGTGTGTTTTTTTCTTTTTTAATTTTTTTTTCTTTTATTACAGTTTGGCTTGGGAGGTCAGAGCCCTTTTGTGTTTTAGTACGCTAGTGTTTCGTATTTTAGTTCGTTAGTGTTCAGTGTTTTAATTTAGTGAATTGTATTGTGTTTTAGTTCTTTTTCCTTTCTGTGAACATATTTTTCTCTAACTGTGACTGTGACTGTTTGTTTTAAAACCAATAGATGAATAATCTGAAAATAATTCTATCAACACAACAGACACTTTGTAACTTATCCCAGGCCTCTCATTACAGGCTATGCTCAGTAGCTGGAGGTGATTTTTTTTTTAAAAGCAGCCACTTTGTTGAACTGTCATGTTTTCTCTTACTGCCAGCTAACTAGAAGAGGTAATATAATGATTTATTTTTGCTTAGTGTAACTCTTGCTTTCTCATTACAGGCTTTCAATTACTCCCCATCACTCACTCTTTCTGTGCCGTGCGTGCACCTGTGTGCATGTGTCTAAAGGCAATAATACTGTTTACCTCCTAGATCAAGGGTGGGGAGTTATTCTAGTCAGTGGCCCAAGTCCTGATCTGGGAAGGGTCTCTTGAAGTTGGGCAGCCATAAGTCAAAGTTCACTTGATGGCAAATAATAACAACAATAGATATTAAGGGTATGGGTCAAGAAGGGGGACAGGGCAAATGCTGCTCTTGCCAGTTTGGGTAACTTCCCACAAAGCATACAAAACACATCCCAGTTCTTTCACATTTACCGGAGAGTAAGCCTTAATGCAACAGTTATTGATTCCATGCAATAGCCTGCCATACTGTAAACCAAAGCAGACTAAGACATGGACTGTGCAGTTAATTGCTCATTTCTGAGCCACTGGAATCCACACATGGTCAACTGAATATTGCTGAATATTGAAAAAGAAATAAAGCTCAAGATAATTTGTTGTTGTTGTTGCTGTGTGCCTTCAAGTCATTTCTGACTTAACAGTGAAATTTTACAATATTTCTTTCCCCTATTATCCCTCTCTTTCCCTCAGCAACTATTTCTACATCAGTGAAAAGTAAAAGAAAATAATGGTGTAAAGACAGTTCTTATGCAGACCTTGTACTATCATATAAATTAAAAAATTGTGATAGTAGAAGCCATAATGAGAGTTTGGATAATTTGGACTGTTTTTATCTTATTATGGACTCTATTTTTGTGATTTGTTGGAGGGGATGCAATGGCAAAGGGCTGTTTATTCATTTATGGCTAGAGTGTCCACCTGGTGAAGCATTTGGAAACAAGCTATCATAGTACTCATTGGCCATTTCCACACTAGACTGTTATAGTGCTATTATTCTCCTTTCAACATCTTGTGGAGTTCTGGGATTTGTAGTTTACTGAGGCCAAAGAGCTCTCTGGCTGAGAATTCTAAAGGCCCCTCCCTAAACTGCAAACCCCAGGATTCCATAGGATGTTGAAACTGGAATAATAGCACTATAACAATCTACTGCGGAAATGGCCAATGAGATCACAATTCAGAACACTGAACAGTGTGGTCAATTATTGTTCCTATCCATATTCTTTGGGGAAATAAATCACTGCTACACAAGGATTTTTTTTTGCTCTGTACTGATAGCTCTGGCCTGAATGGAAATATGTGGAAGATTGGAAGGATTTGACAGTCCTAAGCAGAGAATGCTGGATGAATATGTTCATTGCACTGTGTAAAAATTGGAATATACAATGGGACTCTCTAAAGAAACAAGAGGAAAAAAGACAATTTCATTTACATTTATTTTGCATGTTAATATCAATTACGCATCTGTTGACTAATCACCTGAACAAGGAAGGTTATCATCTGAAAATGGCAAATTTACTTTAATGTTTATCTCCTACAATCCAATAGGCTGTGCGTACAATAAGATGAAATATGAATGTAATTTATACTTGCTGTACTAACATTTGTTCTTCTCTTCATTGCCTTTTATTATCTCCTTTCTCTTTCTTTAGGTTATTTATTTTACTTATTTGTTAATAATTGCAATAAAAAATAAACTCCAACTTATACAACCTACATTTTCAACCTTTACACAAGGCCTCCCAAGCACTCCCATTTGCTCCCAGCTTGACTATGTTTCCATTGGAACTAATTCATAATTCTGTGCTATCTGATACTAGCAGTCTTTTTACTGGTTCTTTCATTGTAGGTGCCATATTTAGATTCTAGATGGTTATCTGACTGAGTAGAGATCTTGCTTTTTTCAGAACTCCCCTAGTCTGATCAGTTTCCTCCCCTGTGTAATCACCCTTTCCTCTACATCTAATTGGCCCCTGGTTTCTCAAGGTGAATTTTACAATGTCAAACTAAATTCTTGAAATGTGCATGGTTTCTTTGACAGCTCTATAGCCTATGGAGACTGGGGTGAATTCTAATAGCTATCTTTTTCCCCCAGTTGAAAGAACTTTGGTTTTACAGTGAGCTAGATGAATTTATGAACAATATTGCAAGATATTTTCTCTTTAAAAATCCTGGCTTCTTTGTAGTAGCATCCTGGGTTCAAAGAATTATATCACATCATACATTAACCAATTTTTATGGCGTTAAACCAACAGAGTACTGAAATGTCTAGTAAATTTATATGATTATAAACAGAAATCAACACAACAACTTGCACTGCAGTTCATGTATATAATAGCACTTCTGCTTCACTTTTTGTCAAATATATTTATTAGTCCTTTTAATAGATGCTCTTTGAATAGTTTTGAGCTCTCACACATGGTGTTAAAGAGACAAATTGTTGCAACTAATTTAAGGGATGGGAAATATAGACCGGGAAAGAAATAGTAAATTCAATAATGAAAGCAATGAATATATTCTCATTGACTTTCTTTTTGTAATTACTATAGAGTGGAATTTCCCTTGTTCACTAGGGTTTGGGGTCAAACAAGACAATACAGTTAGCCCATACTTAGAAGTGGTACATCCTTAGGTTGCGAAAGACACATTTTTGCCCTGTATGTGTATATACCTCCAAGTAGCCTGGCGACTTATGGCAACCCCATGAATTCTACAGGGTTTTCTTAGGCAAGGAATGCTCAGAAGTGGTTTTGCCAGTTGCTCCCGTTGAAATATAACCTACAGTACCTCGTATGCATTGGCAATCCAAACATTAACCAGGGCTGATCCTGCTCAGCTTCCAAGATCAGACATGATCAGTGCCTTTAGATACAGGCCATATTTGTTGCCCTGGCATATTTTTTTCCTCAGTCCTGCATCTTAAAAAGAGACATACTTGTTTCTGATTGGTCTTTATATGGTAAACATTGGCTTAATTTTCACATCTGATTGCTGAGCCACATGATTAACCCATGGTTGGAGGGAAAAAATTCCTAATAGCAGGAATATGCACTTCCCTTAACATGTAATGTGACTCTACAAGACAGTAACCTTCGGGAACGCTTACTTTCCCCTTTTTCAGCATTACTGTGCAACCATCTTGAATAACAATTTTTCCCTACATAAACCAAACTAGACATATTAGGTACCCATCACAATCCAGAGGTATATGGTATAAGGGACAAGGAGGATAAGGAGTGGGCAAACAGGCTATATATGATTCCCTAGTCTATTTTTGAGGCCCCTCAAGAATTCCTCAGCACCACAAAATAATTTTTGAAAAATAGTGTTCTTTAAAATGAAAATGAAAATTGCTCTCCACACTCCCAAGGGGACTGTGGGGCAAATTTGCTATGTTTTAGATATTCCCAGCATATTTTAAGTCCAGCAGACTTTTTCATGCTGGAGTTACAGCAATCCCTCCAGTTCCCATGAAAGTTGAGAAACATGAATAAAAATTAAAATTATGCATTTTTTTGAACCTGAGAACAGTTCTCTAGGAATCAAATTTTCCAGCATGATTCTATATTCAACTTCCAGCCGAAGTGGGACACTGTGTCACACTGCTGGACCTAGCAATCCTTAGAAAAGTGTTTTCTCTAGGAATCTCAAGGTCCTCCAGAGTGTCTCTATGGTCCACTGCCATAGAACCACACTGAGGACCTAGGAATTCCTAGAGATACCATATTTTTTTCCTGTGCTAGGGGCAAATATATAATAATTAAAATAAACCGTAAATAATCAAATCTGTGAGTGCTGAACATGCAAAAGAGACGAGTCCACTATATACCCTATGTATAAAGGAGTTTCGTCAGTTTACAGACCCTAGAGGAGACCAAAAATATGCTGAAATTGACCCTGCAGCCCTTTCCAGGGATATTTTAATTAAAAATAAATGAATTATAAGGAATGAAGCAGGGTGACAGGGTATATAGTTCAGGTGTGCTATATGGCAGCCCCAGCCCATGGAGCCCAACACTGGAGTAGATCAAATGAAACAGGTGTGGCAAAAGGAAGTAAAAGAAGAGAAAAAAAAGAATTTTCAGATAGCTAGAAAATGCAAAGGAGTTGCTTATGGTCATATGTCAAAAATCATCAGAGTAAATTAAGACAAGTGAGGAGAAAATGCAGCATACAATGTATGTATGTGATTTAAGGGAAACACGTTTGGTTCCATCAATGAGTTCTTGGTATTCTCTTTTTATATTAGGCAATGCCTGGAGAATTGTAGATTATTTCTAAATAGCTTTCAAATAGCCAAGTAATAATGTATATCTAGACAAATAGAATTCCAGTTTTATGATTAGGTAAATAAATAGAGTTGCTTACAAATTTAGTAAAAGCACTGCTAGGGCTTATGGAGAAGAAAATCAGTTTGGAGCATTAAAAGATGGGTACAAATACGTCTAAGGTTGATTTTACAAGCTTTTGAAAGAAAAAGAGCTTTTTTTTTACAAAACAGCATATTTCTCTGATGTTTTCTAGACAAAATCTATTCTATTAGCATCTTAGAATATATCTTTATGTTTTATCTGGAAATATGCTGTTTCAAGGACACAACTCATTTGTTACAAATAATAAAGTTCCGCTACATCACACAGATAATGACCCTGTTGTTACATTCACTGGAAACTAGTTGGAAACATTTTAGTCATTCCCCTTACAAACATACACCCATTTCCTTCTTCCATATGTATTGTTATTGTAAAGAATTTTTTTCCTCTTGGAAAGGGAAGAATTGTCATAAACCACTTACTAACAACCACTGCTAAGGAAGAGGCGGAAGATCTATTAAACTGAAGCTAAATGAATCTAGTCTTGTTGAAGGTCATCTTTTTATCCTGTAGTGTTCAATTGTTGAGTGTTTCTTTACTCTATTCAGTACTGGCATGGAATACTTGAATTCCAGCATAGCAAATGAAATAAGCTCTCCAAAGCTCAGGTCGGTTGGCACCAAGGTCAATAATTTGTTCTCAGAGTATTCCTATTGTGAGTACTGAACATCAAAATTTTAATTGCCAAGAGTAATTAAAAGAAATACTCATTACTTTGCTGTAAACATTTGTGCCCTGCAGAACAATCAGAAAATTAATCCCAGAGTACAGCAGATGAATAAGACCTACATGTGACCCACTAAAATGGAATTTCTACTCCTGTTCACACTAAGATTTCAAACTCCTTAGAGCCTCTGCCTAAATGCAACGTATGCTACTATGACTGCCAACATGAACCTCTTCATGTTGATTTGTTCCCAGCCTGTTGAGAGCTGGCTTACAAATTAGTGGGCATAGTTTGTATTGGGAGATAAGTAGGAAGAAATTTGTTTCTAATTTGTTTTTAACACTGTTAAAGATGTTCAGACATCACACCCATATTCTCCCCCACTCCAAAAAAAAAGAACTGTCAATTCCATATAAACCTACATGTCATCTCAATGAGGTATAAAATGTTAACATACTCCTCACGAGGATTATAAACAATATTTTTTCTTTTTTGCATGAACCTGCTTCAGTATGGAATAAAGAATATGATCTAATATTACAAACCACAATGTTAAAATCTTCTTCTGAAATACCACACTTGCCTACAAAAAACATCATGCCCACTAAATCTTTTTTTCCACCTTTTCTGTCAACTAAATATTTACCAAAGTGTTAACACACAGCCCGCAATATGAGCTGAAAACATTCAATATCATTCAGTAATTCAAATGAGAGGTATGACAGTCTGCTCCGAATTACAGTGGAAACTTTTACAGGCAACCTTCCCGTCTGTGTTTCCAAATGTTCTGGACCAAGGCATTATGGGACTTTCAGGCCATCACATCAGGACAGCTGCAAGTTGGGTAAAAGTATGATAAGCATTTCATGCCTTACATTTGATGCCATGCACTGTAGAAATCCAATAATATTTCTATACCCCTTACTAAATTACCTTTCCTTACTACTTTTCCCCATGCAAACTTTCTCTGTTTAGTTTAACTTAACATCTATTTCATGGGCAACATAAACAGTGTCTACTAATTTGTATATCGTGTATATTTTATAGACTCCTTTTTATATGATATACAGACTTTCTGAAATTTTTGGAACTAAGCAGTGTATAAATATTTGCAAACAAACAAATTTAAAAAATAATGAGATATGATCAAGTAGGCCAGGATATAAACACAAGAAGCATAAAACAGATAACTGCATGTATATTTGCATTTATTCCTTTGCAGAACTGGAAACTAATCCCCCAGCATCGACTCACAATGTAAAGGTCATGTTAGTATAAAGCAGTAACATCTGTTTGTAAAATACAACACTCGGCTAGTGAGCACTTAATTTTTTGGTCTTTACATAGATGGACCTCTACCAATACCCTCTATTTTCAGGAAAAAATCACAAAATTATCACATTCATCAATCATCCCCAAAGAGAAAACAGTGATATTGTATGTTATAGAGCGCGGGGTAAATAACTTCCCACTTTTCTTGCAGTAATTACATGCTACTCAAAAAATGACAGCAAGTAAATAAACTCTCTCTCTTCCCACCACATAATGTGTGTGTGTGTGTGTGTGTGTGTTTATTTTCAGGTTTAAAAAAATTAAGCATAAATGTGATAAGTCATAACAAATAGGTTCATCAATATAAAATACACATTGGCTGGCATCTTGTTAGTGGCATGTGCAGGCATAAGTCAGCCATATGCCTATGTCTGTATCTTATTGGTTGATGAAGAAGCTGGTATTCCTGACACCCCTCAGCCCCCTGCAGTCCTCCAAGACAATTCTGTGCCTAGTAAGAGTGGTGGAAGACCAGAGAAATATCTGTCTTTACACCCAGACACAAAAGGGTTACACCATTTTTGTTGAGAGCTGTGTAGGAGCTCAGTGGGAGATGCCATCATTTCACATTTGGCTATGGGGACAGTTCAACATTCAGGAAACAAAAATAATGACCAGAGATATATATATAACTTTGCAGTGGATGATGAAAACATCAAAACAGTAAAAGACTTTCTATACCTTGGTCTGGTCATAAATCAAAATCAAGGCTATAGTAAAGAAATCAGAAGAAGACTGGGACTTGGAAGGGCAGCCATAAAAGAATTAGATAAAATCCTCATATGGAGAGAGAGAGAGAGAGAGAGAGAGAGAGACATACACACAAAAAGTAAAATTTGATTTTGCCATCTCTCATATCTCAGCTCTGGCACAACTGATAGATTCATCAAAACAAACTGAATATCTCACAGCCTGTTACTTACTTCCAGGCAGTAAGCAAGGAGTCATAAATAAAGTCCAACATAAACAAAGTCCAACAGGGTTTCACAGCAAGGGAGTGTCCAAGGTCAATCTGAGCATTTGTCAAGGCATCTAGCAAGGTAGCAGGTCAGATAAGCTCTGACAACTCCTGGAGGGGAAGGACGCCAGCTAAATAGACCCAAAGCCTAGTGCAGCTGTGCCTTGATTGATTGTTGCTGGTTATAAATTCTGAGAGAGTGACACTGGCTCTCTCTTTGCTGCCTGTGCCATGCAAAGCTGGGTCTAGGTAAGTGTTCTTATGTATTTGAAGAGGCAGGACTCTCTGTTGGAGCTGGCACCATCCTCTGTTCTGTTTCGGGCACTGTAACCTCTCGCTGTACAGCAGGTCCTGGCATGTCTCCTGTTTCAGTCTCTGGCGTGCCCTCTGCTTCAGACTCTGAGTCAGAGTCCATGATCTGGAATCAGGGCATGGCACCATTTTATATAAGGGGTGCCATTTTACTATATCATTGTATATAATGGGACTTGAGCATTCACATGATATATCATTGGATAGCAAACTCAAGATCAGATATACTATTGGATATATCATTAGATAGCAAACTTAAGGTCATCCATGCTATAGTATTTCCAATTTCTATGCTTGTGAAAGATGGAAAGCTGAGAGGAAGAGAATAGACTCATTTGAAATACAGTGCTGGAGGAGAATTCAAAGGATACCATAGACTGCCAAAAAGACAAATAAATGGGTCCTAGAGCAAATCAAGCCTGAACTCTCCCTAGAAGCCAAAGTGACCAAATTGAGGCTGTCATGTTTGGACGTATCATGAGACAACACTACTCATTAGAAAAGATGATAATGGTTGGTAAAGTGGAAGGCAGGAGGACAATAGGAAGACCACATTTCAGGTGGATAGATGCAATCAAGGAAGCCACAGCCTTGAATTTGTAGGGCCTGAGTAGGGCTGTTGATGACAAGATGTCTTGAAGGTGTCTCATTGAAGGATCATCAATTGATGACAATTAACAACCACAATGGGTGGATCATCAAATTGTTGTTGTGTGCCTTCAAGTCATTTCTGACTTATGGCAACCCTAAGACAAACCTATCACAGGGTTTCCTTGGCAAAGTTTGTTCAGAGAGAAGTTGTCTTTGCCTTTCTCTGAGGTTGAGAAGAGAGGATAGCTGGCTGGCTGTAATCTTGGATAGAAATGCTTTCGTTTGGGCAAGGAAGAGTGAAGCAGAGAGCACAATACACTGCAATATTTTGATGGAGGTCCTACTTGTAATATGTTCAGAATATGAAAACATTACTATAGTCTGGTAATGCTGGTTAGATTAAGGGGGCTGTAAAAAGAGATCTAATTTTTCAAAGCTCTAAATAAACTTGATAGACCTTTAAGAATTCTAATTATTCTTCTGTGTGACGCATGCAAACCCTTCCATGATTTGACTGTTAATCTTAACAAGAAACACCTCCATTAATTAAGGAATATGCAGCTGTGACTTGATGGAACACCCATGAAATTCCCTGAAGGGGATGATTCAACAGTAGTGTTTTACTATAATTATAATCTACTTTATGGAACTTTCTTTCTTTCTTTCTTTCTTTCTTTACATGCAGGAGATACTTCACAAGGAAAAGAAACTACAGCCAAGAACATTGTGATCTACAGTACCCTTAAAAATTCCTATTCTTGCCCCCAAACTGCCATAAATATGTTCAACTCACAGTGCAATCCTATTTACATAAATCCTAATAAAGTCAATGGAATTTATTTCCAGATGGGTGGGCAAAGTATTGCAACCTTGATGAGTTCAAATAGGAGCCCTTACTGGATAATTTGAACCACTGGCAAAACATCCAACATTCTTGAACAGAGGTTTTTTTCAAAACTACACAGAAACTATATTTAATTTTTTTGAATAATACTAATGATACTGAATATTTGTTGGATGTAAAGCACACCTCCCCATAACAATTGAATCTTTTCCCTTTCTTTGCAGCAATTACACTGTTATCACAGGAGGCATTTCATACAGAGAAACAATATATTGCTTCTGTTTTCTGAACACTAGTCAAATGCTAGGTTTTGAGGGGGGGGGCAGGAAAAAAAGAAAAAAAGAAACAAAAAGCTAAGGTATCTACCTGGCTCAGTATCCAAGGCAACAAATCTCTAGTTAATGATCCACCAGAATCTCACTGTGGAGGTGGTTATTAGTTTTCATTAGTTTTGCCAAGTGCTGAAGTAAGAGGCTTCAGTTGAAATTCCTCCTTAAACCCATGCACAATATCGAATATGACACTCACATGCAGATTGGGAAAGTGTGACAAACATTTTTAGCATGGAAAATATTGTTTTAATTTGAAACATCAATTCAGAAAAATTTATCTGTTTCAGGGCAAATCTGTTGTTGTCCCAAGGCAAGAGAGGTGAGCAGAGCTTGAGTATGAAGTGCACAACATATTTTGCAGGTTAACAAGGGATAAACTTTGGTTATTTCCAACAGAAGAGCCTTGGTGTAGAATGATGGGACAGCAAAGGCTGTTTGGACAGCTCTTCGTCCTTTTTGATTATCCCGCTCTTTTTGGTCTTTCAAAAGGTGATTTGCCTCTCCCGCAAGCTCTCAACTCACTTTTCAATAAGGCTGCTGGCCCCCAACCCTACACTGTGGGGAGTGGGGATTCAGAACCAACTGTGGGGAGTGGGGATTCAGAACCAAAAGGAGAATCCCAGGCACTTCCTGAATTATGCTTGGGGGCATTTTTGGAAGGCTGAACAACCCCTGGCAAGATCTGGGCCAGAAAATTGTCCCCTGGACCCAGCGCAGTTGCCTACCCTAGTATAGGACAATGGATCAAGGCAGTGGGTGACCAGGGAAGCACATGATGCAGCTCATTTGCTGAGGCAAACAGGCGAAGATTAAAGATAGGGTCTCACATGGGCACAAGCCACTGTGCTGTCCCCCTGTTCCCCTGCAGCTGCTCTCAGACTGGATATGTCTATGAAAACCTTCAAAATCCTTAATGGCAGGGGTGGGCAAAGTGCAGCCTGTCGGCCACATGCAGTCCTGTGCCCATTTTTTGGCCCCAGAATCCCCAGATCAAAAAAATGCAAAACCTTTGCCTCCAAATGCCCTCTAGAGCACATGGGAGCATTTTTGCCACATCCCCCCGCCCCGGATACCTTTTTTAAAAAACAAGAAGTAACTTCTCACTCCCTGATGTTTAAAGAAAGTCTCTCTTCAGCCCAGTATGACTTAGGAGCCTAAAAACATGGCAAAAATTTCCTCCATTTTCTATGGAAGGCATTTCAGAAAAATTGGAAATATTTTTTTTCCAGTGGCATACTTTGTGGGTGTGGCCTTCCAAAGTCTGCTGAAAGGACTAATGCAGCATCCTAATCTTGTACAGTTGTCTACTCTTGGAGATCACCACAACAGGGGATCCTGTAATTCCTGGCCCCACCAAAAAAAAACAAACCTTGGGTCCAGCCCAGTGCCTAAAATTCTACCCATCTCCCACCAAAGCTACTACAGCTGTAACCAAGAGAATATCACAGAGTGTGCTGCCAAATGTCTTGCCTCACCCTAGCCTGAGAGGTGAGCCACAAAGGTGGAAGAGTACAGTGTCTGAAAGAAATATCCAAACGTTGAATGAGCTGTGCCCCAATATCACAGAGTAGCTCACCATTTTGCTGACTTTATGCATATTACAGCATCCTCCATCAACCATTGTTTAGTGTCTATCCAAAGCAATCTGTAGCACAGCTACCCACCAACTTGCTCACCCTAAATGCCCTGATGGAAGTCAGTATAAAAGCAACCTCAAATTGTTTAGCCTCAAAGGCTGACCAGCAAGTCTTAGGTAGTCGCTGGATGGTCCCAAAGAAAATAGAGAATGGAATGGAATTATGGCTATTCCCACACAGGGCAAGGGAATCACCCCGTGCCGCTACTTAATGGGTCTTATGGCTCCCCGGTCTGGTCCAGGCTGCTCCAGAGCAGTGCGTGCTCATTGCTCCGCACTGCTCCGGCATCAAAAATGGCGGCTTCTGGTTGGTCTCATGAAGCTCACCAGCCTAAAGCCCGCCCCAGGCAGATCGCAGGCTCGCATTGGTGCAAGCCTGCACATCTGCATAAGGGAGCAGGCTCGCAGTGGCGTGCTCCATGCTTCTGAAAAACCAAAAGAAACAGGTTTTTCAAAAGCATGCTGGATGACCACTTGGGGTCGTTCCAGAGCGGGCTGAGGTGCGGATCTACGTTAAATAGTCCATACCCAGTCCACTCCCAGGTGCAGACATCCTCCCTGGAGGACGGACTGCACTGTTTCAAGTACCCCATGCGGAAATGGCCTATGAGTGTCAGAAAGAGGTGGGAGCATGTCAGGTGCCAACTTGCCATGAACAAGCTCCAGGAGGCAAGGAAACTATAAGCTTTGCTGAAGAAGGAGACAGCAACCCCATAACTGGCCATAACTTCAGTATGATGCCCTATTCCCTGGGGCAGAAGAGGTTCAAGAGAAGCCAGTACTGCCAGCTTTCACAGAGAAGGACAGTAACCCAGATGCTGCAGGATAAAAGTAAAGTAGTGTGTAGAATAGAATTAAATGCTCCTTGCATTATGGGTTATTCCCAAGGGCCTATATTTTCACTTGAAATGGCTCCAGGTTGCTGTCCCACAAGATAACAGGACATGGAATATCTCCTCCTGAAACTGAAACGGGGTGTGTATGACTTTTTTGCTATACTTGGAACATGACAGTGATGTTAGTGGACAATGATAAGTCAAGACAAATCTGTGCACCAGGTGCCTGACCTTCTCTGACCGTGAAGTCTGCTAGTTAACAACTTAGACAATTAAGTAATTGTCACACTAGAATCAGCACTTCTCATTCCCACATTACTGCTCCCAAAAAAAAACCAAAAAACACCAACACTTCTCTGCCCGGAATTGGAAAAATCTCAGGAAAACTGTGATCACAGGATATGTCAGACTCAGTTTTACAACTCAGCCAAAGCTGGTATGCTGGTGCTCCCCACAACATACCCCAGACCTGATACTGTCAGACTGGACCTAAAAGACTGGGCTCTTGCCTAAATGACACACTGTTGTAATGAGATAGGAAGAAGAAGAACTATGCCCTCAGGTCTTCTCTTTATGCTATTATCTTCCAGATGTGGTGGTATGAAAAGGAAGTTCACATGGTGGCTCTTTCAAGCAGGCACAAAAGGCCCTGCCAGAAAACTCTATTTTACACATAAAGTTGAGCTACAACTGCAACTACTTGAGAGTATACTAGCTGCAGTTAAGGGCCTGCAAGATTAGGGGCTAGAGAGTGAGCAGCCTCTCTTGAAGTAGATAAGAGGTCTCTTTACCCAGCAATCAATAGAGTTCATTTTACAGGCAGGAGCTCATGGTCTCCACTGTCATTCACCACATCAGCCCTTTTCGCACGTTACCCGTTTGCGCTGCTGGGGGGGGGCATCTCACGCGAAAAGCCTCAGCAGGAACACTGCCGCTTCCCTGCTCCTTGAGTTCTGCAGTGCTTCCTGGTTGCACGAGCATTGCGTGAGCGCCCCGCCCCTTCCTACCACAGCGCAACCTGGGAATTGTAGGCTAGCGCTGCGGCAGGAAGCGCGACCGGTCCTCCTGACGCACTGCACAGCAGGTAAGTGCACGTGGGCCCCGGGAGCATTGCGCGACTGTGCACCATTTTCGGCTTAAAGCCGAAAATAAAAAGGTGTGTGTCTGCTCTGCGTCAGGCTCGTGAGCGTCGCGTGAATTGGAGTGCGTCGTACAGACCGACGCTCCCATTCACGTGATGCTCAAGGGGTCCTTTTGCAACAGAAACTGCGTGCGAAAAGGGCCATCCTTGATATTCCCCCAAGCCCACTCATATTTGAAAAAATACTGAAAAATCCTTTTTACAAAACAAGAAGTGACCTCTGGTCACTTTCTAACTGAAAAAGAGGCCACTAAAGATGCTCCAAATTTGGAAAAATTGCTCTTGAGAGATCTAGGGGCCTTTCCACCCTACACTGTTATAGTGCTATTATTCCACTTTCAACATCCTATGGAATCCTGGGGTTTGCAATTTAGGGAGGGACATTTAGAATTCTCAGCCAGAGAGTTCTTTGGCTTCAGTAAACTACAAACTCCAGAATTCCTCAGGATGTTGAAAGTGGAATAATAGCACTATAACAGTATAGTGTGGAAAGGCCCTGGAAGAGGTGTGGCCCTCACAGGTCCAAGTGATGTATGGGATCCTAGAACTTTAGCAGTTGCCATTGTACAACCATGCAGCATTCCCAGTAGACCTGCTGGATGGCAGGACTCTTCGGGCCTTTCTGCACTATAGTGTCATAGGCCCTTTCCACACGGGGGGGGGCCCGAAACGCGGTGAACAGGGTGGCGCACATGGGGACGGAGCTTACCTTAATCCAGGTGGCTCCGTCCCTGCAGGGAACAGTGCACGTTTGCTGCTCTACACGCCACTGGCGTCTGGCGGCATCCGGCGGCGCCCAAAATGGCGGCCGGTGGCTTCCGGTGGCGCTCCACCAATCGGGCAGCGCGCCAGCCGGAAGCCCACCCTCGGGCAGCTCTGCAGGGACTTGCTTGCGCACCCCTGCAGTTCTTCACGGGGCGCTGCGACGGGCTAGCGTGCTCTTGTTTTAAAAAGACCACTTGAAAGGTGGTCTTTATAAAACACACGGCGCCACCCCCGCGGCCGCACGAGGGTGCTTTGAGGTGTAGAATCTCACCTTTTCAAACCGCCCTAGCACACCCCGTGGTGTAGACGACCTCCTGGTGAGGTCGTCCCAGCGTGGGCTATATCTCCGTGTGGAAATGGCCATAGTGTTATTATTCCACTTTAACATTTTGTGGAATTCTGGGGTTTGTAGTTTACTGAGGCCAAAGAGCTCTCTGGCTGAGGATTCTGAATGCCCCTCCCTAAACTGCAAACTCCAGGATTCCATAGGATGTTGAAAGTTGAATAATAGTACAATAACAGTATAGTGCGGAAAGGCCCTAAGTCTTGTGCTGCACTAGTGGAACACCCAACTCCTTGACCAGAGACTAAATGGTCACCCAGAGGTTCTTGCAGTGCAGCAGGGAAGTTTATATGCCCCTAGGCATACCACAGAGGGAACTTCTCCATTCAAGGCTGCCCAGGACGTCTCACTGCCAGCCATCCTAGAGATAATCATTTCAAGGAGCCTATGCAGGCTGACTTCCAATTGCTCCCTGCACCACCTCCAGGAACTCCTTCTGTCTGCACCCCTCCACCACAGGACACCAATGAGTACCCCTGATGAATTTGACCAGGATGGTTATATGGACATGTCATACACTGGGTAACCTTGGGCAAGGCATGCACTCCCAGTCATAAAGCAAACCTCTTCTGAATAAATCTTGCCAAGAAAACCTCATGGTAGGATTGCTACAAGTCAAAGTTGATTTGAAGGTACATACCAGCATCAACCAATAGCAAAGCAATAGCAATAGCATATGTATTTCTATACTGCTTATCAGCTAAGTGCTCTCTAAGCGGTTTACAATGTATTAGCTAATTGCCCTCAACAAGCTGGGTACTCATTTTACCAACCTGCAGAAGGATGGAAGGCTGAGTCAACCTGGAGCCCGACAGAATCAAACTCACAACCTTGTGGCTACAGTACCAGCATTTAACCACTGTGACACTTGGGCTCATGGAAGATCATGGAAAAGTTATAATTTTATCTGTAAATGCAAGCCTTTCTCAGCATGGCAGCTGAACAATGGTTTCCTTATGGCAAATGCAACTACAATAAGTTTTGGGGGGTCAAAGGGGGGTAAGTATATTCTTACTGTCCCTGGTATGGCTGATAGGTACAGCGTCCCATGATAATTACATCAGTACTGTCCCAACTGTCATGGCATTTCTCCTGCATCCTCTTCTGCTTTTGACTTTCCTTCCTCTTCATTAATGAGGGAACGGGGCAAGCAGCCTGCTACTCACTGATCCCTGCAAAGGTGTAATGCAGGGAACATGGCACTCACTCTGAATTAGTTGTATTTGCCTTCAGATGACATTGACTTAGACTTAGACATTTTATTTCGGTCATTGACCAATAAAACAATAATAAATACAGAATAAATACATAAAAACTAATAAAAGAAAAAACAAATAGCAAAGATTGGACGGCTCGCATCAGCCACTATTGCTATTATTAACCGTTTGAGAACGTATCTTACACATGATATACAAAAACTTTGCTACTTTGAGTATAACAGTTTGCTCCTGATTATCCAGCAGATGGCGTAGATAGAAACCATCAGAATGTCCTGGGAATTGAGTTAGTAGAGGAGTAATCAGCTCTTCTCAAATGTCTCGATAAAACTGACAATATAGGAGTACATGAATTGTAGTTTCTGCCGCACCGGTATTGCAAGGGCAGAATCGCATCTCGTAAGGAATTTTCCCATATTTCCCTTCCAATATCGCTGTGGGAAGAACATTAAAACGAGCCAATGTTAAGGCTCTCCTGAATTTGGGCACAGTGACATAGTATAAGTATGTGGCCGGTTTAGAGATCATCAATTGGTTATTAACAAGTGTGTACTTAGTAAAAGTAGCAATTTCTGTTTGACCTTCTATATCTAATATCCTTTGTTTTACAATAGCTTTTGCTTGGTCTAATCCTAATCCTAGGATATGATTGCTGAAAGTCCAGAAAGGCTCAACTTCTGAAGCACAGCTGTTTCCCATGAGGATTTATATTTATCAGCCAGAATTAACTGGGTCAGTCCATTCTGATTATTGTGTAGCTTTAGCCAATAGGTAAAGATGTTCAACCAAATACTTGTTTCCAATTTACTAACTCCTGCCTCCCTTCGCAATACAGCATTTGGAACACAACAAGCAACCTGAAATATGCTCCTCAGAAACTTTGTTTGAACTCTTTCTAGAGAGATCGTATTACTATACATCCCCAGCTGAGCTCCATATAACAGTTGAGCTCGGGCTTTAGCTGTAAACAATTTGATTGCAGCTGGGATGAACTGTGCTCCTTTGCTGAAATGGTAATTTTGAATAGCTACAGCAGCTCTCTGTGCATTACTGGACACGTAATCTGAGTGAGCATTTCTACTTCCTGAAGCTTGGAAAACTATCCCCAAATATTTAAAGATCTTAACCTGCTCAACTAATTGCCCTCCTAGGACCCAACTTCTTTGCTTAGGGTGTTTTGAAAAAGTAAGGATCTTAGTCTTGGTGTAGTTTATTATTAGTTCCTCTTCAGCACAGTACTGGATAAGTGATCTAAAGGCTCTCTTAAGGCCAACAGAGGTCAATGACAAGATTACTGCATCATCAGCATATAATAATAAATTAATATGCCTATGGGCTAATTTAGGGGGATGGAAGGAAAAGCTACTCAGATAAGGAATCAAAGAGTTTATATAATAGTTAAATAAGAGTGGAGCCAGTACACATCCCTGTCTGACTCCTTTCTTTACTTGTACTTCCTTAGTGACATGTCCTTTATTGCCAAACCTGACTTTCAATCTGGTATTCTCATGAATTTTAATAAGCAACAGAAGTAAGCGCTTATCTATTGTGGAATTTTTAAGTTTGAGCCATAATCTGGATCTAGATATTGAATCAAATGCTGACTTAAAGTCAATAAATGCTGCGTAGAGGGATTGACCAACTTGGTGAGTGTACTTCTCTACGAGATGTTGCAGTACCATTGCATGATCTACTGTTGATCTACCTTCCCTAAAACCAGCTTGTTCATCCCTCAAAGTATTCTCAGTTTCCAACCAGTCTATTAATTTAACCTGTAGATGTTTAGCATACATTTTACTAATCTGACTTAACAGACTGATTGGGCGAAAATTTACAGGATCGTCTCTTTTACCTTTCTTATAGATTGGGATTATTATAACTAAGCCCCAGTCTTTAGGAATCATAGCTGTACGGTCAGTTACATTGAAAAGTGAGGTTAACACCAGGATCCACCAGTCTAGGTCATTTTTTATTACCTCATAGGTAATGAGATCAGCACCAGGTGCTTTCCCTGGTCTGAGTTGATTAATTAAGTTCTTGATTTCTACAGAAGAAACTGGGGACCAGTATGGAAGGGAAGATATATCTAGCTCCAATTCAATCATGGAGTTTTTCTTTTCAGCGTACATGGATCTAAAATGGTCTTCCCAAATATGGGCTGGAATCTGGGATGATGGACTATAGATATTTCTTGGGAAAGATGGTGCTACCGCTCTCCAAAAGAGAGTGGAGTTATTTGTACAAGCTGCTGCTATCAGACGCTCCCAAGATACTCTCATGTTATCCTTTTTCTTCTGGCGGATCAACTGTTTGTACTGTTTTCTCAGTCTCATGAGTTCCGATGTTGAACAAGAGTTGGTTTCCTCTTTATACAATTTGAAAAGCCGCTTTAAGGAATTCCAGGCTTCATGACACTCTTGGTCAAACCACTCATGTCGTGTTCTTAGTTTTTGCCCAGTGAAAATACGTTGAGGAGCAGTTAACAAAGACTGAATTAATTTGATTAAGTTGTTATAATTATCCAACACCTCATCATCTGACTTTGGGCTTACTATTGATGAATGAAGGCACTTAGCTGGTTCCCTTCCCAGGAAATCTGTAAGTATTTCCGCTTGTTGGGGTGACCATTTAGCGCGTATAGGACAAAGGTCATCAGACATCACTGTAATATGGCGTGTGGGTACATACATCCTATCAAAAGCCTTCATGCACAACATAACGAGGAAATGATCACTCTCAGGACGACTGACAACTGAGAACTTAGACAGATAGGGTATTAAACTCATTGAGATGCCAACATAGTCTAAAAGGGAGGGCTTAAAGCCAGTCCAGTGAGTATACTCAGCTGGATAATCATCACTTGTGGACCCATTCAGAATCACCAACTTCAATTTGGAAAAAGTTTGCATTAAGCACAATCCTCTATAATCACTACATGTGTCTTTAGACTGGCGGCACAAAAGGGGGGGTATAATTACAGGGGGTAAATGTTGGCAATGAAATTTAGCAAAGAGCGATGTTCAGATGACATTGATATGTAGCCAAATTTAATACCTACACAAAGGTATCATTATTCTAAAAAGAAGTACACTTTTTTATTGGCTGCAAAGAAGCTGTTGATCAGGCTGTGAATTCTCTGTCAACAGAATATGGTCAATGGAAAGTGGTGAATGCCCTTTTGATGCCCTTTGCAAGCTCCCATTTAACACTAAAAATGGTCATTTGCAAAAAAAAAAAAAATGAATGTAGTTCTCGCCATATATTTACTAGCACAGTGCAGTTGGGTTTTTTTTAAAACAATGCTGTTGCTATATTCAAGGAAGAGTATCTGTTCTTTTATATGCCTTTTTAACAGATCACACGGATATTGAAATTAAAATGCTTCTTAGAGCATATGAATGTAGTTCAGAAGCTTCAAACACTATGCCATCAATAAAGCATTATGGGCAAGATTTTGCAAGGAAAATGGAATTGATAACAAGGTAGAATGCTTGAAACAGTCCTCATTATATTCATATCTTTGTCAAGTTCAAACTCTTCTAGCTAACAAATGAGGGGGAAAATGACAGAACTCTCTCATATGCAGAGTTTACTCTGCATATGTTTTAGCGTGTTGCTCAGTACCACTTCCCGAGAGGCACCAAAATTAATAAAATGCCGAGTGAGCTCTAAAAGACAAGCCATGGAGACCTCAGAAGAGTTGCCTATGAGTATAGGACAGCCTTTCAAGACTTACACAATTCACCATTCTTCTTACTGCCAGTCTCTGTCTCCTCCCATTTCAAGTCTTATGTTTCCTTCTTTATATCTTTGCGTTGACCTGCTCTCATTCTCCTTTCACTATCATTGTTAAAACATGAAATAGCATATTCTGTAACATTCTATGCTGCTTTTGTGATCAGAACAAATTAAACAGCATGTCCAAATGTATTCCCAAGTAACTAATTGTGTGATCCTAGTCTGATATGTAAAGATAGGATTGATACTGACAGCACATTCCTGTCCTAGATTTATGTCTGTTGGAAGGATGTAGAATACTAAAGTCTCTTGTCTCACTGATGCCAGGAGATATATGAATATCAGGGATCTATGCAAAATTATGTTATAGTTGCACCTGCAAGAAAAGAAAAGAAAAGAAAAGAAAAGAAAAGAAAAGAAAAGAAAAGAAAAGAAAAGAAAAGAAAAGAAAAGAAAAGAAAAGAGGGGAAGTGCATAGATATTGTTGTGAGCCTAGCACATACAGCTGGCCCCCACATTCACTAGAATTAGGGGCAAAGGACCCAAAAAAACTGGAAAACTGAAAATATCAAATTGTGTGTGTTTGTGGGAAGGAGGATGAGGTATAGTGGGGAGAGCAGACACCCAGGATCCAAACCAGGTCAGAGAAAGGAGAGGAAAGGGGGTGGGTCAGCAAGATAGCCATATATTTCCTCTCTCTTGCCCATCTCCTTCCTTGGGCTTGTGGGAGTGGGAATTGGGAGGGGGGTTGTGGCGCTGAGAAACTGGGCTGTGAGCCATCCTTACTGGCCAGGTAGTGGCTAGTGGAGGAGGAAGAGGACCAGAGGCCTGTTTTTAAAGTGCTGCATAGTCTGATCAGAGCCACTAAGAGGGAAGGTACCCCAGGAAAAGTAGCATTTGAGGTGAGGGGGCAGGAGTTGAAGAAATTCACAAATAAGTCCATGAAAGTGAAATCTGCCAATGTGGAGGGTTGACTGCATATTAATTTGACCAATGCAAAATCCTATTTGATGCTGATGAATCATAAAGGTTTACCAGCCCATTTATGCTAGAGGTTTTGTAGAATGAATCAATGGTTGTTTGGGTCAAGGGAGCAGAGGTGTGCCCAAGCCTCACCCAGCTGCAGTTGCACAAGTGGGTAAGAATATTGCACAAGAGGGTACTGGGTATCTCCTTGTTCAATATATAGAAAAATAGTTATACTGGCATAACTCAAGTTATATCAGTGTAAGTCATCAGCCCTTATATCTAGAAAAAGAAAAATATGTGATTGAAATGGATATCTATAAGTAATATATTCATGCATAGATAGAGTGGTAAGATACTCCCACTGAATGACAAATAGTAAGTTTTTCTCTTTCCAACCTTGAAGTATAAGTCTTTTTGCGACACTAAGGGCAAACAGTTTTCAACCATAATATTGAATGAGTTCCAATGAAGCAGCAAAGAAAAATGGGCACCACCAGAAGTGGGAGGAAACAAAACCTTATCAGAAATATGTGATTGCTTCTAACCTAAGTGAACTCTAGCACTGCTCTAATGTTACACCAGAAAAGGAAATTACAAGTTAAATGCTCCCACTGATATCAAAGGGCAGCTTGAGACAACGGCCCTACCACCTTCTCCATCTCCATACCACTACCACAGAAGATAAGATTCCTCTCTAATGAGCTTGGATAGCTATTCAGCACTTAGCTAATGTTGTGCTGAACAGCAATTGTTCTTTAGATATTTTCTTTCTTTCAAGTATTCAGTGTTCTGCTATAAAGGGCTATCCCTGCTCTTGTGTAAAACAAACATCCTTGATCCAATGCACTTGTCTTCATACCAATCACAAGAATATTGTGAAATTCACTTCAAGAACAAAAACTATACATCTGCAATATTAGTGAGCAAACAAAAGCATAATTTGAAATGGAATGAAGTGTTCCTTGCTACTGGCATCTGACAAATCCTTTACTTTGATAAAATAAGGCAGCTTCTAATATTAGAACTCAGGTTTGAACTAGATCTCCCATGAATTAGAGAGGTTATATGAAACAAATTCAGAAACTGCAACATGCTTTTCTTTTTCTTAGATGAAAGGCAACCCGCTCTTTGAACAAGGCTCACGATGCTCTAGGGACTGAAAACGTTTTCTCTATCAATCTTCTCTGGCATGTCCAAAGGCTGTCTGTGTGTCAGCCCTTCCAGATCACTACACATTCTCAAAGTGAATTTTAATTACCACTTGAGTTATTGGACACAGTTGTAATACACCTATTATCAGTATGTAAGACAGATATATAAGGTGATAAATCAACTCAGAGTAACAAAGTTTTTTTAAAAAAACTTGGAGAGTTATGCAAGCCTTGAAAATGAAGCAATTTTGAGACAGGAAATTCTACCACATAATATTTTATATAAATATTATATATAAATATATAAATATTTTACATAAATATTTTAATTACTTAATTAGTGCATAAAATATTTTATGGTGGAATTTCCTATCTCAAAATCAGGCCCCTCCCTAAATTGCAAACCCTAGGATTCCATAGGATGTTAAAAGTGGAATAATAGCACTGTAACAGGCTAGTGCAGAAATGGCCCCTATTATAGTGTTTTCCTCGCAAGATTTATTCAGATGGAGGTTTGCCCCTGCCTTCCTCTTAGGCTGAAAGATAGTGTGACCTGCCCAAAGCCATACAGTGGGTCTCCATGGCTCAGCTGGAATTTGAACCTTGGTCTCTCTAGGTCCTAGTACAGCACCCAAACCACTACACCAAGCTAGGTCTACTATTTATATTGCAATTATCATTATTTAGGACCCAAGAAACCCATTTTTCTGTCATTACTTCATCTTTGTTCTTAATTCCCATCTTTCTCACACCTTTTAGGAAGATTTTAAAAAAAAAGCAAATGACCATACACACGGATAATACAGCCTAGAACTGACAACAGAGCAAACAGATAATGCAGTATATCAACAATAAAATCAAACATTAACATTATTATTTTCAAAATAAAATGTAATATTTCACATCTCCTCAATTTTCTCCTTACAGAAAAGATAATAATTGGATGGAGTTGAAAATTTCACCATAAAATATCTCATGCACTGTAACAGTAATGAAATGGTTGAACAGGTGAATCTCAATGTTAATTTCAGAGCTTGGAAAACTTACTTGTACATGTATAGCTCCCAAAATCTTAAAATCCTGAGAGTTGTATTCAAGGTTGAATTCAATTTTTACTTCTAACTACAGCAGGCCCACTGAATCAATGAGCATTTGAGAAGATAACACTCATGGAAGTTCAATGTAAGCTGTGCACATTATGTAAGTAGATTCAATGGACCTTTTTGGATTTAATAATTGGAATTATGCAGCAGGCTCTGATTATTATATGACTATAACATAGAATTAAGGTATAGAATTAAGAACCATCTTCCATGGCATTGGGCTTCTGGGTTCTCATTTAGTGTTTTGTGAAAGTCTCTCACACTATTCCTTGTACTTACAATATCAGCACCTGTTTTCACATCCCACTTGGAAGAGGAAAGATCTTTAAAAACAGCATTTATTAAACATATGTGGCGGACTATGTTGGACAGAATATCATCCTTAAAATAACATATAACATTTAAATTTTTAATCATTTATTATCTAAGCATCAGTAGTAATACACTAATACACAATATCATTTTAGGAAAAGCATAGTGTATTCCAGGGCCTCAACTTATACCTAGCACTGCCAGAATTATCCCACAAATAATCATCCCAAAAATAGCCTTGTGATCTTTTTTTTTTTTTATGGACAAGAATACAAAAATACTGAAATATATGGCTGACAAAATTACAAAGTTGTGTTTTTCTTAGAATATGCTCAGTACTCCTACGCAAGGGTTGTCCCACAATATTTTTCTATTTGTGGTCAAGCAGCAACTGCCACCATCCCAGTCAAAGTGTATAATACCAGATGTCAAATTATCGTGGCTTGCGAGACAGATAATCCCACAAGTATGATTCTGGTAGTAAAAGATACAGTGACATGGATCAAGACTTAGGCCATTTCTGAACAATATCTCTGTCGCAGGATGGGGACATGTTGCTGATGGTCACGAGTCATGCTTTCGCATGACCTTGTCATCATCCCTCTGCCCGTGCATTGCCACCTATCACAACCACAGGATATTCCATTACCAGAAAAAAAATCCAGTAATGCCTCTGATTGCACAACACTCCTGTCACCAGCAGCCATGCAGAAAGAGAAGAAGCAGGATCTACGTGGGAAGTGGCTGGCTGCGCTGTAGAAGGAAGGCACATGTTACTCACACTATCCTTCTAAAGACAGTAAGCCGGGTGCGGGAGGGAGCATTCCGGTCGCACTCCCATCCTGACAGTGGCACTGTTGGGATCACGACAGGACGATGACAGAAAACGGTAAGGTACAGAAAGGGCCTTAGTCATCTTTAGAACAGAGTTATTGAAGTAAATATCTATTCTAAGTAGGCCTAAGTCCAGAGTTAAACCAAGAATGATAATTGTGCTAATAATTTGCTTCCTTTTCATGACAGCAATGTTTTGTGACTGGAGTCAGTGGCCTCATTCTACGTAAGTATAAGGCCATCCCTGCCCATGCTCCACACCTCTGGCCATTGATATACAACCACAACATCTGGTGTGAGGGACTTTAGGATAAACTTAATGTCTTACACTGCTCGCTTGACAGACTCTCTAGTCAGTATAATCTTCTGGCCAGACCTGAAATACACTCAGGCTACTATCAGATCTGCCTATACATTTATTTTAAACCACCTATCTCTGTTGTTTTCCCTAAGAGTTGAACAAGAGCAGTGTGTGTGTGTGTGTGTGTGTGTGATTGAGAGAGAGAGAGAAATGTGGATCCAAAACTATTCAGAAGATGGGGGCACTGCTGTTCCCTCTCCCAAATTATTCTAAACACTTTTGTGAAAATGAAGAGTTCTGTTTTGGCCCTTATGTGGATATGTTTTCCACATAATTGTTTTTAACTGTTTCCTGAACGAGCTGAAGGAACTAATGCTGTTTCACGCCTGAATATCAGAATTTACAAATGTGTTGAACAATTCAGCGTTATTAGATTATCCCTTAAGCTGGGAATTTCTGATAAATTAGGTGGTTCTCATTGCTATTGTACTAATTATTGGGGAAACAGTTAAGTGAGAAAGTGTTTTCTTCAAAACAAGTAACTTAATTTCCCAAGCTGCATCTCATTATGTCTATTTGCATTACTCAGAAGACATTAAGTTTCACAATGGATCCTAACACAAGGTGACTAATGCATCAGTTGGTGACGCATTTATTTCTCAGTTGGGTCTCATTACTTGTGTGTCAGCCATTTTTAGACCAAACTCTACCTCCACCCACATAGTCCTGTCATTACTTTGCTGTTTAGTATAGTACATTTCTGACAACAGAAAGAAGAAGCTATATAAAAAAAAGAAATACTAATTTTGGATCAAAACCATTCAACTAATATGCATAAAATCCGTTTTTAAAGTCGTCGTTGATGACATCCTTAAATGCTAAGATTTATCAGTTCACTAACCCCAGTATTTTAATATAAAATTGTATTGAGTTAAGATAACATATAATCAGATTCAAGGACCTGTAATTCAAAAAAGTAACTTTTCCAAGTTCTCTGAGTGATACTATACGTGTTACTCAGAGATCATATAAACATCCATCACATAAGATAGTAAGAAGAAGAGATGTACAACCACTAGAGAGAAACTCAGTTAACCCTGTATGCTACCATACAGTGTGTCTTTGGCCCTTTCAGCACTGGGCTATTAAAACGGTGCAGAGCGACCTCCGACGGAGGTCTTCTGCACTGTGGAGTGGACTGGGGCAGACTACTTTTTGTAGTTCCACACCTCAGTCCGGTTCGGAGCAACTGGAACTGGTCACGCAGCATTTTTTTAAAAAACCTCTTTTAAGAGGTTTTTAAAAAGCACGGAGCACGCGACTCCGTGTCGCTCCATCACTGCGCTCCGCTGCAGATTTGCAGGCGCACACTAGTGCGTGCCTGCAGATCCGCCAGGGGCGGGCTTTAGGCTGGTGAGCTTCTCCGGTTGGTGGAGAGCCTCCACCAACCAGAAGCCGCCATTTTGGATACCAGAGCAGTGCGGAGCGACGAGCTTGCACTGCTCCTCGTCCCAATGGACTCGCCCAGACACTGAAGAAATCCAGTGAATCCCATGCGGAAAGGGCCTTTGTATAGAAATGAGTGCCAAAATAAATAAACCTCACCCAATCTGGGACCATCCAGATATGCAAGGCTACAACTCCCATCAGCTCCAGTCAGCATGCCCAATGGTTTGCTGACTGACAACACTGAATATTTGTAGTCCACATATCTGGAGGATCCCAGGCAGGATAAGATGGAATTAATCCTGCAGCAGCCACTTTAAATGGCTTCCCAAACTGTTGGTTGAGGGCTTAACCACACAAACTAACCAACAGGAATCAAGTCCTTCCTTCCTAAAACAATGCTGTATAAGAAGAATGGAACAAATCGGAAACAGTACAACTCATCTACTTGTACGTGGAGGATTTAAAGTTTTGTTTACCCTATCTTTTCTGAACACTATTGCATATTAGAAATGGAATAATTTACCACACATTCATGCTTATAAATGTAGTTTTCTGTATTTCTGTAGTTCATTCAATCTACACATTGTAAAATAGTCCATTATTATCCTTTTTTCTTATAGTAAGCCCAGACAGCAAGTAGGGGTGGAAAGGAGATTTTCTATTATTCATTCCCTGGTTTTCCTAGCAATTGGAAAATCCCTTTGAGAAGAATAATAGAGCAGCAAGACAGTTGTGCAATTTTCTTACAGTACTCAAACATTCTAAAATGTTCTGGAGGATTTTTCTTTGCAGAGGAGCACATGGCTTTTTGTGCAAACATATTTTTTTAATGTACAAAATGTCTTTCTTGCACAGGAAACAGTGTTTTCTCAGCAGGAAACAGTGGAGGATATACGTTTTTTGCAGAAAACCCACACAGTTTTTGTGCACAGAAACATCCTCCACAACACTTTGCAGCTTTCAGATATGAGGGAAAACTGTGCAACAACAACAACAACAAAAATCCATTTTCTCCCATAGTGAAGAGTAAACTAATTAATGTCATCCTTCTGTGCAAGGACAAAATAATCAAGAGTTTAAATTCTAAGTGCTGAGACTAATAAGGGCTCTAAGAAAGAGGAGGATAACGTTGGTACACTAGGCGCAGAGCATGTTTTCACTGGTACAAGGATCTTTTAAAAGTAAATCAGCAGGGAAGAAGATCACTCCCCAAAACCAGCTTAAAAGGACTGAGAACATTCAGAAGCTGTGGAACATTGAGTACTAGCCAATACAGAAAAGAGGGACAGAAAGGAAATGGAATGGGGTTATCCTGGAGGAAGATATATTGCCTGGAAAGAACCCAAAACAGGAACATTCCTGCTCAGAAAAAATACACTGAACCTTAGGCCATTTCCACACTACACTGTTATAGGCCCTTTTCGCATGTATTTTTTTTTGCGCAAGCACCTCTTGAGCATCGCATGAATACGAGTGTCGCTCCGTATGATGCACTCCCACTCGCGTGACGCTCATGAGACTAAAGCGGGGCGTTTGCGCATTTTTTTATTTTCGGCTGTAAGCCAAAAATACTGCACGCTCGCACAGTGCTCACAGCGTCCTCGCACATTTACCTGCGTGCAGTGCTTCGGCAAGCTGGGCCGGTTGCGCTTCCTTCCCCCAGCGCAGCCTACAGCTCTCAGACTGCGCTGCAGAAGGAAGGGGCGGGGTGCTAGCACGACAGTCGCACTACCAGGAAGCCGATGCAGGAGGCAGAAGGGCTGTCGTGAGCAGCGAACGCAAGCACGCTCCCCACTGCCGCGACGAAGGTAAGGTGCGAAAAGGGCCATTGTGCTATTATTCCACTTTCTACATGCTATGAGAAGGGCATTTAGAATTCTTAGCCAGAGAGCTCATTGACCTCAATAAACTACAAACCCCAGAATTCCACAGGTTGTTGAAAGCAGAATAATAGCAGTATAACAGTGTGGTGCAGAAATGGCCTTAGTTATGATCTGATGTGGTTGAATATATTAACAAAGTTTTTGTATAAGTTCCACAAGTATAGTTGCATATCTCAAATTCAATAGTTAAATAATTCAGAAGAATTTGTAACAAAGACTTTCTTCTGTTGCCCCTTCACCTCTTTGGTTATGCACTCGTTATAAGCACAATCTTTATAATTATCCTAATAACAGTAAGTAAACACTTTATCATCTGCCACCTCAAACTATAGCAGAAGATGTATGAGCATTTTATAGCAGTGGTTTCTATAATCACATCTGATGTTCATTATCTTTCAAATTCTCTGAATTAATCTCATGTGATTTTAAAAAATAAGACAAAATCTATTTCCCATTGGCTTTTGCAAACCTATTGATTTTTGGCTACATGAAATAGTTAGGTAATCTGATAATCTTCATTAGTAGACCAAAAACTTTGAAAACAGCAAGTGGAACATTTTGGCTGTAACACCCTTCTTTGGCAATAGAAAATGAAATGAAACTATGAGTTATTAATGGACGGGGGGGAAGAAACTCAAATTCATTCTTGTGCACTCAAACCACAGGAAAGTCCACCCACCCCTTCTCTTTAATAATGTTAAAGAATTTATCTTCATCTGTGACATCCTTTCTTGGGCCCCTTTTGAAGTATTATATTGCTTCTAAATCTAGCCTACATAGGGGCAAGCTGATACATCATACATGATGTCTCTGGATTGTAAACATGCCCTGTTCAGTGTCAATTAACTCCTTTCCTTAGACTTGAAATCACTCATGTGACGCATTTATAAATGAACATACCTTATCCAAACATTTATCCCTGTTTTACGAGAGAAGCTAGATAAAGTTTGTGTTAATACTACATCCATGCCTTTGAAGTAGTAAATTCTGAAAGTCTCTACTCTATAATCTTTTTAGGAATCTGAACTGAAGATGTCTTTTGTACACACTATTAACATACTAAGGAATTCTAGCTTCAAAGGAAGTTGTATATCAGTGCCTACTTGACCATGGAAAGACTAGTTGACATTTAGCTGATCCTGAATGAACATCTTGCACTAGTTCAGCCATTGAATTCATGCCCTACCAGCTATTCCCTTTGCCCCCCAAGTTCCTTTTGTAAGACTGCACATGAAAAGAGGTCAGATCTCACCTATATTCTCAGGAAATTGCTCTCTCTCAGGTTATCAATAGAGATATTGAAGGGGTTAAGTCCAATGCCACTTGAATAGGAAAAATAAGCGAATTGAATTGTGCTTCTGAGTACATAGCAGATGTCTGTCTTATCTCAAATTTTAGAAATAGCCTTGCAACATCCAGAGGTCTGGGAACTAAATGGGAGTAAGCATACTCCCTCATTTTGGCTGTAACCATTAATTTGTATCACTCCAAGTAACCTTGTAAACTAACCCTTTTGTTCTCTTCTGTACACGTGTATGCCAGTCAATGATGTAATGGAAAGTTAACCAAAGATCTTTTTCTCCAGTGATGGGCGGGCTAAGTAAATGATTGATTGCTGACATAGAATGCAAAAGGTATATAGTGATGCTACCTCAATTAATCGACACAACAGCTCTGAATTAACTGTTGCCCCTTGCGCAAGGTATTGTAATAAAGCTGGCTTTTTGATTTTTCCCTGAAACCTGGTTTTCGCCACTTTCTTGGCCGCTACAATATGAATCATCGTCTCCTAACCTGATAGATCTTAATTGTCAAAACCATTTCAGTACCACAACAACTATGTACAGCTAGTAGAAAATGTAGCAGTATATCTTACATTTTCATTTTCTTTGTAAGTTGGCTGTTTTGGTTTGTTTCTTTTTTATATGTGTAGTTTCTTCTTCCCATGCAAGTTATCAGTAAAGTATTGATACATCTTGGGTAGTTACAGTAATGGCAAAGTTCAGGAAACAATAGCCCATGAAATAAAATAAGTAATGGAACAAACAGTGTGACGTGCTGCTTAACCCCAGAATTTTGAGATAATAGATTACAATAGAACACATTAACTGTTAGTTGTTCCTTGTGTTGGCTATGAACACCCTATACTATTGTTTCAGGGACTGAAACAAGGCCCCAGGGCATTCCTTTTTCCATGCAACAGAAGTAAGGATTTTTTCTGTTATTCAGTGTGGGACCTCAGCTGGCAGCTATGGCAGCCCCAGCTTTTTCTAAATTCTTTTGTTTTCTTTCTTCAGATAGAATCCAGGTTATGTGGGACAGGCGCAGCTTCTTTACAAGACTAACAGCACTATCCAGGCAACCTTTTAGATGTACTAAAATTAAATTTGGAGCACCTTGTAGCTACTGACCTAGGGTGGCCTCATCCCCCTGTTGGAATTCCTGGGGGGGGCTTTCTAAGCCAAAGTAATATAACGTAGCATTAATACATCAGTGCATTAAACTAAACTAAAAAATATATTGTGCATATTATGAGCAGTCTTGTGACCAATATTAAGTAAAAACCAGGATAGAAAATAAAGGAAAGGAGGGGGGGAAGGAAGGAAGGAAGGAAGGAAGGAAGGAAGGAAGGAAGGAAGGAAGGAAGGAAGGAAGGAAGGAAAGAAGGAAGGAAGGAAGGAAGGGCAATAGCTGACACAGTGGGTTGAAACAAGAAAAATTAAGAGGTCTCCCCGGCACTTTTCAGTAATATTCCAAGCTCTGCTTAATCTCCCATGCCACTGAATTTGCTCAGGGATTGGATTTCAAAGAACAATATGACAGTACAACAGGCACTTGAAGAATGTATATCTGGAATGGAAGACATAAGCAAATTGATCCTGTGGAGAACGTAGGCATCAAGTTAGTTTGAAGGCTTATAACAAGCAATGAAACAAATTACATTTCAAGTCATGTTTTACACTGTGGCTGATTTTCACAAAAGCCTCACAAAGTCAATAAAAGTTCTTTATCTGCATACATAGTGCTTTCCCATCACTGGAGAAACTGTGCTGACTGTCATTTATGACACTTTATTTGTGCATGTTCCCAGTACACTGGGTTATTTTTCAATTTTATTTCTCAGATACAAAGCTTGTAATATTTTCATTAATGTTTGACCACCAGTATCATTAATTCTAGCTATTGCAGCCTTCAGTCATTTAAAGAAGAAAAGATATGGGGGGAAGAGAGCAGACGTATGTAATAGAAGATAAGGCTACACTATGCAGCAAGACATCTGCTGCAATGTTGGCAGAACAAATCTACTCTTCAAAAGGTAGAGTAATAAGAGCTAGGTAAACCTAGGAAAGGAGACATGCCAGCAAGGTCTGGAAGAACTAATCCTGTGTAGAAAAGCAATTGTCACAAAACTGGAAGGGGGCAGTGTTCCAAGAACACTGGTGAAATATTATAGAGCCATATGTTCATGTTCTTATTTTCATTAATGTCTAAGTGCAAAAAAAAAAACCTCATTACTTTGGCATGAGGTCATCAAAAATGACAGAAACTAAGGTTCCTTGGAAATTCTTCCAACAGATCTGTTTTAATGAAGCAGACAGGCAAGTGTTGGTTCAATGCAAGATGTGCAAATCTATTCGGAAATATACAGGGTAAAAAAGAAAAAACTCAAGGCTGAGAGCAGATGGAGAATGATATGCCTGTCTTTAATAAAGACTCTCAATTCTTCAGGCAAAAGAAATCGATGACTTTTATAAAGTCAGATAGGGGCACAGAGCTCAAAGTGAGTGCAAAATGAATTATTATATGGCTGAAAAGCAGTTAAGAGGCTCAACTATGATAAGTCTTCTTACATTCCCTGTCTGTCACTCAAGAAGATTAGACAGCAAATAGGGACCTGGTCTTTTTCGTTTAAGGTCAGCCTGGTGAGCTTTCCCCGTTTTTCTGACTAAATGCTAGAAGTGGACACTAACGTGCTTCAGGGATCACATTTATAATTCCTGGATCTTACAAAAGATTCTGAGTGAATTTGCTCAGGGATTGGATTTCAAAGAACAATATGACAGTACAACAGGCACTTGAAGAATGTATATCTGGAATGGAAGACATAAGCAAATTGATCCTGTGGAGACATACTGCCTCACAATTTCAGTTTAAACAATTCAATTTGAACTTATTTCAGCCATATTTTATTTTTCAACAGCAGTATACTTAGAGAGAAACAGAATTTTTCCTCATAGTTCTATGAGGAGAATTATACATTCATAGCATATCAAAATCCTGTTGTATTTCTTTCTTTCCTAAGTTTTAACAATTCTGAGTCTACTTCACTTCGGCTGCTACTGTTTCTGAAGATTGCTTCCTTTCTCACCCTGACAGAGGTTGGCTTTCATATAATGCTGAAGATATTTGTCATGTGAGTTCGATTCCATGGGAACATACACTTCAGAGGAATCCTGTAGCTTAAGAGCACCTTATCTTATTCAAAGTTAGTGCAGAAACTGGGGGACCCTAAGCAAAGTTAAAGGTATAGATGGAAACAAAAATTAGAGAGTCTGTAAAGGAATGTTTTAGTACCTTGGTGTTATTTTTATGAATATCTTACAATGTCTTGAAACCAAGCCTACCTGAGCTTAGTTTTGCAACAGAAACATGAGCTATAAGTCATCCCAATAAAAAAACTAATAGCATTGTAGTGTCTGTACTGCAATACTCAGCATAAATTTTGCATGAGCCCTCAGAGATAAGTAGTATGAGAACTGGCTGGTAACACAGGACAAATCTGACCAAAATCAGATGTGAGTCATTACTATGTGAGCCATAGTCCCCATATTCCTTACTCCCATCTCAAGATTACACCCTCCTGACTTCCTGATGTTGCAGTACGTGTGGAGAAAAAGGCAGAATGTATTAATGTGTGCATATCAATTTTTGAAAAGTACCCTAAAGGTAACAGATCCTGTCTGATCTTGGAACTAAGCAGGAAGCTGGTTAATATTTGGATGGGAAACCACCAACAAATACCAGATGCTGTAGGTTGTATTTCAGAGGGAACTGACAAAATAATGGCCCTTTCTGCACATGAGAAAGGAACCGCAAAAAAACGCTACTCACCGGACTTCTTCAGCATCCGGGCAAGTCCGTCGGGACGAGGAGCAGTGCAAGCCCGTCGCTCTGCACTGCTCTGGTGTCCAAAATGGTAGCTTCCGGTTGGTGGAGGCTCTCCACCAACCGGAGAAGCCCGCCCCGGCAGATCTGCAGGCACGCACTAGTGCATGCCTGCAAATCTGCACCGGAGCGCGGTGATGGAGCAACACGGAGTTGCATGCTCTGTGCTTTTTAAAAACCTCTAAAAAGAGGTTTTTAAAAGGCACATTGTGCGACCAGTTCCGGTTGCTCCGAACCGGACTGAGGTGCAGAACTACAAAAAGTAGTCCAGCCCAGTCCACTCTACAGTGCAGAAGACCTCCGGAGGTCGCTCTGCACCGTTTTAATAGCCCGGTGCGGAAAGGGCCAATGTCTGAATATTCTTTGTCTCAGAAAACCCTATGAAATTCATTGTGTTACCACAAGTCAACAGATGTGTTGAAAGTACACACCTACAGGGACTATGGTTAGATTAAACAACAACAGCAAAAAGAGTGTACTTAGAAATCAGATGGTGTTTGAGAGAGATATTTTGTGTATAGATAAATGGCTGTTTTGATTACTATTGAGTTTTCACTGCAAGAGATTGGTTACCAGTCCAGTTCTTGCTTGAGCATTTATAAAGACAGAGAGAATCTAAACTGTGCAACACTGACTGGACAATGTAGCGGGGTGTCACAAATCACCATGGCTGCTCCAGCATCTTCAGCTCTAGAGAGGTTTGCAATGGGGCTGCCAGGCAACTGGTTGCCTAGCAACACGGCAAAGCTTCAGGTACATTGACTCAGGGGAAGAGGGCAGGGAGAAACAAAGGCTTCAGAGGCAGCAGAATGGGGCAGGAGGAGATCAGAAGAGACAGAAATGAAGCTGAATGATCTTTAGCATCAGATCCAGAGGTGACTTCCACTGCATCCCAAACCCCAAGCAGTGAAATCACTCTGAGGATAGGATTTGGGGGAATAGAAAGTCAATAGCCAAGCCAAAGTTAGGTGGAGCTCACCAGCTTCTCTCCATATAACAGAAGTGTTACAAAGCAGGAAATAGACCAGGCATTCATGAGTCAACATGAGAGGGGAAAAGGCTGGACAATCAAGGCTTGGCCAAGATGGTAGCCTTATCCTCAAGGATTCAGGAGCAAGTCCAATAAAAAAAATCTTGGCTGACTACCCTTGAAACTGTATTGCTACCAGTTCTAAACCTATACTGTATCCCTAACAGTTTTAAATATGTTGCTGAAATACCAATTTTCAGGGGCAGCTCCTAAGGCATGACCCATCCCTGCCTGACCTTCTTGCAAGAGTGGCGCCTGTGGTTCTTTGCTTGTCCAAAAGGGCCAGTCCTGACATCCCTTACTAAATCTTGGCCTCAGGTCCTGAAACCATTCACTCATCAAAAAGGTCTGTTCCATGGACAAATTACCTAAACTGGAGGCCTGAAACCATGAGACATGCACCAGCAGCAAGGACATGATCCTGCGATGACTTGCCACATGCAGGGGATAGAACTTGGAATGACTTAATGGCAAGAATGGTGTGCTTCAAAGTGTCATCTAAGTATCTAGGGGTCACATAATGAACTGCATTATCATTTCTGCAAGTCCATTTCCACAGGCAGTTACCCAGCTTGCCATGTTGCTCAAGGTACTCATCTTTCCCCTGAAGTATGTCTCCTACTACATAAATCAAATGGAAGGGGGAAGGAGTGTGGATTCAGTTACCCATAAAGCATAATAAAAGGTGTTGATGGACATGGAGTGATCTGGTTTTGTCATGCCAGGAGATAACATGGTAGAGACACCTCCAGGAAGCAGGTGACAGCAAACAACATTCCATGAAAATTGAGTAGTGGGGAATATGAAACTGGTGGGGAAGGCTTGGAATATTGGGCCTCTTAAATCTCATTGGACACTTGTGGAGACGAGAAGGCTGCCAGAATGCAAAAAGAATGGCAAACCCACAAAAGGAAGAAAATAAATAGAGTCTGAGTCTGAGCTGTGAATATCTGGGAAGACTGGACACCTAGAAAATGAAATGAACTAGACTGAGGATCAAAGAAGGTAGAGTGTGGTCAGCAGTGTGACAGAGCTGAATTTGCTTTAGAAAATAAGACTGAGGAGGATTTGCATCAGAGGAAAGAGGCAACTGGCAGTAGCCCTCACAATAGCTGAGACCTACAAGTGAGGAAAAAGCACAGAAAATCAGACTTCCTGTGCAGAAGTTGTCACTCTGAAGGCTGTCATAGCCATCTTAGATTGCTTATGCACTATGCAGTGCTGTGATTCCAGCTGCCATGGCAACATCCTGTGGAATCCTGGGATTTGTAGTTTAGGAAGGAATATTTAGAATTCTCAGTCAGAAAACCATAGCACATCACCAAACTACAAACCCCAGGATTCCATAGGATATTATCATGGCAGTTAAAACAGAATCATAGTGCTATAACTAGCAGTGTGAAAGGGCCCTCTTGGACAGACTGCCCAGACTATGAGTTAATTGGAGTTTGGCAGAGAAGCTGCCTGTTAATATTGCAGGAACAAGAATATTTAGCATAAGCAGCATTCCAAGTTGCAGTTAAACAGCAATAATAGGAATTATTGTCTTCATATATTAGGAAAATAAGTAACAATAAATATATTTCAGATTGATTGATTGATTATGTTGGATTGATTTGTTCTTGGATTTATACTCCACCTTTCTTCCCAGATGAGATCCAAGATGGATTAAAATAAAGAAATACATTTCCATTCTTGATATCTCTGTGTATTTTTCCTATGCCCAGAATTTTGATCATCACTTTGCTTTCATGGAACATTAATGCAATGGTTCCATGGTTACTGCAATCCCTGGTGTCCCCTTTCTTTGGAATTGGAATGCATATTGAGTGTTTCCAATCTGTGGGCCATTCTTTTGTTGACATATTTCAGTTAGAGCTAGAGTAGATTCCACATCTGTAGCTGGCAGCAGCTCCATTTGTTGAGGGGATGATAGGAGTTTCAGCCCCACAGAAATGCAGCAGAAAAGCCAGAGCACAGCTAGCCAACAGCAGCAACCTTGTTCCCCAATAAAGATACTCACACATGGAGAAGTTTCTTCCTGAACAGGAGGCACTTTATCTTGCAGCAAAGTTCTGTTATATACAAAACATAGGACAGACAAACAGAGGCTTGCACCAGGTTTGGTCAACAGACAATACAGACAGGAGATTGCTTTCTTATATACATATCTACAACCAACCAGGTAAGGGTTTGCACACCTCCCTCTACCATCTGCACACGACGCCAGTCTCTTATGCAACCTTGCAATTACCCACAGCTGGGGCATGATGTAATATCTTTGCAGTGGGCTGATCATTTTCCCAGGGTTCCCTGCCTGGAATCCCTGACAATCCCCTCCAAAATGGGCAGGCCACTGTGTAGGACATTTTCACAATCCATACATGTCATACAATACATGTTACATAATACACACAGTATATACATTCATGGATACAATTCATCTTCCACCTTACACTCTAGTGTCAAGGCCCAGTTTATCTGCCAGCTTCTCATGGTTTGCTACTGGAAGTGCCTTTGTGACAATACCGCAAATACAAAATCCCATCCTGGATCATTTGCTTCACATTTTGGTACCATACCCCAATGTATTTAGTCCTACATTTAAATTTTCTGCCTCAGTCACATGGGACATCAAAATACCCTCCTCCTGACCTTTTAGGGATAAGCATTACTTTACGTCTTGACTTCTTGACTCAGCAAGTTGAGTACTTCCTGACTCACTTCCACTGGAACCACTACTGGAACTAGTGCTGACCTCAGTGCAAGGCTCTTTCTTGACCACTAATGCAGGTTTCCACTTTAGCTCACTCACCCCAACTATTGCAGGCCCTTTCCACATGGGCATATTGCCCACACTACGGTGACCTCTCCAAGAGGTCTTCTTCACCACGGGGTGCGCTAGAGCAATTTGAAAAAGTGAGGCTCTACACCTCAAACTGCTCTAGCACAGCCGCGGTGGTGGCACTGCGAGTTTGATAAAAACCAGCTTCACAAGTGGTTTTTACAAAACTCGCCCGCGCTGCTCTGTGGCAGCCCCCGGTGAAGAACTGCAGAGACACAGTAGCGCGTCCTTGCAGATCTGCCCGGGGGCGGGCTTCTGGCTGGTGCGCTGCCCTGATTGGTGGAGTGCTGCCGGAAGCCACCGGCCGCCATTTTGGGTGCCGCCGAGTGCCACCGAGCGCCGCCGAAATTCGGCAGCGTTTAGAATGGCAAATCCACGCTCCCCGCAGGGACAGAGCAACCTGCTACGAGGTAAGCTCCGCCCCTGCGTGCGCCGCCCCATTTTGCCCCCCCTGTGAGGAAAGGGCCGCAATATTGATACATTCCATTTCTTGTTTTGCTATACCTAGCTTTTCACATTCCATGATCCCACAGTGTCCCTACAATCATAAAATTTCCTGAAATTCCAAAACTTTGAATGTACTTAAGGGGAATGTTGTTGTTAACCCACATTGCTGTTTACATCCTTAGAAAGCTTAGGGGATCAAAGCAGTAAACAAGAAGGAGCTCCAGCTAGATAACAGGTTAACCATTTGGCAACAAACTCTCAGTCTCTCAATAAAGAGGTAGGTGTGGGAGAGCCCCAACCATTTCAAGATTTTGTTGATTGTTGTGTGTCTTTCTCACGCACACCCCATACATACACATGCATGTATATCATGCATAGAAGCTGCTGCCACTGCTGGGAAAAGAGGGGTGTAACAAGGGGATTGCCTTTTCTAATATTCTTGAGAGATTCAGGAAAGGCTGGAGCAGAGAAAGCTTTTCTTTAAAATGAATGTACTTGTACTGTCATCTTACAGTTTTTTAGTCAGATGGAACTCCCACTGGTCTGTGGTAGAACTTAAACTTAGAATTGTAGTGCCCCAGATAAATAAGACTTCCTTTCCTTTCCTTTCCTTTCCTTTCCTTTCCTTTCCTTTCCTTTCCTTTCCTTTCCTTTCCTTTCCTTTCCTTTCTTTTCTTTTCCTTTCTTTTCTTTTCTTTTCCCGAAAGCTGTTTTTTCTTTTTCTCTCCTCCTGCTTCTTCCTTTTAAAAACTGTTATTTCTGTTTGTGTCTTGACAAAGGCAGTAAATTCTTTGCTTTGGCTCACTGGCTTCTTGCATTGTTTTCTTTCTGAAACAGAGTAAGAGTGTTTGTAGGAAGCTGTAAGTCTTTGGCCCTTTCCACAACTCACCTTTTTGCAGAGCTGGGATGAGGGGATTCCTTGAGCTGCTTCTAACGAGAGGCTCTCGCATCCCAGTTCCTTCAGCTCCACAGCTGCTGCCTGCTCGCATGAGAGTCCCTCCTTTATCTTCCACACTGCAGCCTGGGATTTTCCCAGGCTGTGCTGGGGCAGGAAGCATGAGCGCCGTGGCTTCAGAGCTTCACACGCACAGCAAGTGCACACAGGGCCCCAGAGCAATGTGCGATTGTGCACCATTTTCGGCTCGCAGTTGAAAATTAAATCGTGCGTGATCGGTGCCCGCCAGTCCCTGGAGTGTCACACAATTGTGAATGCATTGTGCAGACTGCTCCTCGCAGTTGTGCGACGCTCCAGGGGCCTTTTCGCATGGCAAATCCATGTGAAAAGGGCCTTTCTGTAATGTTTGCTTGCTTGATATAAAACAGTGCTTAAAATTTGTCTCCTATATGCTACACTTCTGTCCAAGATTCCTTGTTGGCTGACTAAATGGGTGGGTGCAAGTTTACAAACATGTATGATCTTGCTAATAACTTTTATACAGGAAAGCCTACTTTTATTAAGTATTACTTATGTGGTCTTGTACAGTCTAAGAGATTGCTACCCTACTCCCAAAATCCTGCTACAGCAATAGCTGCTACACTACAATTATGCCAGTGTAATGTTTATATAATGTAATCACAGCTTGAAGCAAAGCAGAAAACAAAAATATAGCCACAGGCACAAGAAATAAGGAGTAAGCAGCAACAAACACTCTCACAGAATATATTCATACACAACAAAGTTTTCTGCATCACTGACCCTCCTTGGTCATATACAGAAGGCAACAATTTAGGCATGATAATGGAGGAGAACTTCCTGACATCTTTCTATCCGCTTCATACCTCCTCCACACTCTCATGAAAAATAAGACCAGGAGATCACATTATTCTTTATATCCTTTCACAAAAGCCCCACAATGATACGGAGGAGAGTTGTAACAGAAGCTCCAGGTCTCTCATCAGACAGAAGTTTGTATCTTTAAGTAGCCTATGAGCCAGCAGCCAGCTAACAATGTTTATGCAGATGGATGAGACTTTTTTTCAGGCACTTTGATGGCAGTCTTTATTGAGTGTCTAACAGCAGATATTAAATCATACATGATTTTTAATTGCACTTGGTTTGCAATGGGATTGTATGGGGAATTTATTTATTTACTTACTTACTTATCTTTATTTCATGGAGCGAAATTGCTAGCTGTTTCCTCTTTTCAACACACAGTGCTTTCAAGAATTTTCCTCTAAACAAAGTTCTGCTTTTGTATTTGTATTCAGATCTTTCATAGCTATTCATTTAAATTCATACAATTTTATTTTGAACATTAAATAATTGCTATTCAGCAGACTTCAGCATCTTATCTTTGACTTGTTAACTGCTGGTAGTTTCCCCTTTCCTCTCATTCCTTATATATATAATGTTTTCATCTTTATTGCTTTCCCAGTTTTGTGGTCTCCCTCCCCATCATCTATGCGATTCCCCCCGTCTTTTCATTCTTCCCTGTGGACTAGTGCTTCTCATATAACTTCACTGCTATATTTTCCCTCAGTCACTGAAAATGGTGAAGCAGTAATCCTTTTTTCCCTCTGGAAGCCTACAACAGTTCTGAATAGTTAGCTGATTTATTTTCCAGAACAACAGCCGCTTTTAGCTAACATTCTACAGGTCGCTACAGGAGGGCTTTGCTCCTGTGCAGCCATCATAGAGAAATGCTTTGTTTTTATTATTTTTTTGCTTTATAAAGTAATGGATTTTTTTTCTATGTATTCTCTGAACATGCAGAAACAGCTACATTGTCTGTGGGCAGCTCTGTTTTCAATGTCCTCTTGTATGGCGTGAGGCCATCACATTTGCTATTAGAGTATGATGTTGGCTTGTACGAAGAATAACATTTATTTTTTGCTTTCAATCTATAACGATGCCTCCTCAGTTATAACAGATGGCTAATGAGAAGACCCCTGGATTTTTAGAGACTTAATCAAACTGAAAAGCCCTTAATTAATAGTTGCAATGGATCAGAACAATATGTAAATTTTTCCTCGTGGCAATCTAAGAAGTCAAGAAAAAGAGCTATTTTTGTGTGTGTGTGTGTATGTGTGTGTGTCTTTTCTTCTGCTCTTTAAAAGAATACATTAGGTGCTTCCAGTTTTATTTCATCTTCTTTCAGAAGCACAGAATTAGGTAAGATTTTTTTTCTTTCAGATATAAAAGATTGGTTAATCAAGCCACAGAAATATGATTCTAACTTTACAAAGAAGTAGGCAGGTTTAAAAAAAAAAAAAGACTCCAGGAAATTCAGCTTCTACAATTGCCTGCTCCCCCTTCCCACCCCCAGCATCTGTTGAAGAAATTATATCAATGATTTTATTTGTTTGTATGCTTCTATTTTTCTTCCAAGAAACACAAGATAACTTCTACAGGGTGTCTGGGCATTAACTGGACCCAGATGTTCTTATTTCCAGAAAAGCTGCAACATTTGCCTTCCAATTATTCCCAGGCATTTAGATAACTAAAACCTGTCTTTGGCTTTAACTGCTGGTGTTCATCCGCTACGGCTGAAGTGATGTCTTGTTATAAGATAGGTGGATCAATACGGATCAAGCCTACTTGCCTTTCAACAGATACCAGTACACTTACCATAATTATTGTTAATAGTTAGGCTTAGTATTATTGCTAGGAAGATCATTATGCCGATCCTTATCATGTCATGAGTATTAACTCATGTATTCATCCTGTATTCTACATCATACCCTTCCCTTCTGCTCTGGGAGGGAATGCATCCATCCTACCAACTCCAGACCACATTTATAGTCTGGGAGTACTTCTTAACTCTGTGCTTCCAGTGGCACCAGTACCAAAGATTATTTTTGCACAACTCAATTTTGTGTACCAGTTATGACCTTTCCTGAGCTGTTGGCAACATTCATCCACATCCTAGTTACGTCACATTATTAAAACTGTAATGTGCTAACCTGAAAGTTTCTGGGGCTAACCTGAAAGTTTCTGGGAGCTTTAGTTGGTACAAAGCTGCTGCCTGGTACATGATATCACAACCATGTTATTCTGATACTTAAGAACTACACTGGTTTCCAGCTGCTTTGGGGGTCAATGTAAGGTATAGTTTCTAACCTTTTTAATGCCAACTGGCTTAGGTTGTTGCTATCTAAAGGGCTGCCTGTCTGGATGTTAAATTCTTCAGGAGAGGCTCTTTCCTGTGGAGAGTTACTTGACAAATACACAAGAGAGAGCTTTCCCACTTGATAGGCATACAGTAGAGGATCCCTTCCAGCTGGAAAGGGAGAAACGGGCTTCTTGGAAGTAAAATGAGAAACAGGAGGGGTTGCTCATGATGTTCCTATGCTTTCTTGTTTCTTCTGTGAATTCCCTTGGATGTTCCCCATTTTCTACTTTATTTGCTTGAAAATATCAGCCTCCCTTTCAAGATGACAACAAAAGAATGTACCTTCCTTTCTTTCTCATACTGTACCTGCAGCTTTTTTGCTCTCACTGATGCTACACTCCAGCAGCAGCATTGAAATAGATACACAACAGGAGTTCAGCCAAGACACTGGAGTTTAGATAGAAAGATTCAAATCCCATCAGCCATCCAATGTTTACTTGTTCTCAGATGGTAAGTGATAGGGCCTGGATCAAAACAGCAAGCCTTTGGCCTCACTTTCCATGTACTTACCTGCCAGGCTATAAGTACTATAAGTATTGTTCTCTACATCATGAGCACAGCTCATGAATGAGCTCCTGGTTCAATTACGGCACCGTGAGGTCCAGTCCATGGTCTCCAGTCTTAGCATCTCAGTCAGATGCATTTGTTGCAAACAAGCCATGAGCCCAGCACTTAAATCAGATAGTGGAGAGTGGCTATACAGCTCAGAGGTTGGAACAGGAGGACCTATGGAAGGGGAGATGAGTTTAACCGGTCTGCCTGAGTCTTCTGCCATTCAGCTACAGCCAGAGCTGTGAAGATACTGACAAAGGTCAAGAAGAAGCAGGAAGTAATGAAAAATAGATCCGTTTGTCACAACGCTGAAGAATATGGTCATTTCTACACTAGACTGTTATAGTGCTATTATTCCACTTTCAATATGTATGGAATCCTGGAATTTGCAGTTTGGGGAGGAGCCAGCTGGCCCCTCCCCAAACTGCAAACTCCAGGATTCCATAGGATATTGAAAGTGGAATAATAGCACTATAACAGTCTAGTGTGGAAATGGCCTATGAGAGAGGATAAAACTAGATGTTATGTTTAGAACATTTGTGGAGGAGGTGCACCCTCAAGTAACAAAAGACATCTGTTTGTCATTGTGCACTATTTTCCTCAACTGTGCTTTATTTTACAATTGGTTATTAGAAGATAAATATGGACCTAAGTGGTGAGAGAGTATATGGTAAAATGGGCTCAAAATGTGGGACGTAATCTTGGAACAATGGGGAAAAATGTGGTCAGAAGGAACTAAATTCACTTTGTGTTATTATCTTAAAGAGAATTTTTATAAGAGGATGTATTGATGGTATTTGACACCAGAAAAATTGGCCAAGATGCATAAAGGTATTTCAAACAAGTGTTGGAAGCATGAACAACATGTGGAAACTTTTTACCACATGTGGTTGACATGCAATAAGACCAAAAAATTCTGAAAGCAAATCCGTCTTATGGCAAAAAAGATGTTGAAATGAAATCTGCAGAAGGAACCAGAATTGTGTTTGTTAGGTCTGATGGAAAATTCACTGGACAAGAAACACAGTAAAATTTTATGATACAAGATGACTGCGGCAAGATTACTGTATGAGCAGAAATGGAAGAGCAATTAAATTCCAGCCAAAGAAGATTGGTTGGTTAAGCTAATAGACTTAGTAGAGATGGACAGATTAACATCTTAGATAACAGAAAATACATTAGGTGACATTTGTGAAACATTGTTCTTACTGTGTGCCTTCAAATCATTTCTGACTTATGGTGGCACTAAGGCAAATCCATCAGGGGGTTTTCTGGGGCTAAGAGTGTCTGATGCACCCAAGGTCACCCAGTGAGTTTCCATGGTTGAGTGGGGAATCAAACTCTGGTCTCCAGAGTTGTCTTCTGGTACTTAAACCACTGCAACATGTTGACTGTCTGTGAAAGTTTGGGCTCCTTTAAGACAATTTTTGCAAGGTAAAGAGAACAATGTATTAACTATAGGTTTTAATAATCAGTACATAACAAAAATAGCAGTGATTGTTTTTCTAGGACATATTTGATTTACGTAAGTTTTTACATTATTTATGACTTATAGTCTGTGTTGGGGAAGTTGGAAACCAATTTTATACTAAGTTTATATTTGTTGTAATTTTTTTTTGTTTAGGTTTGATATAGTGTTGTGACTTGGGGGGTCTTTTTTATTTTGATGTATAGTTGTAATTGTGTAATTGTAGGTACTGTAGTGTTATGTTATATATATTGTAATAAAATAAGTAGATTTTAAAAAAAAGATAAATATGGACTTAATTTGCAAGTGTGATTGCTGAGGTGTATATCTCTGAGAAAATTCCGTTGCAGAAAGAAACGTAGGTTGATCAGAGGAAAAATCTACTTCCTTTAACATTTAATTTGACCTCCGAAAGGAAAGTACATAGTTAAGGGTCAGCTGGTTTGGAACACTTCTATGCTAAAGAAGGAAGAAAAGACAAGTGGTAGAAGTCATTAATAACATTATTGAAGTGATAGCTTTACAGGCTGATTTAAATTGTTCTCTCAGTTTTCGTGCACAGTCTCATAATTCATGGGTACACTACCAAGGAAATTTTGGATCACCGCAGTTATTTCCAAAATTTCTGGTACCTCCTTGGGTTTTCAGTTGTTGTACAGTTGTTTTTTTTAAATAAAAGTTGATTCTCTTCAAGTACTTCCAGCTGTGCTAAACAATACCATATGGGAGTGATGAACAGTCACTCCACAAACCATCTGCATAAGATAACTGTTCCAAAATACATCGGTAGCTCACAGCCTGCTCAACCAAATTATCCCAGCTATCCAAAGGTGAAGTTAGAAAGTAATGCTTTACTAGCAACTGATACAACAGGCGTGGTCAGTATATTTCCAATGACTAAATTTTCTGCTACTCTAGCAACATATTATAAGGGGAAGGGAAATCAAACATCAGATATCTCTGACCACAATTTTAGTAACTATAAAAAAAAACACTTCTATGAATTGTATAAAAAGGGGAATGAGTTAAATATTGTGTTTAAACTAAGGATGCAATTCTTCATTAATTTCATTCTTGAAGGAAGCAACAAATAATTTTAACATTTTTCTTTCTGCTGAAAAAAAGTAATCAAAAACAGGTTTTTTACAACCTAAATTCAAATATGAAGATGGACAAGGCAGATGTGTAATTGTGCAAACAGCTGGAATGGCAAGATAATGCATCTAATGAGCATTAATGGCCCAAATAATAAGAAATCAACATTTTATGAAAATTTATTAAGAAAGCCATCAGAACTGGACTTACAAAATCTGATCTGCATGGGCAATTGGAATAGAGCTGTTGATTCTAATAAAGATTTATGTTCCAGTAAAGGAACAAAGGAAGACCAAGGGAGATTAGCCAGAGACTTATTTTTAAAAAATACGGAGTAATTTAGGTTAATAGATGGTTGGAGTTATCTGCAGTCAAATCCTAGAGACTATAGGTTTTTTTTAATCTTCATGAATCTTTCTCTAGAATGGATATGTTTTAGATTTCTAAGAATATGGTCAACATAGACCATTTCCTCATGGCGTTGCAGTCCTGCTATCAAGATGGGATGGCAGTGGTCCACAAGTTGTGGTTTTGCACAATGTCATCATGGTCCCACTGCCATCCCACCCCCACCCATCGCAGTCACAGGATATTCACTTAACAGAATAAATCCATTAAATGTCCTGATCACATATACTTCCTTCCTTCCCAACCCTGCGGAAGGGCAGGAAGCACAATGGAGGCACTTCCTTGCCCAGCCCAGCATGGGAAAGAGCCTGCACTGCGGAAAGCAGGCATGTGTCACTTGCACACCCTTCCACAGGGGGTTAGTAGGCTGTGGAGGGGAGCATTTCTGATGCACTCCTTTCCCAGCAAAGGCACTGCTGGGATCACAATGGAGGGACGATGGGATCAGTTAAGGTGCAGAAATGGCCTTACTAAAGAGGATGGACATTTTGCCAGAAACCTTTTCAGGCGATAATCCCACCACAACGTTTCTGAAAATGGAGCAAAGGCAGATTAGATGGAGACTTAATGAATGCCTACTTCTGAAGAAATTGCTAAAGAATTTTGAATTTGCAAATAAACTCACAAAGTGGCTCTCTTATGAAATGAGACAGGAAAGGATAAAGAAATCTGTCATAAACATTAAGAAGGGAGATCAGTATGTAACTGATAACTTGAAAATATTAGAAGTTTTCAGGAACGATACAGAAGTTTATAGGCTAGAGACAACAACAAAAAAATCTCAGATATGGAAGATTATTTGAATAGACTTCAATTGGATAAACTACATCTAGAACAAAAGCAAAATTTGAATGGCACTGTGACAACCATGGAGCTTATCAAAGCAATTAAAAAGTTTAACCTGGGAAAGCTGCACATCCTGACTGGACTATCTGCAGTATATTATATGAAATTTGAAGATGAGTAACTTCGACCACTAAAGATGATGTGTGATGACGTACTAAGAAAAGGATGAATGCCAGACTCTTGGAGAAACACCTCTATTACAATGATTCATAAATAAGGCCCTTTTCACGTGGCATTTTCCATGTGAAAGAGGGCCTGGAGCGTCGCACAATTGTGAGGAGCGGTCTGCATGACACACTCACAATCGCATGATGCTCCAGGAGCCAGCAGGTGCCAATTGCACACCTTTTCATTTTTCGGCTAGAAGCCAAAAATAGTGTGCAATCACGCATTGCTCCCGGGCCCCACGCGCACTTACCTGGCATGCGGAGCCTCCTGAGCCATGCCAGTCGCGCTTCCTGCCCCAGCGCAGCCTGGGAAACTCCCAGGCTGCACTGCAAGGAAGAGGTGGGGCTCTTACATGATCAGGCAGCTCATGCGGAGCCAAAGGACCCTGGACATAAGAGCCTCTCACCGGAGGCTGCTCATGCGATCCCCCCACCCCAGCGCCGGAAAAAGGTTAGGTGCAGAAAGGGCCTAAGATGCAGATGAGATATTGACAAAGAATTATAGACAATGACTATAAGGTATTTACTACTATTTTGGCAAGCAGATTGAGGAAACATATTTCTCAGAATATCCATGAGAATTGGAGCAGATTGTTGCCAAAAAGACAATTCTTCCTTTCGGGGAGAATTGCAGTAATAAAAGCAAATGTTTGCTATGACTTTTATTCAGTTTCCAAAAGATCCCTGTCAAATTTCCAGATTTGTCTGGCAGGCAAGGAAACCCAGTATAAAATTTAAAACATTGTATGATACTGAAGAAAGGCATAGTCTGGAAATTCCTAATATTAATTTGTATTATGAGGCCTACTGTTTTGTATGGTTGAAGGAATGGAAATTGCTTAGAGATGACAGATTTTTGGAATTTACAGGTCATGATTTGAGATTTGCATGATATAACTAGCTTTGGTATGATAAAGTTAAGGCATGTGCTGAATTTCAAAAACCATTGTATTAGAAAGGCTGTTCTATATGTATGGTATTAATACAAGCAGAGACTTTCCCAAGATGATATTAATCCACCTCACTGCAGGAAGCCTTTTTCAGGAAAGAATGGGTTAAAAATCAGAGGTGGTTATTTTATTACGACTTTTTGGTATTTTGAACAAAACTGCAGGAGTTAGATCAAGTGAGATGCTGCTTAAGGAAGGCAAAGATCTTAATTAGTTTGCTTATATGCAACTCAAGGATAGATTTCATCAAAATGAAAGAGATTTAGCCATTGAAGTTGGAGAAAATGAGTTTTATTTACAGTTGTGTAAATATTATGAACATGTAATTTAAAAAGTGTACAAATGGCTTCTGATACTAGAGACAGAAGATGGACCTGTAAAAGATAGATGATAAGGTGGACCCAAAATTTTAGGCATGGTGTTCAAATGGATGTATGGGGGAAAATGTGGTCTAATGATATAAAATTTACTTTGTGTAGTAATTTAAGAGAAAACATGTATAAGATGATGTATAAGGGATATTTAACCCCACATAAGCTATCAAAAATGTCCAAGAATCAATGTCAGGGATTTCAAGATAAGGAGGGTTCCTTTCTTCATATGTAGTAGACTTTTAAGAAGGTGAAAAGTTATTGGTCTAAGATTTACATGTTAATCCAAAAAAAAAAGTTAAATCTAAATTTTGTAATGCCATCAGAAATGTTTTTTGCTAGGTATTATGGATAAAGAATTGGATAGTAAATATCAATTACTTCTTCAGGTTTTTGAGACTGGAAAATGTTTATTGACTTTTTAAGCAATAAGAAAGCTAATAATGCAATAATCAATGGCTATGGCTACTAGTAATTCTAATAGAATTATTTAGTTGGATCTGCAATGGTAGAATAATAATCTTTTTCTCTTTTTCTTTATTTTCTTTCATTTCAGTTTGGCTTAGATGGTGTCAGAGTCCTTTTGTTTTTCAGTGTTAGCATTTAGTGTTTCAAATTAGTGTTTAGTGTTTTAGTTTAGTGTTTTAATATTGTGTTTCAGTTTCAGTATTTAGTCGCTTTTTCTTTTATTCTTTTTTCTTTTTTTCTTTTCTTCTTTCTTCTTTTTCTTTTTCTGAATGTATATTATTTTGATTATGAATTAGTTTATGTTAAAATTAATCAATAAATTTTTTTAAACACTGCACAGTTTTTGACTACACCTCTTGTACCAACTGCTATTAAATAATCACTGTCTAACGTCATCTTTGGATTTTGGATATTTGGGGTGAAGTGGTTGTGCAGCCTATGTGCTATCTGTGTATTTTGGAATATTTTTCCTATGAAGATGGTTTGTGGAGTGACCATTCATCACTCCCATATTGGCATGGTATTGTGTAGCATAACTGGAACAGACTTGAAGAGAATCAACTTGTATTTTAAAAGAACTGAAAACCCAAAGAGTTATTGGAATTTTTTAAAATTTTTCAGTGATCCAAAATTTTCTTGATAGAGTCTTCATGAATTATGAGTCTGTGTGCTACCTGTGTCTTTTGGAACATTTTTCTGGTGAAGATGGTTTCTGGAATGAGTATATTATTTTCTGTGCAAAAAATGCTGTTTCCAGACTCAGAAAATGCTGCTTTGAAATATGCAAAAAATGAGTTCTGAACTGTGAAAATTCTCATCGTCCAAGATTCTCCTCATCAGAGGTTCCCAACAATTGAGAAACGTGTTTTATAAGCATTTTTTCAAATATTTTTGAATATTCTTTCCATCTCTAACTTAGACAAGTCTAAATCTTGCCAGGAGCTGTGTTATCAGGGGAATGAATTGGAAATTATGTTCCACAACTGTTATCCAAGAACAGTGTAATGACTGGAAGGGCATCAGACATACTGTATTCAATGGGTATGTTTTTGGGCTGTGCTGAAGATACCACTCTGATTAAGTATCTCAAAGCATACTTACACACTTGCATATTTGGTCCAAAATCAGTCCTAACAGATTTGCCATCATTGGAAATCTTATGGGTACACCTCATCTCTTTCTAACCCAGTCCTAACCTACCTTATATATTTATGAGCTGACACTTACCCAGTGCTGCCCTAGGACTGCATGTAACACACTCAAAAGATGTCTTCCCATTCTTCTCCCTTTTTAATCTCAGGATATTGCTAGCAAAGTCTCAGCAAACTTTCTCTATTTTCTCTTTTTGTAACCTCAGTAGTGCCTTAGAGAGCCTTCTCTTATTTTCTAGCTGAATTGCACCCAGCACTGCCCAAATCTATATTTAATACAGGGGCCTCTTGTTTTCCTGCTTCTTCCTTTTTATTAAACAAATCTTACCAGAAGTATCCAAGAAAGCCATCTCCCATTTTCTACCTTTTTCTAAACATTTGAAGGCTTAGCAGCAATGCCTTAGCCCTCTCTTTTTCTCCCCTTTTTTTCCCTGCCTCTATAATCTTAGCAGCAATGCCTCAGAATGCCGTCTCTCATATTCTAGCCCTTTCAAAATTATTTCCCCACCAGATATGATGTGTTCTACTTTCTTTGCTCCTGGCAACTTCCCCCTTTGGAATGTTGACCTGAAACTAGCCACTGAAACTTGAACAAAACCCAAAATCAGATTTTGAGCATCTACTATGATGACACAATAATTATGTCAGGACCCCTTTTGACCTTCTAGGGAGCCCTCTCTTTGGAATTTTCAGTTTGAGATTAAGCACTGCAATTTATACAACAGCCAGAAACATTCAGCCAAATTCTGATACGTCAGTCACAATTTTCTGACGAATTATAGCTGCTGCCAGTGAGGCCAGGCTCAGAATTTCATCTTGAAACTGGACATTTCAACTGGGACAACAAAAAACACTCATTAAAATTTTGAGGCAGCTAGCACAATGTCCTATTATGACTGACACACACACAGAACATTCTTTTTTAGTACTATTGATTCTAAGGATAAAATTAATCTCCCAACATAAAAACACAGTATAGTATGTCATAAAGGTGAGCTAAAATGTGTATAAGTAAGTAGTAGGGGGTAACAGACTACAGAGCGTTGTTTCCTGTTTCTCATTATCTGAGTCAAGAATACAACCTAATTTTTGCCCCTTAAATTACCAGTGGGATGGTTGGAACCAATTTCTATTGTTTTCCTCAATTGGGTCATGGAGCACAGGACTGGAGTATTATGCAGGAAAATGATAATTATCCTTATTTTATTCCCTGGGACCAACTAATAGAGCTACAAAATCTCCTTTTAACTTTGCCTGCTCTGTTAGTCTCTTGATATGTCAACATCTTGTTGTTGTTTTCTTGTAAAAACTGTGGCATGTTATTAAAAGCTTTATTTAAAAAAGAAGAAAAAGAGGCACCAGATAACCAGCATTGGAAAAGAGTGAATTTATACTACATGACTTTTCAAAAAGTAGAGGTTCCTTAATTCAAATGTTTCCTAATTCAATGCAATAGATGTACATTTTGGTAGCAAAGTAATTCATTTCAATTTGCCTCCAGCTTGGACCTGGCAGGAAGCCATTTTGCAACTCAGCTGAAGGCCAGCAATTTTTCAAATGTTATTCTTCTCCCTGACGTATGTTAAACAATTCAACTTTTTCTCTGTCTTCTGTGATACATAAAACCACAACAAAAATGAGAGCCAATGTGTCAACAATGACAATTAAACCAATTCACAGTCACAACTAGTAATCTTGTTCTGATGTTGTAAGATGTCTCATTCAGCATAACTATACTTGCTATAAACATTGCCATTAGTTGTAGAAAACTGACATTATGACCAAGAAGTGAGACTTGGTGAGAAATGGAGACAATTCACCTAAGTGCAGATCTTCTACAAGCTTGCCATCAGCTTGCCAGACAATTTAATGTGTTTGATGCCATATTAAACTGCTATTTAAAAGGAGACTGTACACGGTATATAAACATAGCAATGATATTCATCCCAGTTACTTTGAATAATGTATTCCTTAGTTGTTATCCACACACACAAACACACATAACATACCCACACACATACATAAAATTGAAAAGTAATTAGTGGTTTTGCAAGGCCTCTGTACCTCCAGTCATAGTGGAAACTGCATCAGGCAGCTGGTTTTGGAATGTCATGAGAGATCAATATTTTGTTCATTATTTAATTTGTTGTTATTAAATTTCTGTGCTCAAAAGGAGGTGCTTATGGGATCATACTTCCGAAGTAACTTCATTACATTTTTGTAGCTATTAATAGAAATAGTTCCATAGATTCATCTGATACTTTTACATTTCAGACATCTGACTTTCATAATATTTCATGGCAATGAGCATCACTGATTATTCAGAATAACTGAAAATTTATTTTTCTGGCTCGCATTATTGGCTGACATCATTTCTGTACCTACAAACTCTTTGTTGCATGGAAGATTGATAACAGTATGGCCATTTCCACACTTCACTCTTATAGCGCGATTATTCCACTTTCAACATCCTATGGAATCCTGGGGTTTGCAGTTTCAGGAGGGGCGATTCCATAGGATGTTGAAAGTGGAATAATCGCGCTATAAGAGTGAAGTGTGGAAATGGCCATCTGATCTTGGAAGCTAAGCAGGATCAGCCTGGTTAGTACTTGGATGGGAGACTGCCAAGGAATACCAGGTACTGTAGGCTATACTTTAGAGGAAGAAAATGGCAAAAACATCTCTGAGGACTCCTTGCCTAAGAAAATCCGATGATATTCATAAGATCACCATAACTCATCAGGCAACTTGAAGGCACATACACACACATATGAAAAACATAAGAACTGGGAAAGAATGTTGCCAACTAAATAGATAAATCTCAACTCATATATACCTAATTGTCTATCAAAGTACATAGCACAGGCTGTTGGTAGAACTTTTTTTTTAATTGGGACTGGCCCTGCTATTTGGCAGAGTAGTGCAGCTTCCTAGGAAGCAGATTTTGGATGTCAGGAAAGGTGACTAAATTGTTACTTACTAGACCTCTGCTCTGATTCCAGCATTAAGGAGAGGCAGTTATATCAAGCAACCCCAGAATCTATTTTACAGGGCTATAAATCTCTTTGTGACATGTTTTAACACTAGAGAGGACTGCAGAGGGCAAGGAACAAAAATTCTAATACAACTGTGAGCATCACATTGGATTTAGATCTCAGTTGGTTGACATTGTACTTTCAAAGCCCAAGAGGGGAAGGGGTGCTTATGGAATTTTCCTCTTCATGTGTCAAAATAGCTTGGCTGACTTTGGGTGCAACGACTCTTGACTGGGATTATGAGAGGAATAGGACAATGCCATTTGCTGCTCTGTCTCAAACTGAAAATTGCTGTGGGTCAACCAAGCTCTTATGACAACCTCTGGTACAAGAACAATAATTTATCAGATAGATTTCCAAGAAGAACCAAATAGAATTGCCTTCAGTTAGTCAAGGCTACTCATTCTTGCATCAGCTTCTTTCTAGAACAGGTATCTATGAAGAAGTTAAATTGGATGACAGTGTGATGCAGGTTCATACAAAGCTAGTACTATGCTAAGTGTGCACTTCACTTCACATTTCACATGCTGTTCTGTCCTCTATACTGGCGGAAAGAGGCACAAAACGTGAAATTGAGCTTTAGTAAAAGAGCGAGCACTCAGTCACATGAGGCATCTGTAAAGGTTTTTCTTTCCCCCAATTTATCATATAGGTAATATAACACCTCATTTCTATGAGAAGTAACAAGAATTTGGAAGGCCTCATATTGCAGATCAAGCGCAACAAGCTTTCCCCTTTTTTTATGGAACTGCATCTTTCTCTTCTTCATATGCCCTAAAATGTATTATTACAAAGAAGAAATAGCACTTCTCCACATGTGCAAGTATAAGAAAGCTTCCATATATATGTGTCTAGGAAAGCTTGAGGCTCAGTTCCTATATTCACACTCAGAACTTGGATAACCTTCAACTGTCCTGATTTGGCACAGACAGCCCCAATTAATTCTCAACCATCTCACTTTTTCAGTACTTTTAAATTCTCCCAGTTTCTCTCTCCTCCTTCCACATTCTTCCTTTGCTCTCAGCTTACTAAATTGTTAAAAATGGAGTTCGGAGTGCAAAATTAGTTTTCACTGAATTAACTCAGCTGGTAAGAGAGGAGAAAAGACAATGGAATTATGCCCTTCCTGGCAGGCTCAAGCAAAAGCAAATTGCTGCAGCCTCTCCTAACTTGTGTCTTCCGTACTGTAATCTTGCTCAGCCACACATCCTGGTTTTCATCTGTAAACTGTTGGAGGGTATGCTCTCAAAGACTGCAGTAGCAAGTGATGAATTTATCTTTGCAGAAGAATCAACACAGGGAAGGGTAGTTCTCACAATGGGAGTAGTAAGTAGTGGTGTCCCTCAGGGACCTGCATTCATCCCAGTGCCATTGAAATCATTCATAAATTATTTGGGATCATAGAAGCATAAGATTTTTTTCCCTCCAATTTCCCATTTAACTCAGTTTTCTCTATCTCTGATGAGCACAGGTTTTCCAGAATCCCAGGCAAAAGTCTTTCCCATCATTTTCTATTGATCCTCTATCTAGAGAACAAGCTTCGTTCCTAAGTGCATTGTCCCTCTCAACACAGTTCTACATACATACTAATAACAAATTTATTCTTCAAGTGCCACTCCTTGTTTAGCCAAAAGAGCACCTCCCATGCACCAGGAAAAGATATCAGAAAGCTTGGGGCAGGGGAGAAGCCCAAGAGTTGCAGAAAAACTTGTGCAGATCTTTTTTTTTTTTTTAAGGTTTCCAACAGCTTAATGTTCAGTGATAAAGGAAAACTGACCGGTAGTTGGGGAAGATGACTGAAAAACTAGATAGAAGGAAGAATGGAATGAAATATGCCAGAAGAACAGGGTAAGGCTGGCTGACCAGAATACTGAGCCCAGTGCTGTGAACATATGTTGCTGGTTCCACTTGTGAATAATGCATCTCTAGATTAACCTGTAATCAGGCAGGTTGGTTGTTTCCCTGACCATTCAAGTCAATTGATATACAACACTGCCATGAATATAGAAGAGCAACAGGAAGACGTCTTTACCTTTTCAAAACAGCACTTTAAATGATAATTGAGGAACAATATTGTTGGTCATAAAAAGAAATGGAAAGTAACTGTCTTACAGTAATTGTGCTGATATTTTTCTCTTACCCTTTTCTTTATGTGTTCTAATTGGAGGCTTTTCAGCTGAATGAGATATGGGCTCTTATTCACAAATTCCAATTTCCTCTATGAGGCAAGTGTTTGAGCTTGCTGGTTGATTTCTAACCTTATAATATATATAAATTTCTTGGCAAGAGGGGGCAATGGCAAAATTTATAGCAATGTTTTCCTTGGAATGCTGCTTTCATAATGAACATAAATTGTTAGCATTTATCATGATGTGATGTAATCATATAAATGCTTTTTCCATCTTCATCCCCATAAGGTACTGTTTGTTATATTGCATTATCATGATAAATGACAAGATTGCTTCCATGACATTTAGGCTATTACAGAACTCTGAAGGGAATGGCCTGGTATATTGCTAGCCAAAACCTTCAAAAATAAGTGCATATTTCTAAAACATGGTGTTCCTATAGTCTATCCCATGGACTACATGCAGCCTCTCCCCAGGTGGTTCTACAGCCTTTAAGACTCTCCTCTCATTAATACTTACAAGTCTTTTCACTCAAAATTCTCCTGCAACTTCGAGAGTAGGGATGGTCCAAGTGCAGGCCGCAGGCTGCATGTGACCCTTGGGACCCCCAGAAGCCCCAAAGCCTCCGGATCTCATGCGGCTGGTTTAGGAGCAATTTTTAACTCCAAACCACTATTACCCCAAAATGTAGGTGCTACAGGGGCCACCCAGTGGTGCCAAATACCTCCTTGTAAAAGTGGGGAATGAATTAGCTCAAAGAGGAGGTTTTTTGAGAGGGCGGTAACTTAGCAAGACCTTTTCTACCAATGTTTACAAGCTCACACAGGAAAACAACCAGCCAGAGATTCAAAAGTAAACTAAAAATGTGTTTTATTGAGGGGAATTCACTCATACATGCACATAAGATACATACAGTCACACAGTCACACAAGAACTGACTGAAGGATAAAGGGAGGAAAAATTACATAGAGAAAGGCTGAGGGTTTTTTGGGTTTATAATTACCAGTCCAGAAGAGTAGTGAAGAAGATGAAATGTGACTTAAACTGGTGTCTAAGAGCAGACAGATCAGGATTCAGGGCGACATAGTAGGGTCCAGCATTTCATCTGACTCCATCTGACTTCTCAAACCAAGGGTTTATATACTCTATTTCTCTCCCTGAAGGGGTGTGAGTTAATTGCTCTCCCAGCCTAATGGACAATGGGAATTGTGGCACAGACAAGGGACTATCAACCCACTAATGTTCGCAGTGTTTGGATGAAAAAGACATAGGTCCTTTCCGCATGTGGGGGGGGGGGAATGCCAAAAATGCAGCTTACCAGCATTGTTTTCCGACCAGGCGAGTCTCTTGCCACGAGGAGTAGCGCGAGTTCACTGCTCTGCAGTCCTCCAGCGACCCAAATGGCAGCTTCCAGTTGGTGCAGGCTCTCCACCAACAAGAGAGGCTCGCCAGCCGAAAGTCCGCCCCCGGAAGATCTGCAGGCATGCACTTGTGCATGCCTGCAAATCTGCTTCTGAGCCGGGCAACAGAGCAGCACGACGCTGCACGCTCTGTGCTTTATAAAAACCTCTAAAAAGAGATTTTTAAAAAACACACCGCGCGACTAGTTCCGGTCGCTCCTGCATGGATTGAGGTGTGGAACTACAAAAAGTAGTCCATCCCAGTCCACTCTACGGTGCAGAAGACCTCCGCTGGAAGTCGTTCTGCACCATTTTAAATTCCCAGTGCGGAAATGGCCATAATGTGTTTTGTAATAGCTGTCTATTGTGGGTGCTACAACACAAGAGGAAGGAGTTCAGGTGCACAGGAGATGGGTATCTGTTAATCAGTGTCCTGGTGAGCTTGTCACAATTGCATTCCCTGGGAAAACTCCAGCTTCTGCTTAAGTCTATTATCCACAGGAATGGTATTTATTTGCCTGACAAATGACTTAGGGCTTTTCCGCACTTTGGGGGGAAACAAGGCAATCCGTTACTCACTGGACTGGCACGCTCACCCCCGACGGTCCACGACGATCCGGAGCAGCATGTGCCCACACTACACACTCTCCGGAGACGAAAATGGAGGCTTCCGGTTGGCGGAGGCTCTCCACCAACAGGAGAAGCTCACCAGCTGGAAGCCCGCCCCCAGAAGATCTGCAGCCTCACGCTGGCACGAGCCTGCAAATCTACACTCAGCGCAGCGACGGACTGGGGCGTGCTGGGCTATTGAAAGTCCTCTTTTAATCAGTCTTTCAATAGTACAGGGAACCACCAGTTCTGGGTGTTCCGGAGCAGGCTGAAGTCTGGACAAACATTAAGCAGTCCGGACCCAGTTCACCCCCAAGTGTAAACGTCCTCGCTGGAGGACGCACCGCCCTGTTTTAAGTATAAAATGTGCAAAAGGCCTTAGTCTTAGCCGGAGGGTGTTTAGGTTGACCTGCCTCTCTTGTTTACAGTCAAGTTTCTTCCCTCACTTGTTTTGACCTCTTGGTCACCTCTCAGGCTTGATTTTGATATCAGAGTCAATTAATACGGTTGCCAATCCAATATGCTGCCAATTAGATATGGTGCCCATCCAAACCATAGTGATATCAGGGACCCTCAAAGCAGGCCCTTACATCACCCCATATCTCCCAAAACCACCTAGAAAGACAATGCTTTGTGCCCCTTCCCCCCGGCCCATCAGCCTCCCTAAAACAGACAAAAAGAGAGGGATGCTAAAAATTGACCAAAATGACAGCCAAAAGTAACATCACATCACTTTGGGCATGCTGAAATGCACTGCCACAACCCAGTGGGTAGGCACAGGAATGGACAATGGTTCTGCCCTGTTTGTAGTTGCTCATCCCTGCTGTAGATCAGTGCTTCTAACCTCTTTCCATTTGTGTATTCCTTGGCAGCCTATTCCTGTAAATTGTACCCTTCCTCTGCTGCCTCGCCTTTTCTTTAGAGAGGAAAAAAAGCCCTCTCAGAGAGCCTCTGTGAGCTCTAAGCAGATGTCACCACACGCAAAGAAGGAAAGGCAGAGTGTCAGGCCAGCCGCCCTACTGAGCCTTTTCATCCCATTACCCACCTAGATGCTAGCCTCAGTATCAAATACCAGTTTGCTCCTGGATAAAGGCACGGAGAGGAACAACTGGAGCTATGCATCCTTCCCTCAGATGGATTTGGGACAGAACTGGCAGTCTCCATGGAGTATGCTTTCTCTTTGTGGAGAGAAACACAAGGAAGAGGGAGAGAGAAGTGCGTGCATGCAAGGCTTGAGAAGCCACCTAGTGTGGGTGGGGCTAGGGTTGATGGAACTCAAATAGAAGACTGTGCATGCATATGCATGTGAGAAAGACTCTTTTTAAGCTTGTGTGCCAATGGCAGTTGGATGTTTGACTTGGGTGTCATTTTTCTCTTTATCTCTATGATTTCCCTCCATCCCAGGAATGCCTTAAGGTTCCGGGACAGGAACACCAATGCGATGGATAAGCAAGAACTGCATCAAGTTGTAACATTCTTCAAGAATGTCTTATATTTTATACTTTTTCCACCATTATTCAATTTTTTTGTGTACCCTTAAATGTCCTCATTCATACTTGTGGGGGGTACACATACCGCAGGTTGAGAATCACTGCTGTAGAGGATGGGAGGGCATTTTCCCTCATGAGGACTATGGGGGTAATGCATAAACCAAAGACATTTGCAGAGGGATACTCCTTACAAGTGTTTCTTATAAAGAGTAAATATATAGCAGTTGAAATTCTTGGTTTTAAAGGAATATAATCAGCATAATGGAAATCTGGTGAAATGGAGAGAATCAGTGGCAAAAGGTCGCCTGCTCTAATGCAAAATCTAGAAGAAAGGCATGGCAATGTTGTCACTTTCTACATCAACGGAAACATCATGTCAAATGAGGAAGCTCAAAAGAAATAGACTGCTTCATAGAATCACTTTGGGTAAGAATAATTGGCCAAAAGCAATTGAGGAACAAGCTCTAATCTGGAGTGGAATCCAAAGGAGAAAGGTTTTTAGTAATGGGTGATTTACTTATACTCTCATAAGCTGGATAAATGCATATTCCACTTACAACAAAGAGTTAACATTTCTATATTTCTACTAGATTTCTTAGAGATAGACCATTTCCACACTGGACTGTTATAGTTCTATTATTCCACTTTCAACATCCTGTGGAATTCTGGGGTTTGCAGTTTACTGAGGCCAAAGAGCTCTCTGGCTGAGAAATCTAAATGCCCCTCCCTAAACTGCAAACCCCAGGATTCCATAGGATGTTGAAAGTGGAATAACAGCACTATGAGAGTCTAGTGTGGAAATTGCTATAGTAATCTTTACCCTTGCTCTCAGTGGACTTGTTCCTTTTCTTCACTTGGAATTGTATCTCACACTGTAGTTACTGTACACCACTTAAAAGTATGTGAAATTGTTTTTTTCTATAGCTGTTTATGGATATATCCCTTGTTTGAAGTTTTTCTTTTCTTTTTCTTTTTTTTTAACAGACTAATAAAAAGATTTAATAAAAAAAATTAACTGGTCAGTAACCAGAAAATCATCAATAAGCATTCCCATGATGTGAGACAGCCACTGCCGTAAATGCAACCATAACAAACTGCTACAAGTTTGGTCTTCTAAGAATATTGCACAGAGCAATGGACTACTGCAATATGAGCTTATGGTAAAAACAAGAGTATTTAATCTGGATGCTTATAGTAAAGAAAAAGAAAAAAACCTACTTTTATGGTCCCAGTAAATCCAATGGAGGATAGGTTAGAAAATAAACAAAAAAGTTGACTTCACTGAAATAAATCCACTGAAGGATAGGATAGGAAATAAGCAAAAGAGCTGGCTCCTATAGACAGGGGAAAGCTGTCAGCCATCATTGGTGAGAAGATCCCACAGGCCTGCCTGATTCTCTGACAAGGGGAACAAAGAAACTGTCTGTTGTCATTGAAGAAGGAGAAAATGTTCTCAAAAAGGGAGGAAAAAGGAAAAACCCTAAATATTGTCACTTTAGACACACTTCTAAGAATATTCAGAGTAGGAATTATACATCTGCTCTTTGTCCCCTACTGTTGTTATTATGTGCCTTCAAGTTCTTACTGAGTTATGGTGATTCCATAAGATCCTATGGAATCCTGGAGTTTGCAGTGAAGGGAGGGGCATTTAGAATTCTCAGCCAGCAAGCTCTTTGGCCTCAGTTAACTACAAACCTCAGTAAAGTACAAATCCCCAAATTCCACAGGATGTTGAAAGTGGAATAATAGTATTCTAAGACCCTTTTCACACCTTACCCTTTCGCGGTGCTGGGGTCCAGGGCTCGCGCGAGCAGCCTCTGGAGGAAGGCTCTTGCGTCCAGGGTCCTTCGCCTCTGCATGAGCTTCCTGCTCGCACGAGACCCCCGCCTCTTCCTTTCTCGGTGCAGCCTGGGACCTTTCCAGGCTGCACTGGACAGGAAGCACGACCGGCAAGGTAAGTGCGCCGGGGCCCCAGAGCAATGCGCAACTGTGCACCATTTTTGGCTTCAAGCCAAAAATGAAAAAATGTGTGCGCGGTCCGCGTCAGGCCCTTGAGCGGCACGCAAATGTGAGTGCGTTGTGTGGATCGCTCCTCACATTTACATGACGCTCAAAGGGCCCTTTCGCATGGCAAATGCCATGCGAAAAGGGCCTAACAGTGTAGTGTGCAAATGGCCATAGTGTTGTAGCTAAAGCCAGTTCCTCAGATCAACATGTAATTTTGCTGATGTAAAACATTACAAAAATCACAGGTACTCAAGACAGAGAAAATGCCATCAGCCAGTCTAAAACCTTGGATAAATGCCACAGTTGTCTCTTAACACTTCACATTGTTGCACTTGTTTGAAAGAAAATCATGACATTTTAAACTTTCATAAAATAATGGGCAGCCAATGTTGGTTAATAACACAAATTTAAGGTAATGGGATTCACGTTTTAACTCAGTCATTGTCAATTGGATCAATAGTCATGGTTACCTGAAATATTTCAGTAACTTCTGTCATCACATTGAAATGAATCTGCAAAGTTATTAAACCTGAGATTGAACAAAGCCAACAGAAACAAATAGGAAGATACCAGATCCATAACAATTGAATTTTCAATTCCTTGGGAGTTTTCATGAAAAGTCTGTTTGATTACCAGTTTCAAAATATACTAGCTGCTCCAAGTTGCTTTAGACAACCAAGAACCAACATTATTGCTAGCCCAGATGAACACTGTGCTAGAGACAGATGAACTACTATGGTCTAGATACCATCTACTTGAGGCTGGTGAGCATTTGGTACATATCAGAGAAGCTCATGCAGTTACTAATAGTCATCACTGAAAATCGGCTGAATCGGATTATTGGTATCTCTTCTCCAATACTATATTGACAACAGCTCTTCAGAGTTTCAGTCAGAAATTTATCATTATCCCTCCTATTTGAGATTTGTTTTGACTACAATAGCCACTGAAAAACTGAGACTTTTTGCATGCATTAATAGTATTTAATAAATTATATTTTTGCCGCTACAGCAACGTTTACCAATATGATAGCACTGGGTTAAATAATACGTATCATGTAGTTCCAAATCAGTTTTTGTTTTCTTTTTGAAACAAATGATATAAAATGCTGCATATTCCATGGTACAATCTATCTACCCTTTTATCTTTTTAAACTGTGGATTTCAGAAAGGAAGCAGCTGCAAAAGGGTGGTTGAAACCTTCCCTCCATATCATCAGAAATCCAGATCTGGATTGGGATCCTACCAACATACTTTCAAGTTGTTTGTTTGTCTTTAAGAAAGCAAGAGAGTCAGTTGCATGCTACATAACTAACATACTTTGACCTTTATGGTGACATGATATTACTCTCACTGTTTATAAACTGTTTAGACAGAAACTTTAACCCAGTGTGGCTTACTTCTGAGTAAACATGTATTAAAACTGTAAGAATCATTTAAACGTATGGATTCAGTGCATATCAAAAAGAGTTCAGAGATTATTTTTAAACACTCCTATTTTTATTTGTTTCAGCATCATTATTAAATCATCAAGAGTACTAATTAGGATTGGCAGAGTGAAACCTGGAGAGGACTTCCATACCTTTGATGACTATAGGGAAGAGCAAATTTCAGCAGGTCTTGCTTTTATCTAGTAGCATGAAATTCCCTATAGGTCCACAATCCTGTATTGTACTTGGGAGTGAGACCCATTGAGTTCAGTGAAACTTGCTTCCAAGTAAACATGGACTAGTTTGTCCTATAAACCTTTTATTTGGATGGTAGGTGAAAACAGAGAAGAGCCACATTTTGTCATTTGATGTTAATTTGCCAAAAAAAAAGCAAAATAATCTTCATATTATCAGCAGAATGACACAGCAACATCATTCTTTACTAAGTTTCTAAGAATCACTTTGGTCTTAAACTTCAATGGTTTATATGGAAACCAGTGCGTCATACTGGAATGGAAATTCCAGCGTGTTATTGTCATACCGGAGTTCATGCCAGCCTCCCAAGGTTGACTCTCTTCCTTGAAAAAAGGCTGGTAATTCCTCCAGCGTTATTAATTCTTGCTGCCACCACCCGCTGAATTCTGAATATCTGAGCAGTACAATGGGACCCTGCTCAGTGGATTACCAATCTCTATGCTAAGGACCTTTCCTTCCCTCTCACCTCCACCCTTCTGAGTGAGAGAAGTCCTATCTAGCGTGTGCCAAGACTGGCGTGGGAATGGAGAGAAACAGAGGTTTTACAGAAAAGCATTTATTCAAGGCATGCAAATAAACAAGACAATAATACGACTGGCCAGATCTCATCTCTCGGAGGTATCCTTTTATTCTTCTCTTTGTTCTTATCTCGGCCACATGGCATTCCAGAAGTTTTATAACTTCTCCCAAGAAGCATCTCGAAGATGCTCACCTCTTTCCTTGTGGTTGGTCAGTTCTCACCCTCTGACCTATGATGCTGACCCACACTAAATGTAATCTAATCCCAACACCTCATTAACCCTTGGTTTACCAGAAGAGGGAAGTATCCCCCTTTAGCTAAGCTAGATAATGGGAAGCCCCATTATCACAGCAGGTCTTGCTTTTATCTAGTAGCATGAAAATTCCCTATAGGTCCACAATCCTGTATTGTGCTCAGAGACTTGGGAGTGAGACTCACTGAGTTCAGTGAAACTTACTTCCAAGTAAACATGGACTAGTTTGTCCTATAAACCTTTTATTTGGATGGTAGGTGAAAACAGAGAAGAGCCACATTTTGTCGTTTGATGTTAATTTGCCAAAAAAAAGCAAAATAATCTTCATATTATCAGCAGAATGACACAGCAACATCATTCTTTACTAAGTTTCTAAGAATCACTTTGGTCTTAAACTTCAATGGTTTATATGGAAACCAATGCACTGGTTTCCTTACAGAACATTCACCCTTTAGATTACTCCCTTTGGAGAAACAAGTAACAAGAGTTGTAGTCACAATCCTATGTACACTTACAAAGGAAGAGGTCCCATGTAACTGAATAGGGCTTACATCTGCGTAAATATACGCAGGAATATACTCTGAAATTTCAAGTTACCAAAGTCAAATATTCCTACAATACAGACTTCAAGTCACCTTTCTTCCTGCTAGCACTCCATATTGCTCAGAAAAGTAATTAAGCTATTATAACATAATATAGCACCATCTATTGGTTTAAATTTTAAAGTCTATTGTTTAATTGCACAGCTTATATGATCTTGTTCACATTCTTTTCAGAATTTTCAATGGATATCACATGCCTATGGATGCTTTCAGTTAGCAGTGGTTCTCAACCTGTGGGTCCCCAGATGTTTGTGGACTTCAGCTCCCAGAAGCCCCAGCCACTATGGTCAATGCTCAGGGCTTCTGGGAGCTGAAGTCCAAAAATATCTGGGGACTCACAGGTTGAGAACCACTGAGTTAGAGGGCTCTGACCACTAGTATACTTGATCTTTTTTTTCCCACCTTAACCATTGCTTTTCTGGTGAGAAAAAAGACAGTAGCAGTCCAAAAAAACCCACAAAAGGAAGCAAACTAAAGATGAGAAAATCCATAAAATTAAATATACAAGGCAGTATGATTGCATGGTAAAAGCTTCATTTGGAAGAAGTGAATCTTCTTTTTAGAAGGTGTGGTTTGTAATGGTGGAAGTACACGGTTACTGTGTTCCCTTTACAAATATTTCCCTTTGTAAATGTTTTATGTTAATAGTGGTTGGTTCTAAATGGAGAAGAAACCATAGTACTTTTACAAAAAGAGAATACCTCAAGAAATATGTGGTGTCCCTTGTCCAAAGCCTTATGCAAATACATGTCAACCCTCAAGCACAAACATAGACCCTGCTCCCTTCTACTTCCTCCAACAATCCATTTAAAGACCATAACTAAAGGCAGACTCCATAGCTTCCACAACAGACAGATTTTCTTTCCACTCCACTACCCTTCTTAATATGAATTTGGATTCTTTAAAATGTTTTCCATAAACCTATCTCTTTGCCTACCTTTCAGTCTCAACAACTCATTCATTAGCTGAAAAATCCTGTCTGGCCAAATGTAAAACCTTTACTCAAATTATTGATGAAGGATTCCCTTTATTTAATCACAAAGGATTAGAAAGATGAAACTGTTTGGTACACGTATTTGGATTTGTGCCATACAGGTAGGAATAGAAAGACCTGTCTGTAACATTTATCTTCACTGTGATTTTCTCTTGGCCATGGTGTAAATAGCTGCATATTTTCTACACATACGTAGCTCATTATCTCATGCTTTTTGGCTTCAGGACTGTCATTGTTGTTCCTGCAATTAATTAATTGAAAATCGTTTTAACGTGATAAGGAGTGTTTCTTGAAACACTCAAAATTATGAGGCTTCAAATTCTCATTCTTCTCCTCTACATGCAAGAGGAATTGAAGGGTCCATGGAGAATGCTGAAAGGATTCTATTTTTAAGGGGAAATAGATTATCAGAGCAAGCCAGAGTGCAATACTGGTTTGAGTGTTAGACTATGATCCTGGAGACCAGAATTCAATTCCCTGCTTGGCCACAGAAATCCACATTCTGCTGCTAAGATTATCTTTTTGGTCCATTGTTTTGATCATGTTACCTCACTTTTGATATCTCTTTTCTGATTACCCATTCCATCTAGGATTCAGTAGAAGCTTGTTGGTTTAATGTTCAAAGCCCTACACAACCTAGTTCCCTCCATTTTTCAGCCATTATTTCTTTTTTACCAACCTGTTTGAGATCTGCATTTTAGGAACTCTAGACTTCTCACTCAACCAAGGGGTTTCTCCTTTCTTGGCTCAGCTTTGTCCTTTTTCACTCACTGCTCCATACTCTTGGAATTGCCCCCCTGAACTTTTCACAACTTCTCTTTCCCTCGTTATTTTTAAATCTCAGTTGAAAACTTTCTTTTTTCCCAAAACTTTTGGGATTTTAGTTTAATATTGTTTTATAATCTTGAATATTTTGAGTACATGTATTTGTCAATTTGCTTTATATTATTTGTTTATTTTATCTGGATAATTTGTTTTATAATTGTATTGTATAGTTTTATATTTTATTATTCTTTCCTTTCCTCTGTGTGTCTTTGTATAGGAAGATATTTAAAAGTGCATACCTTTGGCAGGATCTATTGTTTTTGGTTGTTTTACTTGTAAAGCACCATGTACACCATGATGCTATATAAACCAGCAAACAACAACAACTGAAGCAGGCATTGGTACGTGGTCAGTTTCCTGGCAGTATGCTGTTGGTGATCCTACTGGAAAATGTCAGATATAACCCTGAAGATTTTTCCTTCAGAAATAAGGAGAGCAAATAACAAACATTTGTTGATTCAATTCTCCCCATTCATATATTTATTCAGGCTGAAATACTCCACATGGGAAAAAAGCCCCATTCAATTTTGTGCAACTTACTTCTTACTTAAATATGTATATGACTGTGTGGCCCGTGAAACATGTTATAATAAAACATAATTATAGTACTAAAGATTAAGTAAAGTACGAATATGATATCACCAGCTACTCTATGGAAAGATTTCTTACTTTTGCTTTCATTCACAGACGCTGTATACAAACTCAGTTTTACAGGGAAAAAAATCTCATTCTACCTCATTATCAATTTTTAAAATTAATTTTCTTCTGTACAATAGCCTTTAATCACAGAACCTCATTGCATTGTGTTAGATAGTTTTAAAAATGTCTTTAAGGTCTGTTCTAATTAAAGGATTACAAAAATGCAAAATCATTTCCATTTACAATGCAAAGCCTCAGACCCACTATTCATATTGCAAGCATGGATTAATGTTTATATATTCATTTGTGCAGCTTCAGATTTGACATTTAATTGGTGGTGTGTGTGTGTGTGTATGTATATGTGTATATATATATATTGGAAATATATACTAAAAAAAAAGCTCCTAGACTATGCTATTCATAGGACAATATTCTTTAGCCCTCTGTGCAATATTTAAGCACTGAATCCCACATTCCACCCATGTCTAGTCTCATAAGAAATCAGTAGGAAAACATGTTTGTAAATTTCATAGTTAATTCAACTCAAGATGAGACAAATGAAATATTTAAAAGATACTCTATTAAGCACCCAAAATTGTATCACTGAATTTACTTCCGGGGTTATGATCCAGGCAGAAAACATGGAGAAAAACGACTCTTTGCGCCCACAAAGGCCCACAGATCTAAAAGGATGCATTTACTTCATTACTATATTGGTTTAACTATATCTTTGCTTTTCTATGGACAGAGTGAATTTGTAGTGGAGGAGGCAAGATGCACTAATAATGGATGTCAACATCATAAAATGCTCTAGAGTTAAGCTGTGGTACAAATTAGTCAAAAACCAACTTTCATCAGGAGCAGAAGAAATCCAAGCATGCTTTGAGATCAACAGCTCCAGGCTAAAGACATTATACAAAGATTTTGATTTTTCCTCCTTTTGTGTGTGCAAAAAAACAGTGCATCAACATGGAAGGTTTATAAATGAAAATGTTGTCATCTGGGCCATCTGTAAAATTCCACAAATGAAGCACAGTTTAAAAATAATAATAATAATAATAATAATAATAATAATAATAATAATAATAATAATAGAAGAAGCCTCATCTGGAAGTACCCTAAGTGACACTGAGGACCAATCAGAGATCATAGAAAACATATCAGTGGCAGTTGCATTTGAGGGACCTGATTATTTGTATTTTCATTTATAAATAAGCAAAAAGAAGGAAATTTTTTGTCTGACAGACATGAGGAATGGTTTAATTTTTCCTGCCCAACAGGATTCCCATGACACTTTGCTATCTGAAGAAAAAGACAAGATGGCTCCTTTCTCCAGCACATCCCACCTCATTTGCCAACTTGACTGGCAGTTGAATCTGATGTCAACAGTGGTGGTGAAACAACATCCTCTTGAGAGTAATAGGGCAGCTTAGGGCAGGACACATGGCATACAGGCAAAGTCATCTGGTACCTTGCCATTCCTCCCACTCTCCAGCCTAATCCTCCCTAAAGGTAAGACCATTCCTGGCATTTAGGCAGAAATTCTGTCATTGTACCATCAGTGCCAGAAGAAAAGCTTCCATTGGCAGTAATGAGATCTTCCCCTCTCCCTTCCCTGCTCCACTAGAGAAATTCTAATAAGGGCCATGGACACAGAAAGGGTTAAAGAGATTCTAATCCAGCACTCCAATATTCCTCAGAGGATATACCCACCTTTCCACCTCACCATCAGCTTTTGTATGATTTTCCTCCTTTTCATTTTAAAATGTTGAAATGACTTTCCAAAGGTGTAGTTACATCATCATCATCATCATCATCATTTACATCCCACTTTTGTCAATATTGGCCTTCAAGATGGCTTTCCTAAGATTTTATTACTCACAGCAATATTAGAGAGCCAGTGTCATGTAGTAGTTTGAACACTGGACTCAGGAGAACAGCGCTCAAATCCCTGCTTGGCTATAAAAACTCCCTCTGTGACCTTGGGAAGTCATGCTTTCTCAGTCTCAGAGGAAGACAAAGCTAGAATCTCCTCTGGACACATCTTGTCAAACAAAACCTGCATGATAGGTTCACCTTAGGGCCACCATACACTATATACATTATACACTATTGTCATCTAACATGCACCACAAACTCTGACCCTTTCCGCAACTCACCTATTTTTGGCACTGGGATGTGATGCTCATGCGAGCAGCCTCTGGAGAGAGGCTCTCACTTTCCTGCTTCTTCAGCTCCGCACAAGCTTCCTACTCGTGCAAGAGCCCTGCCTCTTCCTTTTGCAGTGTAGCCTGGGACCTTCTCAGGCTGCACTGGATAGGAAGCAAGACTGGCCAGGCTCCCGAGGCTCCGCACGCAAAGTAAGTGCGTGTGGGGCCCCAGAGCGATGCGCGACCGCACAGCATTTTCAGCTTCAAACCGAAAATGAAAAAATGCGTGAGTGGTCCCTGCTGGGCCCTGGAGCATCACACAAATGTGAGTGCGTCGTGTGGACTGCTCCTCACATGTGCTCAAGGGGCTCTTTCGCATTGAAAATGCCATGTGAAAAGGGCATCTGTGTGTGTATGTGCATTCAAGTAGCTTATTGACTTATGGCGACCCCATGAATTTCGTAGCGTTCTCATAGGCAAGAACTGGTAGCAGTTTAAAAATATAGCAGCAAGTGTGTGCCAGATTTCAATGCTATACCAAATTGAATGACACCCATGGAGAAGGGAGTCCTCTAACTTTGAATAACATGGTACTTCTTATCATTTGTCCTAAAGAAGTGCTCATTTGATATCTCTGGTTTAAACAACATTCAGGCAAGTTCAAGTGCAGCGGACCCTCTGGATGTGCAATCACTGGATCTGAGAATTCGAGTGATCACAGAGTGTCATATCCTACATATAAAATGGCAGTGATGTGAATACAGACATTTTAAAGTGTCCATGGGAATGTCCCATTTAATAATATAGGACATGGTCATTCATGTTTTTTGCTATTCATGGGGGGGCATCATAAAACCAGATCCAGAGGGTCTACTGTATCTGGTCAAGGTGCTTCAGCACTTTACCACAACACAGCTCCAGGGTTTGGGAGAAGATGTTGACCACCCAGATCTTCTCTACTTGAGCTTGTTTGCGTCTCCACATTCAACACTAAATATAATGTGGCTCAGTTTATATTCTTGCTCAACCCAGTATTGTCACCCAAGACAAAAGACAGCAATGTAAGATGTATGATAAATGTGCTTGAGGATGTTGTTTTAAAGCCTGAGTGGGTTCCACTAAACTTCATGTGTTATGGAGGTAGACAGATATGACACACTTTACTACTGTAGACAATAATTTACTTGGATAAGGACTTGAGATGGGAAGGATACATCCTCAATCTGGAAAGAGAAATGCTATTTTAGGACTGGGTTTTTATGAAATGAAGTAAAAACCAGACTGCAAATATTGTCTGTGAATCTAAGAAACTGCATTCTGTTGATGAGTTAATTACATAATATATGCTTTATCAGACTCTCTTGCTTAAGCAGTTACTTTTGTTTCAGAGTAAATCTTTACCATAGACATTTAATTATGCATGTCAGTCTTTTAGTCAAATAAATGTGGGGGAAAGTAATGTTTGGTCAGTCTTTTTCACTGTGTACACATTATACATCTGCTTTTAGATACTGGTTAGTGATTCAAAGTAATTCTTTCACTGTTACTTGAATCAAAAATTTCATCTCTCTCTTTTCTCACCCAACCTTTATCATCTCAATATTTTTTGTAATAAGGATTCCAACAAAAGAGATAATGGAGATAGCTGCCCCCAATTAGTATGTGGGGGTTCCTACATGGGGCTCTCTCACACTACAAAGTTAATAGCATTATGATTCTACTTTAACTACCATGACAGCTTCCTATGGAATCCTAGGATTTTCAGTTTAGTGTGCCACATTGAGAATTCAGACCCAGAGAATAGTGCGTCACCAAACTACAAACCCTGGAACTCCATAGGATGGCAGTTAACGTGAAATCATACTGCTATTTTGTGTAGTGTGAAAGGGCCACTAGGTGGGAATACATTGGAAAAGACCAAACAAAGAGGTGTTTTCGCATCCCAAAATTCACCTAAAAGTAGGGTTGCCAACCTGGTTTGGCCAGGTTTTAGCCAGGCTCAGGGCATGCCTTCTGGTGCCTTTATTTGGCCCAGATTCCAAACTTAAAAAACCAAACAAAAAGGTTAGGATGCTAGAAGCAAGGGGACATGCTACAGGGGAATGAGGTAAGCTGAGAAAATAGGAGATACGGGTGAGCAAAAGGGGCAAGCGGCTGAGAGCAAGATGCATGGAGGGGATGCATTGTGAGTGTGCAAGCTGAGGCTAGGGAAGGGAGTAAGAAGAAAGGGAAAGCAAGTGGTATGAATAGGAGAGTGAGACAGTCACTTTGCAATAGTGCAAGGAAAGACAAGAGAGTGAGTTGGAAGACAGGGAGAGCGAAACTAGGGATGGAAGGGAAAGAAGCAAAGAGGGTGAGAATTACAGTGGAAGAAGCAAGTGCAAGAAACAAGAAGCAAGAAATGCATGATGAGAGGCAAGGTACAAAAAGGGAGATGTAGTGTCAGGGAAAGAGAGAATGGGGTATGAGATGTAGCAACAGAGTTCAAACAACAGAGGAGGTATAGCAGAGTCCTGGGCGGGGAAAGAATGTGGATGGGAGAAGCTAGGAGCACCTTGATAGAGGCAAAGCAGCAGCTGATGTCCTCCATGAAAGGATGTCCCTAAGAGTAGAGATAGCTACCTAATGATGCTGCTCTGAGGAAAGAAAGATCTGGCCAAAAAAAAAACAAACCAAGAGAGTAGATAGAAGCTTATTAAGTTAGATGTCCAATGTAAATATTCAGATTTTGGGGAAATTGGTCCAAACAATGGTAATGAAAAGGAAAGGTGCTTTTTGATAACAAACTCTACATTTCTTTGTCTTGGGAGTATTGCATGGGTATTTGAACTGTCTCCCCACACATATGACCTGCTAAACTAAGTGTGGTCATAGTGGTTTGAGCATTGGACTATAATCCTGGAGACCAAGATTGGATTCCCTTCTTGGCCATGGAAATCCACTGTCTGACCTTGGGCATGTCACACACACAGCCCCAGGAAACCACATGATAGGTTCACCTTAGGGTTACCATAAGTCAGAATTGACTTAAAGGCACACCACAACAACAACAACAACAACAACAACAACAACAACATGTACATGTCTACTTCAAATGATTTGCATCTCCCTCCAATCATCTATTTGCAGAATAAAAGCTGTTTAATCATATTATTCACATAAATGTATTTTAAAATCATGTTAATTATGTTTGTATATAATTGGGAGAAGAGAGAGTTTAAAAACTCTGGCAATCATTGTTTCTTCCTAATGTCAGAGAGGATACATGCAGAATTTCATTGGTAAGTTTAGAGACAATGAATTGGAAAAACTAGTTTTTAAAAAATCCCATTCTATACAATTTTGTTTCCATTCCTGATTTTAAAAAAAATATCTCTGATAACAAGCCTGGGCACAACAAAACCCCTGATGCCTACCTAGAGTCCTTAGAGTTCCTAAGAGAATATGATTCCCTCATCAGCTTATCTTAAGTCATCTTGTGCATATATGTATGTATGTGTGTATACATGTATGCATGTATGTATGAATAGATAGATAGATGGATAGACAGATAGATAGATAGATTCTTCAAGTTGTCTGCCAATTTATCGCAATCCCATGCATTTCATAGGGTTTTCTTAGGCAAGGAATGCTCAGATGTGGTTTTGCCAAGTCCTTCCTCTGAAATATAGCCTACAGCATATGGTATTTACTGGTGGTTTCCCAACCAAGTCCTAACCAGACCTGACCCTGCTTAGCTTCAAAGATCAGATGAAATCTGTTGCCTTTAGAGTATTTAAGCCAGTAAGTTATTTATATTATTTATTGGACTTATATCCCACCTTTCCCCCAGGATGAGATTCAGCGCAATTAGCTACATTACAAGATTTCCCAGTAAAAGATTTTCATGTACTATGTTGCTGTGAGCAGAACCGGCTATCAGAACCCACCTTGAAGACAAGCAGGTCCAGAGTACAGAAAGGACAAAATCGTATATCTGTTCAGCTCAGAGTTGCAACTTGCTTGTATGCATGCTCAGCATCTGCAGCTTCATGTAGCCACTGCCTTCTCCCTCTGGAACAGAAAAGTCTTTCAGCTAGACACACTAGTAAACAGCTCGCCTTCCTGGTCGATCTTTTCAGCATTTTCTGCCAACTCTTCCCTGCATTTAGCATTTGGAGAAATGGCCTTCTGGTCAAGGAGAAGACATTTGTTGGGGGCTGGTGCAGCATTAATCCCAGAGTCAAGCACTACTGGCAGTGAGTTGGTAACCAGGTTAGACTGCCACAGAATATTCAAGAGCTGCAGTGGAATGTTATTTGGTAGGAAGTGGAAGCAAGATCATGTTTTCTTGAATAGCCACAAGCCATCTATATTATAGTTGTGTGGAAGGTTCTTCATTTTTTACAGAAGAGAGAACATTTACTCACAGATGCCTTTGTTTCCAAGCCTGTCCTGGGATTTGAATCTAGATGTTTACTTCTTGCATATTTATTCTTCTTGCATTGAACACTAAAGAAATAGAAAGGTCTATCATCACTGGAGAAAGAATATTACATTTTTGAATTATGGTTTCTGTTTCAATACATAAGCTTTTCATGGATACTATTTAGTAAAGACATAAGAGAAAACATGGCAACAAAACGTTGAATAACAACATGGAGAATCCACTACAAACCTAATTAAAGTGCATTTTGTTTAATGGGCAATGGAACATCTGTACCAAATGCTATTAAATTCATCTGAGAATTGTGATGCAGACTTCTAGTTCTTAAAAAAAATCAGAATAATTCAATTGAACTGGGAATGGAAGTGAATCAACACCATTCAGCAGACCCAATAATTTCAGCATTTTAAATTTATGAAACTTCTTTTAAAACTTTTATACAAACACACGGATCCAGAAATCAGTGAGGCAAGTTAGTCATGACTAACTCAATTCCCATTTATCTTCGTGGAACTAAAACATGACTAATTTAGCCTGGATTATAACTCAAGTAAATCTTGTGATACACTCTACTAAGCACAGTACAGATGAATACAGAACCATCATTCTTTGCCATTTCTGCACTAGGCTGTTAGAGCACTATTATTCCACTTTCAACATCCTATGGAATCCCAGAGTTTGCAGTTTATGGAGGGGCCTTTGAGGAATCCTGGGGTTTGCAGGCCCCTCTCTAAACTGCAAACCCCAGGATTCCATAGGATGTTGAAAGTGGAATCATAGCGCTCTAACATCCTAGTGCAGAAATGATCCTTGTTTTTCTTTTCTTCAGTGTGATTCCAAAGAGATGATGGGGCAATCTGCATGAAGCTTGTCACTAACCAAACAATGGTAGTGGCATCCTGAGACAGCTGCAGGACACTCACTGCTTTTGAAGGTACTGCTACTCCAGTACTCCTGCAATGAGCGTCAAAAAGCTGCCACGGTAATTGCCCACAATGTTCCACAGTGAAATCACAGTAGGGGTGCTGTGGGAAGAATTTGAGGAAGTTTTGGGATCAAAACTCCTCAAACGCCTCAGCCAGCGTAATCACTAGGATTCTGAGACCTGTTATCCTGGGGGAAAAAATCACTCTTCCAATTTTTTTGTGTGGAAAATACTAAGAGTTCTGATTAGTGGGGTTCTGACAAAGTTCTGTCCTGGGACCAGTGTTATTCAACATCTTTATAAATGACTTGGATGATGGAATAAAGAGCATGCTTATCAAAGCTGCAGATGATACCAGCTTAGGAGAGCTAGCTAATACCCTAGAGGACAAGATCGGAATTCAAAATGACCTTAACAGATTAAAGAGCTAGGCCAAAACAGGGAGAAATGTAAAGTACAACACTTAGGAAAAAAATGAAATGCACAGATATAGGATGGGTGACACCTGGCTTGACTGCAGTACATGAGAAAGAGATCTAGGAGTCTTAGTAAACCACAAGCTGAACATGAGTCAACAGTGTGATGCAGCAGCTAAAAAAAAAACCAATGCAATTCTAGGTTGCATCAATAGGAGTATAGCGTCAACGTCAAGGTAAGTAAGAGTACTACTCTATTCTGTTTTGATCAGATCCCACCTGGAATACTGTGTCCAGTTCTGGGCTCCACAATTCAAGAAGGACATTGACAAGCTGCAATGTGTTCAGAGGATGGCAACCAACATAGTAAAAGGCCTGAAAACCATGCTGTATGAGGAATGGATAAGGGAGCTGTGTATGTTTAACCTGGATAAGAGAAGTTTAAAAGGTGACATGATAGCCATGGTTAAATATTTGAAAGGATGTCATATAGAAGATGGAGCAAGCTTGTTTTCTGCTGCTCCAGAGACTAGGATATCAAGCAATGGCTTCAAACTATAGGAAAAGATGTTACCCTGTGACTTGGGGGTCCCAGGAGGGACACCCAAATAACCAAAACAAATATAACAAGATGGGGAAATTAGCTGGAGCACTCCCTTGGCTAACGAGAGGCAGGGTAACTTAGCAGGGATCTTTTTCCCTGTGTATACAGTGTCAGGTCAGTGAGCAGACAACCAGTTTAAACTAACAACAATATTTATTAAACAATTATTAAGAAAACACAGCCTCACTACTAAATAAGAAATGGGAAAGGGAGTTTTGGGGAGTGGGTGATAACGCCACCTTTCTAGTAGTCCTGAAGAACGCCAATTGAAGAGAAGGAAATCCGGCGTGACGGCCAAGGGGCACTCGCAGCAAGGCAGGATGGAAGTCCAAGCATTCCAGCAAGAGGTCAGAGCATTCCGAGCAGTCCGAAGAGCTCTCGGAACTGGGGATTTTTATAGGAGAAGGAATGACCGTGGGCTAGTCTGGTCTTGGGCGAAGACAATGAGTTTTGGGCTGGAGACAATGTCTCCGAAAGGTCAGAATTTACATGATTGAGTTATGGACCGAATTGACAATAGTATGGCCAGTATGTAGATGCGACTAGCTTGGCGGTTAAGCACTCAGCTCGCCAGGGTGCCCTCTCGGAGCAGAGGTCTCATTGTTTTAATAAGGAAGGTGTTTGTTTCGGGAGGTCCCCTAAAGCAGATCTGGCAGTTTCTGGCTTCCATGATTCTAAAAAGGGGAGAGCAAAGGGAAATGTGACAGAAGTGGTTAAAATTATGAATGATGTAGGGAATCTGAATAGGGAAAAGCTCTCCCCTTTCTTATAAAACTAGGGCCCAACATCATCTACTGAAACAGAATGATGGGAGATTCAGGACATTCAGGATTTTCTTTTTATAAGGAAATGTTTCTTCACATAGCAGATAGTTAAACTGTGGAGTTGGCTCTCTCAGAGTGTTGTGACCACCATCAACCTTTAAAAGTTTAGAAAATTTCATGGGAGATAAAGCCTCAATGTTTGCTAGTCATTAACTTGACATTGCACTAATCATACATTGATGATATTTTCAAGCTATAAACATACAGAGGGAGATAGAAATCGGGGTTATTCTGCTGAAAGATCAGTTCCCTCAGTTGTCCCTCCCTCAGCTGTCACTCAGCCAAAGCTTGGTGGTAATGTATTACGAATAACATTACCTATAATGTGTTCCTTTGCGGGAATAATAAGAGGATGAAGATGCTCATTATATTGTTTAAGCATTAATATTAAAACATTGAAGGAGGGTTGTGAAACAAATTATGTTTCATTACTTTTACTTGTCACATTTTGCATCATTTTGGGTAATTTTGGGCCATTTTCAAAGTAATTTAAAAGTGTTGTTTTAGCAGCACATTACTTTTTGCCCAATGAGTAAAAAGAGCAGATACTTTTTCAAAAATGGTAACACTAATACTAACATTTTAACCTTTAAAAACAGCATTCCAAACTTTGCACTTCTCAGCAGCCATTCCATCAGGATGCAGCAACTGAGAAACAGGGCCATTCCATCAACTCTGCTGCAAGTCCATGCCCAAACGAAGCAATACTGTTAGCATTAGAAACAGAGTTCCATTAAGAGTTCACAAACATCTGTTTATAACAGCACAACTTTTTCTCACGAAGCATGTTGTAAATTAACTTACTTTTGCTTTGTAATTGGTCATCAGGAGGTACACACAGGCTTTATTTGCAAGTACTGTAGATTGCTCAAGCACAGACCTTTGAAGGAACTTCATGCTTAGTGGGAAAATTTTATTGTAGTCGAAAATACACATTTTCCTTAATGTGTGATTTACTCCCTAGTCCATTTGTTCTTCTTCTCCCTGAAAAGTTTCAATTCCAATTGGTCACTATAAGGATTGAATACAACTGGTGCCTGAGTTTGCTCTTCCATTTCCCAATATATGTGTCATATATTTTAGATTGTAATTTTCAACCATCGACTCTCTTGATTTTATCAGTTGAACATAAGTCACTCTGGGATCCATTTTGCAGAAGAAGAAATTACAAAGTCCTTAAGTGAATAAACAAATAGATCAACAAGACGTCTGCACACAAATACGACTATGTTTCTGTGCTGAATACATCCATGGGATATATCAGAGAAAGCTTTAACCTTCATTTTTGATTTTGTTATAGTGGAAGTTACCGGCATTATTTTTGATGATATTTTTATTCCATCTGTTTCATTAAAATCAAAGTCACTGATTATACCTTAGAACTCCAGTAAGTAATAAAGCTAGGCAGACAATAACATACCGGCTATTGAAACAGAAATAAAAAGAAATCATATCAAGCTTTCCAAACACAGCATTTAATTGTTTTCCAAACACAGCATTTAATCTAGAATGGTATTTCTTTCAAGATAAAGTGAAACACATCTGTTACTTCCTCAGTTGTCTTCCCTAAGAAAGTTGCTGGGTTATTTACAAAATTAAACCATGCATTAATCAATAGTTTTCATGGTCCTTACCTTCCCAGCCCCTCAAAAAAAAAAAAAAAAAAAAAGGGAAAGGGAAAGGGAAAGGGAAAGGGAAAGGGAAAGGGAAAGGGAAAGGGAAAGGGAAAGGAACTTCTGTGAGGGGAAATCATATGCTCTTTCCTTCCCTTACAACAATCAGAACATTGTTATGCTAAGTGTGCTCAACTAGGACCAAGGGCAACTGGATTCAAATCCCTACTCAGTCATGAAGCTAACAGGATGAGCTTGGCCCAGCCACTATCTCTCAGCCTAATCTACTTCACCAGGTTGTTTTGAAAATAAAAATCTGGAGTTCCATGTTGATGCCTTGAAACTCTCTTGAGTAAACTTCTGAAAAAGAGGCACAGAAGTGCTATAATAACTAATCTCTCATGTAAAATTACTCAGGAGAAGTCAGCAATCTGTCATTTGAATCTTTTGGGCAGCACAGTGTCATGCCACCATTTTGAGTAAACGTATTCAACGGTGAGGAGGGCAGCCTCATGGATTAGAGTGGTGCACAGCTGCTGCTCCCTCTCAAACACATTTATTCAAGAGGAGACACAATAATATGTGCTCTTTAATCCTTTCAAGCAGTGTGCTTCCATCCCTCCTTTCAAATAATGCACAGGAGAAGGCCATTGGACAACAGTGGGCTATTATGCGATATTTCTTCAAATGCTGAAGGAATATTAGTTCTTCTCAAATGAGATCCTTTTGTTGTTGTTGTTTATATAAAGTGTAGTGATAATGTATTAATCAGGGGCTTAATTCGGGATGAGGTGCAAATTATACATACTATTTTGTGAACAATGGACCCACAAATTCAACTCAGAAAGATCTCACATGGAAAATTTCAAATAGCTCCACATTTTCAAAGTACTTTAATAAATGAGAATGTGTCATATTCAACAGCAATGTTTGTGAATACTGATGCACAGGAAATGTATGTACTTCTTTCCAAGGACTATAACTGCCAGTAGATATTTGAACCTACAACCTTGAATTTATTGGATGAGAAGTACAAATGGAGCGAAAAACACATTTAAAAAGATACAGTTGGCTACAGATAGATGAGTATGTTTTCAGTTATAACAAGACAATAGACTGTACTGAGGTATTCAAGGTTATTCCATTATGCTTAACTAAAAGCTATACAATTATGCCAAAAACACAATGAGGCAATAACAATATGTCAACCTTTTCCCCCATAACATGTGTGCCAAGGTTCATTCAGACCCGTCACCCTAAACTCATATTAAATCCTGTTTTCTTCTTGCATTGTAAAAGGAAGGAAGAAGTTAACGAGTGCTCTCCAAGGTAACATGGTTATGCTAGAATCTTTTTAATTTTGCAGCTTGGTCCTCTGATCCATGCCTTACTCAAAGATTAAAGGAAATGCTATTTATTTGATTTAGTGGCTTTTGTTCATGTTTTCCACAAAAGTATATATTGGAATTCACACAGGGAAGCAGAGAGGACATATTGGTCCCAAACATGACTGGTCCCCATTCCTCCTACTCAAACAAATTTTAGACTTTTATTCAGATGCCTTTAATTTCTTCCTCCCACTATGTGGCTTCCTGCTTCCCTATCAAATCTGATTTTTCTATCCATCAGTATCTATTTCTTCTTCTATAAACACAGATAGCACTGCTATTGAAGAGAAGCTGTAGGATTCAGTTCTATCGAATGTGACTTCTTTATGTTCATACATGAGCAGTTCAGGACTGATAACCTGGCGGTAACATCACTCCAACCCCATTTCTTCTTACGCATCTTAGGAAACATGTGAGATTCACACATATTCTCAGAGCCCTTGGCCTTGTGCAACTTTGTCTTCAATGTGAGCATATTTTTGAAGTGGAATTAGTTGGATGAATGTAACTGCTTTCTAACCACAGTACGCACTCTTTTCTCAAACTTGGGAAAGTTACTTTTCAACCTGCAGTTCGGAGATACCCCCAGCCAATCAGTGGTTAAGCTGGCCAGGGAGTTCTAGAAGCTGTAGACCAAAAATGTAATTTTACCAAATACTGCTCTTTTCACCCTTCTGACAGTATATCTTTCCCAGCAAAGCAGATCTGTCAGCTGAGCAGTAGGATGGTGGACAGAAGATCTACCAGTGGGAGCCTAGAACAGCAAATGAACTCTGTGCATTTCTGAACCCCTCCAGTCTAGAACTTTCAGTCATGATTGTACTGTAATTAAATGAGGATAACTACAAAGAAATTTAGCCATTAAATAGCACATGATCCTCCTATTTCAGGCTTTTAATCCTTTGCTGCAGCTAGCTATTTTATTTCAGCTGTTTATACACTCCATATATTATTAATAGTGCTTTCCTGAGTGTTATCTTGCCGATGGAAAATAGGCAATTGTGATCCACCAGGAAGAAGGGAAGGAGGAAATGAAAAATAATTCCCAGCTAGAAATGTTTGTTGCATTTCCATGTCTGGTATAACCCAAGGGGCTTTTCTACCCTTAGAGATGTAAAATATATTTGTTAATGAACTCATGAGTATTGCTGATCCTAAATAAATTAAGAACTAAAATCAGGAGCATGTGTACTAGTCTACTGAGCTCTGGTAATTTTAGAATGCAGTGGGTATATTAAGGATATTGCAGAGGCCCATGATAGTCTAAATAAAAGTGACAGATAAAGCGTTCCTATTAAAGTGAAAGGAAAAGCTACAAAGAGAAATTAAGGTGATAAACATAACATAGAGAGATAAAATGCAATGCTGTAAGAAGTGTAGGTGATAGGAACTGATCAATATATTTTGCTATTGGGATTAAAACAACTGCTGCAGCAAAATGTTACTGATAAAAAAAAAGAAAGAGAAAAGGGAAAATCCCTCTTACAGACACACAGGATCAATCCAATCAAGAAATATAACTGATGAGTGTGGTTCTTAATACCATCACCTTTGCATGCATATTTTAAAATGTGAATTAACCAAGAAAAAAAACTGTGGTTTGCACTGCAGAAACAAGCTGAAAGCTACACATAAAATGCTGGCATCTTTCCATCCTTCTCAAAAGAATTCTAGCAAATAGCTTTTTTTTTCCCAAAAAAAGATTTTTCTTTGTATTTTGGAATGTCATGTACAAGACAAGAAAAATGTAACAGTTTTTAGACAGTAAATTGCACTAGAACCATTTTGATTTGAAGTTGCTACCTTCTGTAACTGTTATTTTGGTTTTACAAAAAAACCTTTGCAGAACTTTGTTGCCATGACAACTTCTGATAGCTTCTGCATTGTATTATTGTCACTAAAAGAAGATCCTAGAGCCAAATATTTCATTAAGAATGTCATTATTCAACATGTTCTTCTTCTGGCAGCATAGAAACAAGTTATATAATGGAGAAGGTTATTAGTGTTTGGGACAGCATCTATTATAGTGTTTTCCTGGGTTCTGCTAGTTATTCATTCAAACTTTGCCACAATCTAAAATAATAACTAAATTAAAACAATGTGCTGTGCAGTCCTATCTCAATATATGTGTGTTTCGTGGCCATCAGAGCCTAGACCTGTAACAGACAAGATACTGGCATCTTTGCGATCCACTAGATGTTCTCCAACCCTTGTCCATCATGGCTTCCTTGAGCTAACTTGAGAGGCTAGACTGGATGGAGCAGGAAGTGGTGAAGATATCGTATGGTAATGTTTTCTCCTCTCTATGAAAGAGGAGGTGATGCAAGCACTCCTGAAAAAATCCTTCTTTGACTCAGAGATTTGTATTACCACTTCATGATAAATATCCTATCTTTGGGCAAAGTGAGAGTGATGGTATTTCAACTGCAGGTGCTCTTGGATGAAATTGATTACTTTTTACTTTGTTCTAATCTGGATTCAGGTTTGGTTTCAGGATGCAGTCAGCCTTCTTCTTCCTGACTGATTATTTTCTTTAGAAGTAGGATAAGAAATGGGTTTTCTGCACAGAAGATGCTATTTCTTGTGCAGAAAACAGAGTTTTTGTGCAAAACAAAGCATGTATTTTTCTCCACAGAATAATTGCTACACAACACTTTGGGACATTCAAATATGGGGAGAATGCTGCAGAAAAAGATGTGTTTTCTCCTACAGCAGGGAGAAAACTACTTTAATTGTTCATCAACATCCAAAGGGAAAACCGTCAAGGAATTACATCCCTATGTTACAGTAATATGGTTGCAGTGAATAGCAGCTTTATTAAATACCTGATCTTTTAAATTTAAGATGCCATAACTTGAACTTGGCATACTTGGATCCTACATGAAAAAAATGTATTCTGCTGCTGATCTTTGCTGACCACATTTCTTAACTGAGACTGAGGAAGCAGAAATGATGCAGTAATTGATGTATTTGAAATGCTTTGATTAATACTTTTCCATCTTCGAGTCACTGACTGATCTTTGTAGCCAGCTACTCATTGCTGCAATTACAGTTGATCTGTATCCTCTAGCTTACTAACTTGTAATGTCACTCCTCTTATTAACCTTCAACCAATCAGGTGTCTGAAGTGTGACTCATATTGGTGAGGAGTGATGGAAAGAAGAGAAGAAAGATGCAAATCAATGACAAAACTAAGTATGTTGTAAGATGAGATCCTAAAATTTAGGACAACCTTTCCTAACCTGACAGGCCATTTCTGCACTACACTGTTTTAGTGCTATTATTCCACTTTTGGCATCCTATGGAATCCTGGGGTTTGCAGTTGAGGGAGGGGCATTTAGAATTCTCAGCCAGAGAGCATTTTGGCCTCACTAAGCTACAAACCCCAGAATTCCACAGGATGTTGTATGTTGAAAATAGCACTATAACAGTATAGGGTGGAAATGGCCCATGAACCAAAGGAGAATTCGTTTTAGAAAGGTAACCAAGAGTCCAAACCTGTGCACGTCTACTCAGAGTTTGGAATGTTAGGTTTGAAAATTGGAATCATATCCCAGGCTAAAGAATCTTGATGAATGCATACATCTCCTTTGGCAATCTCTCCTTCTTTCAGTGGAGTTACACAATGTTCTCAACCAGTGGTGATCCTTGCTGCCAAAGCAATGCCTTTGCTCTTAAAAGGGGGGACTTTGGGTAGAAAAAGTGGTCTGAGTATTTGGGTGGGGGTGTACAAACTGCATCACAGTACTTTCAGAAAAATATTGTTTGACCAACGCATTCTATTAAAGATACAAATTACAAGAAGCCTGACTTACTGTATTAATTTAGAGGATCTCAATCCATGTTCCTATCTGTACAATTCATAATAACACAATACACAGCAGCAGCAACAACAACACAATGCTGACATTAAAACTACAGTAGCAGCAAACTACTGTAAATAGCTCAAAGGTACTGTAAATAGCACAAAGGTAATCGTAAACCCTAGTGTTAATTAAAAACCATTATGAAAGGCTTAATTAAAAACCCAAAAAATTACATCTCATTGTTCTGTGTTAGATTGGGCTATCTGCATACAGAACATTTTCTCATTTATTGTGTTTTATCATGTAATTTTTAAATAAGCATGATGCACATCGAGTGAACTCTTAGAAACAGCTACAGAAAATATTTCTTCATTATAGTACTTGTGCAAATTTGTGAAGATGCAAGGCTATTTATACTAATTTCAGTGCAAGCTGAAACTTTTTGCAAAGCTATTTACCTGAATTTATTCATTGGGTGAGGGAAAACATTTGTTAGCATTAACAGATTTTTATTTGTCTTGGCCACAGGCCATAACAATGATATCAAAATAAGTACAAATTTTGTACTTATCTGTTTTATCCGCTTTAGCCTGGAGTATGATTCCTTCAGTGAAGAGCCTGATCTTATGGAGAGTTACCCATGTTGAGGCCCACAGTGATCAATACACTTAGGCAAAACTAAGCAGGATAATGTTGGACTCTGTTCATATCCTTCTTCAAGCCATGTGTGGCCTTCCTTGACTTTCAGTTTTTTAAGCAATTACAATTTAATATTGCATACCACTCCTAAATACTAAAAATGTTATTTTTTCACTGTTCAAAGCTACAATACTCTTCACTAAATCTTTCTTGTATTCTGTGATTAACATGTATGATACACACAAAAATATGCATAAAAACAGGCAGCTCTAGAATGTGTTTACAACTTTGGCTTTCCTGACAGAGTATAAGCATTGTGCTTTCTGGGGTTGCAATTCACAAGGACCAGCATGGAGCTGTGCAAGTGAGAGATAGACTTCTCTAACACTGTGGAACAATCTTTCTGGGGCATTCAAGCTGGGGATGAAGCAGAAAGATTGTCTGCCATCTCAGCATGCAGTAATCCTCACCTTCCTGAGATAACAGAAGGCAATAAATAGCACATCAGTATAAAGGCACAAGAAACATTTTTCAAAAACATAACTGAAGTCCAGCAACAACAACAACAAAAGGGTCTTCCTCACCTATATGGTCCTTAATATGCATCTTGATCTTTGTATCTCACACAGTCCAATATTTCACAGATGAAAACTGGACATATGGGGCCAGGCAACATCATGGGCCACTTCCGCACTAGAGTGTTATAGCATTAGGATTCCACTTTCAACATCCTATGGAATCCCGGGGTTTGCAGTTTCGGGAGGGGTCAGCTGGAAACTGCAAACCCCAGGATTCTATAGGATGTTGCAAGTGGAATCATAGCACTATAACACTCTAGTGCGGAAATAGCCATAGTGTGGTCAGGAGGCAAAAGTTATTAATGAGGAAGAACACGCGAGACAGGAGAGGCTGCAACAGTTTGATTTTGCCTGAGTTTACTGAGAAGGACATGATTCTGCCCCTTCTTCTCCTTTCCCTTGTCCTGAGTTAAGTGAGTACCTGGGTCACATGCTGGGGAAAAAAGCAGAGTAGAAATTGAATACATAAACTAAACTAAACTATTTTGGTACTTTGAACTCACTTTGCAACAATTGAAGTAACCTGAGGACAAAGGAAGTGGAAGGAGGAGAGGAAAAACTGGGGCCATTTCCTCATGGGCTTAAAGAAATGGTGCAGAGTGTCCTCCAGGGAGGATGTCTGCACCTGGGAGCGGACTGGGTCGGACCTACTTAGTGTAGTTCCGCACCTCAGCCCGCTCTGGAATGACCCAAAGTGGTGTCCAGTGTGCTTTTGAAAGACCGCTTGAAATAGGTCTTTCAAAAGCATGGAGCGCGCCACTCTGTGTCCGCGCTCCGGTGCAGATTTGCAGGCTCGCACCAATGTGAGCCTGCGATCTGCCAGGGGCGGGCTTTAGGCTGGCGAGCTTCAGTGGTTGGTGGAGAGCCTTGACCAACCGGAAGCTGCCATTTTTGTCCCCGGAGCAGTGAGGAGCAGTGGCCATGCACTGCTCCGGACCAGCCTGGACCCAAGCGTGGAGCCAAGAAGTCTGGTAAGTACTGGCACAGGGCGATTCCCTTGCCCTGTGCAGAAATGGCCTGGGACATTTTAAAAGCAGCTGAAAAAGTAGGACAACAGGGGATTAATTGGGACTGCCTGCCAAATCAGGACAGTTGGAGGGTTGTTATCTTAGAATAGCACATAACCGCTAAGACTGAGAAGCATACCTGAATCTCAGGCCATTCCACACTACACTGTTATAGTGCTATTATTCCACTTTCAACATCCTGTGGAATTCTGGGATTTGTAGTTTACTGAGGCTGAAGAGCTCTCTGGCTGAGAATTCTAAATGTCCCTCCCTAAACTGCAAACCCAAGGGTTCCATAGGATGTTGAAAGTGGAATAATAGCACCATAACAGTGTGGGGCAGAAATGTCCTCAGAAGCACTTGGACCCTCTAGGAACCTGACACCACTGGGAGCCTAAGTCATTCAAGGCAAAGCATGCTGGTCTCAAAAGTGAAAAGTGAGCCTCGAAAGTTCAGAAAGATGCTTCCATTTTCCCTCCTCCCTTTTTCCTTTTTTTCCCGCTTGATACATTTTTTAATCCTCCACAGACAGTCTTCATGGACTCTATAAATGGAAAGATCTAGTAGCTGATGGGGGAATCAAAAGAGGAAATGTAATTCTGTTATTAACAACTACAGATTTCAACCACCCTCTTTTTTCTGTTTTCAGTCCCAACTGGCATGGGGGTGGAGGGAGGGAATGAGGAACACACTAAAAGCTAATTCAATGTTTCACTCTTTTTGCTGCAGCAGCACTTAGGCTTCACTATAAACAAATATGTGGAATTTCAAAATGCACTCTACCTGCACCTCTGGTACTTCTTTCTTATCTGCCCAGTGAAAAGAGAACAGGTCACTGTTTTCCTGTGGCACTTTACAATAGAGATCCTCTCTCTCTCGCTGGCCCTTTCCACACTAGGTGAGTGAATCACTCCATGCCGTTATGTACCGATTCTTCTGACCTTGAAGCAACGCGGACTTTCCCTTAAGCCCTTCCACAGTGCTCCTCTGTTTGTTCCAGGGTGATTCGGAGCAGTGCGAGGTCTTTAGATCCGCACTGGTGAGGCTAAAATGGTGGCTTCCGGTTGTTTGTGGGTCTGGACCAACAGCTGAAGCTGCCCATGCCCACAGCCCACCCTCCGCTGATAGCAGGCTCGCATTGGTGCAAATCTGCACATCTGCACAACTGAGCAGGAACGAAATGGCGCGCTCCAGAAAATTGAAAGACCGTTTTTTTCCGGTCTTCACTTAGCGCGCTGGAGGACCACTTGGGGGCGTTTTTGATTGGACTTAGGTGCGGAACTAAGGTAAATAGTTCGAACCTAGTCTGATCCAAGGTGCAGACGACCTCCGTGACAGGACGCCTTGGTCCATCTTAACTTCCTCATGCGGGAAGGGCCTCTCTCTTCCTCTTTCTCTCTCAAACCTCTGTTTGTATGAAAATTGATCTTGTATCTTCTGCTTCCTATCCCATTGCTCATGAGGTAAAGCCATAGCGATCGACCAAGCTTCTGAATCTGACAAAAAGCAATGCTGGGGGAAATTTTGCAAGCTTACAGGTAGAGTGTTACTGCAGCTCAGAGGGCTTTATGGGACAGGGGTATAGAATGGATGAAACACCTGTCTCTGTGCCTGTTTCTGTGTTTGCGTCCATGGCCATGTGGCCCCTCCCTAAACTGCAAACCCCAGGATTCCATAGGATGTTAAAAGTGGAATCACAGTGCTATAACAGTCTAGCGTGGAAATGGCCTATGTCTGTGAAAGAGAGACAGAGACAAAGAGAGTCACAATCTCTTAAAACATGCAGCAGGTTGCTCAGTAAATTGCCGAAATCATCACTGGGAAAGAAATCTCTGTGCTTAAACAACAACAACAACAACAACAACAACAGCTTTAAATGCTCCCTTTAGCGAAAAACAGCTTTGCACTTGCCAGCCTGAAAATTTGCAGTTTTCCTCAGAAGAGGTTATTTTGCTAACAGATTTCACCAACTTCTGCAAAAGAAAAGGAAAAAAAACACTTCAAAAGTTATAGATATTTGATGTTCTCCTTTGAGTCAACAGAAATGATATCCAAGAAATTTAAAAATAAAGTAAACTAAAAATAATTTTGAAAACAAGCCAAGGTGAGACTCTGCCTCAATGCCAAGAAAAAGCATAATGTCAATTTGAATCTCAAACCAAGGCAACTCACTAAGTACACCTAGAATCTACCTAGCTGGCCTAAATAAAATGCTTTAGGTTGGAGGTTCAGACTGGTACGGTGTGCATGTGTGTGCATACACAGATTTCAATATTTATCTATATTTTTAAAGTCTCTGTCAGTGAAGTAGACTCAAGTCGCCTGATTCAGACTCAAGTCAGACTTAAGTCGCTTCAGTGACTTGACTCGGACTCGACTCGGCATTAAATGATGCAGTGACTCAACTCGACTCGAGACTTGTATATTTTTAGTGACTGACTTGCTGCTGTGGTTCAGTAACATAACACATTCATCCAGAAACCTTATGACTTTGAACAGCACTTCCATCTCTTTTTGTCCACTGGTCAAATGACAATCTGTCTCAAGCCTAAAGTATGGGCACATTAGAAGGGAAGAGCAAATGGATCAGGCAATGGGCTTTAGTCAGGTTTGAGGTCTGCTCAGCATCCTGTTCCTGCTGCATATCAGGGGAGCATTCTAAAACTTTTCCTAAGATCAGAAGACAAGACTCTCCCCCAAAGTATAGGGTGCATTTCTCAGAGGGGAACAGCAGATGTGTTAGGCAATGGGCTTGAGGAATAAGGATCTTTCCTTCTAAAGCTTTTGAAGCTTCAGTAATGGGGAGTAAGATAGGATCCTATTCCCCACTTCCAAAGCTGCGGATGACAAAATCGCAAAGGTGGGTAGCTGACTCTGCTTAAATTGTTAAAATTGACTTTATTTAACTCTGTCCAGAAATTCTGGAATATAGGTTGGGGTATAAAGGTAGTTCCCAAACTTGATACTTGACTTGAAGGTATCTTCAAGGACTTGAGACTTGAAGGGAGAGACTTGAGACTTGACTTGAGACTTGGAATAAAAGACTTAAATACACCTGGTCTCTGTGTATACACACACATGTATGCAACTCTTCTTTCTTATCACTTCTAACCAGTAGCCCTGATGGAAGAAACCTATTAGTTGCAGTTGAAGAGAATGCTGGTGAACAGGCTTGAAGTACAAAATTTATGCATGTTTTGCTGCATAACCAACTTGGACGCCTCTGAATATGTTATCTGATACTCTCTCTCTCTCTCTCACACACACACACACACACACACACACACACACAAATGAATGGGCTCTGTGAAAAGTTCACACGTAAGCCAAAACAGTTTCCTGGTATTCCAATGATATCAGCAGAAGCTTATTATCTTAAAGTGTCCAGTACTTTTTTCCCCCACTGATGCTACAAGTATGTTCCGCAGAAGATTTCCATGGGTCAGCCTCTTGCTCTAATAATATAGAAAAAATAAAATGTTCCTTTATTTTTAAAGGTGTACTTCAAGACATGCTCTACCAAAATTCACTGAATCAGAACTTGAAAGTAATCACTTACAAATAGTATTTCTTATAATTACTAACAAAGGGATAACTCCACTATTTTACAGCTTAAGAGATAACTACACTCCTTTACTGATGCAGCTAATCTGCAGTTTCTTTTATAACTACAAGGCTGTGGCTTCATTAAACAGAGAGGAGAAATATGGCATGGTTTCAGTGCTGCCACCTCATGCTCTGTTGTGGGTGTTGAGATGCTTGAGAAGGTAGAGAGGAGGATAGTATGGCCATTTTCACACGGGGGTAAAACCCCGCGGTGCGACGACCGGAGACAGAGGTCGTTCACACCGCGGGGTGCGCTAGCGCGGTTGGAAAAGGTGAGGTGCCACACCTCCAACCGCTCTAGCGCAGCCGCAGGGGTGACGCTGCAAGTTTTTTAAAAACCACCTTCCCAGGTGGTTTTTATGAAACTTGCCCGCACTAATCTGTGGCAGCTCCTGGTGAGAACGCGGTAGCGCGTCTCTGCAGATCTGCCCAGGGGCAGGCTTCCGGCTGGCGCACTGCCGATTGGCGGAGCACCGCCTGAAGCCGCCGGCCACCATTTTGGGCGCCGCGGAACGCCGCCAAACGCCGCCAAACACCAGCGAAATTCAGTGGCATGTGAAGTAGAACTGCGTTCCCCGCAGGGATGGAGCAGGGATGGAGCAAACCGCAAGCAGGTAAGCTCCGCCCCTGCGTGCGCTGCCCTGTTTCGGCCCCCCCATGTGCAAAAAGGGCCCTTATTTTCTAACACAGGCCAACTGTAGCATTCAGATAAGTCTGCTTGGCATGTCCGAGAATCTTTTACGATTCTATATCATCAGTACAGCTGTAACTAGCTAATGACGGTGTCTTGGAACAATAACTATAACTTGATATTTTTTGAAGTAACTTTCCAGTTAGGTCCTAACAAAGCAGAATGCTGATTACGAATATGCACAATAAAGATCAGCAGTTTGAGGCCCTTGGCCAATCACAATACATGCCTCTTTCGTGTGTCTGCCCAGATATGAAAGAGATATAAAGTAACAGCATCTGTAACAACATAATTTATTGGGTGGCCACTTTGAGACAATGAAAAGGAGAAGTGATGAAATCCAATAGCATCATCTCTCTCTGGCAAAACTAGTTGTAAACCCAAAATGTACAGTACAGCAGGGGAAAAAATCAAAGAGAAACATCACAGACAGGCTAAGAAGACAAGCATTCAGTGATTCAGTTTTGTACGGGCAGAGGAAAACTCATAACTAAATGACAACAGAATCTACCAGTCTATTTCTATTTCTGTTTCCGGAAAGGGAGTAGCATTTGAGTAGATACCAAGCAGGACTTGGAAATGGTACTTTTAGGAACTCTAGTTTCAAGAATCTCCAAGCTGGGAAATTCTGGTTGGTGGGTTCGTAAAGTTATACACCAAAACAAATAGCTTTTCCAAGTACTCACCTGAAAAAGAAAAGTGACACAATGACAAAATAATTATAGATTGACTTTACATCTGTATCTTATCTAGGAAGGGAAGAATATTAAAGCAGCTGATAGAAGAATCTTACAAAAACATTTCAGCTCTTGGTTCCAACATGGTCCTTGTAAGTTAGAATGACTTGTCATGTGACATCTACTGAGAAACAGGTCTCAATAGTCCTAATTCTGTAAGACCAGGAAGAAATCAGTAATGCATTCTTTCCACATACATGCTAACGTAATTACTGTTGGCCTTCAATTTCAGACGTTAATGCTATGAAAAATACTAAGTGCTGTTTGCTAATCACTACCCGTTGCTAATGAAAATATCGGTAATCGGGCTTTTATGATGCTTCCATTTTTTTTCTTCATACTAACACATTTATATTACAAAGGCCTGGACACATTTTACTATGTTGCCATTTTATTGATTCTTAAATAGGGAAGCTATCAGACTTCTGACTGCTTCTCATGGAGAGACTAATCAGATTATTTGATTCTCTGGTTCGTCAGAGTAGGAAATATTTAAGTGTCACAGCTGGCCTCAGACTCAACGTCTTGCGCCATGATTTTTAAATGAAAACAACTATATCTTCACTGGGAAAATTTTTATAAATGACTGGGCAGTAAAAATGACCTAAGCAACAGAAAACATCCCATCATCCTTTTAGAGGGAGTCTTAGTCATCTGTATTGCATCTGAATTTATTTACAAGCGCTTGTGTCTTACATTCTGGTTCAAAGAGGTTTCTCTTCAACAAAGAGCTCCTTAAGAATCAGACACCTAATTAGGTTGCCTGTAAAGAGCCAAGGATGACATTTCAAGAATAAGAAACAGACAAGTGCTCCATTTTAACAGAGCCCCCAACATCTGTTACTGCTGTAACCTTTCCAAATGGTGCACTTGTTGCTACAAATTGCTCTGCCAATGAAATTTTTAAGGAGGGGAAAAATGACATCAGTCTATTGAATTGGTCTTGCCTGTCTGCCCCTCCTTTACCAAGATGCTACTGGATTTTTATAGCCCTCCCACAAAGACAAGAATAGGCAACCTTGGCTTCAGGAGGGTTCAGAGAAGGATATACACTTTGATTCAGGAGAAATGCACTGTTTGATTTCAGACAGTGGCTGGTGAATGTATGGGGGAAGGGGAGAGGATTCTTGCTGGACAATAATGCTGCATTAAGTATCTTGCACAAGACCTATCACTTCTCAGCCTGTGGGACTACTGGCCTCTTGCTGGAGCATTTTGGTAATGAATGCTCTTCCTGGTGGTCTGTGGCTAGCTATAACAACCGCAAAGGTAGGAATTGTGCAGCCTTCCAATTGTTACTGTACTGCAATTCCCAGCATCCATAGGCAGCACCACTAATAGAAATACTGGGAACTGCAGATCAACAATATCTGAAAGCCTTCGATTTCCATTCCTGACCTATGTGACGTTTGGCTTGGGAAATCTAGGTGGAAATGGAGACTCTAGTCTCCTTCATTTTTTTCTTGAAGGGCACATTACCACTGGTAGAGGTATTGCCTGCACTGGGAAAGTGATGCCCAAATAGAAGAGGGTAGACAGAAAAGTGAAGACTCAGCTATGTCTGAAAAAGACTGGTCTGGAGGAAGGAGCACCAGTGGCAGTGTGAGCTCAGAGAATGTGATAGGAAATGGGGTTTTGCTTAGCTCTATAATGAAATGGGGGACTAATGGCCACCAATCAGCCATCTGAAGCCCAGTCATGTAGGAATGGGGGGGTAATGTGGGCAGTTTGCCCCAGGCGACAATTTTTGGGAGGCATCCCAGCTTGTAGCCCCGCCCCTTGCACCATGACCACACCCCACACACTGTGGCCATGCCCCCATGCACTGTGACCACACCCCCACACATTGTAGTCCCACCCCCTATGCTGTAGCCCCACCCCTCCTCCATCCACTCCAAGCTCCACCACTGCTCAAGCCCCAGTCTGTGGCTGTGATAAGCTGCCATTACACAAAGGTTGTGGACCAATATCTCTCTGGCACACACCTTCAGACACTCCTATTTGCACCGACTAGTCTGTTGCTGTAGTGGCTGCAGACTGAGGCAGTCATTGGAAGAGGATCTTAAGAGGGATATAATCCTGTACAATGTTTCTCCAATGCATCTGCTACTTCAATAAGTGCAAACTGAGGACGCGCTTTGCTTTAACACCCCTTCTCCCAACACTGTACCTCTATAGAATAAGCATAAAGCATGCTGCCAGAATGACAGTTCTTTTTCTTTTTCTTTTTGGGATTGGCTCTAAATGCCTTTATGAGAAATTAATAACTTACATCTGTTTAAATATAATTTCAGTGAAGATAGTGCATAGTTTATTTTTAAAACCTTATATTTGAATTTCTTGTAATTCTAGTGTTATGCATTAGTACATAGAGATTATGGCAGGCTGGATTGTTTTAATAAATGGGACAATATTAATGTACAGTGAGCCCTCCTTACCTGCAAGCTCTGGCTCTCTGTGATTTTGAGTGACCATGGAGCATTGCATCCTATACCTAAAATGGTAGTGACATGCATGCAGACATGCTGAAGCATCTGTGTGCATGTCACCACCATTGAACATAATAGGATGCAGGCATTCATGATTTCTGGTATTCGCAGGGATTCCTGGAGCAGAACCCCTGCAAATACAGAGGGCCTACTATACTATCACCTGCTTGTATGGCAAAGTGTTAGACCATTGCCAAAGAGACCTTGCTTCAAATCCCTGTTCCATCATGAAGGTCACTGGAAGACACTAGGCCAATTACTCTGTCTCAGGCTCATCTATCTCTGAGGATTATTGTGAGCATAAAAGTGTATGTGTATGTGTGTTAAGAAAAAGATGTTACTTTTTGGATCTTCCATGGTTTTTCAATTTCACCTCCATAAGCAGAGATACACCCTACAGTCCCACGCCTAAATGCAACAGCACAGCCTACACTCAGAGGAGGCTGCCTGTATGAAGTGGTGATGCTCTCGATGTTTTGGATTTCAACTACAAGAGTCTCTCACTATGCTGTCTGAGGCTTCTGGAAGTTAATCCTATAGGTCAGAACTGTTGAAAATCACTGACCTAATAAAACTGTGTAAGCTACTGCTCTAGAGGTGCTTCTTAAATGAAGGGACAAATGAACAGAGAAGTGACTTGTGTGGGGGTTAAACACATCAGGGAAGGTAACCCTACAATAGAGAGCCACCATATGTAGTGGTTTGAGCACAGGACTATGACCCTGGAGGCCAGGGTTCAATTCCCCACTTGGCCACGGAAACCCACTGGGTGACCTTGGGTGCATCACACATTCTCACATCAGAAAAAACTGTGATAGGTTCACCTAAGGGTCACCATAAGTTAAAAACAACCTAAAGGCACAGAACAACAACAACAACCCTAAAACTTCTGTTCATAGTAAGTATATCAATAACTCTACAAAGGCACAGTTGAAATATCTTTCCTCCTACTGATGGTAGGAAATGGGTGAGTTCAGATACTGCTCCCTCATCCACTGAAATAACATGTCCCCTGCCTTCCATTGTTATAGCAAACCACCCACTCCTTTGGCTATCTAAGCTTTCAGCCAGTTAACATGTGAAGGGGCTCTAGAAGTAAAATCTGCAACAGCTGAACACACAAATACATACTTTGGAAGCAGAAGGCAGGGCTAACACAAGCAGCCTCACCATCCTCTTTGCGTAACTTTCACTGATCAAGAGGAGAATAATCTGAAGCCCTCTGTGAGGTGATGTAAATCCCCTCATGTTGGCCTTTAACCCGTTCTCATCAAATGAGTCATACAAAGATTGGATCACAGGCTTACCTAGTCCATCATCCTGTTCCCACAGTGGTCAACCAGTTTCCTGTGGGAGCTTGCAAGCAGGACGTGAACGCAACTTCACCTTCCAGCTTCTGTTCCTCAGTTACTATTATACAGAGACACATTTCTACCTTGCAGTGCCTGTGAAAGCATTGGCTCAGTTTGCAATTTCCTGCTGTATTGAAAAGTCACCTTAGAGAAAGTCAAAGAAGGCTACAGAAGCCATGCACATAAGTTAAAAGATCATTAAAATGAGTCATCGTCATCATGAGTCTTCTTTGAGCACTGTAATTATAACCATGCCCACACTTCTTCCAGCACTCCATCTATTAATAGTGATTTGTGTATAACTCTCCAATTTGTATTTCCTATCTGTCTCAAAATGGAGGGTGAAGATAAAGTGAAGCCCTTGTTATATGCTGTATAAGTCTTAGGGAGGTTTTTCTTCACTTTTTCAAAGTCTGTTCCTCATTGTCATGAACATTAGGCTAGACAGCAGCCAAGGCGGTCACATGAGGACAACTGATTGTACACAGGTACTTTCTCTTTTTTTGCATGTAATTTAACCTTCTCAAACAGTGGGCCTCTTGGGGGTTGCTGGAAGATTTCTGTGCAAGTTTAATTTGTTTGCCTCTATTAATTTATCAGTTCCAAAAATATCTCACAAAAGCATTACCAGCCATATTTTTGCTTATCAGGCTATAAAAATAAGTAAAGGTCATATGCTAATTTGACATTTTAAAATCAAACTCAGTCCTTTCATGTTTAAAAAAGTTTGATTATAACATTCCTTGAGATAAGCTTAATATGAGATCAAAATGCATTCAAAGAGTAAGTTGTCTTTCCTAATAATAAGAAAGAACATACGCAATATGCAAGTGGTACCTTTCTCTGATTAAGAACAGCCACTTATCTGTATTTAAACAAAAAGAATTCCAGACCAGAAGGCAAAGTTCTTACCTGGCTTGATTCCAGTTGCAAAAATTAAATACTCCCACAAATTATGTGGACATTTGTGCATTGCCTAATCACATTTAAGATCCCACTGTCTTCTGTCTCTTATCCTACTGAATAGAAGGATAGATTAGTTCCATAGTTCCTATTCATGCTCCACGTCTTTCCTCCTCTATTGCCAGAAAGTACTGCTGCTTTATCCGATCTTGCTCCTCTATATAGTCCAAGACAAAGATCTTCAGAGACAATATCACAACTTCTGCATGGCATCGCAGTCCCACTGTGGGGACAGGATGGCAGCGGTCTGAGGGTCATGCTTCCTGTTGCGGTCCCGCTGCCGTCCCACTCCTACCTGTCCCAATAGTGGGCTATTCACTTAATTGATTAAATTCGTTGAGCACCTGCGATTGCAAGAAATGTCTATTGTTACCTGCCATGTGGGAGGGCAGGAAGTGCAATGGAGGTGCTTTCTTCCCCATCACAGCATGGGAAAGAGCCCAGCTGCACTGCAGAAGACAGGTGCATGTCGCTCGTGCTCCCTTCTGCAGGGAGCTAGCTGGGTGCAGAGGAAAGTGTTCCCATCATGCTCTCTTCCCAGCAAAGGCACTGCCAGGATTGGGATGGGAGGACAATGGGATAAGGTAACATGTGGAAATGGCCTTAGTCTCAGCAGGGTACAACAACACGTGTGAGAACAATGCAGCCATGCTTGCCTACCTGCCTTCCCTTAAGTCATCCATAGGGCAAGCTACAGGGGACTTATATTTGAATTTGTTTGCATACCAGTTGAATCCTATTTTATCAGGGCTCCTAGTTATACAAAGGGTTCTACTCATGTTGCAACAAAAACAAATACTAGCCTTTGCAGGTCTTCCCATTCAACACAAGAAAGTTATGAATAGTGGGGACAGCACTGCTTGTAAGAATGATGTTGGTACAGCAAGCACGCAAAGCTTCATGCCTCTTTCCCTGAGATCCTGTACTTTCTCTTCTTCCATTACTAGGCATTGAACTTCAGAGACACTAAAGCCACAATCAATCTCCTGTTTGGCATACACCCAACTTCTGAAATAATGTGGGTGACAACATTATTGAGCAGGGTCTTCTTCACCTGTAGAGCATTGTTTCCCCACCAATTGTACCAGAGTCCATTCCTGATTACTTTTTGAGACATTGAAAATGTTCAGATATTAATATAGCTTAGAGTTCAAACCTAAACATTTTCTGATCAAAATTGAGTCCCATTGCATTCAGTAGGAATTACTCCCAGGCGTTTATAGTCTTAATGGCCCTGTTTTTTTTTCAAATGGCTTTTACTGTCCAATTGCTGCTAACTATTCTTGTATCAGTACTTGATAAAATATTATTGCAGTGGTTTACTTGGAAGTAAAGGTTCCTTTGTCTAATGGGGTTTGTTGTTGTTATGTGTCTTCAAGTCGAATAACTTATGCAGATCTTACCTTTGGGTTTTCTTGGCAAGATCTATTCAAGGGAAGTTTCCTGTTGTTTTCTTCTGAAGCCGAAGGAGTATGACTTGCCCGAGGTCACCTAGTGGGTTTCCTTAGCTGAGCAGGGGTTCAAACTCAGGTCTTTTTCTGTTGTAATGAACCTTACTCTGTAATATTTAATATTGCAGATTTTAAATTTTAAGCCAGTTTGTGAATGTAATGTTTTAAATTTATGAGTATAATTTAATCTACTCATGTAATTTAATATGTAGGTATAATTTAACATTTTAAATCTCTACCCATCAAAAAGAGTATGCAGCCATGCATGTGCTTGTCTGCAGGATCATGAACCCTGGCCACTTGAAACTTGGCATGCATATTTGCAAAGGTCACAGACATGATTCTTTATTGTTAGCTGGATACCAAACACAACTGAAATTGAAATTCAGAGTGCAGGAAGGTCCAAGCAGTGGAGTTCAACTCTAGGCTACAGTACAAAGTTAGATGCTATTTAACTCTTCTAGCACGTTACTACACAGTCTGCCCCCCCCCCCCAATTAAGTATTTTGCATGACTGTGATCATGGAAAAAACCCACCCTCAGTCATATTAAGTTCCGGTGTGAGCAAACCTGTACTTTTGTTATGCACTTGCTCTACCTACTTCATTGATTTTTAAAGAAGATCCTATTCTTAAATTGCTTCTGTTCTTAAAACAAACCTTCAATCTTTAAAAAGAGCCTGTCATCATCTTTTAGTCATATGATAATTAAAAACCAGTCAGAGGATATAGCACGAGCGTGGAGGGGATAATTTACCATTTTGTCCCATTCCAAGTGAAGGGATGAGCAGAGGAAAACACTGAACTAGCACAAGACCAGAAGGAAAAACCCAGGGAAACAAAACAAACAAACAAAAAGTGGGAGGAGGTCAAACTGACCCCCACAGATTTTTTGTCTTTAGGTGGGTGAATAAGAAGAAAGAACACTGAGCAATATAGGAAAGATGACCAGGGAAGGTGAGAGTGAGTAGAGGAAGATAGCCTGGGCTGGCGGACGGAAGAAAGCAAGCACCAGGGGAGGGCATTTTTAAGCTACACCATGCTGGAACTTCTAGTAAATAAAATAGTCATTTACTATGAGCAAAGTTCTGCATTTGGGGGACTGTTGAAGTTAGTACTTGTTAACATCTTCATAATTTCTTGCTCATTCAATCTCTTTGTTCATGGAGTGAATGTCATCTTAGAAAAATGACATCTTAACAAGTTGTTAAGTGGAGATTTTTGTTATCATACCCTACCACCAACACCCCCTACAAGATATGCGATTTTCATAAATTGAACTTATTAATGACCAGAGAACACAATCAGGGTCACGCTGGCTGGAGAATAAGTTCAGGGTTGTGCTGAGTAGAAATGTGTTCAGGTCATGAAAGTTCGGATAGAATTATGCAGAAAACTTAACAATTGTGGGTTTGTGCTAATCCCTTAACTGCTTCAGGCTCTTGGCATTTTTGAATACAATGAAAGATGAACTGCCCAGATTGGTGAGCAATCAGACATCATCCTTTGATCTTACTCTGTGGAGATCTTCCCTATACATCTACCTGATCTGATCCTAATCAACAATGATGACTTGGTTAATGAGGTGGAGGCAGCAGGATATTCAGGTTAAAGTGACCATGTTCTCCTAGTTTATTATACAGTGGAAAGGAGAAGCCAAGTATAGTCAGACATGCATCCTAGATTTCAAGAAAGCTGATTTCAGTAAACTTAGGGAAATATTGGGAATGATCCCATGGTCAGATTCATGACAATCTCTTAAGATTCAGTCGGTAGTAGACCCACAGAACCCATCATGGTTGTGTCTCTCCCCACTTTTACCCAAATGCTCTTAACTTGGCATTCAGGATTTATGTCACGGATCTCTTCACAAAGTATAAACGTCCCTGAAATACAGTATTAACTACTACTCTTTCCAAAACTAAAAAGGCATTGTTTTAGCTTTCTCATTCTCACAAAACAAAACAAGAAAAAAGAACCCACTTTAAATCAAACAAGCATATGTGAAAAAAAAGGCTTGTAAATAATATATTGAGAAAAAATATTTCTGAAATTGATTTTTTTAATATTAAAGTACAAAAAAATCTACTTGTGCACATCCAAGACTTGTTTAAAAATTTAACAGCACACCAAGCAATCCAGAGTTTATCTAATTTGTAGCAGAACAAGATTTATTCTTCACTCTTTTAAATAATGGTTATTTTTTTGAATATCCGCTCTCTTTCAGTCTCACATGCAAACATATGGTAATTTTAATTAGAGCATTTTTAAAGCAAACCCTGAGGGGAAAGGAGAACATACATAGGTTATCATTTTGAAAAATAATTTAATTACTGCAAGTAACCATTGTAAACATCTTTTAAAAAACACACATCAGAAGAATATACATTCTATGAAGTCTTGCATATTAGCAAGGTAAGAATTACTTGAATACAGTCAGCCCTCCACATTTGTGGGTTTGACTTTCACAGACCTGTGAGTTTCTCCAGCACTTGCCCCCCATTTCAGGTACTTCTTTTCTAGGGGATCCTTTCCTCTTGGTGGCTCCAGTCAGGCCATGCAGATCTTTAAAAACCCACCTCTGGTCCTCTTCCTCCTCCACCAGCTTCTGCCTGGCCAACTAAGGATGGCTCACAGCTTGATTTCTCAGCACTACAAACCCTCTCCCAATGCACCCACACACATCCAAGGAAGAAAATGGGAGAGAGGAAGTATAGTCTACCATGCCATCCCACCCTGTTTCTCTCTCCTTTCCCTGATCTAACTTGAACCCTGCATTCCTCTTCTTCCCACCATACCTCAGCCCCCTTCTCCGCCCCAACATATTTTGATATTTGTGATTTTTCCCACTTTTGCAAGGGCCCTGCATCCTTAATCGTAGCAAATGTGGAGGGCCAACTGTATATTAATCTGAATATGAATCTGGTTGGTCAATCATGATGAAATCCCACTGCAACCAATAAACCAAATTCTTCATGATTATTGTTTTCCATGTGACATATATATCACTGACATTAGCTATATCAGTCATAATCTTTTTGAAATACTTTAAAATTCTTGCAAAGTAGTCATCAATTATTTAACATCTGAGAAGTAAAAATGCCCAACTTAAAGTTTGCAGGCTTTTCACAAAAATAAAATAAATTAAAATTAGTAACAAGATGCTGAAACTTTAATTACAGAAGAATTTTAAAACAGGTAATATATAATATTGAAAATGATACAGGGGGTGATCTGCCCAGCATGGCACTCATGCAACTTCTAATTCTGAGTACAAGCCAGGTATTGCAAATATATGAATAGATTATATTATTGTTTGGCATATTGGAGACCAAAGCTGTATGTGTGGCTGCCAATACTGAATTTGGAATACTATGTGTAGGACAGATTGGATTTAGTGGTTGTCCAACACATGTGCACCTTTCTCATCAGGACTTTATATGGCATCTTCTGTCTTGTGGTTCACCCACCTGCTATCCTGGGCCACTGCACATAATTATTCAAACATATTCATGTGCAGTACTTTTCAGGATATTAGAGTGCAGATGAGTGTTAGAAATGAGCTATCCGTTTTCAGCATATTATGTTGCCTTGCACATTCAAAAATACATTGATATCCTCTTTTCTCACAATCGTCTACACATCACTTTATAACCACTCTATGGAAAGATCCACACATGGTACACTGTAATTCACAGGTAGGCCATGAATCAATTTCAAAGGACATAACTAATTACTGAGGGCTGCTATTTACATAGTGGTCCAAATGACTGGTTTCAATACGGTGACTGGAAGTGTCATCATTTCAAGGAGAGAACATATACAGATCCAGATGTAAAAAACATCTGAAAATATAACCAGCATTTCAAAATCCTACTAATTTCTCACTCATTGACAGTGCTTTCCAAATGGAGCATTAATGGAAAAAATAAGCTTCTGGAGAACAAACAAGCCCACCACAACCCAAAACTTAATTCAGGTATAATTAATCAGTCTTATCCTACAAAGCAGTGAAGTAATCCATATGCTGAAATCTGAGAACTTCATTGCCCCAACTGGTCCATCCAGGCTGCAAATTCCTAGCAAACAACTCCAAACATTCTACTTCCGGGTTGGCATATTCTTTCAGAATATCTGAGAAGAAGGGAGGAAGGAAGAAAAAAATGTTAACAATGAAGATGGTGGTAAAGAAATAGGAACTGATGTTTTAAAAAATCAATTTCCTCTAAGTTATTGGAAGATGGGAAAAAACCCAAATGTTTCATTAAAAAAAGGAGACACAATAAATTAATTTCAAGGATTTCATCAGCCAGTTTGACTATTTATAGTCAGGAAGTCATATGAAATAAATGATTTTGAGAGTATGAACATACTGTCAAAGCTTTCAGTCACACTGATTTATTGGTATTCATTCGGAGCCAGCGAATGAGAATTTTAGCACCTTCACAGATAACCTTTTAGTTTTCAGTATTGTCATAACATCTCTTTATGAGGGCTGGTAAATTTGTGGACAGTTACATTTAAAATATATTTTAAATTTTACACCTTGGAATTGAAGGCATAAGCTTAAAAACAGCACCAAAAGATGATGGAACTAGTTGATTTTACCAATTACTTCCAGAAACAAAACTTACAGCCCATGCCCATGGACTCTTACTCAGAAGAAAGTCCCACTCGTTTAAGTGGGAATTAAACTGGCATTGTGCTCAGGATTACAAGTTTACAAGAAATCACAACAAATTTGTGGTTTACTTTTGAGGGTCACTGAGCACTGTAGTTCATTCAGAATGTTGCAATACCTCCTTCACAGACTTCTGCTTCCTAGGACTTCAGGAAGATGCTTTTATGGAAATTGTTACAGTTTTAAGAGATGGACTTCAGAGTTTGAAAGAATAATTAATTCTTACAGAACAATATATATGTAGATATAATCACATATGTTTTATAATGCTACGGTAAAATAAGTCTTGCCAGAAGTTCCAACCTAAGAAGCAATATGCTTCCGCATTTCATTTCCTGGTCAGCATGGGTGGGAAGGTGTTGTTACTACACTCACATCCTTTTTGTGGACTCCTCAGAGGCAACTGATTGGCTACTATCGGAACAGAATGCTGGACTAGATAGATCAATAGCCCGATCCAGCATGGCTTTTCTTGCAGTCTTACAATTCTAGAGTGGTTTCAGCCTTTGAAGTCTCTGAGCATTTTGAAAACAATTCAAGAGAACTTAAAACAGAAATCTTCAATAATATTCAGCACTTTATAAGGAGAGAACATTTATTAATAAAATTATGTTAAGAACTGTGGACATGACCTGATGCAAAATTCTACTGCTGCTCAGAAATCTAAACAAATCTAGGTAATTCTATCCTTCCACTGCCACTATTTTTCTTTGTTGGAATATGGCAGGCATAAATGCAGCCAGTGTTTCTGTCTTAATCACTGATCTGTGGATGGTAGGAGAAGGTCACCTGTTGAATTTCAGTCCATCTTCCCACTGCCAAAGGACATCAGAGAAAAAAAAAAGCAATTTTTTTCTACTCCAGGGCAGGGAAACATATGGCTTTCAGATTTCAGACTACAACCCACATCACCCCTGAGAACTGATCATGTTGCCTGGGGCTATCTGGTTGGCTGTCATCAGTCTTCTGGACAGCCACAGTCTTCTCACTCCTCCCAACCCTGCAAAGGTATTGATGGGTTTACAGGTCTTTAACCGATTGCGATCAAGTAAAGAACTATGAGCACAAACTATCAAAACCTGAGTAAGTACTCCTGACCTCTCATCTCAGGTCAAGGGGAAAATGGACAAATAAGAACCATACACTTTATTACATTTCTAACAGTAATATTTAAAAAGAGCTACTTCTCTGGTTCTCAGCCACTATTGAATAGAGCAACCAGTGAATCATCACACTAAGCTAGAGTGGATAACCTGTGACCTTCTAGATCAGAGCTTTCCAAACTTTTCATGTTGGTGACACACTTTTAAGACATACATCACTTTGTGAAACAGTAATTCAGTTTTATGTTATAAATAAATAAAGGATAAGTAATACACTTTTAAAAATATAAACAAAAGTTTTTCATGAGATATGTTGCATCCCCATACATTTCATTATTACAATTTATGTATGTGCCCGTATCTCCTTTTTCTCTTATAAGGGGTTAGTTACTAGCAAAGCAGAGGTTAAACTAACTAACTGCCACCCTCACCAGAGTCTTTCTCACCCTGGGGCAGTGGTGTGGTGGGAGAGGCAGCCCTTCTACCTGAGCCTGGCTTGACGCCACTACCCTTTCTGGGGTCTTTCTTGGCCCAGAGTGGCGGCAGCAACACACCTACACACTGCAGCCGACACACTAACATGTCATGGCACGCAGTTTGGAAAGCTCTGTTCTAGATGTTGCTGTTTCTGCAACTCCTTATCAGCTCTAGCTAGCACTGTGAATTTTCAGAGATTATGGGAGTTACAACACAATAACACCTATTGGTCCACAGGATGATCATTCCAGCACTGAACTAGCAGGGGTTACAGCACTCCTTAGCCTTCAGCACAAGCAGTCAGTTCATCATGTGAGTTTAAACACAGCTACACAAATTTCACTGACTAGAAATGGGCAGTTCAGCACTGTTTCTCATGTCTTAAAAACACAGTACTGATTTATTAGATCAGAACCAAACTGAATCAAACTAAAAACACAATAAAAATATTTGAAAATAAAAATAAAGTAGTTCTAGTTTATTAGGAGTTCTACTTGCTCATTATTTATAAATCCCTACCAAGATTTGTCTGTTTTGGTTCACACTGGAATTCAACTATTTCAAAACTATAATACTTTAGCACAAATTCAGCAGGTCTATCTGCTGTTCACAAAGCACCAATTAATTAAATCTTGTTCAGCATGTAAATCAGTGCCATCCCACAGATGTTCAATATGACCCCCTGTTCTAAACATCTTTGCTTATTGCTTGTTGCATCATTTCCAGAAAGCCTAGCAAGAAAGACTCATGGTAGACATAAAAAAGATTAAGAGGCATATGTGTAAAATAATAAACTGTGGTTGTTAACTTCAGGCTTATCCAGGGAATTAACAGTAGCTGGAAAAACTGCTCTACATTCAGCTCTACCCCTAAAAGCCCTGTGTTCATCCCTACATTTCTTCAACCAGAAGAACGCCGACAAGTTTTAGTGGTATCATTATGCCACTATCCTATCCTTGTTTTCCTCAAAAAGCCTCTCCCAAATTTTGCTTCTTCATCACCCAAATTTTACAATTTTATCCACAAAAAACAGTGTGTTTAGTCTTTCCTCCTATCAATGCTATTTCTAAACAGAAACACTGAAACTTCTTTAAACACCTATTGCTATTGCTGTCACATAAAATGCCACTGTTACTCATTTACCTTCTCCTGAAAAGAGGAATCTCTTCAACAGAAAGGGTAGACAATTTAATAAAATTTAACATTTGCACAAGTCTTAGCAGTCTTAGAAGAACTTGCGCATAATAACTTCAGAGATGGTTGCCCACTCCTGTTCTGAGATGCTGCTGTTGCTTATGTTGCCCCCCCTCCATCCCCAACCACGACACTCTGCAGTAGTTCTGCTTCTGTCTCTTCAAGGTCTAGAGGCCTGGTAGTCTTTTGAAATGAAAGAGGGAGGGGAAAGGAGAAAGACTGAGAGAAAGAGCAAGTGACACCAGCAGGCTACTCAGTGCAGTGGGGTGTTTCATACAGGCAGTACTATGATGTCCATAAATACTGCTATAATTCTTTCTATTGGAAAAACAGACAGCAGTTCATATACAACAAATGCCGCAGCGCCACACAGTTTCCATATTGCTACTTGATGAGGCATCCTATCATAGGGCAAACAAAGGACTTGGAAATTTCAAGGCTGAATTAGAATACATCCCTTTCTGAAAATAATTTTTATAAAGTAAGGCATCCTTTTTGACTTATTATTAAGTGCAAACTTTCCTCAAGGGCACACTTATGATTATAATGTAGATTATTTACATCTTGACACATATTAAATGCGGCAAGCTTGTATTAAACAAGCCAGGTTTGTGTTTCAATATTATTTATTATAAAAACAGGGCTGAATTAGAGATGATGGGGAAAGGTGCAGTGCTCTTTTCTGCAGTTCTCCTGTGGTAAAATGGATTTGAATAGCTGTCAAAAGTGCTTTCGGGTTGGAACTCAAATTTTTGTATTGTACTGTATCATGAGTTATGAATTTTCTGTTCTAAGAGAGCTGCAACATGATTTCTGAAGATGGATAATTACAGAAATCACAAAAACAACAAACTGCTTATACAATAAAATGTGTACATAAACCAGTTCCTAAATAATTATTTAAAACTTAAAACCAGCATTTTTTTTCAAAATAATAAAAATTTAGCCATTTTTAATGGATAGCCTAAATATAAATATTAAAAATATTTATATTCATTTATTTCCTTATATAAAAAATACTCAGAATGAATTCTTAAGTTCAGATAGGTTCATCTTAGAGTCACCATAAGTTGGAAACAACTTTAAGGCACCAAATAATATCACCAACAGAACTAATTATAACACACTAAGAGCTACTGATATATCATTACATGTTTTGTGTCAGTTTAGGGAAAGTAAGATCTGCCTGAATATAGGTTAGAGTACTAGGAATCAATATAAGAGTGAGTGGTGTTCTTCAACAGTTAAGGTTACAATCCTATGAATACTTTGTTGCTGTTGTTATGTGTCTTTAAGTCAACTCTAAGAGTGACCCTAAGGCAAATCTATTACTGTGTTTCCCTGGCAAAATTTGTTCAGAAGAGGCCTTCCTCTAAGGCTGAGAGAATGTGACTTGATCAAGGTGACTCAGTAGGTTCCACGGCTGAGTAGGAATTTGAACTGTGGTCTCCTGGATCCTAGTTCAACACACAAATGACTATACCATACTGGCTCCTACCTGAGAGTAAACCCCACTGAATTCAATGGGACTTACTTACAGTACAGTCAGCTCCAATATCTCCAGATTCTGTATCAATGGATTTAATGAACCATAGCTTGAAAATATTCCTCCCCTCAAAAAAAAAAATTCAAAAAGCAAACTTTGATTTTACCATTTTATATTAGGGACACCATTTTACTACATCATTGTACCTAATGGGACTTGAGCATCCATGAATTTTGCAGGGGGTGGGGATTCTGGAACCAAATCCTAGCAGACACTAAAGGCCCACTGTATACCTGTATAGGATCATGCTGTAAGGAAAAATACCAGTCAAATATTTTTCTCTCAGAAATATTCTAAGCAGGTCTAGAATTTAAAATGTCTTTTGTTCTTTTTCACAGAACATGATATCACTTTTCAGGAAAATATTAGAAAATAAACAGGATAACTGTCACCACTGGCAGCCATTCCAGCCAGACTACAGCCGAGAGAGATCAGGTGGGAAAGCTGGGCATAAAATGAGGAACAGGGCCATTCCACCTGTCCTCCTTATCCTTTCGTTATTGTCTTTTTAGACCGTAAGCCTGTTGACAGGGATTGTCTTTTTTTGTTTGTTTAGGATAATTGCATGTAAACAATGCAAATGGCCCATCTGGTTAAGTTCTGAAGTGGAGACAGATATTTTACAAAGAGTTTCTAAGATTAAGCACTGCTGAAAATTTGTTAAAAAGACTAACAATTCATTATGACAGGAGCTTCCACAGCCTATTATCCAGTTCATTAACGTACGAAGTATTACCCTGAGCTACCTGTTTCTTTGGGAAGAGTATTTTCCTTCTCCTACATGAAATAAAACCAGCAGGGGGAAAACTCTTCTGTAATCTAAATTCAGTTTTGGTTTCCATATTTACAGAGAACAGCTTAAATATAGTTAGAATGACACATCAAAGTTGTAAGCATTAAACACAGAACATGTATCATTAGAAACTCCTAGAGTAATGAGTTCACAGTTAAGTGCACTGCAGGAAACAAAATGTCTAGTTTTGATGACTTACTTTAATTTGCAAATTCCTCTTATCGCAGAGAAATAAATTGTTATAATCAGTCACTAACTGGCTACATGTACATCAACACTACTCTGCAACTGTAACAGGAAAAAAAAACATGCAGGAAAAAGTACTAATACCAGTATGCTGTTACTGTTTAAGAACAAAGCATAAATGTAGGTAGCTGGCTGGGATTTCCTGTACTTCATTTCAACTTTTTGCTCCTTTTCATATTCTTCAAAATAGGGTAGGAATTTGGAACGACTTCCCTCTACTGGCAAATCTAGATATATATTTTTGGTGATTACACATACTTTATCATTCTACAGAAACAGATGTGATTTAGAAATATACCCACACAGTCTGCTCTGGAGTTTATTTGAATTTAATGGCTTATTTTTTGTACAGTTCTGTAACATCTTCAGAAACAGCTTTCTTTCAGACTCACAAGTTTGCCAGATTTCCAGAGAAGCACTGTGACAGGAAAAGTGAAAACTGTAACACCCATCCAGTTCCTTTTTCTAATAAAACAAAGATTGTGTTCATTAAGTTGTCAACATGGTCAATTTTTTTAAAAAAAGAGGAGAGGGACATAAACTTAATTCTTACTGATGTCATCTTATCTTGCTAATTCATTGGTTATTCTGGTATTTCTTCACTAACAGTGTTTTATTTTGCTTAACTATTTTTATTTTGCCTCCAATACAACTCCAAATGACAGTTGTTCTTTTATAACTTTGACAGTCATGAAGTTCATTCTAAACAGAGTTAGGAGTGGCTTAACTACAGGACTACACTCATAACAATTTCTGTGTATGGAAGACACTTCTTATCCTTAACAATTTGACACTTTCTTCTCATTCTTCTTAGTTATTTATGATACTGTTTGTTTGGTTTCTTTAAAAGCTGCAGCTCAATAAGCTGTTCTTTTTAAAAGGAACTGTTTACCAGGTACACCTTAACAAAGCATAAATAAGGCTATTTTTCTCAAAGTCATTTGTATGTAACCGTAAGAAATCTTATCCTATGTTTTTTTAACCTACTCTCATACTCCTATAAAGTTTTACTGTAATTGAAATCATTTGTTATTTAGAAATTATGCTAATATATTGTTCACATCTTTTTCCAAGTCTTAAAGCAGAGATGGGGAGTCTCTGGTCCACATGATGTTACTGAACTTTCAACTCCCCTGAGCCCCGACCAATGCACTTGTGGTCAGACACGACAGAAACTGGAGTTCAGTTACATCTGGAGGTCTGCATATTCCCCCTCACAGCCTGAAGGAATATGTGAAGACATTTCAAGATAGAATTACTGGTAAAATTATTTGCTGCAGAAATATTATTTCCTCCACAGAAAATGTTGTTTCCTGCACAGAAAATGTTGGTTTCTGTGCTAATCAACAGTGTGTGAACTTTGTGTTAAGTCCCCAATGGCAGCATTTTCTGCAGAAATGATGTGCAAATTTTGTGCAGAGTATATCCAGAAATGCAAAGATTCTTGTCAGTCCAGGATTCTTCTTATCAGGGTTTCTCAACACTCAAAAACATGTTTTTGAATATTTTTGAATACTCTTTCCATCCCTATGTTTGTCATTCTTTCCCACTTCTCCACATTTCTACTGTAAGGAATCACTGATTCTTCTGCCCAATAACATAAGAGCACAATAAAAAATGTCCTTATTCAATCTAAACCTATTCATCATGACAGAAGTTTTAGTATTCTGAAACAGATATCCGAGTTAATGGAAATATGGGTCAGGATCAGCATGTTAAATTATAAGATAGATCCTGTAAACAAATGACACCTGTTGGAATTTCTGTAACTGCAACCAATGTGCGCAGACCTGTAGCTGAAGAATTCTTCAGTTACAACTTCCCAGGCAATGTACTGGCTATGATCTGTCAGTCAATTGATTCTTGAAGACTGAACTCCTTTTAAAAGTAGCTATAGCAACCGCAACTAGATAAGCCACTGTGATCCAGAGAATCCAGCTAGAAATCTTGAAATGCAAACTGAACTCTGTAGTCAGTTTCCTCTAATGTCAGAGACAAGGTCCTGTCAATCAGAAATTAACATTACAGACAAATAAACACGCCCCTAGCTCCCCTGCTCCACAGTATCCTCTACTGAAAGTATCTACCCCTTCAAAAATATGCTGGTTTACCCAGCTATTTCAAGAACATACCTGTAAGAGGAGGTTTATGTGAGTGCAGTGTACAGGGTACACTGACAACTAATTTTTGATCTGGAATTGCTGGAAGCACTTTACCTTCAGAAATCCTGTTGTATAAATCAAAAAATAAATGTGAGAGCCTTGAAGAAGAAACACGAACACCCTAATAAAAATGTATACTTTCACAGGTCCATGCCTATCCCCACCCTCCAACACAAAATAACAATAATAATAGTAACAATAATTATGTTAATAATATTAATAAGGTGGTAATGATAATAGGAAACATTACTTCACTGCCATACTGGACCATAAGTCACAGGGAAGCTAAATATCTAAATGTTAAGTGTATTTGTTTTCCTAAAAGATAAAGTACAACTTATGAAATTTCTTAAGCCAATAAAGAAATAAGACAACAGGAAAAAGACAAATACACTGCAACTAATATACGTTTCAACTGTAGAATACTGCCTGCCTTTTACAAACAGATCTATATTTAATTGAGGGGAAAAGAAGATTCATCTGGCAACAACTACCAATAGCCCTGCAGGGCTAGCACAAGAAAGTATAGGGAAGAAATGGTTGCAGCTTTTGCTTAGCTAAATGAAGAAGGTATAAGAGTTCATCAGTTTATATAATGTCACCAGGAGAGTTCCTGTTTTGCTGCAGTGATCTTTTCTCATCTCACTCAATGATATTTTACCAACTACCACATTAGACAAAGCAGCTTTACTAAACTACTACTTTCCAGCCTCATCAAACAACCAATCCTGGTCAGGAGCCAAAGAACCATGAAACAAGTTCTGTGAGCCGAAGTAGAATATAATCTTGTTAGATTGTTGTTGTTGCTGCTGCCATAATGGTTAGCAGTGTCCCACCCCCATAGTAAATGGAAAACTGTGGTGTTTCAAAAGCAGGATATGGTATATGGATTGCATGTTCAAAGAGAATAAAAAAATGAAATATTCCACTAGGATAGAGTAAAATCTTTGTTATCAGCCTGAATTGCAGTTTGGAACCCAACTCCTATGTTCACATACAAAGATTTGTAAGAGATAACGGAACCAAATATGTCAACTTCCTCCTCCCATCTCCCCCTCCACACCCGTGCTCCAATTAAAAGAACACTCAAGGCATCTAATGATCTTGGCCTTGCAATGACATCCCACCCAACTATTTAGTAATAATTGGCCCATCAGTTAAAGGCGTCTGCTCATAAGACTTGCCAAAAGACATGTTTTGAAAAAAATGAATTTTGCAGCACCATGAGACAGCAGGCAAATAAGTAAGCAAACTAAAGCAAAATGAAAATAAAAAGAATAATTTACAGCTAGCTAGTATGCCATGGAAGCTGGAGCAGAAGCATACTTCAGTCTCCAAATTATGTTGTTAGGAACGGCCATTTCTCACTCTTTGCAGCTTGTTTGCAACTTTATCTGAGCATTCCTAATGAATGCTGTGCAATAATAATGCCTATTAACAATCCAGAGAAATCAATGAACTCGTACCTTAATGGCACATCTGTACTTCCCTGGACTCGACCCAGTACGAGAACCTCATATGGCTTCTTGTGAAAAGAATCTAATGGAAATACAAACTCTCCAGACCTTGTAATCTGATAGAAAGAAATGGAAAATCAATATTATAAGTATAAATCAATGTATTCTCCTGATTCATTTATCCTAATAAAGTTTCTCCCTAGCTGTAATCCAGAGCTAAGACACTTTCAAGCCCACATGATCTATGTGTATGGGTTTGTTTAATTAATATGTTAAGCCATACAGAAAGAGTGGTTTGAAGAGAAATTGCACTCCCCGTATGATATATGCTGGGATGAATACATACACAAAAACAAACCTACATCTCATGTTACTGACTGGAGATTTTAACAATAAATCCAAAATATGACCAGCTGAGTTGCCTAAATCTGATGAAAGAGAATCAATTCATTCTCAGCGCCACTAACAGTGATAATGATAATTGATAATGGGCTACTATAAGGAAGCCACTGAATCCATAGTAGGGAATTCTTTTTTCTTTTGCAATTTAATGTTTAACGTGCTTTGTCAGCATTCTTAAGTATGATCTTTCAATTTTTACAGAAGAACAGTCTCAGGGCTGTATCACTTGTCACATGTCAGGAAAGAAAGCACATAAAGTAGAAGGGAATACAGCCCTTGTACCACCTGTAGCTGCCTCTGACTGTGTTTTGGTGCCCCCCCACAGGAATCTCCATGTCTCCCACTCCACCTCCAAACTGAGGAATGGCATCTAAGAACATAAGTCCAAAATGGCCAGTATCACCCCCACAGCCTTTGGAGAGCACTTGTTAGTCATTTGGTGGCCTTTTATACCCCTCTCTTCATTTTAGTCCTGCACTGGGTCCCCCCCCCTTAAAATAAAAAGTGGTCATTCAGTTCTTTGGGTTCTGCAGAGGATCAAAGCAACCTCTGCCCAGTCACTTTCCCATAGGGGATGAGTATGTTCTTAATACATCTACAGTAAGGAAATCTAGACCATAAACCATATTTATTTGGTCATATTTCCTCAGAAACAAAGCCTATAGACTTCAATAGGCCTTCTCCCGAGTATGTCCACAGCCTTAAAAATTAAGAAAATATAAAGTCATCACAATTACTGAGAGGCTTAATACATATTTTATTATTATTTGAAAATTACCAGGATTTGAGGACTTATTTTTTTAAAAATGCAGATTTTACAAAAGATGTGGGGGAGGATAAATGTTTGCCCCTCTGGCTGTGGCCAGCAATAAAGACTGGCAGAATTGTGGGTTAGGGGTTAATAAAATCAAAATAATAGTAGAAAATGAGCTAGCCATAAAAGAAAGTATAAAGCATTGAGAATTTCATGGCTGGAAGCACATTTGTCTGGACCACGGAAAGAAAACAAATGGAGAGCAACAGGAAGTAAATGGAACAACAAAGATACCTACACATCCTCCTATCATTTTACATCTGTTGATGACCAAAGCTATTGCGATAGGGCAAGTGGTAGAGAAGGGAATATCCATAGATTCCCCTAAGGCCTGAAGTAAAGGAAGTCAGAGACTCTTGAAGATCTACTACAAATCAGCCACAGACTGACTGGCAGATATCCATGTCCTACCTGAATATATAATTGAGCAGAATGTTATTTATTTAATTTATATCCTGCCCTCCTGCCAGTGTGGGACTCAAGGCAGATTTAGATCCAGACCACAATTCTTTTGGTAAGATTAAAAAATGGTTTCCTGATAATGAAATAGGTTATTTTAAAAAAATATTTCCAAGTTCTTACAAAAACCATGGATAGTAGGTGCCATTTTAGAATAGGTATTCCTCCTTTTCACTCAGGAGAGAATGCCTCTTTTAAGACTGTCACCTGGTATGAAATTGTACACATCTTCCAAAATGAAGAAATAATATTTCTCTTTTTTTATATCTAGGCAGTAGAATAAGATTAAATCAATGAGAATCCATGTATTATAGCTACAACCCTATATCCACTAACCTGATAGTACTTTTCATAGAACTCAATGAAACCTATTTCTGAATAGGTATGTAAGGCAAGGGTTGAAAAAAGTTAAATCAGGGCCTAGTGATAGATATTTGGGTGTTTTCAATAGATGATCAAGGATTTGCTTTTCCCCAAGACCACAATAGTTGTGTCCATTGTACTAGGCTGCTTTTAACAGAACACTTGGGAGAAAAATAAGGTTTGGATTTTTATGTGAAAAGACTTGTAAACTGGTAATGATCACAAACTCCTAGGCAAAACTTGCATTCCAAGGCACCATGTTCCTTAATTCTTATCTAGATATAAAATAAATATTAAATTTTAACAACTAATAACTAAGTTATTAAGAATCAAAAAGAAAGTATAACCAAAAGCAAATGGGAGAAAAAATCGATCAAACTTACTTTCACCCAGAACCATTCTACCACTCCATGCACAGACCAGTAGGGATAAAGTTCACTTTTCACAAAACGCAGATGCTTCTGTCTGTTAGTCACCCACGTGACCACGAGACAATCTGGAGCTGCCAGGGCTGGCACAGGAATTTGCTTGATTTGCCAATGAGACAAGTAACTGTACCTACATACAGATATATTGAGAAAGTTTGAGATGGCTCAAAGCTAGAGAGGTAAACAGACTCTCCAGAAGTCTGATAACCTTCTGCAAAGTTTTTCTTGTGTGAACATGTAGAGACATTAAATCTGAATCAAGAGTGCCATCCAGTGGTGAAATTTGATGCCATGAGAATAGAATGGTTGTTCATACTCTGACTTACTGATTGTAACAGTACAAATTAAAACTGATTTCTCGAATCAAGTTGTACACAGAGACTGAAATTCTGAAGGATTTTTTTTAAATATATTTTTGTCAAACTGGTTTTCTGAAATCTGGAATATAGCTTAAATCATGAACGGGAAACCTACAGCCTTTAAGGTGTTTTAGGACTCAAATTTCTATCAGTCCCAATGAGCATGACCAGTATTGAGGGATGATGGGTACTGGCATACAACATTGTCTAGAGCAAGGCTTCTACTTTATGTGGGGGAACCAGCATTTTTTCCCCAATATGCCAGGGATTTTGGCCCATTGGTTACAGTTGTATTTCTTTCCTAGGAACTCTCCAGGGATTGTTGGCTAATAGCTCAGGGACCACCAGCAGCCCAAGGACTGCCACGTTGAATAGCACTGATCTAGAGAATTAAAAATCCTTATTTCTGGCAATCTAGAAATTACTGGAAAGCAATCTAGCCTGGTCTGCTTTAGCATACTGGACAACACTCAGTCAGCACAACGTCACAATGTAGAATTTTCTTCAACAAGCTTCAGGACTGGCCATGAGCTCTGACAACTTTAGAGAGGAATTAGACAATCCAATGCAGGATAAAGTTATCATTGACTAGTAGTCAAAACAGTTGAAAGCCATTTCCGGTCCCTTAATATCAGTTGCTAGGAAACTTCCCCCTATTTGTAGGATTTAGCTTTTTAGCCTATATAGACCTTCAGTGCTATCCAAAGGGCAGCAGTTTGGGAGTGGTGAAAGATCCAGATTCTGTCATATTAGTTACTGGCAATTCCAACTCTAATAAAGAAAAAGCACTGATGTACTTTAAAATCTTTAAAATCTACAACTTTTACATATTTACAGAATATCCAAAATTGTGGTTCAGGCTGCTCCTTCTAATGAGATGTCCATCACACATGTACCTGTCTTTAGTATATTGAATTTGAAAAAGTATACTGGCTGGCTACCAAAGAGTCTACCTAGGTAAATATCCAATACTAGACCCAAATTTTAAAGTCAGGATTACAGAAGGTATTCCTTGCTATCCAGTTGCCAGAAAGGTAAAAACATTTTTATTCCACCAGGCTTTTAAGAATTGATGTGGTAGGCTTTTAATTATGCTGTTTTGTCCATTTTTATGTTGTCTTTTAATGAAAATCAAATGGTTTTACTTCTACAAACTATTTATTTGGTTTATAAATAGCTTTTGTATTTATTTTTTTACTGACTTTTTTTATGGCTTTAATAATTTGTAAGTTTCCTTGAGTCTTATTACTGGGGAAAAGGTGGAATACCAATAAATAAAATAACAAACAAATGATAATAATTTAAAGGGCTTGTCATTCTACCAGCTGGGCTGAAAGATTCACCACCAACTATCCCCATGTCGGCCGTTCCAGGAGACTGTAATGGACGGAGATGATCTGGGAAGCAAGATCATTCCATCAACCTTAATGAAAAATTACTTGGCTCCCAACTCCCATACAGCATTTAACTCCCCAATTCTGATTGCCTTTTGTGTTGTCCCCTTTTCAGATTGTGAGCCCACATACAGGGACTTTTTTTTTTAATGTTTATGTTCCATATATTCTGACAGCCTTTTACTGGGCTGAACAGCAGGGCGGAAAATCTACTATACAAAAGTCAAAGTCTGTGAGTGATCTTGTCTGTTTGTCTGCGTCAGGCAGGCAAAGATCTCATATGATTGGCTGTGTGAGGCGAGAAGACCTCATATGACTGACTGGTTGTGAAGATTCTATGGAATGCTGGGATTGGCAATTCAGGGAGGGGCCTTTAGAATTCTCAGCCAGAGAGCTTTGAATGGGCCAGTTGCCATAGAGACGTGGCCAAGCAGCAAGAAGGAGACCAGTGTATTTCCTCAGGAACCCAAACTCGGTATGTCAGTAACTCTAAATACAGATTGAATTGGGGAATGTGGGGAAAAGTTACACGTACTGGACAAGAGAGATTCGGGAATTAGAGACACAGCATCTCAAATCAGTGTATTTCAATTGCATCTAATTCCTCAGGTAAGGTAAGATAATTCCTAAGATATTTCTAACAATTTGTTACCAAGGAGAAAATAAAATCCCAGGCAACGCCGGGTATATATGCTAGTCCTATTATAAATGAATAATAAGATTGAGAGATATTCTCACCCTAAGAAATAAAGAGTCCAAATACAATTATGTCCAGAATCAGTGACAAGTTAAGGTCGCTGAACCCCACTGATGTCCGTATAGATTGAGGCATATCTATTCCTCCTACAGCATCATATTATACGTTAAATGTGCATAGATTTTGAAGCCTGCATAATGTCAAATGAGCAGCTTTCCTTTAAACAAAGATTATGTTTTCTGAAGTATAGTAATTTTCAGTGGTAGAAATAGTTCTGCTAGTATTTGTTTCATATGTTTGCCCCTTCTTGGAAAGCAAGGAAAAAGGAGCACCCTAACTTTTAAATTGCATAGAAAGATATACAGGGTAGTTATGGCATTCTAAGACAGTTCTTTATTTTACATGTCCTATAACAAGTTTATCTATTTCATCTATTTCATGTAAACTCTTCCCTTCAACTCTCCATCCAAGAAAGTCATGACACTTAGCTTCCTCCTGAATTGCAAGTGATGATGACTTTAGATGTTCCAAAAACAGGCTGTACACATCCCTACTAGGACCAACTCAAGAAAGACTGCTGCCTGAGGAAAGATCAAAATGGCACACACCCCCTTCCAAGTCAACCGGATTGGTAGCTGAATCTTTCTTCAGCATAAGTAACTAAATGGCACCTCCCACCACAACTGAGAGCTGCAGGCTACTTTATGGAGTGAGAAGAGAACTGTGTGCCACAGGCAGCTCTGTCCTCTAAGAGAGGAAAATCACCAGATGTCTCTGAGGAACAGCTATTCTGCTTCCTAGCACTTGTCATCTCAGGCAGCTGCCTCACTCTGCCCAATGGTATGGCTGATCTTGATCCTTAGAGTACCTTGTATATAAATCAGGGATGGGCAGCCACAGAGGGTTTGGGGCTATACATGTCCCAATTTTCCAATATCACTGAGATCTAGAAGGACCCCATCCACCCATTTTTTAAAAAACTAGGAATGTGTTGAAAGCTACTTCTGAGTTCCCAAAAATACAACTTCAGGTTATTAAAATGTGCACATCCCTTGACATAACAGTTAAATCCACAATCATGCCACCTGAAGGTATGATTCTCCATTTTTTCAACCAGAAAAATTGTTCCGGATATTCAGGGAGGAAGCCAAAGAGAAGAGGACATTTACCCCATAGGCTGTACTATTCTTGCCTCCACTTTAAATGGATATTGAAATGATATTGATTTAGCTTTGTATATCACTTCTTTTAAAGAATCTAAATCTTTTCTTCAGTTTACTACTCAAACACTAGTTTTCTCCTGTCTGGCATCTTTTTGTAGCACATGAATTATAAGCACATCTGAAAGCTAAACATTTCCCAGGCACAGACCACATTCATTCTGATTAACCTTGAAATATCTTGAATTATCAGAGTAGAAGAGTTAGACCACTTACAGGTTTCTATTTTTATTTACAATTTTTTTTAAAAAAATAGGTCCTTGTTAGAATCTCAACACACACTCCACTTTTCAAAGGATGCAACCTCATCTCAACTAACTCCCCTAACCCCTGGTGTAACTATATTTCCACTGTAGAAAGGTTTCCCGTGCATTACAATACTTTCATTTTAAAATGATTCAATTTAATTGAAGTTCTCTTCACATAAAATTGTGGTAATGCACAGGAGAACTGGATCCATTCAGTCTAATGTATGATTTCCATTTAAGAGAACACTAAGCATTAGAACCCACTACATTTGAGAATTCTAAGCGGAAAAGAGAATTCAAACAAAAACATGCTAAGATGATTCCACGTAACTCCTTTCAAGACTGTGCAAAGGTTTCCAATCTGTACAGACAGCCTGCTGGAAAAATCTGTCTTTAGTAGAATCACAAACTGACAGCCCACATGGAACAAACACAAAGTTAAATTATTAATATCTGAAAAGAAGATGCTGAACTTATGCAAATGTATGTTTTGCTTTGTAATGCTGAAACCTACCTATTACTTCTTTTAACAGATTTATTCTCCCATGGTGGATCAATCACAATTATGCCAAATTTTTTATTATCTAGAAAAGAAGCAACAAGAGAAATATTTTTTCAGGATCATAAAATGTTTAAATTTATGGAGTTGCTTCTCAAATCTTAAATACCTAATCTTCATGTTTTTTAAAAAGAAATGTAACCGCTTCCTGCCTTTGAAAACTATAACAAAACATCTCCACTTCTACAACTTCTGTATTTAAGTTTATACTGACAGCTCTGATTATGCATAAAAATATTCTTTTTCATGAAACTGGTATCTTCATTTCATTTTCAAATTTACCATATACGGCATCTGGTTTATTAAGAAACAAGGATTGTGCTTGCCTGTCATTTTTCCAACATCTTACCTTACCTATGGCAGAGATACAGACTGCTGAAGCTAGGTGACTACCATATAAAGTGGGCTCAAAATAAAATATAAATGTCACCTCCAGCTTCAGCAAATGAAGCGCACTGTCACGTTTTCTTTAAATCTCTTTCCTTCTGAAAACATACACAGATTTGCTCTGTCAATAAACTAATGAGTCATTAATGAATCACTGAACATTGTACAATGTTAACAGGAAATGTACTTACACTCCAAAAGAGGCTGCATAAAAGAAATATCAGACAAAAGAAATGCACTTTTGGGAGGAAACAGATACTTCTGTCCCATTAGTGTTATTATCTTTGCATGGTTTGTGGTATTTTCTGTAACACAGGAAAGCTGAACTTGTTCTGGAACACAGGGTCCCTCATTTATTTTGCATATAGTTCTTTCTTCATCTTCAGTTACAGGATGAAACTGCTTTGCCATCTTACATAATTCAGCTAAGCCACAATCATGATATCTTGCAACAGGAATTTTGGCACAAGATTGTTCAGTAGAAGCAGGCCAGAGGAAACCACTTCTGAGACCCTCCTGGACTAAACTCCTGGTACCATCCAAAATCACACCACTGATCTGCACAGGAATCAAAGGTGGAAAAGGAAATCACATAAAGCGAACTGTCTATAAAAAAGTAACTTAAAGTTCTAGAAATATTTGCGGATCTGCAATTTTTGTACAAGACAATTTTATTTAATCACAGCCACCACATTCAACAGGAGTGAGCAACAGTAGCCTTTCAAAGGTCTTTGGACTATAGCTCTCACAGTCCCTCAAGACCAGCTATGCAGTGGAAGGCTGATGAAAGATATAGACCAAAAACATCTGTAGAGTTACAGTGGTCCAGCCCTACCATTCAGAAACTTGTTCTAAGATACAAATTAAAAAACAAAAACAAATAAGTACCATTCAAAAACATGTGTATTTATTGCCCTGTAAGTAAAATAGTCTCTATGTGTTTCAGACAAGAAAAGGGCTTATATATACAAATTAAAACAATGTAAGCAATAGTAAGCAATTTACAAGTTAGGTATATCTTAGCATGGTGAGCTTTACATCAGATAAATGCTCTAGTGTGCTGATGAAATCACTCTAACTATGTCACGGCTCACTTATATTCAGACTTACCTTTAACTGATATTCTAAAGCATCACGCTCACCATGGTTGAATTCACTGCTTCTTTTCCGTTTCTAAAGTTAAAAACAAATATAAATTGAGATCTGAGAAGTACCGATGTACTGATTTAAATGGACTAAAATTCCAGAAGACCAGAATTCCAGTTCCTGCTTGACCATAAAAACCAACTGGGTGAAGCTAAGCAAGTCACACTCTCTTACTCGGAGAGGAAGGCCATGGAAAACTTGTTACAAACAGAATTTGTCAAGCAAACTCTATGACAGGGTTGCCATAGGTTGGAGTCAAGTTGAATACATGACCACGAATGTCAGAATATAACAATTTGATTTTTTAAGCAAACATTCTACATTTATTTTTTCTAGAAAGGATACGTGTGGATTTGTTGATGAATTTATCTGAAACACGACAAAAAGAGGTAACCTATTTATATGTTAATGAACAGCATAGAATCTTAATCTGTAAAACTGAACCTCAGTCACTCTGAAGATATCCAACATGAGGAACTGCATGGATTACACAAATGATGTGGTTCATACTAGCATCGCTAAAGCTCAGCTGTAACTCAAACTCTTCAGAGTGGCTACAGTAATCTTGTCTTGAATCCAGGCCCTAGTACTTTCTCGCAATTCTTATAATAAATTTAATGGTATATGACAGAACTGGAAATGCTTTAGCCCTCCAGCTGCTCTATATCATGCCTCTCATAATCCCTTACCACTGCCCATGCTGCCATGGGCATCTGAGAACTGAATTCCAAAGCATGTGGAAGATCAAAGGTTCCATACCAGTAGCCAAGGGCATGAATTTCACCATATGTGCAAGGAACCCCCATGCTCTGGGGGAAAATGATGAAAACAAACATTGAACAGAATAGATAATTTTTATTCCCATTCAAATAGCACAAGTTACAGTTGCTTAGTAAAGCTGATCAGCAATAAGTTCTGGATACATAAAATTGTATTTTTTGAAAAGCAGTTAGTTTTTTACATTCTTTGTGACACACTATGGTGATGACTACTAGTTTAGATAACCTTTTCAAGTGTATTTTACACAAAGTAATGAAAGGATAGAGTCATCACTGGCCCTTGGCCATGGTAGATAAATAGAATAACCATGTTGAGAGGTAGAATATAGAATACTGGGAGGCTACAGCAAAGAAAGGCTATCATGTCCTGCTCTGCACATCCTCAACAGAGGCAGGACACTGCTGGAAAAAGGATGTTGAATTAAAACAGCCTTCTTCAACCTGGTGCCCTCCAAACGTTCATCTGGGCTACAACTATTAGTCCAAGCCAGCATGTCCAGTGGTTAAGGACAGTGAGAGCTAAATGAACCAAAGTTGAGGAAGCCTGAATTAGGTGGATCCTCAGCATAAAATGGCTAAATTTTTCTTACACCTGAGCAATACCAGAATGATGGACTGGAGAAGAAAAGTGACACCATAGCAACAGCAGGGGGGAGGGAAAATAAGGAAAAATATAAAACAGCAATGTGGGTTTGACCATGAAAAGGAGAAACCTACCTTATTATTGTTGTTGTTATAATTTATTTATATAGCACCATCAGTCTACATTGTGTTTTACAAGAAAAAGAACAAGAAAAAAATATTTTTGACATTTTTGCTCAGGTGTCACTTCTCATTCTTCCTGTAGTGGTGGAGAAACAGGGATTTCAAAAGACTGAATGGAAAAAGGAACTTCATTTTGTTACATCTATTTTCATAATTATGCACAATGCCTATTCAAAAAGAGTAATTATCTGACCTTCATTTAAGTGGAGAACACAACTGTTTCTATTATAGTTAAAACATTTCTATTATAGTAGAAATGTCCATATATCTAACAGATGGTATATAGCCCATATCCTCTTTGTTTTTGTTCTAGATTAGATTCTATTAACAGAAAGAATAACAGTATTAAAATTAAATTAGCATTGAACTCAAACACTGAAAAATTAATTAATCTTGTTACTATTGTTTCCTCAAAGTACTAATGCTTTACAGTTGTCACAAAAAAAAAATCTTGGTATAGTACTCCATATCAAATCTTTCAAAATCTTTGTATTTCCTTCCAAGTGACATCAGTGGACCAGTATGGTAATATATTGACAAACACATGTCAAGTTACTCAATAGAGCTAGTGACTATTATGATGGCATGGGGGGAATGAGGCCAACAATATTCTGAAGCTCCCTAAAATAATGAAACATAATTAGGAGAAAATTTCATTTTCTTTCTAAAATAAAATTTGTCACAACTTTATTGCAAGAAAATATTGCAGCAACTTCTCTTTATATGCTGTACCTTTTTAGCTTTAGCTGTAAAACCCGAGATTCCTCATTCTTGGCTCCTTCTCGTGTTTCTGATCCACCATTTTCTAGATTGGCCTCAGAGTTTCTTTGCTGGAGTTCTCTACAAAAGTTTACAGCTATATGTGGCTTCAACACATTAAAATATTCTTCCCGGAATACATACATCTTTTGATCTGTATTTTTGCCAGAAGCTTTGATCTCAGAAACTGGATCTTTTCTACCGGAATTTGCAACATCCAGGATTTCAGTCCCAGTAACATTCCCACCTGAGGAAGCAGTACTGATTGCATCATTTGAGTAGGCACAGCCACAACAGTCTTTGGGATAGCACAGCTGGTAGCCAGACTTGTTTATGAAGGAGAGGTGGTCCACTATCCACCCAGCTGACAGACTACATACAATGGACATTATCTGTTTTCCTGCTGTTTTTCAAAGCATTACTTTTTACAACTGGGTGTAATAGCTGATTAAAACAGTATCTTCCTAAAAACAAAAAAAAAGTAAATATTATGGAATTATACTAGTTTATCATTTGATCAGAACATCCTAGTATCTTTTTTTAAAAAATCCATTTTTACTTGGAAGTAAGTCCCAGAATGGCATAAGTCTCAGAATGGGACTTATGCCTTATAAATTATGGTTGCAAGCTGAAGGCAGATAACCTCTTCACAATGTATGAGGCCAAATTATCCAAAACCTTTGCTTTTAAAGTCTTTTAAACTGCAGTTGACTGACTTCAATATGGCAATCAATATACAACAGGCATTTATTTTAATATTCTTACTGTAATTCCATTACATAGCTCTTGCTATGTTTACTCAATCTACAGGCAGAACCGGAATCTGTCACTTTGCAGGTGTCGCTGGGCTCAAATCTCATTAGTCCTAATCAAAACAGCCAGTCACCAGGCATAGCTGTAGATGTAGTTCAGGAAAATCCAGAGGACCATCAGTTCCCCAACCCTAGTGTAGAGGAACCCTGTCATCTAAACGCCCATTCAGACGTTATGGAATAATCTAAATCAGGTGAGATTTATGCCAGTCTCCAATTCACACACAGCTTTGCTATTAGTCTTCGAGATGCTACAGGATTCTCTGTTAATTAGTGTAATCTTTTTATCACAGATAACAAAAATACTTTATTACTTTTATTTTGGGATGAAAAGAGTCAACATAAGAACACAGAAAGAATGACTCACTGGAGAGAGAGCACGCGGGGCAAATAAAATCCCAAACTATATCAATGGAATAGAAATTAAGGCTAAGTGTTGGCTTAAAGAAGAAAAATGATTTCAAGAACATTTAGAAAGATATAACACATTTAATTGTTTGAGATGTATCTTGTAAACATCCTTACAAGTTATTTTGTTACAATCTTTACAAGAACAACAACTAGGATAGGGGAGTGACGGTGTTAGTTTCAAAAAAAAATGTTTAGTGGCACCTCTGGCATAAATTTATGTCCCACGAAACCCATTTAGTCCATCATTATTATCCCCCTATAATAAAGGAAGGAGCTTAACTGCCTAGAAAGCTTGGTCACGTCTGACAACTTCGTGGCTGGGGAGAGATTTGGAACGGTGGGCCTCCCAGGACAGTCGCGCAGCCAGAAACACGTGGAAACCATTCCTCGCAACGAGTTCCGTTTCCCTCCTTCCTGGGGAAATGCGAGCCTCAGCGGGCTCGCGTCTTTTTGGGAACTGGAGGGGAGAACAGCCCCTGAGGTCCCGGTACCGCCCAAACCCCTAGAAGTTGCTTTAAGCGGATCGGTTGTAAGACAAAAAACGGCCACGTGACTGCCAGCAGGACAGGGGCCGTTTCCGCACTAGACAGTTATAGCGCTATTATTCCCCTTGCAACATCCTATGGAATCCTGGGGTTTGCAGACAGGATGTTGCGAGGGGAATGATAGCGCTATAGCGGTCTAGTGTGGAAATGACGACGGCAGCCGAGGATGGAGACCGGGGGGGAGGGGGAGGGGAGGGGGGAGGGGGAGGGGGAGGGGGCCACCTGACACAACATTTTCAGGATCCTCCCTCGGGGGGAACAATATCATAGAAGACGTTCCGCTCACACGGCCACCTCCACCCGGCTGCACAATACAGCGCCAGTACGTACAGTCACGTGACGAGTTCTTCCCTCAACGGAGGCAACCATAGAGTTGGAAGTCGTCAAAGAGTGGGAAGTCCACTCCGTTTCTTCCCCCCAAGGCAAACTTCCGGTTCCTGACGGAAGTAGTAACGTCGCTGGTCCTTTGTTGGCGGTGGGACGTCACTGGTGACGTGATGGTTGGCGGGTGATTTTGAAAATAACGGAGGGGGAGTCTCGAAAGGGCAGCGGGAGGGCGGTCTTGAGGGAAGCGAAGCTGTTTTCTACGGCACGCTCGTTGTGGAGACTCGCGATCGATGGTCGCGGTTTTTCCCCCTTCGGCTCTGCCTGCGGCAAGGAAAAGGGAGAGGACCGTTGATCGTATAAACGTCGCACTTCTAAGTTCTGGCTTTTCTCGGTGGCAAGCCGTCTTTCTTTCTCCCTCCTCTTCTCGCTCCCCGCGTTTCCTTTCTTCAGCCCGGGGAGATGGAACAACTCTGACCTTCTCCTTCCCCGTCCGCCTCTCTGTTCGGTAGAAGAAGCGCCTCTTTTCACCGAGTGCCAATTAGTACGTGGGGCGGGCAGCTGCTAAGGGTTGGAGGGGGGCTGTGCCGTGTCCCCCCTCTCCTGTGGGACTCGGGAGGACTTTCAGCCCGGAAACAAGGCCCCTCCCGGCCCTCAAATAGTAAGCGAGGCGGGGTTCGGAAAGGACTCCAAATGCGGAGCGGGTCTCTGTGGGTCGTGTGTTGGCCCAGGATTTTTCTTGAGCCCCCCTCCCCAAATTGTGGGGTGGAAGGCATGCTATTCATGCTTAGTGGAAAGTAGGCCATTTCCACACTGGACTGTTATAGTGCTAGTATTCGACTTTCAACATCCTATGGAATCCGATGGTCTCAGTAAATTACAAACCCCAGGATTCCATGGGATGTTGAAGTCGAATAATAGCACTATAACAGTCTAGTGCGGAAGCAGCCTGTCTCACTATATTTAGGGTTCTAGCCTCTACAAAACTCTTGCTGTCTACGTCGTTGTGAGGAAAACAAGCAAAACAGAAGCCCCTCCTGGTCCCGAGGTGGTGGGGGGTGGCAGGATGGATTCCCCTGCCTCTCAGGGCCTCCACCGCTACCTCTTTCTTCCCGCTTTGCTCTGCCTGGGGAGTTTCAAGCCTTTTTCTTTCCTCCCACCCCCAGGTTTTGTAGCACTTTGGTTGTTCGTCCAGTCCGGCGTCCTCTATCCAAGAAGATAGCACCACAGTAGGCTCATCATCATCATCAGCTGCTGAAAGAAAGGTGTCCTTGCTCCCTCAGAGGACTTGCTTGGGGTGCCTTTGTCTCGCCCTTCAGCGATGAAGAGTAGCCGCGTCAGTTCCCGGCAGTCCATCCAGCCTCTCAGGGTACCCGATGCCAACAAGGCAGGACTTCAGACACCTCAAACGTAAGATACTTCATATCGCACAATTCCCAAAGAGGCAGTTGTGTTAAGTAAAAGTATCAAAAACGGGGTCCAGTGGTAGATTTACAAGTGACAAATTCATTATAGCATATTACTGAGGCCCCAAAAGATCCTCTAAGACAGATGTAATAGTCTTAAAGATATTAGAGGAGTCTTTATAATCTAACTTCAAAAATACACATTTTGGAGAGAGGACTGTTGCACTGCTGCTGTGATTTTTAAAGGTATTTCATGTATCATAAAGTTTTAATGTATAAAAACAAAGCTTTTCTTTTGGAAATAAAATAGCATCATGAGATGTTATCAGTTCTCACTATATGTTTATAATGAGCATAGACCACAGCTGAAGGGAAAATGAGGATCAAAGTACTTTAAACAAAACCTTTTTCCAGAGATTGATAACAATAGCAGATGGATTTAGGTTTCTTTTTTCTTTGGACAATTTCATGTTCTTTTCAAGGCAAGAAAGGAGGACAACCTTTGGAAAGCAGAGTGTCGGAAAGCATACGTTAGCAACATCAGAAAAGAGAACCAGTGCTTTCAGCAAAAGGTAATTAGACAAAGTAATAGCAACACATGAAATGCATACACTTGGTGCACCCTTGATAAAGTAATTACAGTGTTCATTCTGACCTGAAGAAATGCTTATTTATCTATGTTTATTTATGGTTGGGAAGACTAGTTAGAAGAAATACTCTGAAAATCTGTGTCCTTTAGAGCTATAATAATTCTGGTGCTGTTTTTTTTCCAAGCCAGTACTCCTCAAACTGAAATGGGAACCAAGGACAACGATTGCTCTTAAGAAGTAGGGAAGCTCCACACCACACATTCAGTACTCAGCTAGAATACTGTAATGTTGCATATGACAGCCATCTTATTAGTTTGACATCTGGCTTATTCCTGTAATTTATGTGTTCTGTTTCCATATAGCTTTGTTTGCATAGTTGAAAATTCAAGATGCACTAAACCTCAGACTTGTCATCTTGCTGCCTTAGTTCTAGGAGCAGTGGCCCTGGAAGCTTACGAAATAGCCAGTATGGCGTATTTGGAAGTATGGAGAAGATCAAGGATCCGAGGCCACTTCATGACAAGGCATTTGTCCAGCAATGTATCCGTCAGCTCAGTGATGTATGCAATACTAATAAATGGCTTGCAGTTCAACTGGGATTGTAGTTTTAGTTGGTTAGATTTCTTGGTTAATTCATTTTGTTCAGTTAAGCTAATGTAAAAATACCCTGAATAAATAACAAGGCAGAAGATTTCAAAATGTATTAACTATTTAACATGTTTGTTCAAACATATTAAAACTCACCAATGTTGGACATACTGCTTTGTGTCATGTGACATAAGTAAAGTAGCACCTTTTTTTGATGCATGCATCAATTAAAAATAAAAGAATGGTTTTGTTCATATGTAGATTAAAACATGTATGATAAATCAACTAAGGTTTTATAAACTGATGACTGTCCTAATTTGGATTATATATATTTTGTAATTCTCAGTTTTTACCATACATAACAGAAAGAACTCTTTTTTCCTCAGTTTCTTATAACATACAACTATGGTCCTACTGCAACTGTCAAGGCACTTCAGACTCCATCTGTCAAAGACTTTGTGAAAATCTTCAGTTTTATTTATGAATTCCTTTGCCCTACATATGAGCTTCCTAGTGCAAAGTTCGAAGAAGAGGTTCCAAGGATTTTTAAAGGGCTTGGGTAGGTAGCAGGGTTATAAGTACTTTTTCACTAAGAAAAAAAATAGTTCTCTTGCTTGGAAAATCTCTCAGAGGTATCGAGACTCCAGCTACGTTTTGGAAACTGACTACATTTCAGAAACTGAAAATTATCTTCTGTGACTTATTAGAACAGAAATAATTGTAAACAAGGGATAAAACCTTATCATATATCATTTATCTCCATGATATATTCTTAAAAATAACTACTAGCACTATAACCTACTGTCTCATTGTTTATAATTCACTAATAACTTAATTCTGTGCATGTCTACTGAAAAGACAGTCACATTGTGTTCAGTGGGGCTTATTATCAAGATAAGTACCATAAGCCTGGACCATTACTTAAGTTAAAAATGTTACCCCATAGATCAGAGGTTAGCAAAGTATGGCCCAAGGGACCCATAAGCATGGTGCCTGTAGCCCCCATGCAAATTTTCTAGAATTCACACAGTTTTTCAAGTGATTTTTTTCCTCTGAAAATCAGCCACCCATCCTGCAAATGCTGTGGTTTATTTCCCCCAACAACTCAGACTGCCCGCCCACCCCACAAAAGCATTTAAAAAAAAAAGACTGGCAAACTAGTACAGCCCTCCAGACAGGCATGAGGGGATTGCCCTTTCCACAGTTGCCCACCTCTCATAGATATTCATCATAAACATAGAAATACTTGTTTTCACTTACTCTTCTGTACAGTAGCTATGCAATACTGAATATGCACCTTGTTCTTGTCTATTTTGATATATAGTTAAAAATAAAGGTACTGTTGTTCTTTGCATCTGACTGAACTTGCAAACTGGAACTTTAAATTCTGTGTATTTTGCAAATTCTTTAAATGTTTCACTGTAACATTTCTGCCTTTTTCTTATAGGTATCCTTTTCAGTTGTCAAAAAGCTCTATGTATACAGTGGGTGCACCTCATACATGGCCTCAGATTGTAGCAGCATTGGTGTGGCTGACAGATTGCGTCAAGGTATTACAAACCATATATTTCCATTTACTTTGAGTAATTTGGAAATTGTTGCTCAAGAGCTCATTTGTCACTCAGTTGAGATTTGATGTTGACAGATCTACATATGTTTTTTTCACAGCCAGATGATTTGCAATTTAAAATTCCAGAAATATTTTGTCTAGATTAATTTGGGAAGATTTAGACCAGAGGTGGGAATTATGCCCTCCATATATTGATTTCAGTTTCCACTAGCCAGCATAGTTCATAGTGAGGAATCCTGAGAACTGGAGTCTGGCAACATCTGAAGGGCCACATGATTGCCATCCCTGGCTTAAACAAAGCTATAATATCTAGGTAATCCTCCTATAGCATTTATCTTAGTGCTTTGTTGTTATTTTGTTAAATATGTTGATGACGACAAATCTGCATGGTTTTGATAAGTACCTCCCCAGTGTTCTAGATACATTTAAAGTAAATGGCTGCTTTTATTCTTGAAACAGTCATCATCTTGACATAATATCAATATATGCAATATTCTTAGTATTTTAATATAATGTCTTTTTCCATTTCAGTTATATTTTTGTTTGAAAGAGAACCCACAATCATTTGATGAAGAACAGATCTTTGGAGAGAATGAAGACGGAATTGTACATAACAAGGTATCTTAGTAATCTCCCACTAAATTGCAGAATGTATACTATTCTTGTAAGCTCTCCCAGAAAAGCGTTCTAGGTTTATATCACCCTTTGTGTTAAGTTTTGGGGTTTTTTTTGAAAGATGTCACAGAAATGGATTTAATTACTTAAAGCTTTGTTATGTGCAGCTTATCAGGTCTTAGCCAAAGATGTTTTGCTTTCCCTGCTACCCACTAAAGCTTTTGTAAAGGCCTCACTATATGGTTGCTGCTAACCAGCAAACTCAAAAAGTATTTCACTTAGTGTTTGGTGATTAGTTATTCTATTTAACTGCATATTTATTATTGTAAAATGGCAATTATGTGGCAATTATGTGGCAATCATATTAAATATCTTTAATATGGGTCAGGATAGTGTTATGCTTTGTGGAAACCAATCTGAGTGTACTGTGTATTGGAAAAGTACTAAATAGGGAGGGAATAAGCCCTATTAAACTAAGTGGACTTATTTTTGAATAGACACATGTGTTCCAATAGTCATCAGCTGCCTCTACCATCAATTCCAAGCACCCATTTAGAAGGTACGGGCAACATTTTTTTCAGTCAAGGAGAACACTGGACTCTGGCCATTACAATCTCTTCCAGCTCGATGATTCTGTGAGTCTATAATTACACATTACATCTGTCCAAAGCTGCATACTGGCTGTGGATGGGCAAAAGCCAGCTGTAAATAAGACTTTTTCTTCCACCTTATATTCTTCCCCCAGCCTTCCAGTCCAATTTTGCAGGAGTTCTGACTGAATAACTTGCATATTCTTAGAAGTGAAGGCTGCAAGTTTCTGGGTTTGTTTTCACCTGTTGTTTAAAATGGAAGTAGAGTATTTGCTTGGTAACTCTTCATATGCAGCATCAAAATTATGGCATGCACAATATCCTTTGCAGACATACAGCTAGAAGCAGTTTTAAAAGAAAGATGAGATTAAGGGCAAAAAAAAAAAAGAGCTGAAAGAAAGACCTCAGGGAATTATGCTAACTGTAAATGGCTAAAGATAAAATTTCAAAGATGTCAATGTTCTGCAACACACTCAGTTATGGATGCTGCTGGATTGAATGTGAGAATAACTGCCTGTAAATTGTTCAGGTATTTCAGATCTTAAAAGCCATGTAGAAGAATCCCTTGGCCCTCCATGCCCATGGCTAACTTATGCCAGTGTAACATTAACGTTAATGTTTTGCTCCTCCTCCAGTGCCTATAGCAATAACACTAACTCCTACTAGCTGGGGAGCAGAATTCTGATGAATCCTCTAGTGTGCTAGTTATAAAATAAGCAAAAACTTCCATGGTTAGAACACCACCCCAAAACATTGCCTGCAAACAAGTTGTTATTCCATAGACCACAATATCTACCATTGTACTATCAATATCTGCTATGGCAGAAAGACTAGCAGAATAGGAATTTCTTTCTTCCCCCCTCCACTGCATTGTAGTGCAGGCTCTAAATCATGCAAGGGGCTACAGAGAGGAAGGAAAATTTCTCCTTTCTCAGTTTTGCTGTTAGAAACAGTTCATCAGCGATATGGCAGTGATGGATTATATCACGGCATTTTCAATTATAAACTCAGCAACTGGGATGTCACAGATTTCAAAGAAACTGAAAGACACATATGTAATCAATTTTGGGTCACTGCACTAAGAGAAAAAATATGCAGGTATAATTTTGCACCAGGATATCCTTGCAGTTCCCTAGAATGGAGTTCTAGGGAACTGCTAATACTTCTTTATTTCTAAGATATTTGGATATCTTGCACCAAATCCTAAAGTAATCCAGCCTGTGGACAAGATCATGGTAGTGTTCTTTTTGTATTCCTCAAGTATTTCTTGGTCTATTCAAAATTCCTTTTCAACTCTGGCTGAAATTCATTTCTTTCTACTAAATGGTGAGACAGACAATTTGTTCTTTAATCTTTATAATTTTGTAAATTTGATTTGTAATTGAAAGGTAATGCACTTTCTAAAAATAACTAAAATCAAACTAATGATTTTATTCTCAGCTCTTTTTAGATTACACTGTAAAATGTTATGACCATTTTATGAGAGGAGGAGACACATATGAAGAATTTGATGCTGAATTACACTCCAAATTTAGTAAGTGCTTTTCATTTTAAAACTTAGCAGAATAATAGCTTTTAATGTTAATCTTTTTCTGGAGGTACAGGCATTTGGAATTTCCAGAAGAATTGTCAAGAAGTGTAGGTCTCACAGTCACTGTCCACACATGATTTATGTGCTTAATGTATGCATTACATAGAACCTGGACAAGTATTAGTTAATGAAGTAGGCCTGTATGGAAAAAAAATACTAATAACAAGTCTTTCAGTAATTTCAGTTTCCTCTACCATGCTCTGCAAGTTCAGCTCACATTGACAGGATAGATGTTTCCATCTTAGAATACCTGGAGAGTATTCCTTTGTTAGTTATACTGGGATAATTTTATTTCTTCTCCTTTTGTATGGGAAAGTCTCAGCACCTTCTAGGACAAGGGAGAAAGTATATTTAAAGATCAGGAAAGATCAAATAATTGGTCTGATCCTGAGGACATGCAAAATCAGCTGTGGTCCAGCCCCGGAAACCAATCTGCTGCAGCATGTCTCATTCACCTGGGAGATAGCGTCTGTGACAAAGAAGTGCTTTGATCAGCTAAGGGATGTGAGCTAACTTTGGCTTAGCCTTGGGTTTTACTGCAGCATCCCATTTAATAACTCTTGTAAAGAGGGATGGCATGACCATAGCAGGTCTTGAAGGAGATGAGGCCCCTGACCTGCCAGAGGTGTCCATACATTTATTAAGACACAGACCTTGCAAGCCCAGTCTGCTTTATCAGCTACCAAGTTATGTTGAGGCATTTTACAGTAAGATCTTCAACAGATATTCTGCAGACCATTGGAAATAATATTACAGATAGGACTTCTTACTCTCGTGCATTTGCCTCTTTCTCTTTCTTCTTGAAATCTAGTCTGTCTTACCATTGTGTTCAGGCATGCTACATAACCTTTCCTATACGTTGGGAGTGGGAATTATGTGGCCACTGGATCCTTCAACTTCAACATGGCTGAAAAAACCTCTGGGTGTGTAGTTTTGCCTTTAAGTGGTATTTCAAGGACCAGAACCCCAGAAAATCTAAAAATATCCTCAAAGAGAATGGATCCAGGTGGTTCCAGTGAAGTTCATGTTGGGTTGGGATAAATCATAAATAGCCTTGTGATTCTCTGCATGAGTCCTCTCCTGCTCCATAAATTCCTTTATTTCTGCTCCTTTACTACTGGAAAAGAGCTCTGTTCAACTTTGAAGCTATGAAGAATCCAGTAAAAATTAGTTACTATACAGTAATGCACTTGATAACTATTGACTGTATAAAGACATAATGGGAAATCTCCATTGGGTAGGATATACTAATGTTTATTGGATCTTTCTAATGTTTTTGTTCTGGGCCTTTCAATAATACTGTCGCTAATGTGTTAGGTGTTTCAAAAGTGAAAGGTTAATTTAGTTTCGTTTTCTTTCAGAGGAGCTTTTTAAGGTACATGAAAATCGTTTAGAAGCACTAGAAGCAGAAGAGGAAAAGTTGAACAAAGAGATTGCAAGGCGTGAAAAGGAGAGAGAAAGTGAACCGGTGAGAAAATGGCTGTATGGTACTGGGAAACAGATTTGTTCCAAAACTGTGTATTCAATCTGATTTACCATAGTATGCTAACTAAATAGCAATCTCACTATTTTTCCCCCTGTGAAAAAGGACCGTTTAATGACTCTGCGAAAACTGAAGTCATCTTTACAGACAGATGTTCAGAAATATGAGGCTTATATGGCCAACCTGGAATCTCATTTAATCAGTATCAGTCAGAAGTCAAAGGCTATTACTGAGGAGCAAGAAGCTGCCGGTAAGGAAAAAGAACTGATTATCAGTAACTTTCTTCATTGTCTCTGTTGACCAAAAGCCTTCTGAAAGAAAATATTTACAGAGCACTCAAAAAAGAGATAGAGGAGAGACGCTGCTTTTGTGGTACCAGGGAGGGCACAGCTAATTTTTTTTGAATGACTTCATTACAGTATATAAAATACTTATAAGTTGAAACTATATGGTTTTTTCTAGTCTTTTATAACAAATATATACTTATGGACTTGGACTATAAAGTAGGAGACTCTTCATGTATTTTTGTGACAACTTTCTAGGTTTTGCCTCCCTTCCTAATACTGCTAATTTTCTTGCATCTTTCAGTATGTTTCAAATGTCTTAAAAGCATGCATTTCTCGCGAAAGCACAAAGTCTAAGCATTTTTAATTTGATCCGCAGAAATGCAAAACCCTAAACTAATAAAATATTAAGAAGGCATGTGAAAATAAATACTGACATCCAGAGAATAATATTTCAAACTTTGGTACGAAATTTTATAGTGTATATTTCCTTTAAATTTAGCCATGGAAACTGAAGCGCTGAAACAGGAGAACAATCGGCTGAAGCACATTTGTGATAATCAGAAGTACTCCGTAGCAGATATAGAGAGATTAAATCGTGAAATAGAGGAGTTGCAGCAGTCAGCCAACAAACTAACTAAGGAACTGGAAACAGAACAACATCAGTTGTGGAATGAGGAATTAAAATATGCTAGAGGAAAAGAGGCAGTAAGTGAATCTAAAACTCTTTTTTTAAATTAGACTTCATTTTCCATTTATTGTTACCTGCTTTCAGCTCCAGTTTATGAATATCCTGTCCTATAGTTTTCATGGCAGGATTTATTCAGGTTTGTCAGTGCCTTCCTCTAAGGCTGAGAGAGTGTCGCTTACCCAAGGTCACCTACTGGGTTTCCATGATTGAGCAAAAATCTGAACCATAGTTTCCTTGAGTCTTACTCCAACACTTGGACTGAGTACCCCATGCAGGCTCTTGTTTTCCATAAACTGGATTCTATGGGAGAATTTGATTCTCATGGCAGAAAAGTGGTTGATTACTTGTGAAAACCTTTTTTTTGGGTATTGTGAAGTTTCTTCAAGCAACCTAGAACATGATGTTTGGTAACAATTCAGTATTTATATCTTGCCCTTTATAAATGAATCAGGACAGAGTGGACAGTTTCTGTTTGCCATGCACAGGGTCTGCATTCAGCTACTGCTGCATATTTTATTTGGGTTTGCTGTGGTAATGTGCCTTTATAGGCAGTGAATGACGGCATTTGAATGGCAGTTGAAGGGTTTGTTAAAATACACCCTTAAAGATACTCTGAAAGAGTAGCTTTCATGGCTTAACATGAAAATAATTGAGTCCCCGAAGTGCCAAATTAGAAGAAAATGCCAATAGTCTGCAAAAGGCAAAGGTGTTTTATCATCAAGCAATACTATTTTGAAATGGACTTTCTTTTATTATATCACTGCAAGATTCAAAAGGTTTATCTTTTATCCTGTCTTTTTTTTTAAACAGATTGAAGCTACACTGGCAGATTACCACAAATTAGCTCGTAAACTGAAATTAATTCCTATAAATTCAGAGAATTGTAGCGACCTTGATTTTGAAATCAAATTTAATCCTGATGCAGGGCCAAATTGCTTGGACAAATACAGAATTCAGATTCATGTATGTATGCTAATATACACTAATTCTTCTTTAAAAACTGCTTCAAAAATTCATTTAAACCATACTGGGGATTTTGACAATGCTTACAGAGTAAGTTCACAGGCAATTATCTAGTCACAGGGCATTCGCTCAGTTTACTGTGCACAAGAATTATCTTAATCACTTGGGTCTATTGCAATGTATCAGTACACAAGATTCCGGTGAACACCTGCTGACAACTATTTCAACCCTGGAATTGAGAGAGAAAGTCTTCTGCCATCTCTGGCAGTCTTCTGTGCACCTCAAATTCTGGCTTTGGACGGCTGGCTTCAGCCAGTGCTAAGGGCTGCAGATTGCAAGGGGATTCCATTATGTTAGCATTGCAGAATCAATATGATGATAGATCGGGCCTGTGAAGTATTACTGAGTGTTTCTGGAAAGAAGCAGGCAAATAAAGCAGTTGCATTCTTGTCCTGCTTGTGGGCTTTCCACAGATGTTAGACTGACATTGGGAAAAGAGATGTTGGATTAAGTAGACCTTTGCATTATCCAACATGGCTGATGTTATGGCACAATGGGTAATATATTAATATTTTTCTCAAAATCATTAAAATACAATTCCCAAAATGTTCTCAAGCAATTCAAGCAGGCCTTCCCCAAATGTAGCTTTCTATAAGTATGCTCAAAACCATGAACATTTGGGTTACAAGAAAGTAATTTATAATAGTTTGTGGGAATTGCTTTCACTTAGCATGAAATCAATTTGGGGTACTTCATTTCTTAAAACCACATTGACCAGAAATCTAAAGTACAAATTTCTTCATGTTTTTTCCACCTTTAATACTTGTATAATTGTTGCAGGCTCCCCTTCTGCATCTTATAAACAAGACTGAGGAAGAAATTGCTAATGCTACTAAAACAAAAATCGATTTAGAGGATGCCTGGGAACAAGTGAGTGAGTAGATACCTTGGTTCCAATAAAGTGACCCATTTCGTAGTACACTACATTGTACACTACATATGCCTGTTTTTTTGCATCCCTGTCCTCTGTAATAACTAGCTGCTCCTAGGCTCTGGACAGGATGGGCTGAAGTGCCCGTGCTATCCTTCCAAGCAGACTTTTTTGTTTTGACTTTTTTGCTTATGGGAAAAAAGCTTTAATAATTTTTTTGCACTGTCCATATTCGTTTTTTAAAAAAGTTATAGATAGTTTAATGTTTTTAGTGATTTTTGTTTTGTATTGTTTTGTTATCTGATTTGTAAGCGGCCTTGAGTACTAGAGCTGGGGAAGAGGTTGCAGAGGAAGAGAGAAATAATAATACTGACATCCAAATAAGTGCATAAAGACAGGTAGTGAGTACAGAAGGTAGGGGATGGGGAAGCTGTTAACAGAATGGGAACTGACAGGGAACTGTTGGGGGCTCTAAAGCCATTTTTCGCTGCGCTCCAATTTCTGGATGCCTAATATGCAGCCAACATATTTTCAAACTAGTTTGGCATGTAGTCTGAAGAGCATAAAAGATAAAGTGTAGACACTTGAGAGCATCTAACAAGATGCTTGATTTCAGGCATGTTTCTTTATATCTTTAGTATTCTGAGGCCGATCTGTTTATAACCTCTGGAATGGTGAAAAGGCTCAGAAAAGGACTCAGCTTAGAGGCACAGCTTTTGCTATTGTCTCTTTTTTGCTGTTTATGCCTTTTAATATTCACTCATTAAGGTAAGCAGAATGGAAGCAGAGAAGAACAACATTGTGAAAACGCTAAGAGAAGAAGCCCAAAAACTGGAAGATCTGTATCAGCAGAAAATGAAGGTAGGTTTAGAATTTCCAAAAGACTATAGGTAGTGAAAAATAAAGCCTCGGCAGCTGGTTGGTCTAGCCATCATAAATCGATGGTATTTATATTGTATAATATTTTTGATAAAGAAGATTGTATTTATGAGCTAGTATATTTACTCTAAATTGTAAATTATTTACAAATATTTATCATATATATATATATTTACGTGTGTGTGTGTGTGTGTGTGTGTATACACACATACAGACACGCACACACACTAGCATATTTACCCAGTGATGCCCAGGGTTTTTATTTTCCTCTTAAGAACTCACCAAACTGTCTTCTCCATTTCCTGTAACTTTGCTCCATATTTCCCAATGCAATCTGTATCCAAAGTTATTTACATACACAGTTTGGGTTCCTGAGGGAGTACACTGTGCTCCTCCTTGCTGCTGGGCCTTGTTTCTGTAACAACGAGCCTAGTCTAGTACCTGTAACTTTTCCCCATAGTTCCCAATCCAATCTGTGTTCTCTGGCACAGTACATTGATGTACTGGCTTTTGATTTTTTTGCTCTCTGTTGAATTTGTGCAATGGCATTACTTTTTTCTGGAAGCATTTTTTGTTCTGAATTTCAACTTTAAGATTCTTCACATATGGAACTCATACAATCTACTGTGTGAGGCAAGAAGACCTTGTAACTGTGTTGTGTCACTTTGATTTTTCTCACACGTGCCTCCCAAATGTTTTCTGGCATCCTTATTGATGGTAGGCCTCATTTCCATAACAACTGGCCTGAGGCCCAAGAGCTCTGAGAATTCTAAAAAGGCTGAGAATTCTAAAGGCTCCTCCCTAAACTGCCAACTTCAGGATTCCATAGAGTCTTCACAGCCAGCCAGCCAGTCATTTGAGGTCTTTGCCTGCCTGATGTGGACAAATGGACAAACACGCAAACATTGACTTTTATATAGTAGATATATACACTAAATCTTGTGATTTTATATATAGATATATATATGTGCTGTTGTGTATCTGTAAATAAATTGATAATGCTTTGCTTTTGAAATTACTTAAAATGAATAGTAAAATTACTTTTCCAAGTGGCAAGCTTTACTGAATAGTGTACAATCTAACTTTATTTTAGGGACAGTGGTTTCCTTTGTTTCCTTAATTTTAAACTTGAAATATATCCAGACAGATTTTTGCTAGAGTTGCCAGAACATGCTGTTCACAAATACTGTTTTCCCTTCAGTGAATTCCCTAGAAAGAAAGAAAATAAAGAGTAGTGGGAAAACTCAGGAGTTTTGTAAATGGGAGATGTTGTTGTCTTGAGCTTTGACAAAATTCAATGAACAAAGCTGGGCAGTTGCACAATAACAACTCCATATAGAACCCAGTTACTAAATACTCCAAAGGTCTTCATTTCATATACCTCAAGATGGAATGAGAGCTGATACGATCTAAGGAAAAAATATACATAATTTTAAGCACATGGTTTTTACCGAAAACAAAGCCACTTTCTTATTTTAATTTGGACTGGATCTACTCCAAAGAGCCCCAGAAAGTTCATTTCTTCTTCGTGGTCTCTGTGCCTCATACATTAGGAGCTTTCGCGCCTGCGCGGTAGCATTCGGAAGATTCTAGAGCTCGATAGCTTGGCGGGAATCCCTTCCCCATGCCAGTACTGCGCATGCTCAGCCCGCCGAGCAACGGTCACTCCTCAGTTCTTTCTTGTCCACCATTGCGAACAGAAGGTTCTTCTCATTAGCTTGTGCTTCTTTGGATTGAAATCTTGGCTTTTGACTACGGTTTTCGGATTTTTGATTTTGTTTTCGGATTTCGATTTGGCTTTTGGTGTTTCGGCACTCGTTCCGACCAGGTTTTGGCTTGACTAAGATTTTGGATTCAGACTGGTTCTGACGACTTCGGACTCCCCCGCTTTCCCCCGCTCTTCTCTTCTTCTTGCTGATTGTTTTATGTCGGCGCAGTTCAAGAGTTGTGCCTCCTGTGGAAGGAAGGTCGCTCTCTCGGACAAACACCGTGAGTGCCTTTTCTGCTTGGGCGAGGGGCACAACGTTCAGGCCTGCCCGGTCAGTAAGCAATTTACTCACCAGACCCTCCGCAACTGCTCTGCGAGACTAAAGTCTCATTGTTGGGAGGAGTCACTACATGCCCAGAAGTCCGAGGCCCACGGTGCCATGGCCGAGAAATCGTCTCGCCCAAAGACCTCTTCATTGGCGGCGGTGGCGGCTGCCGCACATTCCACCTCGTCAGTACCGGGCTCTGTACCGACCATAAAATTGCCAAAGATTCTGACAATCTCAGCTCCTCTAGTGCGGGAGGATCCTGCAGGCTCGCAGGCCTCCTCCTCCTTCTCCAAGCCGTTGACACCGGCTCAGAAAAAGCATCCTCCGACCCAGGACGCCGGGAAAGAGAAAGAGAAGAAGACGAGGAGGAAGGAAAAGAGACGCTCTCCTCCAAAGGAGACTCGCCCCCTGACACCTCCTCCAACCCAGCCCACTGAGGAACCTGAAGAGCTCCCAGAGGAGCAAGAGGTCCTTGAGGTGTCTGATGAGAAGCAGGCTGGGGAGGCCCTGTCCTTGGAACCACCCAAGCTTATGGCTGCGGTTACCCCGCCGGAACGCCACTTGTCGGCCGACCGCCAGGAGGAGGCTGTGGTCAGACATCGACCCTTGCCTGTCCATGGGCCAGCCTCTAGACATGGTGAGTCCCGCTCTCCTGACCAGAGAGCCAGGCCTCCATCCCCGTGACAACGGTAGATGCGCCTGGAGAGGCCCTACTCCAGGGACACCGTATACACCAGGAGCAACCTTGTAACAAGCCGGCAGGATCGTACTATTCGTACTCCCCATCATATAGGGACCGGTACCATCCCGACGTACGGTACTGGTCACCGCGACACCGGTCTCGTTCGTCTTCCATGGAGGCCCGTACCTCCTAATTCGAGAGGATGCCGAGGCAATCGCCGCGTTGCTCCGACTCGCCGCGTCATCGGAGGTCCCATAAGCCCTCACCCCGCTACAGGGCAGTGTCGCTGCCTCCGAGGACAACCGCGACTCATCCCATGCCACAGACCACTGTGGCCCAACTGACGCGACCGGTGATGTCGATGACGCAGGCTGCCCACCACCCTCGGCCCTTAGTCGTGCCCCTGCTAACGTTTGGAGAACCGGGTCCGGAGTCGGCACCGGAGGACATCAGGCAGTTCTTGGCCATCCTCCTCCGTATAACCACAGCCCTTGGCCTGAAGGTGACGGAACCGGCTCCAGCGGCGCAGGATCCGGTGTTCCAATACTTGGAAACACACCTGCCATTGACTGCACCACTGCCCTTCTTGCTGACACTGCTCAAGGCAGTGAAACAACCATGGGCGAAGCCGGCTTCAGCGCAGCCTATACCACACAGGCTGGAGCACCTGTACAGGATGCAGAGAGAAAACGCAGAGTTCCTCTTTAGCCATCCTGTACCAAATTCGATCGTGGTCGAGTCGGCCCAGATGATGGGAGGCAATCGAGCGCATACCACCCCGCCGGATTGCGAAGGCCGTAAGCTCGATACCTTCGGGAGGCGCTTCTACTCCACGTCTTCCCTGGTGGCCAGGACTCTGAACATGATGGCTTGCCTCGCGGCTTACCATCCTAACATCCTGGACCGACTTGCCCCGCTCCTCGCCGAACTGCCAGAGGAGTCCCGCGCCACCGCCACGCAACTCTTCAGCGAGGCCGTTGCAGTCGCCAACCAGGAGATCGGCGTCTCGAGGCACGCCATGGAGGCTACCTCAAGGGTGATGGTCGGTTCGCTGGCCCTCCAACAACATGCCTGGCTCTGATCATCCGGGCTCCAGGAGGACAGCCATCGACGGATTCAGGGCCTCCCCTTCGACGGTCAGGGACTTTTTCATATGCCAACGGACGAGGCCATGGACCACCTCGTAAAGGCCCATCTGATGGTGAAGAAAATGGGCATAAACCAGTTGGTCCAGTCCCGCTGCGGCTTCGGCCCTAAGTCGTCGTGGCGAAGGTCCTCCTCCTCCTCCGCACACCAGCCATGTTCACTGAGATTGACTGCATCCCGGCCATCCACTTCATCTGCTCCATGGAGGCTTTCCAGAAGACGCCCATCCTCTTCATCAAAGAAGTCTTTGTTGGGGACGAAGTCACAATTTTGATGCCTTTGGCAGGACACCGCCAACGCCAACCTTCACCCTTCCAGCGAGCCTCCAACACCAACCGAGCCTGGCCAGACACCTCGCCCAGTGGTGGAAAATTACTGCGGACTCTTGGGTACTTACCATCATCCTCCTGGGATACGCCATAGAGTTCCAGGATATTCCGCCGCGAGGGGTCTCCTACTCCACCCCAGTCAGCTCGGTACTGCTGGAAGAGATCCAGTCCCTTCTACAAAAGGGAGTGATCGAGGCACTTCCATCCTCAGCCAAGACCACTGGCTTCTTCTTGAGGTATTTCATGGTACCAAAGGCGGACGGAACCCTGCAGCCCATCCTAGACCTCAGAGGGGTGAATGACTACATCTGCCCCAAGAGGTTCAAGATGGTCACGCTACCCTTGATCTTGCCCTTCCTTCAACGAGGGGACTGGTTCGCCTCCATCGATCTCAAAGACGCCTACTTCCACATCTCCATCCACTCGCAGCACAGATGGTACATGCAGTTCGCAGTCGATGGCACTTGCTACCAATACTGGGTGCTGCCGTTCAGCCTCTCAACCGCACCAAGTGCATGGCCCCCATCGTCTCATTCCTGCGGACGAAAGGCGTCTCCGTCTACTCCTACCTGGACGATTGGCTCTTGGTGGCGTCCTGCCAACGGAAACTATTCCACAACATTCACCGGACTCTGACCCTTCTCACTCGTCTCGGACTCAGGGTCAATCCGAAGAAGTCCCATCTTGAGCCCACAAGGGTTCTCGACTTCATCAGGGTGACCCTAGATGGGGTATCGGCGAGGGCCGACTTACCACCGGACAGGGTGCAGATGCTTTGTTGGGCAGCGTCCGCCGCCTTCCACGCTCTGACGGTATCAGTCAGGATGGTCCAGCAGCTCCTCGGCTATATGGCCTCAACCACCGCCGTAACCTACCTCCAGGCTGCGCGCACGACTGCTTCAGCACTGGTTCGTCAGGGCCTCCGATCCACTCTGGAATGACCAGTCTTGCCGCTTCCAGCTGCCTCAACAGGTGTGCCAAACACTAATGTGGTGGCAGTCCTACCGCCACCTCCTGTCGAGCATGCTGTTCCGGGAGCACAACCCCTCAGTCACGGTGACGATGGATGCCTTGCTCTTCGGCTGGGGAGCACACTCCGGTGACCTCAGAGTCCGAAGTCGGTGGATCTGATGCGAAACTGCCCTCCACATCAATGCTATCGAGCTGCTGGCCATCTCGAAAGCTCTGCGTGCATTTCGTCACCTTGTCGTGGGCCGCACGGTGTTGATCCTCACCAACAACACGACGACGGTCTGCTACATGAACAGACAAGGAGGGACTCGCTGCACCACTCTCCTCAACATTGCCTTTGGTCTCTGGGACTGGTGCGTCTCGCTACGGATCCATCCGGTGGCAGTTCACCTGGCCGGGCAGGAGAACACCACAGCAGATGCTCTCAGCAGGACACCTCATCCCACCACGAGTGGTCCCTCCCCAGCGAGGCCTTCCAGATGGTTCGGGACCAATGGGGTGAAGCCGACCATCAATCTCTTTGCCACCAGGCAGAAAGCAAAGTGTCATCGGTACTGTTCAAGGGCCGGTCACGATCGCCATTCCATCAGCGACGCGTTCCAGTTTCAGTGGGACGAGGGACTTCTCTACGCCTTCCCTCCGTTCCCCCTCCTTGGCCGTGTGATAGCGAAGATCTGAGCGGACCGAGCGGACGTGATTCTTGTGGCACCGTACTGACCAAGGCAGCACTGGTTCGGGCCACTGTTCGAGGCTGCCTGGGGACGGATCCTCCGGTTCCCGACGGTACCGGACCTCCTCTCCCACTCCAATGGTCTCGTGCTGCACCCGGATCTGCCGCTCTTGGTCCTCCATGCCTGGAGGATATCGCCGTAGACGACCCTGTCATTGGGAACGTCTTGACCGCAGCCAGGAAGGAATCGACCTGCCGCAACTGCCACTACAAGTGGTGGTGCTTTGTTGCCTTCGCCGAGGAACGTCGAGAGCCGGTATCGCCTGTCAATCTGCGTACCGTGCTCCACTTCCTCCTGCACCTTCGACAGCAGGGCCTGGCCTTCCCATCGCTGAAGGTGTACCTCACCGCTATCGTGGCATACCAACTGCCACGATCCCCATTGGCTGCTCTCTTCAGAGACGGTACCATTAAGCAGTTCCTGAAGGGCCTACAGCACCTCTACCCGCCAGTATCGCCGCCGCTACCGCAGTGGTCGCTGTCATTGGTGCTGTCGCAGCTGACGAGGCTATCCTTCGAGCCGATAGCGACCAGAGATGACAGGCAGAAGACTGCTTTCTTGGTGGTTGTCACCTCTGCCAGACGGGCAGGAGAGCTGACAGCTCTACGGTCTGATGAGCCATACCTGATCTTTCACAGAGACAGGGTGGTCCTTCGGCCTGATGTCTCTTTCCTGCCGAAGGTGGTGTCCAGTTTCCACCTGAGCCAGGACATCATCCTGCCCACCTTCTACCCGGACCCAACTAAACCTTTGGAGTGGTCCCTTCACTCCCTGGATGTTTTTGTGTGCTATGGCAGGCGTCGAAGAGACCACAAGGTGTCCACCCAGCACTTCTCCAAGTGGGTGGCCCAGACTATCCACCTGGCGTACGAGCTTGCCAAGAAGCCCCCGCCAGACCTTCTTTGGGCTCATTCCACCCGAGCCGTGGCGACATCTGCAGCCCTCCTGCGAGGAGTCGATCTGCAGGAACTCTGCCGTGTGGCGACCTGGTCCCAACCATCAACCTTCGTGCGCCACTACAGGCTGGACTGCCAGTCCCAGAGGGATGCTTGTTTCAGACGTGCTGTGCTGGCTTCTGTTCTGTAGGACCTGAGCCATCATCTTACCAGTAAGGTACACAGTCTCCTAATGTATGAGGCGCACAGACCACGAAGAAGAAGAACAGGTTGCTTACCTGTAACTGTGGTTCTTCAAGTGGTCATCTGTGCCCTCATACATGCCCGCCCAACCTTCCCCTCTTTTTCAGGGCCCACTTTACTCGGCGGACCAAGAACTGAGAAGTGACCGTTGCTTGGCGGGCTAAGCATGCACAGTACTGGCATGGGGGAGGGATTCCCGCCAAGCTATTGAGCTCTAGAATCTTCCGAACGCTACTGCACAGGCGTGAAAGCTCCTAATGTATGACGGCACAGATGACCACTCGAAGAACCACAGTTACAGGTAAGCAACCTGTTCATACTATGAAGACTAGTAAGAGTTACTGTATTTGCCAGTGTATTAGATACACTGGCATATAGGCTTTTTCAAGAAAATATTTTTTAGTTTCCTGGTGAGGCAAAATGCAGAAGAGAGGAAGAAAACAAAAGAGTGCTGCACCAGGTTTTCCCCACTTCCTCCCTTCCTGTTTTGCCAGAACTCCGAGCCCAATCAAAACGCAGAAGAGAAGAGAGGAATGAAAAGACTGCTGCATCAGTCTTCCCTCACTTCCTCTCTGTTTTGCCAGAACTCCCAGCCCAGTCAAAATGCAGAGGAGAGGAGGTGAATGAAAAGAGTGATGCACCAGGCTTCCCCCACTTCCTCCTATCCTGTTTTACAAGAACTACCAACAGAGTCAAAATGCACAGGTGAGGAGGGGAAGTAAGGAACACAACACTAGGTTTCCTCTACCCCCTCCCTTGTTTTGCCTGGGCAGAAAGAACTGCTTTTGCTCCTCCCTTCCTTCCCTAGGTATTTAGCATTACAGTATTTGCTGGTGTACAACACACACCTCATTTTCAGAGGGTATTTTTTAGGGGGAAAAGTGCATCTTATATGCCAACAAATACGGTATTGGTGTAACAGATTTTATAAAAAAAGTGATATAGATTGTACTTTAGAGCAGATTAAAAAGAGCTTCTGTATTATGGCAGGATGGCCCTACAATGCTCTACCTGTTTCCTAGACTTTTACAGTCTCTTTGTGGCTGTAGGGACAAAGACAAAGGCATGGCTATAAAGCAGGAGGCTTTTTATATGTTTCCTCAAACAGCTGAACAATAGAAACTCCCATGAGGACTGCACCTGCCTCTCAGTGGCAGGGAGGGAAGCAAAAATCATTAGTTCCTAGTTCAAAACAGTTAATCTCACCTTTATCTCAGAACACTAGTCCAGAATAACTGAGAATTCAGTTTAGCTTAGCTGCTATGTTGCTTATATAGGTTAAGTATCTCTTATCCAAAATGCTTGGGACCAGATGTATCTTCGATTTCAGATTGGTTTTTGGATTTGGAATACTTGTATTTGCATATATGTATATAATGGGGTATTTTGCAGATGGGACCCAAGACGAAACACAAAATTCATTTGTTTCATATGCACACAAGCTGAAGGTGATTTTATACAATATTTTAAATAATTTTGTGCATAAAACCAAGTTTGCGTACATTGAAAGCAAAAGTGTCACTCTCTCAGCCAACCATGAGGATGATTTTGGAATATTTCAGATTTCTGGATAGAGGATGCTCAACCTGTGCTATGATTAAAGTAACCCCTTCAGACCCATTTCTGGCCATTAAGTTTGTGAACAGTATATACATTAATGAAAAATTCCCCTTGTAACAATTCATTTCAATACAATTATACTTCTAGGCCAAAATCTTACTAAGTCAAACTGTGAATGCACTGATCATAGTGTGAGTTGAACAGTTCTGGTCTTTGCACAAGGAAGTATCCAGGTCCTCCTTTAGAATATGGAAGAGCAGGATCAGGGGTGATGGTGGCAAGTAAATACAGCCCTGTAACATACCACCACCAAAGAAGGAGATGATCACCCAGCACACATCTCCCCCATACTTTATCCTACACAAAGCCAGCTGTTTTGTCCATGCCTGACTGTGTGTAGTCCTTAGAGCCAAGTTGCTGTGGAGAGATGTCTTGGAAAATTGCTCAAGGTGATGCAGCAGCTTTTTGAGCCATTTCTCCCATGGTACCTTCAGTCAGGGAGAAATGGTACTTTCTGACTGAGAAGATCCTGACACTGATGAGATAGCTGGTTCTATATAGAACTCTGAGAGATTATAGTGTAACTACACTAGCAGAGCTTTCCATACTGCTGGAATTGAGTAGGATCTTGGTCGTCTTTCCTCGCCCTGTTAATGTTTTCAGCATATAGAATCTCTGTACCTGTTACAAATACAATATCTTATTATATTATGAAATATATTAATTGCAGGAGGTTGAAGAAGAAGAAGGAAAAGCTAATCAAGAGTTGGAATTGTTGGAGAAACATAAACGTTTGCTTGATAATGGAGTCAATGAAGGTGTCAGTGAAGCCACGAAAGAGCTTCATGAACTTCAGTGCCAGTAAGCTGAACCACATATAGCAGGGGTGGACAACTCTGGGAGGCCACGCAGTTGCGTTGGTCCCCTAGGAGATCTTAGAGTGGGTGTGTAATGTCATGGACTTTTGGTGCAAAATGTTCACATTACTATATATAGTAAGGTGATTTGATTATGTATGTGCTGTGTATTAAAAGTAATACAGTAAGTAGCTGTTGGGAAAGGATGAGAGAATGGATTGTTGAGACTGAGTGGTGGAATGTTTGAGAGGATCTCAATAAGTTGGTGAATGACACTTGGATTGACAGTTGATATAGTCAGAATAGTTTAGAGAGAGTAGAGCAGTAAATCAGGATTAGAGTCGAGAGGCAGTAAGGTTTTGGAGTTAATGAGTGGTGTCTGAATTAGCTAGGAGTGGAGTGTGAGAGATGTACTTTAAATGCATTGATTGGTCTGTTTGGTTATGCTGATCTATTAATAAAATATAGTTTTTGTATATGTATGCTTTTGGCCTCCAGAAAAGCTATATATTATAAAACTTGCATTCAGACACAGTGTTTGTGGGGACAGCAGTAAATAAAGAGGAGTGGTGTCAGGTGGGAATAAAAGTTGCATATTAACTCACACATTTACCATAAGAGCATCTAGGAAGTTCCCACAGTGGGTGGCCACAGTAGTAGGAAAGGAGGAGGTCTTTACATTGGTGGTAGAAGTGTGAGCACAATCAGTGGTACCAGTGAGATTTGTGGAAGCTCTCAATCTTGGTGGCAGCTGAGCCTCACACATACTGCTCCCCCGCACCTCAAATGCTACTTTACCAACAGAACCTTCCCTCGGCAGCTCCAATAAGCAGCACAGCCCTGTTTCTGGTCTTCTACCACCAGCCACTGCCTGGCCAGCTAAGGACAGCTCATAGCCCAATTTCTCAAGGCCACAAACCCTCTCCCAGTGCCCCCCCACACACACACACACAAGAAAGGAGATGGGCAAGAGAGAGGAGGTATAGGTCTACCATGCTAACCCAACCTTTTCCCTCTCCTTTCTCTGACTTGGTTTGGACCCAGGGTACCAACCCTCCCCACCATGCAACATTAGCAAATGTGGAAAGCTGACTGTGTTTCCGCCAAATCCCCTACCATTCCTTAGTCTACAGTGGAAAAAAACATGTTGGCTACAAAAAGAGTGCACCATGAAATAAGTTTATTTTTCGACAAATGTTGCTGTTTTACAAGATAATGTGTTAGACAAATACTGTTCCTCTTAATGCCTTAGATATTGCGAAGTGTCTATTGTGTATGAAGGTCTAACAAACAAGTCCATAATCTACCACTAAGGCCTTTGAAAACGCCTAAACCATTTGAAATCAAATGGCTGAAGCATGCCTGTTAGATTGTGACAGTGATATATTTACTCTCTAGATATCAGGTGGTCTTGCAAACAACTTCTGAAGAGAGCCGGAAAGTGGAAAAAAATCTGCAATGTCTTCTGCAACTGATATTTACTCATCTTGAATCTGTAGAGGTACCGCATGCTATATAAACAAAAACTGTCATTGATTTTTTTAAAGATTTCTACAGACCATTGATCTATGATTCTTTGCTTATCTTATCTCATGAAAAGCTATGTACTATGGACAAAATGTGCTGTGTGCAAAAAAATAAAAATTAAAAAATGAGGGTTCAGTTACTTGCCCTGATAATAAGATATCCATTGTTTGGTGCTGGAATATTAGGTTTGAATGCAGTGGGTTCTATCTTGAATCCTTGAGACATTCACTAATAACATGAAGGGATATCACTAGATCTGCATCCTAAAATTCCATCTTGTATTTTACTAGCATATTTACCTGCCGTTGCCCAGGATTTTATTTTCACATAGGTAACACTTGTTAGAAATACCTTAGGAATTACTTTACCTTACCTTAGGAATTAGATACATTTGAAATACACAGATTTGAGATCCTGTGTCTCTAATTCCCCAAATTGTCTTCTCCAGTACCTGTAACTTTTCCCCATATTCCCCAGTCCAGTCTGTATTCATTGTTATTAACATACACGTTAGATTCCTGAGGGAAATACACTGCCCTCCTCCTTATTGACCTCGCCACAGCAACCGGCCTGAGCTCTCTACCTGAAAATTCTAAAGGCTCCTCCCTGAACTGCCAGCCCCAAGATTCCATAGAATCTTCACAGCCAGCCAATCATATGAGGTCTTCTTGCCTCACACAGCCAATCATATGAGGTCTTTGCCTGCCTCACAAACAGTCAAACTGACTTTTATATAGTAGATAGATAATCTGGAAACTATAATGTGAGGCTTTTAGATGAGGCTTATAGGTTGATTATTTTTACTGACAAAAAGAAAATTAAAATGACAAAATATCAAATCACAGTTAAATCTAATCAAACATAGACCATACTTCATAACATGGAATATGCTCCATCACTGTCAAATGCTAAAGATTTTTTTTAGGAAATCCTTGCAGTTTACCAATAGGAAGTTAGCATCTAACACAAATATTGGAATATTTTTTCCAAGCCAACTATACCATTTACCAGTTTTAACTAGAGAAGCATTTTGACTTTGAAACAGATTATGCCATAATATATTTGTTAGCCATTAAGATGTCACAAAGCTTTTCAATTTGCATCTTGGTGCAGTAATACCCACCCCATGGAGATTTATCTTCTTTTGCCCCTGTCTTGCCCCCAGCATTGGCCATGTAGTATCCAGGGTCAGTGTAGAAATATCTGGCAACAATTGGACACAAAACAATGATGTCATCCACCAGTATATCCACAGGACCCTGGGAGGTTTTGGAGGATATCTTTGTTCTGTATATAGCTACAGGGACATAGCTAGACACTCGGATGCCTCCAGCTGCCCCAGCCACCATGGCATAAGGCTGCAGGAGGAAGATTAGTACTGCAAGTGGGGAAATGGAACAGAATTCTGCCTGGCTGGAACGTTCCATATGTTAGGGATGGGACAAATCCAGAATTTTCTGGATCCAAATCCCTGGAAGGTTCTGGGAATCCACGAATCTCAAATCTTTCACATCCTTTTTTTAAAAAGGGTTTAAAAAGCAAGGAAAAGAAGGATAATTTTGGGCAAGACACACTCTCTCAGCCTTATCAAAAGCCTAGGCAAAAGCAAACCTCCCTCTGAAGAAATGTGGCCAGGACAATTGTCATACTTTTGCCTCAGGATCTCTCCAGATTGAAAATGACATGAAGGCCATTTCTGCACAGATTAATCCACATTTTCCTGCCTGTGTAAACAGGGTCACATACCACAGTAGAGAGATAATCCAGGTCAAAACTGGCTTTTCTTTGTATAGCTCCTTCTGGCATCCTGGAGTTTGTGGTTTGATGATGCACCAGCACACTTTGGCAGAGAAGGCTGTAAAACTCCAAACCCCAGAATTGTGTATGAAAGAGCTTTTGCAGGGGGGCTATGCAAAGGAATCTTTCAGCTGTCCTTGAAATCTCAAGCCTGTAGCTTCCAGTCAAGTGCTGAACTAAAATCTTACATGTTCAATTTAATTGTCTTAGAATACAACCCCAGATGTAATTTCTGAAATTGTTAGCAAAGGCCATTATTACTCCAAGGGAAAACTTCACCTACTTGCCATCTCCCCTTGTGTGTCCGGTCTCCCAAGTTTTCAGGCATCTTGGTCTCAAACAAACTATTTGGTTGGTGGGTTTGAGAGGTTCAGTTTGCCTATTTTGGCACAGGGATTCAGATTTGCAAATCTTGAATCCCTGCCAAGGATTTGAGGATTTGGTAGGCCCATCCCTACCATATGTCCATGCAGGATCCCAGCCCAGTTTAGGTTTTGTTTAGCCCCAAAAAGGGGATGGACATGGCATTCAGATACTTTGCTAATTGGAACACAGTGCAAATACGTTCTAGGTGGAATCCTTTTGGCACATACTGCACACATAATGGTCTATTTATGTGAATAGTTTCTCCAGGCTTGCTTAGGCATGAGAACTGTCTGTGGCAGGAGAGGACTAGTGGCTCAGAGCCTTCTATTTCTCCAGTGCATGGTCTTCAGAACTCTCCCCTACCACAGAGCCATTTGTCTGAGAAATATACACCAGCAGAGGGAACAGAATTCCAGCCTATATGCCTGACACAGCAAGTGATAAACTTCTGGATCAGGGCAGGTATATAACCCATGTTCCAAACATCCTCTGTTGCCTTTTCACAATTCATAATTGCATGCTATATTTAATATAGATAAAAAATATTTACAGATAACAGATACTGAAAGCTGTAAGCTGGCAAAGTCTGAGACTTCTGATATATAAATATGTTCTAAAATATAAACTGAAACCTGAAGTACTATAATATAATTTGATCTATTATATCTCTTCTAGATGTACCTGACTGAACAGAATGCAAAGTTTGATCGAGAATTTCATGAATTTATGTCAGAAGATCCGTTGGCTAACCTGAGGGAAATCTTAGGCAGCTACCAAAAGAAGGTTGATACTTTGTATGACTCAGACAAATGATACTGAATATATGTAAAAACTGTATATCTGCCCTATATTCAACATTATTTTCATAAATATATTTCTTTTTAGTATAATTTTTCATATATGTACCTTTTTGAAAAATCTTTACAGCTGTTAAATAAACTTCCTATGAAGAAATTCCTCTTTTTCAGCTTATTTTTTTTAAAACATGAACAATGGTAAGTTAAATTGTTTAGTACTCAGGATATAAAAGGAATTGATCAAAGATTGTGTCATTCTGTCTACTACTAAATTACACTGAGTATTGTATTTCATCCCAAGTCAGAGTACAAATTTGTGTCCATTGATATAGCTACATATATCATTCCTGTATAAGAACCACAATGTAGCGGGAGATGACTACATATTTTAATGATTGATTGTTCAGACCAAGAGATTCTAAAACCATTTCCAAACATGTGTTAAACAAGGCTACTTCTACACGAAGCACAGATGTCTGAAAAAAACTCCCTTTCTGGCACTAGTAACATTGTCCTACTACAACGTACAAGTGCCCTGTGAATACAAATAGTCTAGTCAATGGAAGCTTCAGTAATTTTCCGAATAGAACACATCCTTATTTTACTGATCCTTCATCTAGTCCTGTACATATCTGAAGAACTTAAAACTATTGCAGTGCAATAGGATGTGAGAATCTGTTCCTCTGAATGCCCCTGCATTTACTTCCTGTCTTTGTTTCATAACAGGTTATGAAACTGTTTCCTTCATACACTGAAACACATAATTCATGTTTTTCTTAATCTGTGCAATTTATATAATTTATGGAAGTTTTCCCCATTGATTAGTAGCATGCTTCTGCATATTCTTTCAATTTTACACACTTCAGTTGTTTGCATTCTAAAATATGCACTGTTTTGTACACAGTTTCTTCTCCCATCCCTTTCTGATCTTGGAAGCCAAGGCACAATTATCCTTCCTGTTCCTGTGCATCACAACAGGGAATCCATGTTATTTCAGCCAGGAGGCAAAAAGGTGACTTCATGTAAGTCCTCCCTCACACTGAAATTAACATTTGAGATAACTGCCTGGTTGTGTTATAGCACAGCCTTGCCCTGTGCACCAGCTACACAACTATAGATTATACAAAGGGTGTCATATGTGCTGAAAGATAGAGTTCCTCCATGTAGTTTGGACAAGATTGTACTCTTGGGTAGATAACTCTTAAGTACCTATTTTTATAATATAGGATATGGCCAGCACAAATGATGGAGATAGGAAGTGACACAGGTGTGATCCCTCTACCCCTTTTTCTTGCAGAAGATTGAAGGTTCTTTGCCTTACACCTGTCTGTCTGAATCAGTTTGGATTTTCTAGGGGTAACCATATTGGTCCATTAAGCTCCCAAGGTTGCAAAACCCAGTTCTATCCAAATGTCAATATCAGTATTCTCCCTAAATATTCTTAAGCCTTGATCTATCAGAAAATTAACAAGAACAAGTGGCAGCTTTTATTCAAAATTGTATTCTAGTAACATAAATAGCACAGATAAATACACTGTCCTCAGAGACACAGCTTACTTAGATTTATAATTAAAAGGGAGAGCACCAAATTCAAAAGCAGCAGCAGCTAGAAAGCAGATCTGTAATCTAAGTCTTCTGTGATACGGCCCCTATAAATCAGCTACTCTTCTGCCAGCCAATTCCTGGGTACTGTTTCAGTCCAGGTGAAAGGTGACCTCATTTTACCTACAGATGAGAACTCATACTACGTGGAAGGTAAGAAAATGATGGGCTAAGCTGCTGTAAGGGAATGGGACGTTGCTCAAATCCACATCAACTCATGAATGATAGAGACCACAGGCTGGCTGGCTTGCTTGGGGCAAAACATTAATGGTGCCAAAGCTGCTCGATGTCTTGCTATCCAAAATTTAGCAGCAAGAACCTGCTTTACAACCATTGCACTTCTGACTTCTATTGCTACTCCTTTTGATCTTGCCTCCCACTCATTACACTTACCATCCAGAGAGCAACAGCAGCAAGTACAGCAGGGAGCTGTGCTGTAAGTGGACCTTTTGGATCTCAACTGATGGTAGGGCCTGCCTCCACCAGTCTGCATACTGTCTAAGCTATTTGGTAGTATTATTGAAATGACACTGTGATACTGAAGTCCCATCCAGCCTATTTCCAGGCCAACAGTGAAAATGCACCACATGCTTTCTGGTATACCACTTCACCTCCTGGACAGCTAGCGGCGCTGCTTCATTGTATCCTTTCACTTTAACAATGGTCCTTTCCTTTCTGTGAGTTGGGAATGTTCATATGCATAGGAAAAAGCCTGGACATATTTTCACACTTCTGGCAAACACCCTATCACTGCTGTCCTCAGGTATATTGGGGCACGTGAACCAATAGCCGATGATTATGTCAATTAAACATTGTTAGAAAATAGCATGGAAATAGCCTAGGTACTGCCAAGGGTTCTGTTCCATTTGTGCATCAGACTCCCAAGTGGTCTTTCTCCCATGTTTCACTATGAGAGGGCGGGGGGGGTGGGATTACATGACTGTTTCTCAGTTTTTGCATTTGTTTTTTGTTTTTTAACAAGCAAGACCAGTTCATTTGTCTGAAGATACACCTGCCCTGACAAATTGAGAAGGGTGGACCTGGAGCTACTTATTGAATAATTTTCCTGCTCTGTAGCATAAAAGACACTGGGGGAAAGAGGTTGTTATACTCTGGATCAATAAAGCTTCAAGACAAAACATGGAGACTGATAAGCCTATCTTCCCTGCCTCCCCCAACTCCTGATCAAATTAGGCTTGTGATTTATTATTCTAATACACTTTTAAACTTCCTGCAGTTGTAAATTACAACACAGCTGCTGGAGACAGCCACGGTGTGACTCCATAGAGCACAGGTTAGCCTTAACTCCTTGGCTTACCTCCTTATTCTCCCCTTAATTATCTCCACTTACAAAGAAAACACTAAATGATAAATTATGGTCTGGCCAGGTTTTAGAAAAGTGGTGCAGCTTTGTTCCTAAAATCACTCATACAGAAAAGGGCGGAGCTGTTGGGGGTAAAAAAATTTCCTACACACACACACACGCCTCTGTAACCATCAGCTTAGCTGAGCTGAAGCTATTTCATAATGTGTCTATAAGAAGTACTGTATGTCAAAAGTCATTACAATAAGTAAGAACAATTTGATAACTGATTGTCTTGCTCTGAGAACATATGTTTGCATAGAAAAGATGCTGTTTTATATTAAGGTTGTGAAGTCTCTGTTCTAAAGATGTCACAACTTTTGTTAAGCAACTTTTTAACTCCTGAGCATTTTCTATCTATTTCATGTAACACCGAAAGTTCTATAAATAGGCTGCTGTTTCAAATAAACCTTGTCCAGACTACTGCTGCATCTAAGATGGCCGCAGGAACTGAAAAGATATTCCCTTTTGGCAAAGAATAATTGTGTGTATGACTCCTTCCTAGCTTGTTCAAGTCCCCAATCCAGCTCCATGCTTCACCTGGGAAGGCAGATATTTCAGTTTGTGATTTTTCAGGCTCTCTCTACAGTTTGTGCTCTTTTGTGCTTATTTTATACTTGTGTCTCTGGAGACTGGGTTTTTATTCTTCGTTTGGCCATGGAAACCCACTGGGTGAGCTTGGGAGCATCACATACTGTCAGCCCCAGAAAACTTGTGACAAATTTGCCGTAAGTCAGAAACTACTTGAAGGCACACAACACCATGCCCTTATGTGTTTGCTTTTCGAAATGGATGCAGCTTCCTGCACTGTACTATGCACCAGTTGTTAAGAAACTTGGATGTACTGAATCACATTATCCATTCCACTGATACTCAAGTAACACACCAGCCATTAAACTGAGGCAGCTTCTGTTAAAATTAGCTTCACAACCTATGCTTAAATATAACAGAACACTCTCAGTAGTGTTTAGATTTTAAGCTGCTCCCACTTCCAAAAACTGCTTCCACAGATGCAATGATAATATTGAATGCAACCCATTCAAAGCTATACAGAAATAGCGGTACACCAGACCTCATTCAGAAAGTACTTTAGAAAATAAGTGATAAGCATTAGGATGTTAAAGGCAAGCACATATGTGTATATTCAAAGTGACAAAGCTGTAATCAGATGGTGCCCTCAAAAATTATTTTGAAGTTTTTTAGCAATATCACATATCACTTCTCAGCATGGCTTATGTTACTTTCTAGTAAAGTCTCACAACTGTATAAGTCATAAATTTGGTCACACCTGATATCAAACTGGAGATAAACAGCTGTGCTAAAAGATCTGAAAGTTACAAAACACCAGAAATAATAACCAAACATGGCTTTGAACTGCTGGACCATTTTAACAATTTTATACATTGAGATTTTCCAGGCTATTAGTCAACAGACTTCTAAGTATATTGTATATTTATTACATTTACTACTAATGGATGTGCAGAATGTGCAAATTAGATTGTTTACAAAGTGATGACTGAAAATAGAAGATAAAGTCATACTTGAAACTAGTGAATCCATTTGGGCATGCTACTCACTCAAATGAAGGTAAGGAAGTTTGCAGTCAAAAACAATAGAATTATAGAGTTGGAATGGAGGTCTTTAAATAGAATATCATCTAGTCGAAACTCATCATGCAGGAATGTACAATGAAATCACTTTTGAAAGATGGCCATTCAGCCTTTATTTAAAGACCTCTCATCTAATTTTTGGAAGTTAAGCAGGGTCAGCCCTGATTAGCACTTGCGTGGAAGATCACCAACAAATACAAATGTTGTGGACTGTATTTCAGAGGAAGAAACCGGCAAAACCACCTGAGTATTCCTTGCATAAGAAAGCCAAAGGAAATTCATAGGGTCATCATAAGTCAACAGGCAACTTGAAGACTAAAGCACATACACACACACACACACACACAAGGAGAGCCCGTTACCCGCAAGTGTATTCCACTATTGAACAGCTCTTACAGTTAAGAAGTTCTTCCTAATGTTTAGATGAAATCTCATTTCTTATCATTTTAATCCATTCGTTTGTGTTCTAGAGTCTGGAGCCACAGAGAAGAAGCTTGCTCCATCTTCTATACAACATCCTATCAAGTATCTAAAGATGTCTATCATAGCACTTCTCAAAGCTCTTTTTTTTCAAGCTAAATACACACAGCTCCCAAAACCATTCATCACAGATCTTAGATTCCAGAACTTTTACCATCTAGGTCACCTTCTTCTAAACATCTTCCAGCCTGTCAATATTACTCTTGAATTGTGTTGGCCAAAACTGGATACAGTGTTGCAGATGAAATCTGATCAGAACAGAATGTCGTTATTGCTTCCCTCAGTCTGAACATGTGTTTAGGGCCATTTCTACACTACACTATTATAGCACTATTATTTCACTTTCAACATCCTGTGGAATCCTGGGGTTTGCAGTTTAGGAGGGCCATTTAGAATTCACAGCCAGAGAGCTCTTTGGCCTCCGTGAACTACAAACTCCAGAATCCGACAGGATGTTGAAAGTGGAATAGCGCTATAATAGTATAGTATGGAAATGGCCTAGAATTGCTTTGGGGCTTTGGCCACTGCATCATATTGATGATTCATGTCTAGCTTGTAGTCTACTAAGACTCCCTAGATATTCTTTTTCCACATGTACTGATATCACGCCAAGTATCACCCATCCTATATTTGTGCATTTCATCTTTTCATTCTTAAATGTAGTACCTTTTCCTAAATGTAGGTTCTAAATGTAGATATTTAGTCAGAAACAAAGCTGATATACAAATATAAGATGGGTGATATGCTGAATCTGACTTGATAGAATTGGTGTGAAAACAGTCTAGGGGCCTTACAAGACCACACGCTAAACACCATTCAACAGTATGATGTGGCAGCAAAATAGTCAATGAATTAAGCTGACCAAATTAAAAGAAGTATAGTGTCTAAAGGGAGAAAAATAAACTTTACAACTTTATTCTAATTTGGCCAGATGTGTCCAGCTTGAGTATGACATTTTAAGAAGGGTGTGAATTGTAGTGTATGGATTTCAGCACCAGGTCTGACTCTGTAGGCCAGTGTTCAAATCTCCACTCAGCCATGGAAACTCACTGGGTGATCTTGGGCAAGTTACACTCTCTCAGACTCACAGGAAGGAAATGGCAAACTCCCTCTGAAGAAATCTTGCAAGAAAACCCTGTGATAAGCTCACCTCGGGGTCATCCTAAGTCAGAAATGATTTGAATGTACACAGTAACAACTGATGATGCAGAGTTGTCAAGATGCCTATTAAGCACGAGTAAAATTGGCAAAATAGGGTCTTATTCCATTTCTACTGACTTATCCTCAATATGTTATCCAGCAGTTATTTCAATTGGTATCAATTTAATTTCAATGAGGCTCAGAAGGAAAGAGAAGTCTCAGTTGCTCGCTGTGACAAATTTACCAGGCACTTCCAAGAGTAAGTTGCTTGTATACAGCTATAACTTGATTCCAACAGCTAACATAGTGTCTAGTATTTTATATGAGTAGTTGTGATTAGTCCCAGTTCGACACTTGACTCACTCTGTTCCGTCACACACAAGCTGCATATTTGCCCAACTTGGCTGATAAAATTTCACAGAAGTAGAGTGATTAAGAGGGTCCATGGCCTACAATGATATTATGTCATGGAAAAGTGCCTGCTACCTTCAAAGAGGCTGCAGTGCACTCTCCCCTGAAGAGGACTTCCCAGTGTCCAGTGGTATGTAACTACTACCCTATTGCTAATTCTGTCTAGGGGCAAGATGCTCAGGTTGATGGTGGATGAGCAGGTTCAGCGGACTCTCCATCTTCCCAAGGGTTTGATGTGCAGAACCCTCATAACAGTGGGAAAACTGCAAATAACTCCCCCTGCAGTCCCCTCCCCATTGCCTTCTGGGATCCCTCTCCCATTCCCTTGTCTTTTGCCATGGTGCACCTACCTTCCATCTCCATGCCCCAGCAAAAAGCAAGGGGGTGGGGGAACGCTTCCCCATCCCTTGCCTGGGTAAGGAGAAAGGAAAGCAGGCACAGTGGGACAAAAGGCAAGGGAATGGGAGGAGGGGAAGGGACACACATGCCTCACAAATAATTCACAAAGGTCAAACTTGCGAATGTGGAGGGAAGACTGTACCTGCCCTGACTGGTGACCAACTCTGGTTGAAAGATGGGGCAGTGCTACCTTTTTGATCTTCCTGGATATCTCAGCATCAATCACAGTATGCTTCTGACCAGATCCATTACTTAGGAGTAGGATGCACTGTGCTCCAGTGGTTCCTCTTCTATCTGCCAGTTTCAGAGTGTGGCACTGGGGGCTCCTGTTCAGTCCATGGCCATCAAGCTATAGTGTTTGAACTTCCATATTGAGCTTCTAATTTAAATGGGATTTTTCATGTATTTGTTTTAATAGTTAAGCCTGTTTTATATTTTAATTGTATTATATTATTTAATATTACTGCCTGCTAGCTTGACTCCTTCCTTTATGAGAAAAGGCCACCATCAATCAAATACCTTACGTGCATTCTTGAAGATATAGCTTAAAAGGTTTGGCTTACAATTAACCGCTATTCTCCTTGGAAAGTTAACGTAATAGTTTCTAACTACATATAAATGAAAAAAGAACTGCCTGGCAGGAAGAACTGCTCTGCAGTGGAATAGCCTGCTGTTAAGTTTAGATTCTCTTTTTTTGGAGGTCTTTAAACAGAGGTTGAATGTCTGAATGTCAAGAGTGGTTTAATTCTGTGTTCCTGCATGGCAGGAGATTGGAGATGGCCCTTGCAGTCCCTTCCAACTCTTGAGATTTTATCAATCTATATGAAGCCACTCTGTGAAGTTACTAGCATTCTGTGAGTTGGGTACAAACGCTATGACCATTATTTATACTTCTTCCTGTTGTCGAGGTTGACTGAGACTGTAAAGGTTGACTAAGATTGTAGAACACTATGAGTCAGTTCTACTACTCCCTGTTGTTGAGATTGGTAAGATGAAGCCATCCGCACATTGTAGAAGTAATGAACACAGATTAAACAATTTCCCCCTGTATTAAACATTTTATTCATGATGTTTGTTTCATCTATCTGGCGAAGCTTTAGAAGAGGTTTCCCCTTCCCTTTATAACAATTTTTCTTGGTAGCAATTTTAGAAATCTTTGGACAAATACGATCCTGGATGTACGTCACACGTTTCACTACTTGCTAAAACCAGCTCCATACTAGTCAGAAAACGTTCAGATCTCAAAGGCTTAGTTTGTCTGGCTATTTCCCGCTCTCAGCCGCCCGCCTACGGAGAGGATTCTAGCAAGGCGAAACATCAGGGCCGAGCGCCTCGCCTCTTCAGGAAACCGCACGCAAAAGAGCCACCCTGCCTTTACGTCCTACGCCCCACCGCTACAGGAAGAACATCGGTTTCGGTTTCCATTCTGTAAGCAAGAAGCCCCGAAGCCGCTCCAACCCCGCCTCACGCGAACTGTCTCCAGTCTTGCCCCGCCCAATTGCCATCTTATGGTACGTTTCAAAACGGACGTGACGTTTTCTTATCGTACTTCCACATACATCCTAGCGGCCGGATTGAAACTCCCGCGAGCGATTTCTCTTCCGGGTTTGCCCCTTCTTCCGGCTTCGCCCCGCCCCTTCCCTCAATCCTTTCACTCTTTTGTTTGCGCTCCGACAGATAAGCCACGCCCCCTCTTCCTCACCCCTCGGCTCTTGTGCTGGCCACGCCCCTCTATCTCACACAGCACCGCCCCCTTTTCCTCTCAGAAGCGGAGAAACCGCCCGCGGCTCTCGGCGGCGGCGTCCGACGAGGGGGCTGTCTGCTCGTTCGTTCCGCCGAGGTTCCCCGCGGTGTTCCGTTACAACATGGCAGCAGAGGAAAATGTCAGTGGAGCCAAACTCCTGACTGTATATGTATACGATCGCCGTCAAGACAACTCAGACGATGGCGAGAAAGCTCTTCAGTGCTGTGAGGGGAACTATGGGGGCTTCCGCAACTCCGTCTGTCAGGTAAAGGACGGCGGGCGAGGGGGAAGGGAGAGTTGAAAATGTGTCACCGTTTAAAGGGAGGCTCCCTTACGGGCAAAGTCAACAGGAACCCATAGCCCCGCGTCCACCTGCCAAACAGTAGAAGAACGTCAACCTGGGCGCCCGGCGGCACGTGCCGGGGCGGTCGTTAGGGGAGGTGTCAGCGCGCGGGAGAGGGGTGCGCGCGCGATTCCTATTTAGGCACAAAAAGAAAAAAAAAGAGGCGCGAAATGGCACGCTTCCAGGTCCACTCGCGAAGGTGCGGAGGGAGAGAGACGACGGTGGGCCGTTCGCGGTGCCGTCTGTCATTCCCGTTGACGTAGTGCCGGAAACGTTTTTTTCCGCGCCCCCTACAGGACACTGCTGTGAACTGAAACCCAAGTTCGAAGACTTCTCTTGGGCGACGGTGTGTGTTGCGTCCTTCGTTTTTGTGCGAGTTAAGACACTAAATGGTTTTGTTTTGGTTAACACTTGGATGAAGGATCGCCAAGGAATGCAGGTGCTGTTGGTTATAATTAAGAGGACGGAAGTGGCAAAACAAGAAAACCTTCTTTGAGTATTCCTTTCGTAGGAAAGCTTAATGAAATTAATAGGGTCGCCCCAACTCATCAGACAACTTGAAGGTACATACACGCAGTCTGTTTGAAGGCACTCTTGAGGCTGGGGCTACCTCCATAGTGACAAGCTATAAAAGAGAGCCTGTTCAATAATAGTTGTAAGTAGATATGACTCTTGTAATTTTATTCTGCATTTCAGCTAACATGTGCTCCAAAATCATTTTTTAAGATGTGCTAAATCCATGATTGTGTAAAAAGTTAAGGCTGTATTGATGTATATGGCAGTAGATTTTGGCTGCTGGTGAAGGCTGACTTAGTAACCCCTGCAGGCTTTTCATTCCTTGAGGAGAAGGTAACAGGTGCTAAAGGTGAAGCCTCTGAGTAATGGAGGAACTAACAAGCTATATTGTTAACTGCACTCAAGTCCACTTCAACTTATGACAATCTTCTGAACGAGAAACCTCCCAAGTCATCAATAGCCCAGCTCAGGTCTTGCAGTTTCAGGACCGTGGCTTCCTTATTCATCTATAATTCAGTTTTCCTCTTTTCCTGCTGCTTTCTGCCTTAAGCATTATTGTCTTTTCTAACGTTATTGTCATACTTTCATGATAATGTCCAAAATACAACAGTCTCAATTTAGTTATCCTGGCTTCTAAGGAATGTTCAGATTTGATTTGCTCTAGGACCCATTTATTTGTCATTTTAGCAGTCCAGGGTATCTGCAGGACTCTTCTCCAGCACCACATTTCAAATGAGGTTTTTTTTTCTTGTCAGCTTTCTTCGCTTTCCAATCTTCACATCCATAGATAGAAATTGGAAACGTGGTAGCATGATTCTTCCTAATTTTACTATTCAATGATATATCTTTATACTTCAGGATCTTGTCTGGTTCCTTCAGAACTGCCTTTCTAAATTTTTGGACATGGTAAAAGTTGTTATTATAGAATTTTGAGCATCACTTTCTTTGCATGTGACATTAATGCAATCCTGTGGTTACTGCAGTCCCTGATGACACCTTTCTTGGGGACTGGAGTGTATACAATGGGCCTTCAATATCTGCTAGGGTTTGATTGCAGGACCCCCCGTGGGTACCAAATTTCATGGATGCTCTCAATGTACAATGGTGTAGTAAAATGGTGTCCGTTATATAAAATAGCAAAATCAAAGTTTGTTTTTTTGGAATTTTTTTTTTTGGAGGGGAGAGGAGGAATACTTTTAAGCTGTGGTTGGCTGAATCCATAGATACAGAATCTGTGGATGTGGAGAGCCAACTGTATTGAGCATGTATTGAGTCTGTGGGCCATTGCTGCTTTTTTTTTCTGTATTACAAATTTTCGTTAGAACTAGAGTAGATCCTGACTCTATTCACTGAAGGAGCTTTATTGGTATGCCATCCGTTCCTGACGATTTATTTCTTTCAAGTGCTGAGCGCAGTTTCCACTTAACTTTCTAAAACTGGAGGTTCATCTTCAAATGAATGGATCTGTCATCCTTTTATCTGTTCTATATATCTATATAGAGACTTTTTATTTTTACTTTTATGTAATGTGTTCTGCTGGGAACATCCCCAGTCTTTTAAAATACCCTTTGATTTCTTGGATCTTATGGAAGAAATTTCTTGTTCTTCCTTTTTTGTTATCTCCTAGTTTTCTCCATGGTTGTTATAGTAGTTCTCCTTGTCCATGCGTAGAAGTCCCTTAATGGTTGCATTCAGGGTTCTATTTTTGCCACTTTTTACTTTTACGTCTTGTCTGTTCTTTACTGCTCGAAGAGTTTAATCTGCCATTCATTGAGGTGTCTTTTTCTTTTTGACTGCACATAGTGTCTTTTTGCTTTCCTCAATGACAATGCCCCCAGCTTTAGTTCAGAGTTCTTCTGGATCCCAGTCAATAAAACTAAATAGTGCAAATCTATTTTTTACATTATCTTTTAATTCTACAAAGATGTTCTTCAGGTTGTATTTTGGCACAATGGTTCGTTTAGTTCTTTAGCTTTACTTTAATTTTTGATATTAGTAGTTCAAGGTCTGTGCCACAGTCTTCTCCGGGTCTTGGTTTTGCAGAGAGAATGGAGCTTCTCTGTCTTCTGCTATTTGATTTCTATAAGGGCATCAGGTGATGACCATGTATATGGATATCCTCTTTGCTTCTTTGGTTGCTTAAAGAATGTGTTTGCAATGAACAAACTGCTTCTCTCACACAATTCCATTAGTCCCGTCCTGCTTCATTTTCTAATGCTAGGCCAAATTTTCCAACAATCTTTAATTCTTCTTTGTTTCCTGCTTTTACATTCAAATCACCTATGATTGATAACAAATCCCATTTCGGTGAGTGGTCAGTTTCCTCCTTGACTCCAGCATACAATCTTTCTGTTTCTTCCTCTGCCTCTGTAGTTTGAGCATAAACAACTTATGGTTATATTGATGAGTTTTCCCTGAAGTCTTATTGATATGATTCAGTCAGAGTTTGCATTATATCCTGTGACTGCTTTTGCTCCATCTCACTATTAATGCCACCCCATTTCTTCTTAGATTTTCATTTCCTGTCTGCTTTAGGTTGCTCAGCCAAAGTTTTGCAATGTTGATACATTCTTTCTCTTTATATACTATGTCTAGCTTCTCCTGATCATGCTTTTCACATTCCATGTTCCCATAGTTTATGTTGTACAGCTTCAGACTTTCTTTTCATTTCTGAGCATGTCAGTTGCTGAATGTCCTTTTGGTTTGTGTCCAATTGCATCATTAGCCACAGCACTACTTCTAGTTGGTCTCTGCTATATTGTAGTAGCTTGTTGACTGCCATCTTACCTAGGAGTTTTACCTTCTGGCATTATTGTCTCATCATAGAGTTTTTGTAGAAAGCAATATTCAAAAGATTTATCGTGCCTCTTACTATGCAGTACTAACAAACTTTAGCTGTGATGCCACTGCCGTTGTTTCTGAGAGATCCTCCACCAGTTTCAACCCCACTACTGCTGTTGCCAGTAGCTTTTGGGTACCAAAACCTGTCTGACATGGAAGGATCCTGTCAGCAGCGCTGCTGTTGAAGCACACAGTCCCACCACCGTAAAAAGTTAGTGCCATTTGTGGGCAACCCATATAAGAAAGAACTGAGACAAAGAGTGTAAGTGAGGAAGGAAAGAACTAGATAGCCCTTTCTATAGAAATCCAGAGTTTATAAAATGTTTTATCATTTTTTCTACTAACAGTGGAGTGATATGGTGATATCTGATTAGCTTGGTAAGCATAGCTCCACAGTTGCATTGTATGGCATTTGTCACTGTACTTGATAAAGGGGTTTGACTATAGCTGAGAGAGCAGCAGTCAGATGAAGATCAACATAGCCCCCTGCTACAGCTGTACTCCCTCCCCCATTTAGTATTACAACTTACTTTTTTTCTGGGAAGGATTACAGAAGAGAGAAGCAAGCAGGTGAAGACCATTTCAGAATTTGCTTTAGGTGGGTTGTTCTTCCTACTTCCCAATGAAATTACCCCATCAACTACCCTGTAGATTTTATTCTTAGGAGTTTTTGTTTTAATATTGTTTATAATAACTTCTGTTAGATAAGTTTTTTCTTATGTCACCTTCAGAGGATTTCAGTCTTGAAATATGGGACATAATAATGATTTTCTTATAATAAATTATCAGTCTTCTTTCAAAAAGAAAGCAGTATTCTGTCCTGGTGAAAACAGAACAAATGATGCAGTAGGAGGGGATAGCAGCTGAGAATAGGTAAAGCAGTAGTAAAGGAATTTCTAGCAACTTAAATTTAAATACACTTAAATTTATCAAAGTCTTCAGATAAACTACATCCAAGTAACTTGCAGATTTAATCTCAGAGCCATGTCAGTCATCTTGGAGAACAAGAGAGGTCCCAGCAGACTGGAGGAGGCTGAATGTTGTCCCCATCTTCAAAAATAAGTACCTGAGCAATTACAAACTAGTCAGCTTGATGCTGGTACCATGAAGCATCGTTCAACAGTCTATGCAGAAATAGGAAGGAATGAAGTGATTTGTAAATGTGTGACTGGAACTGATGCTACCTCTGCTGCCAGCAATCACAAACCAGTGAGGAGTTGCTGACCGTCCTGGTACTGTTGAGTGTGGCAGTGCCAATTATGCTTGCTCATTTGCAAACGAGTGGCCAGCATTGGCACCTCCACCATTATTCACAGGGCATCAAAGAACTTTAGCAAAGATATGACAGCAGTGATTGGCATACCTCTGTCGTGGCCACGGCTTGTCACCACCTCCCCTGCTGACTTGCACCATTTTTTCTTAGAGACTTGAGAACATGTGAGTTTTACTATTTGCAAGGGGTCATGGAACCAATCCCTTGCAAATAGAGCAGGCCAGCTGTACTCCCAAATAATTTCTGAAGGAAGGTGTCTTCATGTACTAGACATGCTTTTGCTAATGTAAGATTCCTTGTTCAGAAAAAGCTTGCATTTAAAGACCTTTTCTTTCCACACTTTCCTCACACCTTTTTTGGTGTGCACACTTGTACATGTATAGGATTCTCATTTCTCACAGGAGGAGGAGGGAAGGTCTCTGCAGAGGCAGAGTTGGAAAAGACAAGTTAAATTCCTCAGTAACTTCCCAGTAAGTTACACAGATGGGATAATGTGTGGATAGTTGCAGCTAGATAGTCTTTGGGGGGGGGGTCCCTGTCCTACTCAAGGGCAGGAGACAGAGCCAGAGAACCTGTTACATGATGGCAGTGGTGGAGAACTTTGAGAGTGTGGAGCTGAGTAAAAAGGAAGTGCATATGGTCTCTTTCTAGCTACTTTTACCTCTGTTCCTATTTCTGGGAAGATTTGGGAGATATTAGGAGAAGGGGGCATGTTGGGGAGATTTCCTTTGTTTCTGAGACAGAATCTGACATTGTGCATACATACCTGTATAAGCGTGATTGCAGCAGCTTGTTTTTCTTTTCTGAGGTGGTGCTTTTTGTTCCCAGGTGGCTCGATCTTCTGCTCATAGAAGGGAGGGTGGAGGAGAACTGAGTGGGAGGTGAGAGAGTATCTCGTTCACTGATGTAGGAAATGGGGCCAAAGAGCCCATTACAGTGGCATGTGAAACTGAGCACCCTGCCACAGCTCATGTAATGCAGCAAGGGGAGATCTTTGGGGGAAAGGATGTAACCCAGAACCTTGTCTATTATAAATGAATGAGAGAGGAACAGGAGGAAATACAACTAGGCAGTTCCTTAACTTCCTGAACTGTTACAGGTGGCCAGTTTAGAATATCTGAAGAGCCAATAAGACCAGGTGTTGGTTCATTTGATGATGTGACTTCTAATGCCTCGCAATGGAGCAGTCAGAGACAAAGTGAAGATTAGATAGGAACTGAGGAACTGATAAGATCTGAATAGGATTTGAAGGAGCTGGAAGTGAGGAAGGAATTTAAGAACTTCATGTTTAACTTAATAGTCATATAATCTTTATTAGCTTTATTTTCTACAACTGTATCTGGCTATTTTCATTTATGAATTGACAAGAAGAACTGGTAATGTCTTACCGTACTAATTAGACAAATCAACACATCCACTTCTCCAGGATACTGGTCACCTTGAGGCCTGAATATCAGATCCAGGGAGGGATACTGAAGACGAAAGGCAAGGTGCATAATAGGAGTCCAACATTTGGAACTGCAGGACCAACCTGGATAGGGCTCTGTGTCACACACGTATGTGTATATATATGTGTGTGTACACACGCATACATACATGCATACTTGGTGCCATGTCTATTGGCTTCAGAAAACAGCTCTAATAAATCATTTAAATAAATCTTATCATAACATTGATGACTTACTCCTCATGATTCTAGTCATGCATGATGACGATGAATGTAGTGTTGAATAGACCAAGAAAAATATGATCAATTTTTAGTGATAGAAAATGCAGCAAAAATTGAAAAAAAAATGACTGCAAATATGTGAAGGGTGTAGTGGTTTGAATGTTGGACTATGACCTTGGAGACCAGGGTCTATTCTCTACTCAACCATGAAAACTCACTGGGTGATCTTGGGCACATCATACCATCTCAACTCCAGAAAACACAGTGGTAGGTTCGTCTTTGGTTCTCCATAAGTCGGAAACAACTTGAAGGCACGCAGCAGCAGCAGCAACAACAACAGATGTAGTAAAGTCAGTGAAGTAGTCAAAAAGAAAATAAATATACGTATTTTGTTTCTATTTTTTTCTTCCTTCTTTTTTTTTTTTTTACAAAATGCCAAACTAAGGATGGCTGTGTATTAGTTTTATCTTTTTTTAATTTAAGTTAGAAGTCTGAGAAAGGAGGGAATAGTCTGCTGATCTGCTCTTTGATTTATGGTGCAAGCATCGGAGCTAAAGGGAATTGCCATCTCCCTTATCTTTCATACACAGCTTTATGAATACTGTTGTTTTCAACTTGTTGTTCAGTATAGAAGTCTGCTGAGAAATGATTAGCAGTATACCTACTGACGCAATGCTTCTAATTAAAGTATAAAACTCAAGATGTGTGTTGTGATTGGGTACCCAGAGATTTTTCTCTAGAACCAAAGGAAACTTTATTATAGGCATTGTACCTTACTGAATTCTTAAACACTTGAACTTTGCAAGTAAAGCTACTTAAAATAGTTACCTGTTGAATTATCAGAATGTGTTTTCTCTCTGCTTTGTATTGTACGTTGTCTAAAAATGTCTTTGGGTTGCAAAAGAAACACATGAATGCAGGATGAAGTTTTATCTTTTTATGTTATCAATAAAGGACAGAACAAAGAGTTCTCTAGGGAATGTGGAGGGAGCCAGTTGTCAATGTAAGGAAAGAAAATGATTTCTTGCTGCCTGAGCCATGCTGTTGTCACTAGCATGGACTTGAGGAAGAGGAATAGAACAGAGTCCGAATGAAAAGATGCAGATATGATAGGCCCCCTTGCTGCAGCAAAGCAAAGGAAATACCTCTGTGATGGCCCAAGTGTGATAAAGAAATACCTGTTCCTGAAATTCCACATTGCACACCAATCCCTCTTCTACAACAGAGGAAGTGTGGTGGAGTCCTTTGCCTGTCCAGGACACAATAAAGTGGTGTGAGAAGAACACCATGCTGAATAGTTGTTAAAGGACAGGTTCTTTGGTACCCTTGAAAAAAAAAAAGAACATTGACTTCCTCATTGAGTGCATCAGCATACCCTTTTCTTGTGAAGGATCCACATGTCCCAAGGACTAACAGCCCAGGTGTCATGGTATCTTTGTTACCACCCCATAATTTTAATTGACAGTATTATTTGATTGGCACTACATTAATTGGCATTGATATAAAATGGAAACTTGAGGTGACTGGAAGGTCAAGTTGGAAAGCAGCAGATTACTGACTGTAAACGAGAGATAGCAAGGCAGGTCAGTCACACACACACACACACACACACACACACACACACACCAAGTGAAGTTGAAGTCTTTGTCAGGCAGATTGTAAGGCGACTCTAGAGACAATAGGTTTATACTAAGAGCTGGGCATCTCGGAGCAGAAAAGGGAAATCCCCACCAATTTGTGATTGTTCTAAGCCTGATCCCTCACACCTGGATGTTTCCTTGCTTTGTCTTCCCAACCTCTCTACAATACAGGGCTGTTACAACAGCCATCACCCCTTCATCACCTAAACATTAAGACCATGAACTTTATATGAACTGTGTTGTTTCTGTTGCAACTCCCACTGTCCACATCCATACCCAAAGAGTAAATTTTAGCTATAAAAACCCTTGATTTTGAGCAGTTCAGTGCAGTCTCTCACCTTGCTGAACACCACGCTGTCCGTTTGATTCCCAAATGACAACTGCTCTTAGGTTTCTGTCTAAGCCACATCACAGCTTTTCTTTGCTTCACTCCAGACCAGTAATTGTCACCCAAACCCTATACATTCTTTATCCACAACTTTCCTCCCTTTAGTTTGGCTAGTCCTTGTGTGAGTGCGTGAGTGTTTGGATCTTTTGCATCCTTGTGTGAATCTTTCAATAAAGCACATTTTTACTTTACATTTTGAATTCTCTGGCAGGTTCTTTTCCTATGTGATCCTGTTAATTTACTCCCCTCTTGCAAGCCTCCAAATTAATTTGAGCTAATTAATTCCCCATTGTCACATGGAGGTTTTGGCATCACAAGTGGACCTTTGAATCACCCACATTTTGCATTAACAACTCTGGAGCCTGCTGTGGAAGAATGGAGCGGCTATGGAAAGAGGTAGCAAAGAATTCAGAAGCATCACTTGCTTTGATCTTGAAGCTTATTCCTGTAGGACTGGATATGGTGCCGAATACATGAAGAGAGGGACAATGAGGAGGGCAGAGCCACCACTCTCTATTGGTCAGATATTAAAGGACTAAAGGAGCCCTTGGATGTTGAAGACTGTCATGTATAGGGGTAGTGAGAATAGGATGACAACTTAGTGTGTGACTGCAAGCTGAACCTGTGAGTCGTAATGTGGTTTTTATGTGTATGCTTGTTGTCCTTTCTCCACTTAAGAGACCACCCGTATTGTATCAATTGTTGCTCTGTTCTGGTGGCATAGGTCTAATGATCAGAGTTGTACATGCTGCCGCAAAGCAGAGGCTTTGTCAGCATGTTCCACGCCAGTCTGCAGTGTGCCTCACCATGTTAATTTGCTGGATCACCAAACTATGTGCCTCAGCCTGTACAGTAGTAGCCACTCCTCTTTCCACTACAGGAATCCTGTCAATAACAGAGGACACAGTTCCCCATAGGAGGTGCTGGTATGCTTTTCTGCAAGCTTTGTAGACTGGTAGCTATAGAATAGAACTTGTGTGCCATAGAGTCAAATTCCTTGCCTTCTCTATTGATAGGAATCATATTTCTGTGAAGAGATTTAGAATCTAAGATGATCAAATCTAGCTTAGGGTGGTGTAAAAATTCCAATTCCAGTTTAACTACAGTCCCTTTATCTTCTTATATGCGGACTGTAACAAGAACAGCAAAGGCAAAGCCTCCTTTGCAATTCCACAATGACAATAGCAGAGGAATGAGCCCTGAGGTTGGAATCTTATTCTGCATTTGACAGTATACCTGGTTCAAGTTGTTTCAGCTCCAAGTTGAAGGCCCTCACCATATACAGCAACTGGTCCATAAGGGCCTCACATGGTGAGTTGGTGAAGCAGGTCACACCCGGAAGAACTGTTGGAAATGAGCACATTGTCAGAATCAATGAATCAAACTCTTCTGGCCCCAATAACTTCTTCAGGATCTGTTCACCTGGATGGACTGGTGAAGCAGGAGGGAATGGCATCTACCTTGGTTCCAGCAGTGGTACCAAGCAGATGGGATCAAGATGGCAAAGCTGGAGGTGAACTCTGAAGGGAATTCTCAGACTGTGTCAAAACCGACACTAGTTCTTGAGGGCATATCGAGGCCCCATGCCTTTCTGGAGATGGAGACCATGCCCTGCTCATTACTGAAGCAGGCAGTACTGAGGCAAGTACTGATCTACAGTGCTGACTGCAACAATGGATGCAAGCATCAAGCTGTTGAAACGTTACAAGTCTTCTTTACGCTTCTAGTAGGAGTACTGTCACGAACAAGATTGCTCATAATTGTAGTACAGAGACTGAATCCTATACGAGTAGGCTCTGTACTTCTCCAGATTATACAGCTGTATCACCCAAAATCAGGACACACCAACAGTGCTTGGATTCATAATGGAAGCAACATGGTGAAAACCTTGACCAATGACTATATCCACAGCATTGGGATTAGTAATGATAGCAATATGGCTGAAACCTTGACCAAGGACTTTGGGATCATAATGAAGATGACTCCTGTCCTTGGGAGCTGCCAGATTCCTACCTAGACATTGAGCGATGATGTCAAGAGGGCAGAGAAAATCACTGGTGGAAGAGACCACCTCATAAATCCAAAGATGACACATGTGCCGTACTTCAAGGGATGGTTTGTGGAGACTCCTCTCGATTCAACAGAGTTTAAAACCAGACACTCCCTCTCCAACGTTGGTTACAACAGAGTCAGGCTGTGGTGACCACTCAGATCTGCGAGGTCGTGGGGCTGAATTCAAGGATGGGTTATTTCAACATCCTTTGTGCTTTCCTTTTACCATTTCTTCTCAGCATCGTACTCCTATACTAAAGGAGGAACTTTCAGCTCAATCCTATTTACCTGGTAATAACAGTGCAGATTGAACAGATTGAACAGCAGGCAGGACATTCACTGGTGTCTCTGGTCATCTCAAAATAGGATGCACTCTCCTTAAGAAATATCTTCATTGCAACTCATATGGAGGAACCAGAGTTGGGAATAAGGAATGCAGTATCACTGATGAATAGCCTAAAGCAACCCCGGTAGAGGCCAAATAGAGCAGCCTATTCTCCACTGTTATACCAGCCTTCAGAGCTTTTTTCCAAAGGAAAGCTTTAGTTTCAAGGAATTCTTCAAGCATGCTTGTAGGATGAATGCCTGATAATGAATGCAGGCCCCCATGCTATGACCTTCAGTCAGTCCTAATAGGCACCTGAAATGCAATCCTTTTCAGGGATCTTAGCACCAGAAAAAGTGCACTTCTTGATAGAAGGTGGAGGTCATTTCTGAGGCAACTCAGCAACCAAGAGCTAACAAAGTTAAATAAAGTTCATCAGTGAAGTCAAACAAGTCTAGTAGCCAAGACAGAAGAGAAGAAACCAAACCAAGACACAATCCAAAGAAAAATCAAGACCAAAATTACTGTAAAGGTAATCCAAATGAATCTGAAACAGTTTCTTTCATGCTGTTGCGGTGGCAGACTAAAAGAACCTGAAGAACTGAGCAGGATTGCATTGGTCCCATGTACCAGTGGAGGAGGGACTACCACCTAAACACTTACATAATAGTTCTAAAGGTTCTGAGTGATGCAATGTGCATGCACAGATAACCCATTTATGTGAGTCACAGAGACCACAAAGAAGAAGCTAAAAATTAAGAGGGTGCTGTGTAACAGAATGGTGTGGAAATTGTTCATTGTCAGCTGTGACAGATGAAGAGGACTGGCAGTTCCTCTTAGATGCTTGCTTTGGAGCCCTTACAACTATGTTGCATATGAAGCCCACATTTGAAAGCCTTCCAAAAATCAGAGGAACTATTACTAAGGCAGCACCATCTGCTATATAGTTCTGGTTGATGACAGGTTTCCATATCTTCCTAACAAAAAAGAGTTACAGATGTTGTGCTTTTCCCTTCTTCTTTAGTCTCCCACCCCCCCTCGCTTTTTGATAACTTTTAAAAGTATGACTATAGTATTGTGCTACCTCTCAGTGTCACCACCTTCCGAAATCTTGAAGTCTTGGTCTCTCAGCATCCTTACAAAGAGGAGAGAAACCTGCTCAGAAACATGTGTTAGGAAAAAATAACATGTGCCTGCTACTGAGCTTACTCTTGCACATTCTTCTTGAGGACTCAAGCTTGCAGAAGTTCTAAATCTTTGCCGTGAGTTAGCATTTTTGCAGCCAGCAGTCTCTACTCTTCTCAGTTCCAGAACTGGGTCAGCTTTTTGGGATAGGGTGTGACAAGCAGAGTTCTTGAGCCTGCCACTAAAGATGGCCATCACCAAAGGGAATTGTCCTTTTAGGGGAGTACTTTGGGGCACAAGGGTGAGGGCCATTCCCAAAGGCACAAAAGAGAGAGAAAGGACAAACTTTGTTTTGAATCATTTTTCTATCTTGTTTGGTTTATTGTCAAATCTGTCATGGATGGTACTAGAAGTCTGTTGGTGGTGACTTCTGTTTCTAAAAGAATGATAGTGGTAAAAAGGAGCATAGTGTAGCCCTTGGAACCATGGAGAGAAGAGAGAGAGAAATGGAGCAGAGAGGTAGTTAACAATGTGTTTTGTGAAGATGATAACAGTTTGTCAAATCATCACTGGGGCAGGACTCCGCTTCCATTGCAGAAGAGTCTAATAAAGGACTAAGAAAAATAGTAGTCTCCAAGATCATCGCCACTGACAGACACAGCATATTTCTTCAACTAATTGAAGCCCAGACAAGCAAACAGTAATAGATGTAGGGCCAGAAAAAGTGTACAGTTGTGAGGAAGCTGTATTGGGGGAAGCAAGAAGGAAGGCCAAGGGAGTGACAAGCATGGCACAGACATACCATGGAATCTGGCCAGAATGAAAAGGAGGTGTACAGGATAGACAATGGGAATGGAAAAGGAGGGATCAGAGGGCAGAAGAGTGGGACAGGTAACCATGCAAGGCATCGGAAATACAACTTCCCATCAGATTATATTCCAATAAGGGTAAAATCTGAAGGGACCTCTCTCCACACAGCCATTTCTTATCTTGCAGCATAAGTCAATTCCTCATTACCTAGTATCATGCTCACTCCATGGGGTAGCTAAGCCTGTTGAGGATCCGTAGGCTATTATTAATTCTGACCCAATGTTCTGATAGTTTGAGAACTAAGATAAGAAGGGAGATACTGCAAATTACAAAAATGGGACAGCTGAAAAGGACTTAGGACTGTCAACTGGTTTGAAACCTAGTGATACAGAGGTGGAATCTTATCAAGAGACTGCATGAGGTCCTGTCCATGATGATAACGAGACATACTAGGGAGAGAGCAGTCATGTTTCTAGGAAAACATCAAGTTAAAGATTATGCCTCAAAGCTGTGCCACTGTAATTTTGGAAGAGGGTGGTGTGTGTACGTCTGGGAAGCCAGAGCCACAGGGAAGTTCTTTGTGGAACTTTTTTTCCTTCCCCCAACCACTGTTTCTAGATAGCCTAGATAACCTTGATGACATGGACCCTATGTTGAAAATATTGCTGGTGAAATTGCCAGGTCAATGAATGTGGAGGGCAGGGGAAAACAGACATCAAAGGCTGTGTGAGTGCACCAAGCTGGGCTTATTAGAGAGATCTGACTAGATGAATTGATTTGGGTACAATCTTTCTCAGTGCTTCCCTCCTGGCGTTGCTATGTAGCAGCAGGTAAATTCTGGGGTGATGGATAGGGAAATGGAGTTAGAGTGGCCTGTTGTGATTTCATTCCCCTCATAAGGTACCTTGCTCCACATTTTGCGGCATCTAAATGTGTTGATCTGGAGTGCCTAGGATTCTGTTGGCATGCCAGTTATCCCAATCCTACATCAGTCTCAGGTCCAGAGTTATAGTGGAATCTGTATACCAAATCACATGATGTGGGACAGAAAGAGAGTAAAATGGAGGGAAAGGAAAATTGTCAAGCCTGGCCAATTTGGTATTGTGCATCTAAATTTGCCAGTCAGAATAGATGTTTCCTGTGTAATTATACAAGCAGACACTCAATGTGGCTATGGTATCTGTTCTAGAGTAATCAGTGTATCAGAGAAAATGGATTCAGGAGTCTCTGTATGAAAGGTGAAGAAAGGAGTTGATTAAATGAAGCAGCAGCAGTGAAGCGATTGCCTGTTAAACAAATAGTGCTCTATATATTTTTATTTAAGTGTATTTTTTTTAACTCACAGCTGTATTTTTATGCTTTACTCAGGAATGAAGGAAGAGACTAGGTATTTCCTCATCACTGGGGGAAGTGAAAATCCCCTAATCCTCATCATTGTTATTATCATCATACTACAGTGCAAACATTCATCATAAATATTGTTGTGGAAATAAATTTAGAACAGCAACTCCTGTCAGAAGCAAGATAGTAATATTTTTACTAAATGAAGAAATCACTGCATTTAATCCTGCATTACCTATCAGTAGGTTTACTGCAGTTTTTGAAAGATAATTTATTGTTGAGAAATCAGCAAGAAATTAAGCTGCATTTCCTGTAAGCATACCTACTGACAGGCAGCTCTAAACACACACAGTCTCATCTTTCATTGTATATAAAGTCTGCTGTGTGGCTGTATATTGGTGTTCCCATGTTCTTGGTTTAAATCATAGGAGCAATTTGAGTACCGAAATGTGGCATTTTGCTTATAGAAAATTTCCTATTGCAAACTCGAACTCAACATTTGTATGTATGAGGTACAATGATAGGAAACAGAAACAGGCAGAGGACTTCCCTAGCTTGCAAAGTCCATAGCTGATAGAGATGCAAAGGATAACTTTTTAGGGAAACAAAAGTGAAAATTAACAATAGAAACTCTTCAGGAAAAAATAGTATACTCAAATAGCGATGTGAAATGTACTGCTGAACTGTAAGTCTCTCAGGGAGCTACCCTGCAGAGATATAATACAAGAGGGCATGGGACTTCCTGCCTGCCCTAACAAAATTTTCAAACCCTAGAAGTGGCACGCAGCCTGCACAAAGTGAGGTGAGGTTAGTTACACCCTCTGTAACCTTAAGTGCTTGGGGTGCGTGTGTGTTCTAACCGTGTTTTCCTCTCACTCTCTAGACATACTTTGTGCTAGAGCCAAATGTTTATGTTGTGGTACACATGTGACAACTCAAAAAGACAATAGTTGCAGGCAAGGAATGTATCTCTGTATAACTTATGTGGCTTTTATTTCCAGAGAATGTGGTGGTGACCAGTATCTTAAATAGTTTTAAAGCAGAATTAGTGAATGAATGGTATTTCAGCAGCCATTGGCTATAACAGATAAAAACTCCAGATTCAGGGATAGAACCCTCCTGAATACCAGTTGGTAGGGTCAATAGTGAAGGAATTTTTTGTGTGTATGTGTCCTACTTGTGGAATTCCATGTGCTTTGCTTCTGCAGGAAAGAAGGTTCTAGACTTGGTAGATGTTTGAAAAGCATTTCTTAAAGTACTTCAGTGTTTTTACTGTAATCTTTATGTCCACATTTCCTCTTTGTGTTATTTAATATTAAACTTGTCTTTCTAGGCATTTGGCATTTCTTCTGAAGAAACTTTTATTATCACAACAACTAACAGAAAAGAGATCACAGTTGAAAACTTTGGTGAGTATGTTTCTCTAACAAGTCAGATGTATACTGAAAGGATATTTGAAGAAAGAAGAAAATCCATAGTTCTTCCATCTCTCCTAGTTGTTCCTCTTTGAGGAATATTTTTAGCAGGAATGTTGGCAAGCCTATCAGGGCATGTTGAATGGAACAAAGGGCAGTGGACAACAATATGTAAACACTTTGCTGGAGTATAAAAGGTGACACATTTATTAGCTTAGAACTTCTGATTAGCATACAACAACAGACTGAGGCTCCAGATTAACCTGTCCACCTGATGGAACCCATTGCTCCATCTTCAGCGTAATTACTGGGGCAGTGGACCATATGATGACAGAAAGTAGAATCCCACAGGGATATAACCAAATGCACATTTACTTTTCACTTGGAAGTGAGGCAGGTCTTACAGCTATGTCAAGTACCATCAAAGTTGCCCACCACCTTGCTGACATTTCTCCTGATCTTTTCTGGATTGTTCATTCATGCCAGGTGAACCATTCCGGCCAGTCTAAGTAGAACCTCAGGGTGCTGGAAAAGGGAGATCATGAAGTTCCAAGAGCACCATTACTGGTAGCCTCAAAGGATTAACTTCAAAGTCGTACCAGCAGACCTGTTGGGCACCAGAAGTGAGCCTGGCAAGCATAGAGAAATTGATGAGTCTCTGAGTGCTCAGTGGAGACTAAGAGATCACACACCATTTCTCCATAATTCTTCAGACTTGGAAAGAGGTTCAGAGACTGGAGAAGCTTTGTAGTGGTTGCCAGATTTCCCCCCCCATTATATGAACCTCTTAACTCACAGGAGGCCAGATACTAAAAAATCAAGACTTCAGATACCAAACAGATTCCAGAGCCCACTAAGCTAGTAGAAAACGCAAGAAATGCTGCAGGAGCTCTGAAACAGGAGTGAAATATAGATAGTGCTTCTCAAAGTGGTGATTCCTGAAGCAGTCCCTCAGCTATTCGTTGCTGCTCCCTGACAAGTTTCCAGAAAGGAAAGGAACAGTTGTGGCCAGTGGGCACAGATTTAGTGCCAGTTCCTGGCAGGCTGGAAAACATTGTTTGCTAGTCCCCCAGATCAGATAGCCTGAGAAGTACTGATATAGATGATACAACAGAAGTAAACACTCTCTGCATTGTAATTCATTCTAAAGGTTTTTGGAAAAGGAGTCCAGATTGTGGTATGGGTCAGTACTAAGGCATAGGATCTCTTCTCATGACAATGAGACGGAGCATCTAGAGCAGAACTTTCCAAACTTTTCATGTTAGTGACACACTTTTTGGACATGCATCATTTTGTGACAGAGTAATTCAGTTTTACTAGCAAACCAAAGGTTAAATAGCAAGAAAGGCAGCCCTCCCCCCCACGATCCTGTCTCACTGCCATTGCCTTCTCTAAAGAAAGATCCTGATGAGGGCGGCAGCAGCAGGAAAGGCAGCCTCCCTACCTGATCCTGGCCTGCTGCTGTGGTGGCAGCAGCGGGAGAAGCTGGAGAAGGGTCTTTCTCAGCCTGGGGAGGCAACACACCTACACACCTCTGGCGATACTAACATGTTGCGACACACCATATGGAAAGCCCTAATCTAGAGTGTTGTTATCTAAGCATGAATGTTATTGGCTTAAAAGTAATGTTTGCAGGCTGACAAACCAGAATGAACCTCCATATGAGTAACATCCGTTCGCATAGTTAGAGGACTGCTGATTAAAGAGCCTGGGTAGTGCGTAGTTATCATGGGAGGACAAGACTCTTGTTTTTAAAATTTTCTAAAGAAATGATGATGGCTGTCATGATTGGAATAAATTCAGGAGGACCCAGGCAATGCCAGGGTTATCCCAATGAGCAGGTCAGCAAGCCAGCACAATGTTTTCAGAAGTGTCTGACACATCTTTAAGATCAGAGCTTCCATTCAGGCTGTCTTGCCCAAACAGCACAGTTCTGAAGTCCTTTAAGAATTTGAGCTAGACCTAACAGGTCAGTTTTCATACCTCATATGATCTGCATATGGCGATGTGAAGACGAGGTTGTGGCTATGGTGTTCTGACTTAGTGGGTGCAGAGGCCCTGATGGAGAAGCCTGGAAGCCTGAGAATGATGAGAGCTAGAGTAACATATAAAAGTATAAAGGAATCAAGACCTCTGCAGAGTTTCATCCAGTACCCTTTGAGTCTCTAGGTTGCTTTGTTATTAACAGATGGGCTTGGGAATTAGTGTATTGGCCTTAAAGAGGCAACAGCTTGACTTGGGAAACATAGAGACACGAAGAATGGAATGTATGTTACAGATAACAAAGAAGCCAGTAGTGCCAGCCTCCCCTGTCCCGTTAAGGAATATAAGCAAGCCCCACTTCCGATAAACAATAGGTGCTAAGTGGCAGAAGTATTGGCGGGGGTTACTACATGTCAGGGCCAAAGCACATGCCCTGACACCTGAAGCCCACCAGGTCTTACATAGGAGGTGATATAATTTATTATGCTAATTCCTTTTCTTATGGGAAGTATAAATGTATATGCCTTTCTTTGTTCTTCACATCTGATTTGGGATTTCCTCAGACATCTCTTGGTTTCAGCCTGGGTTAAATAAAAGATTTTTTTATTATTATTTTGATCTCCCGCTGGTGTGTAACTTTTGGCTGTGTTGCACTCCAGGAAAACCTGCCCATTGTTGCTAACAGCCCTGCACGCAAAGTTGAGATGCCTTAGTGGGAAGAAAATACAATTACATAAGAGTACAATTCCTACAGACTGATGCATGTCAGCTTGTCTCCTTGTGGACAGCAGACCCTTTCAACTGACTCAGCTGTTGCTTTGAGTCTGAATAGGAACAACAATAATAGAATTTTGGAAAATATGATAATGGCTTGAAAAATATTTCAAAGCACATCAAGCTGTGCAATTCAAGTTTGAAGACTTGGTATCAAATATTTTCGATGTTAACATTGGTATGATGGCAATAGAAAAAATGCCACATGAATAATGAGTGTTGCTGAGATTTTCAAGCTCTGCTGAAATTTAACAGTGTATGTTATAAATTATTTTTATGTAACACAAGTAAAGTAGATTAACTTAGAATAGTTTCAGGGGAAAGTAAATACAAAAAGCAATTATTATACATTTATATATTATTATATATTTAATTTTTTTAAATGTAAAGAAGAATTTAATGATTAGGAAAGCCTAAGGTTGGTACAGAAAATTATGTTGATTTCTTTCTTTAAAGTATCCTTATCTGTTCATATCTTGAAGGTGAAATTGTCAAGGACAAGATGACTTGTTACTTGCTTCACTCTGTTGATCAGTTGCTCCTCTCAGCAACAAAGGAGCGTATTGATTTCCTGCCACATTATGACACACTTGTGAAAAGTGGAATGTATGAATATTATGCTAGTGAAGGACAAAATCCTCTGCGTAAGTATTTCAGGCGTTCTCTGAACAATAAGTGCCTGACTCATAGAAAATGAATGTGTTGTGTTGTCAAATATGTTGCTATTAAATTAAAGTCACTTTTGAAGTTTTTTTAAGAGCAGGTTAAATAGAAATGTTCCTTTCTGCTTTCTATTTAATAGCAGAACCATTATGTAGGCCCTAAAAGAAGTTGCTGGCTCACCTAATACAATAGTATATCCAGTACCAGACAACAACCTTTTTCAGTTCTAGATTCCAGCTATGCTTAAACTATAAGCTTGCTCCTCTCAGTTCATCTCAATGCAGGCTGCTGGATGAACTATGAGAGCTACTAATAAGTGTATTGTTCTATGATCTTCCACTCAGATTAAAGATACTTACAAAGAGGAAAATAATATCCTGGAAATTCCAACATTTTGCCTTTTTTTCCCTTGTATCTTGGGAAGTGTACCAGGTTTGCTGATGTTTGTCCTTGGAGTGAGCTGGAAATAGTCTAATTATTTTGTGGGGAGCATAGCTTGCTACCAAGAGAAGTGTGGTTTGTTGTAGAGTGTAGCTCTCTGTGGTCTCTGAGGGGCTAATGCAGCTCTGTAACCTTCCATATTTACCCACTTCTATTATAAGGTTACTAATCATCTGACATACACTGAGTTATTTACAAGACCTGCAGTACCAAGAAGATAAGATAGAAGAATTTTAAGCTCTTGCAGCAGGCACAGTAAGGAAAAGGAGAGAGTACAAACCATATGCTTGGATGCTTAGAAAGAAAGAAATTAAATATGTATGGGGATTCCCCTTCAAATTGATTGTTTGGTTAGAACGTCAAGTAAATATCATTACTATTCTTGAGCTGCTCCAAGGTTTCTGCAAACTCAGCCAAACTGCATGATAAAGAAAATTTCGAGAGAAGGAGGAAAGAGACAACTGTTTAAAAGGGAAAAATATACAGAGAACTGACATGTTAACTTCCATTTTTGTTTGATGCTCGCTGTCCTTTATTTCTTACTAAAAGGGAAGATGGCCAATATGATTCTAATTGTTATATTTGGAGCTAGATAATTGTATCGAAATGCTCCTGATTTATTTAGCAATTTAGCTGTTGACTCATGTTTATTATAGTCTAGAAATAGTGGACAGGATCCTTGGAGAGGTGTGAGCCACCACATGTATACTGGACCCTTGCCCCTCCTGGCTTCTGAAAGCAGCCAGAGGGGAGCTGGCTGACTGGGTAAGGGGAGTGGTGAATGCCTCACTGCACCAAGGAAAGTTTCCAGCATGCCTAAAAGAGGGTGTGGTGAGGCCACTGCTGAAAGTCCTAATTCTTGATCCCACAAGAATCTTATATCAGTCCATGGTGGAGATCTTACATTTAAAGCAGTTGACACAATCTCAGGCTCTACATCAAGCTGCCCAGGTGTATCAATTGGAGTAATAGTTTCTTGTGCTCCTATAACCAAGGTAGTTGTTTGGCCTTTTCCCTCATGAATTAAGGCATTCATTCTTACATGCTTTCTCTTTATTTGGTTGAGCAGTTTCTTTTATAAATTCTACAACAGTTAACTGATGTGTATTTGAGCTAAGTCAGTCTCAGAGTATCCAGTCACTTTAGAATATTACTTTGTTCTTTAAGAAGTAAATCAGAAAATGAATTCAGAAGATCTTATCCTCGTCAAAATGTTTTTCCTCTGCCTTGCAGGAGAGTATAATCTTGACAGTTGAGCGATTTAAAGTTATTTTGACTTTTTTGGGGGGAGATGACAGCTGAATTTTTTTAGTGGCTATACCTTCACTGGTCAAATCAATCAAATTATCACAAAAGTTTAGTTGGCAATTAGGATGATTGGTGTTACTTCCTTTTATTAAATGCAATGGTGGTGCTAAAAAAAAAAGTCTTGTCAGAGTTAAACCAAGGTGTGAAAGCTCTTCTTGGTACTTAAGTATACAGTTATCCATTGACCAGTTTTTAAAACTAATTGCTGCACGACCACACGTATGGTTAAAAAAATAAATATTCTATTCTAGTTGTGTCTTCCACAGTACAATTAATGGGAATCTTGCTCAGTGACTGTATAAAATGAGGTATGCAAACATATTGAGATAAAATCTTTATAGCTTTGGGATAATTCAGGAATACCAATTTCTGATGCCCCAGAACAAGCTTCAAGCAAATGTCTTTTGTATTTCCCTTCTGTGTGTCTTTTTTACCAGTTGGTGCCACAGTCCAGTTGTCTTTAATGGCCAGCATCTGAGGCTGATCTAAAAGGAAAGTGCATCTAGCAAAGAGCTTCTTCTCTCTATATTCAAAAAGGTTTTTCACTGCTCTGCTCAGAGAAGAGGATGATTCCTTTTTTAAAAAAAACAAAAGTTGAGATACAGTATTAACAGTTAGCAAGAGGGGAACCATTCCTTTCTCTTAGTTAAGTGGAAAAAGGCGAGAGCTTAGTCTGTTCTGGAAGGGCCTAAAAGAAGCACCAACTTCCTCTACTCTCTTGGTGTTCCTTTGAGGGGAAGCACCATTTTTCCATCCAGGCATCAAGAGAAGGTTAGAAGTAGCACCACAGCAGAGAAAGTAGAGGGGGTCTGTAATTCCTGTTAGATTCTCCTGGGACAGACTAAGTTCTGTTCTTTCACCATTCTACTCAGAGAAGGGGGTGGTTACTTTTTTATATGTAATGTACAGTAATGACACTGACTCGTGAATAAGTCGACCCAGGTTTTTTGGGTCAATTTTTTTCCTACTAAAATCTTTAGACTTACACATGAGTACATACAGGAACTTCTTCATACTTGCAGTCTACCCATCATTTACTGGTTCTTTTCTGTCCTTGGTAAACTACTGTCTCATATTCAACAGCAATGTTGGCAAGATCATATATCTTTCTTTGCTGCAAGGGGTTTTTTTTTGGGAGGGGAACTTTGCAATTTGATTTAAGAATCTGAGATACTTTAAGAAGTTTTCTGTATAAAAAATGGGAGCGCTTGTACTACATAGCCATCTTGTTCCCCCGCTCAGATATATATGAAAAATTGATAATATAATTGTTTGTAAATTATAATTCTTAGAAACGTTTTTTCTTTCTATTTAGCATTTGCTCTTGCAGAGTTAATTGATAATTCACTATCAGCTACTTCTCAAAATATGAATGTCCGAAGTATACAGTTAAAGCTGGTAAGACTCTAAGATTTAGTATTTAATGTCTTCTATTTTGTAAGTTAAATTTATCATAGGAACATCATACATTGTTTCTTCCTTTTTCAAAACAGTTGTTTGATGACACCCAGGGAAAGCCAGCTGTTGCTGTGATTGATAATGGAAGAGGCATGACTTCTAAACAACTTAACAATTGGGCTGTGTATCGACTGTCAAAGTTTACACGACAAGGCGATACAGAAAGGTTAGAATGTTCTAATCTCAGTGATAGTGTAATGTAATATTGATTAATTTGCTCATTGTGTAAAACTTACTGTGTAAAACCTTCGTTATAATAACATAATATACTTCTTATAATTCTGGCTCCTAGTTCTAGAGCAGAGCTAGGAGAACTATATTCTTAAATTTTCATAAGCCAAAACAATAAAGGAAAGGTCCAAATGACTACATCTTGATATCTCAGAACTTCAAAGTGTGTCTTATATTTTTGTAGCTTTGATTCAGTTTGCCAGTTGTTGGGCTTAACATACAGAACTCTTTCTGGAAAGTTAATGTGGCAAGTGAAAGTGAAAGATACAATTATTTTTCATTGGGAATAAAATGCTGTGGCTTCTGAGGGGCCAGCAGGTGTGAATATGACACCCTTTATATACAGCCACACACAAATCCATATAGTATACCTATACCATATAGTATACCTATAAACCATATTTCTCATGCATATGTACGCACATATGTACATTTCTGCAGAAATGTACAGCCTTAACTTAAAGTTACAGGATGTTTTCTGAGCTCAAGAAGTTTTCTCAGGGGGAAAAATAGAAATTAAGTTCAGGAAGGGTGTAAAACTGAGTGGACAACAGCAAGTGTTTCCACAACAAGGATAAGACAGCGTATCAATAAAAACTTTCCCAGACAATAGACTATCCACTGGGGGAGGACATATATGAAAATCAACATCCAAGAAGGGTGAAAACAGTCACTTCCTTCATCTTTAGAAAGAAAAAAAAAATCCAATTTTTATAAAGTAAAATTTTCTTCCATATTCTAGTGAAAATCAACCACAATCCAAACAGAGAACTGCAATAATCACAGTCAGAAAATTAAAGTAAAACACAGTCCAAAAAGAAGAAAAAATAAAATAGTATAATAAAAAAGTCTCAGTATATATGTCCTCAGCCAAGCCTAAAGATAAATGAAGTAGAAAAATAAGATATCCACAACAGATCGAGCAATGTGAAATAGCAAAAATAATAACAAAAGATTAGAGGAAAGAAGAAAAATAAATTTCCATTAAAATTAAGCAAAAGAATGCTCAATCCCATAGGCAAGTAATTACAGCTGTTGCAATCCAGGGGTTCCTTGTTTAGTAGAATTAAGAAAGACAGTTTGCTTACCTATAACTGTAGGTCTTTGAGTGATTGTCTGTGAACACACAGCACCAGCCATTCTTCCTCTCAACTCTCCTTAGCTCCTTGGCTGCTGCTACAGTGTCTATGGAACTCAGGGTCTGAGAGGGAATTGGACTGGTCACATGGACGGGGGAGGAGATACCACTGTCAAGGTGCATACATAACAGCTCTAAAGGGTTCTGAATGGTCCACTGCACAGGCACAGTAAACACATTTGTTTGAGTTTACAGATGAACACTTGAAGAACTATTTTTACAAATGAGCAACCTGTCCTTTTAAATGAAGCAAAGATCCTTGAAGTTGTATCACACTGCTATAATTGTGTAGTGTGGATCTGCTCTTAGTGTTGCTAGTAACCAGAATGGCTGCCACTACACCTATCCCCTGGCTAGTAATTTGGGTTGAAGGGAAAAGTAGACAGGCCCTAAAAGCTTTGCAGACCACACTAGGAACATCTCAAGAGTATGGTTCCTCCATGTCTGTGCTACTAGATACTGTGAAGCAACTGTGTGTGACTTTGTTATAAATATAAAATATGGATATAAGTGACCTGTTTATTATAATAAATATATATATATTGTATAATTACTGTCACAGATTGAAAACTTCTATTTGTTAATGTTTCTCTTTCTTTGCTAAAAATGGTATACTTAACTTTTTTTATATATTTCTTTTTATTAAATTTTGATATTAGTGATCATTCAGGATATGTACGCCCTCCAACTGTACCTCGCAGTTTAAACAGTGATATATCATATTTTGGGGTTGGTGGTAAACAAGCAGTGTTTTTTATTGGACAATCTGCCAGAGTAAGTAAAACTGAATATTTGTATTAGTCATTTTGTATATTGAGCTTGCTTAACGTAAAAATGTAACAGAACTAGGTATAATTCTGCCATTATGCAGTGCACACAGAACATCTTTGGGAAACAAACTCTGTGGAGAAACAGTCCTATTTGTTGTAAAATGTATTAATATATGTTTATATGTTTGTGTTTACTACTACTATTATAGAATCAGCTTCTTTTGGTCCCATATGGGAGAAAAACAGGAAATAAATAAATATACTAATTATAAATAGGCACTGAGGAGAGTTAAAGTAGCCACAAGAATTAAACAGAGAGCCCTTTGAATTGAAGTGTGTATTTGGATGAGATACATTGTATATATTTGAATAGTTTTATCCATTGCTTTGTTACTGTGTTTTACCTGCCAGGGAGTCATTATTAGAATACAGTCTATGAATGCTGCAGGATGTTTAAGCAATGTTTCTTGTACAGCCTGTACAAGTAACAAGTAAGATAATGTTTCAGAATCACCAAAATGCAGTCTTAAATTGAACGTCATCCATTTATAACACAGAATATAAAAACACATAATAAACTACTCCATCAACTCACAACATAATCTTGTGAGAACACATATTAAAGTCGTTATGTGTGAATCTAGTATCAAATCAAAAATTCCCAAAGGTAATATGAAAATTGTCTATGAATGTTGTCAAAAACTCCAAAAGACGTTGATAACCACTAACAGGAACTTGTGAAGTTGTTTTGATGATCTTCAGAAGTGAAATGAATTTCGGTCGTGGACATGCCAGTTTTCAGTGATTCATGAACTATCTGGCCCTAACACCACAGTCTGATGGCATTTCCAAGGAGGCACTTTCCCTCATCAATAGTGTCAAGAGACTTGAGAGCCTAACTGTGTGGGAAAAGCTAAGTCTGGAAAGTTGGTGGCTGAACCAGAGGGAAGACAAGAGGAAAAGTCTCCACTGTGGTTAGTCATTGAGATCAAACATATCTCTCTAAGTGGGTCAGTTTGACCATCCATCTGGCCTAGTGAAGAAAGGCCCTCCTGTTAGTGTGCACAGTTGTTCTACCAGAGCTATGGCTACTTCACTACTTCCTATATGAGCATTAATTAGGGTGGAGTCGTTCAGGATAATTGGTTGCTATTACGTTGTTTGGTAAAACTTTAGCTACTGCGCCATTCTAAGTAGCAGTTAAAAAGTAATATTAACAATTATTAGCATACATCAGAGGTTTAAGTAACAACAGATATACTGAAGTTTCTATGGTAATACTTGTTTTAAAATAGATACACGTTTGTTCTTTAAAATAGATACATGTTTGTTCTCTGTGTTTGGTTCTGTGTCTACATATACTCCTCTAGGGAAGGTTATGGTGGTAGCAGTGATTGAAAGTGGGTCAGTAGAAGGGAAATGACCAAAATAAAAAGTGATCTGTCATTGTGATAGCAACAGGTTGAGCACGAACGCGTTTTCTCTAGACTGTAATAAATAGCAGGACCTTTTTAAATTTTGTCCATGACAAACCACATGCTGAGTTAGTAGGATACAGTGGTTAGGAACACTATGAATTGTCCTACCCATATTGTGGCTGTCTGCCACTTCTCATTCAGTCAGCAGCAGTGCTAGTGCACTCATTTCTTCACATATTTATCAAACATGTTTAGATAGGAACTGCATAGGGCTAGTGAGGGAAGATATTCTGCATAATATTGCCTAAGGTGTTGACAGGATGAGCTAATCCTTGTCTTGCCATGTAATACTTCAAGAAATATTGCAGTGGGGTGGTTGCTATATTAAGTACAAATTGATGTTCATAACTGTATTTTTGTGTAATTTGGGTAGATGTGTTCCCAGTATTTTACTCTGTATGCACTACTGTGCTTGTGCCTAGTGTCAATATGAACCTGTTTTGATTCATTTACGTTTCGAAATATTGAACAGATGATAAGCAAACCTGCAGGTTCTCAAGATGTTCATGAGCTTGTTCTTTCTAAAGAAGATTTTGAAAAGAAAGAGAAAAACAAAGAATCTTTATACAGTGGCTACATTAGAAACAGAAAGGTATGGTAATTAAATTTGTGTTTAATTTTGGTGTACTCTGGCTTTTTGATCTGTGTTAAATGTTGCCCTTGATTTTGGGTTTAGTTTTATTCTGTATTTTAGTTCTTCTTATATATGTTTGTTGCAAGCCATCCAGAGAACTGCAGGCTATTGACCAGCATAGAAATGTTGGAAATAGGTAGGTAATAATTTGTTTACAGATATTAAATACTTGAAAGATTTCTGTTGCTACATAGAAGTACCCACTAGAGTCTGAGCTGTTGTTAGTGCTTTAATTGTAATAACTAGTTTTTCTTTTCAGATAAACCACCAGACAGGAAATTCAGATTCAAAAGCAAATTTTGCTTAAATTTGTTAAATCCCATTGGTTTTCATGTTCCTGTTATTATATTCTTTGATGACTGAAATTAATTGGTAGTATTTCTTATCAGTTAACTTCATTTTATTTTTAAATACTTTCTCATAGCCATGTGACTCGTCTCATATTGTTAATGATGATGAACGATTTCTGTACAATCTTATCATGGAAGAAAAAGAAAAAGAAGGTTTCACCACAGTGGTTATTACTGGTGTACAACCAGAACATGTGCACTACTTAAAAAATAATTTTCACCTTTGGATGAGACAGTTGGCGTGAGTTGATCATATATTTTTTTCTGAAAAGCTATTGACAGTTAGCTTTGGACTATTATAAAGTAAAAACTATATTTCTCCAAGAAACATGTTGCATCAGATATGATGTTACATTAGCAAATTAGAAGCTAGAAAAAAAATATGCATGTACTTCCCTTTGACTAGTTTTTGCAGTTTGAGAGAAGTGAACTAGTGTCAGGTTGGAGCTGCCCAGACACATGCATGCACTGTTTTTCTATAAGGGCAGAAGGTAGTAAACTCTTTCCTCTCCTGTCAGACTCTTCCAGTCTCTATTGGTTACCCATACTCACTCGCTGATATTGAATATAAGATAAGAATATTTTAAAAATCAACAGGAAGATTTGGAAGTGTTATCCAGTTGTAACCACGGACTTGCTTCAAGCAAGTTGAATTACCTATACTTTAATGGTCAGCTCTTTATCTTTATTTTAAACTACTTGCTTGACTTATAGAGAGCACTGTTATATTTTTCAAAATATATACTGATGAAATTTAATATTTCAGACACATATATCATTATTATATCCACGGTCCAAAAGGAAATGAAACTGATTTGCCAAAGGAAGAAAGAAGATCTTTCAACAATATTGATATTGAGGTAGGAGTAGAGTAAGTGTCATTGGAAATGAATACATTGGGTTGGAACATTAATGGTGTTCTGTTTGAAGGACTTGAGTTTTCACCTCTTCCTCCAATCTACACCCCTTAGCACTTCCCCGACCTCAAAACCAATCCTCATGGGCAGGGAAGCCTCAAGAATAATGTGTATTTAGATTGTAGATTTTTATCTCTAAAATAAAGCAGTTCTCCTTTGTAAGTTTAATGGAAAACATATCAATGATGCTAAATAAATGTTCAGCATGATACAGTTGAGTGCTTAGCAAGGGGGTGATTTAGAGGAAATTAGGCTTTCCTTTAATGAGCAATTTGCCTTTCTTGTAACAAAAGCAACTTCTGGCTCCATCCAATTGAATATTAACACACAAAGTGTGTAGTATTGTATCATGCTATTCTGAAGTATGGTTGCAACACGTAAGTGAACTGCCAAGAACCATAGTAATATTTAAGAGAAAATCTTGATACTTCATATTCTTTATAGTCTGTTGATAAATATGGCAAGAAAAAAAACATACACAGGTGGAGCAAATAACTTTTATTTATTTTAGGTTTCAATGTTTGAAAAAGGGAAGACACCCAAGATTATGAATCTTAGAGAAATCAAAGATGATATGCAGACCTTGTATATAAACACTGCAGCAGATAGTTTTGAGTTCAAGGCTCATGTTGAAGGAGATGGTATAGTAGAAGGCATTATACGTTATCATCCTTTCTTGTATGATAAAGAAACCTACCCTGAAGATCCTTGCTTCCCGTCAAGTAAGTTGCGGAAGTTTGTATTCCTTCTTGTTCATATTTGAGAAACGAAGACTAAATTTGATAAACCAATGTTTCCAAACATTTCTAGGTTTTATGGCGAGTAACATTACTGTTATAGACCATGACATTTTAATGCTAGAGCAAACTTATTTTTAAATGCTAGTTCATCTTATTTCATTTACTGCTATTTATTTAATTAATTTATATCCCACCTTTCTCCCAGTATGAGACCCAAGGCTGTTCACAGCATAAATGAAATCATCTTTTATCATATTGATTATCACTTAATGGTTTCCAAGCACACAAACTAGTAATATTTTTGTTGTAATAGCACACAGTCATTTTCCCTCTTCTGCCATGAATAATGCATGTATAAGCCAATATGCACATTGTGAGAATATTTTTTTTTCCAGTTTGGGGAAATGTGTTGTGCTTTAGATTCTGGCTGTGTTATCCAACAATTTGGTGAAAGGATAGCCCTTTCCTTCAATTCAGTAAAATGGGCCATCTTTTCCTACCTAATAATATAGGTAAGAAATGGAGCTACTGTGGGGGAAGCATATAGTCTATCTGGGACTATTCCACACTCCTTTCCTTACCCGTGTTTGCTTGCTTTCAGTAACTAAAAGTTGTTACTAAACTCCTCCCATTTAAAAATATTTTGAATAGACAATGCTATTCCCTAACTTTACTGTTGGCCTGGGAAAGAAAAGACGTGTTCCTATCTTTCTGGTCTACTTTTTGTCATACTGAGCACTGTGGAGAGAAGGTAGGGAGGAGTTTGAATTAGAATAGGAACAGTTTTAGTATGCAAGTACAGAACTGTACAGAAGGTTAGTACGGAGATATGAATCAAATTCTGAAGGCAAGTTGTATCTCCTGTTGTTCATTCAGTAGGTGAAAAATAGACTGTGCAAGACTTAATAGCAGTTAAAGGTATTGATATAATGAAATGACAAAATAGAAGAGGAGTATGCAGTGACAACTTTTTGTTATTGTTGTTGTTGTCATCAAGTTGACTTCAACTTATGGAGACCCTACAAATAAGAGACCTCCAAGTTACTCTGTTATCTGTGGCCCTGCTCCGGTCTTGCCTTCTTTTCCTCCTGCTTTCTATCTTAGCAAATATTATTATATTTTCTAATGAGTCTTCTCATGATATGTCTGAAGTACAACAGTCTCAGTTTGATCTTCTTGGCTAAAGGATACAGTGCAAAGTCTGACAAAACTTGATGGAAGACCCATAAATATAACCATAATCCAAGTTTATGCTCCAACGAGTGAGGCGGAAGAAGAAGAAAGTGAAAGACTCTGTGTTAGAGTCCAGGAGAAAATTGATCACACACCAAACCAGGACATGTTAATAATCATAGATGATTGGAATACAAAAATAGGAAACAAAGCAGTATCAAAGATTGTTGGAAAATTTAACCTAGGATTAAGAAATGAATCAGGAGAGTGACTGAATGAATTTTGCAGGTTCAATAGTTTGTTCATTGCAAATACATTCTTCAAGCAACCAAAGAAGGAACTATATACAAGGATACCACCTGATGGCATGTAGAAATCAAATAGACTACATACTTGGAAGATAGAGAAGCTCCATTCTCTCCAAAAACAAGACCAGGAGCAGATTGTGGCACAGACCATGAACTGCTAACATCAGATATTAATGTGAAGCTAAAGAAAGGTACTAAATAAACCATTGTGTCAAAATGCAATCCAAAGAACATCCCCATCGAATTTAAAGATAATATCAAAAAGTAAATTTGCGCTATTAAGCCTACCATATATATATATCGTATATATATATATATATGCATAAGTTACATCAAATTAATACAAAATCACACATACTCCCAAAACTGGATTGATCTATCCGCAGATCAGTTCTGGGAAAAGATGACACCAGCTAAATGAGCTCTGTGCTTCCTACTATATTAAGTGCTTGAGATGGAGTGGAGCTGTCAGGTAGCCCTCCATATTTAGTATGTGATAGTATTTAGTATGGGATATGTAATAGTAGTATTTAGCTTCTTGCTTGCAACCAAGAATGTGAACCAGAGACTGTTAGGTAAACAACACCAGGAATTCAGCACTGATAAGAAATACCAGCCTGAGTTAGTTCCTCCAAGGTAATTTGCTGTCTGATTACTGTGGGAACAGATTCTTTTGCTTATAATGTTTGGTTTTTGCAAATTGCCTCCAGTTTAATCACTGAAGTCTTGTACGTGCATCACACTCTAAATAAATCATGTATTAGCACTGGTACGTTTGTGTGTGTGATCTCAGTTCCTCACAGGAACAGTGGCCATTTTTAATAGGGATTACTGCATAAGCCTTGCAAGGCTTGACAGTCTCTCTGCAAACTTCACAAGATCAAGCTTATGCAGTAAGTATTTATTAAAAGTGGTTACCACTGCTCTGTTTCATCTCAAGTGCCCAAAGTGGGAAGTGTATGACATTCTTCAGCCTCCCCCACATTGCTGCAGAATGCCACTCAGAACAAGAAGATGGGAAGGGAGGGAGGGAGGGAGGGAGGGAGGAGGCAAGAGAGGGATAATGGGGTGGGAGTGCTACTTCTATGCCCCGCCACACCAAAAGAGTCTTCTTGCCTCTGCCTCATGTCACTGTCTTTGCACTGGGTACCTAATAGGAGTAGCTTGCTTTCTTCACTCCCTTCATGAGTATTTGTACACATATAGTCTAGTATTTAGTATAGTATATAGTATACTATACATACACACACAGTATATTATGCATAGTATAGTATAGCATACATACATAGTATAATATGCAGTATTTTATAGTTGAAGACATTTTAAGATCAGCAGTGCAATTTACACCCCCACTTATAACCCCTCAAGTAAACAGATCCTCTTTAGCTCTTCTTCCATATGTTCCCTCTATGCGTTTTTAAAAAGAGAGGAAAAGATTTGTTGTTACATTCACTTAAGTTTTAACTTTGACTTATCTGAGGTTCATAGCAAAATTTATAATTTTTACCCCCAAACCTGCCCTCAATTTATACATGAGGTCAGCTTATGCATACTTGAGTATATGTGGTAATTGACGGGGAGCTAGAAGAACTCTGGACTGAAGCCAGGGATGTTGTCAGAGAGGAATGTGAAAAGACACTGTCTGCAGTGCAAAAGTAAGAGGAGCCATAATGGATGATAGATGAAACTTCAGGCAGTTAAGAACAGATGAGAAGCAGAAGTAAAAGGTGGGGCAATAGGGTCAGAACCCTGAATGCAACTGTTCAGTGACTTGTGTGCAGGAACAAGGAAAAGTCTTATAGTAATCAATGCAGAGAAATAGCATATGACAATAAGAAAGGAAGAACAAGAGACCTCTTCCACAAGATCCAAGAAATCAAAGGGAAATTGCAATGAGCATTGAGGATGCTCCGTGACCACCAGGGGCACACAGTGTATAACCAAGTAGAAATAAAAAGCAATGGAAACAATACACTAAAAACTATATAAAAGAGATGAAAGGACAGATTCAGTCAAGAAAGAAACATTTGAAGGCGAACAAACAATTTTAGAAAGTAAAGTATAAGCTGCACTCAAGACACTTGGGAGAAATAAATCACCAGAAACAGATAGCATACAAATACAGCTTCTTCAAGTTACACAGACAGAATCTACTTTAGTTCTAACTAAAATCTGTCAACAAATGGCCAGAGTTTAGAAACATTCAGTATATGTTCTATTCCCCAAGAAGGGGAACAGCAGGGATTTCAGTAACCACAAGACCATGGCATTATTTTCCCATGCAAGCAGAGTAAGGCCAAAATTCTATCAGAACGTTGTTTACCATATATGGAGCAAGAAATGCTAGAAGTCCAAGCTCAATTCAGGAAAATAAGAGGTATTAGGAATCATATTGTAAACATTGGTTGGATAATGGAGCACACACAAAAGAAAACTAGTCTGTGCTTTATAGATAATTGCAAAGCATTTGACTGTGTAGATCATGAAAAACTATGGTTCACTTTTGGTAGTGAAAGATCAACCGTGAAGAAAGCTAATAGGAAGAAAATTAACTCACTTGAAATCTGGTGCTGGAAAAGAGTTCTACAGATGCTATGAACTGCTAAGAAGACAAATAAATCAGTCCTAGAGGAAATCATGCCCAAACTCTGCCTAGAAGCCAAAATGACTAAACTGAAAATGGGGTACAATCCTCCCTCCACGTTTGCAGGCTTGACCTTTGAGAATTTTATTATTTGCAGTGTGCCCACTTGCCTTCCTACCAATCTCTCCCTCCTTTTCCCTTCATCTTTCACTCAGACGCACGTGCCTTCCTTCCTTGTGCCGGGGGAAAAGGCAAGAGATGGGAAGGAAGGCGCACATGTGGAGAAAGACACTCAAAAGTCTTCTCCCCCTTCAATTCCCTTGCCTTTTCCCTGGGCTCAGGGAAGGAAAGCAGCACACTCAGGCAAAAGGCAACGGAATGAGGGGGAAATGGAAGGTAAGACAGATGCATGCCTTCTCTGTGCGTGGGGCTCCCCCTCCCATGCATTTGCCCTTTGCCTGGGCACACACACCCTAACAAAAGGCAAGTGAATGCAGTGGGGGAGCCCTGGAAGGGAATGTGAGGGGGAGAGCTGACTTAAGCAGGAGGGGGAGTTATTTGCATTTTTGATTTCCACTAGAGTTCTGCACCCTGAACCCCTATGAAATTGGAGGGGATCACTGAACTTTGGACATACCATGAGAAGACACTACTCCCTAGAAATGACAATAATGCTTGGTAAAGTAGAAGACAGTAGGAAAGGGGGAATACTGTATTATAGACTGACAGACTCAGTTGAGGAGCCCACAGTCCTGAGTATGTTGGACGTGAGCAGGGATGTAAACCATAGGTTGACTTGGAGATCTGTCATTCATAAGGCTGTCATGAGTCGAAGTTGGCTTGACCCCAGTTAACAGTTTCTTCTTAGATGTTAATATCTTGGTTAAACATTGTTTTAATTATCTAAATGAAATATCCCATAGCTATCCACGTTTTGTCATTCACCCCAAGTGTTGCACTGTTTATACACATCATTTCTTGTTTTACGACATCTAGCTCATGCTGATACATACTTCTCACATTCCATGTTCCCGTAAGATGTGTTATGCAGCTTTGGGCATTCGTTTCAGCCCAGAGTAGATCAGCAGCTGAACATCCTTTCAGCCTGTGTCCAGTTCAGTTGTTAGACACACTGTTACTCATACTTGTCCTCTGCTCTTCCCCTGTAGCTGCTTGAGGGGGGAGTCGCATCTTTTGGCACTGTCTGTTGCTTCATTTTTGATTACCTCACCATAGGGCCTTCATGGTAAAAGATATTCAGAATTGGTTTACTGGTGCCTCCTTATCTGCAAGGTTTAATTTTGCTGCCACTGTCTCTGAGAGCTCTTCTGCCAGCTTCACCCACCATTGCTTCTGCTGCACAGTTACTGCTTAGCACATTTACACTGACCCTTAACAAAAGCCTGTCTGACTTGGGAGACCCTACCAAAAGCAGTGCTACCATCAGCATAATCTTTTGCCTCTCAGGAGCATGCAGTCCCAAGACCATGGAAAAGTAGTGCCAAGGTGGGCAGTGACAACTACTGATAGATATACTTCTAAAGAAATAGTATATACAGGGTTTTCATTTGGAGAACAGTGTGTTTTGTGTTTATATTCCTTCAAAATTTGAAATTCATTTTTTATATAGGAGCAAAAGATGAAGAAGATGATTATGATGAAGAAGATGAAGCAGAATGTTTTGCATTAGAAAAGGGAGCCAGGGGGAAAAGACCTATTTTTGAATGTTTCTGGAATGGACGACTAATACCATACACAACTGTGGAAGAGTAAGTTTATGTCAGTGCTATGATTCATATGCTTTTTAAAATTTATTTTAACCAAGTTTCTGAACATTATCTTTTCCCCTCAAGATTTGAGTGGTGTGCTCTTCCCAAGAAGAGGGGGCCTACCCCCATTGAATGTTACAAGAGAATTTCTGGTGTATTGTTTACAAATGACAGATTTCAAGTCAGCACCAATAAATTGACTTTCATGGATTTGGAGTTAAAGTTAAAAGACAAAAATACACTTTTTACAAGAATTGTCAATGGACAGGTAATATTTATTTATTAGTTTGCTAAAATTGTTCTAGTTTATTTAGAAAATACATTTAGAAAGAATTAGATGCTAACTTCTTGTTTTTCTAAAACTGCATTGTTTTATTTCTTGAAGTTTATGTTTTTATTGTATTGGAACTCATGCAGTGGTTCTCAACCTGTGGGTCCCCAGATGTTTGTGGGCTTCAGCTCCCAGAAGCCCCAGCCACTATGGTCAGTGCTCAGGGCTTCTGGGAGCTGAAGTCCAAAAACATCTGGGGACCCACAGGTTGAGAACCACTGGGTGTCACAATGTCAGGGTTCCCTGTGCAGAATGTTCTGCATTTGGCCCCTTGCTTAGTCAGTGCACCATTGATCAGTGTGCTCTAGCAGGCTTACTTGGCTGCAGTGACAAGAGAAGGGGAAGGGGGGCATTTGAAGCTGTAGCTTTGATTTCCCATTATGCCTGAGAGATGCTAGGTTGAGGGCACTGCAGAAATTAAAACAGTGGCTGTATCCTGTCATCTGGCACTGTTCTAAGTGCCAGACCAAGTGAAAAAGTAAAAATTAAGGGAATTATAAGAATGTCAAGTGCTTGTGAAAATCCTGGTTTATGTATTTTTTATATTAAATATTTAACATATATATTCCACATTCATTAGGTTTAGGGGCACAGGATCTCCATAAGAGTGAAAAGACCACAAATATCAAAATGTGTTTGTGTGTCTGTGAAATGGGGCTAAGGCATAGTGGGGAGAGTGGGCACCCAGAGTCCTGGAAAAGGAGAGAAGAAAGCGAGTGGGTTAGCTAGGGCCATCTGCTTCCTCTCTCTTGCCCATTTCCTTCCTTAAATGTGGGAGTGGCATTGGAAGAGGGTTTGTGGTGCTGAGAAGTCAGGCAGTGAGACATCCTTAGCTGTCCAACCAGTGGCTGGTTGAGGAGGAAGAGGACTGGAGGCAATCAAATCTGTGAAAGTGAAAACCACAAATGTGGAGAGCTGACTGTAGTTACAATGGCATTTTGAAAATCAATAAGTAAATACAAACCTGTAAAGTGTAATGGTGAGAAGGTTAGTTTCAAAAATTGGAAGTAGGGATCAAAAATCCTCTTGCTAGGAATGTTGTCATCTTTTGCAGTAATGGTAAAATAATTGCTTTGTGCTTGTTGAAAAAAGGTGGGATAGAAATAAAATTATGGTTTATAAAAACTAGGACCGAAAAGATTAGTTATCAATACATTTTCTTACGTTTGTAATTTTTTAGAGAAATAATTTACTTGTACAGGAATGAAAAGACTTATACAAAGATAACTATCAGAAAATATTAATGCTGAAGTATAAACTTGTAATATATTTACAAAATTCTTCGTAGGAGCAAAGAATGAAAATTGACAGAGAATTTGCATTATGGCTTAAGGAGTGCCATGAAAAATATGACAAGCAGATAAAATTTACTCTTTTCAAAGAAATAGTCACACGCCCTGAATTGACTTCCAAAAGAAAGCAGCGTCCCTGGGCTACATATTCAGCAATAGAATGGGATGGAAAAACATACAAAGTTGGACAGCTAGTAAGTTAATATCTTGCTGGAGAAGTGGATAACTTAAAATATGGCTTAATGTACTTTTGTTGGGTGGTATAGTAAAAAAGGCTGAGATAAATACAGTTGAATTTATCTTGTTAAAACAATGTTTGCTGGTGAAGTATTCATGAAATAATAATATAATGGATGCTTGTTCTGCATGATACAACATTCCCAATGGTAAACACTTTATATACTGTAAAAATCTAATTTAAGATGGCAAACAATGTGCAATCATTCCAAAATATATATTTTAGTCATACTTTCATTAGACCAATCAATGTACAAATTTTCAAGATCTTCAAATATCTTCATGAAGCAAGATATTCTAAAAAGCAGGAGGGGAGCAAGGGATTTAAATTGCATGGTGTCTTGGGGTATAATGAAAAAGGGAATTTGTAAGTTGATGTGATAATATTGGATTTCATTGAGACCATCTGCCAAGATCTCCTGAGTATAAGAAAAGCAGTTACATTTGATTCTCCGTTTTGAAAATTAAAAAATCCACTGTAAACTTCAAAAATGTACTGTAAATTTTTTTTCACATGGGAAAAAAAGTTGTATTATTAACAGTGGTCACAAATAATAAACAGACATCCTTAGAATAAGTAATGGAGTTATACAGCATAAGCATGCTATCCATTAAAAGTCTGCTTGGTAGTTTATTACTTCCTAAGATGTAAAATGATGAGAAAGTTACAGAATCCTGTAACAGAGCCATCTGATCCAATTCCTGCCAGTGCAGGAATCCATAGTTGGAACAACTGTGAGAGGTGGCTGTGGATGGTTACCACTTAACCCACTAGTTTTCTACCAGGTGTGAGGTTCTGCCTAAATCTCTGCTGCTATCAAATGTAAAGACTTCCATAAATATCATGGTCACCACTAGGAATGAGGGCTTTCCACCTCTGCCACAAATATAAGGACCTTTTCCTGTCCTATTGCTGTAGCAACAAGCTGTGGTGACTTTCTGTGTCTCCTCAAGATATATGTGTGAGAAATTATGCAACTTATATCCGCACCAATCACCAACCCTCTTTATTCACTGCTCCCACCACAGAAACCATGTTTGAATCCAGCTTTATAATATATAACATTTCTCCAGACCAGAAGTATGGAAATAGAAAAGCAGTACTTTATTAATGGAAATTGAACATAACAAAACAAATTGAAAATACTTAAAACACATCTTTCCCTCTCACTTACCTTCCACTCCTATCTAACTTAGGCTCTTAAACACCATACTTTAATTCCTAAATGTGACCAGCTGAGTATCTTAGCTGTAATCCTCCATTCACTTGCTCCTCTACTTCTCTTACCTTATTACCTGTAATACACAACACATGCATTACCAACTTACCCAGTATATATATATATATATTAAGCAACATTTTACACCAGAAGTCCATGACATCATAGTGGCCTGCTATCCTTTCTGAGGAATTTTTTTGCTCTAATAGTTCTTTTGTACTAACAGAAAGTTCTTCATAAAGTTTACTCAGAATTACCATTCTTGTACTTTGATTCCACTGATTTGGATCGAACAGCAGAAATAAAGCTTGCTTCCTTTTCCACATGCTAGCCCATCAGATATTTGAAGAATCTTTCCAGACTGAATTTATCATCTGATTTGCTCATACTACTTGGTGTACAGACACTGTCTTGGATGCCTTCCTCTGGACACATTGCAGCTGGCTGCTGTCCTGCTTAAAATGTGGTGCACTGGATCATAGTGCCCCAGCCAATGCCTGACTAAAGCAGAATAGAGTGGTGCTTCTGCTTTCCTTGATCTATACAGTCTACTGTTGATGCAGCCCAGAATTGCATTTGGTTTTTATGCCACTGCATCACACTGTTGATTGTTGTTTAGCTTGTTGCCTACCTAGATCCCTAGATCTTTTCCACATGTACTTTATCAAGACACGTATTACACATCCTGTACTTGTGCATCTGAACATTCAGTTAATCCCATATTTGTTACTGTTGCCCAGTTCAATTTAAGGTCAACCTGGACACCAATTTCTTTTCTGAAGTAGTAACTACTTCTCCCCGTTTTGTATCTTTGGCTAATCTGATGAGTATGTCCTCTGTTCCTTCATCCAATTCATTTATAAAGATGTTGAACTACACCAGGTCCAAGGCTGAACCCTATGGAACCATATTTGTCATTTTTCTCCAGGACGATAATGGATCATTGTCAAACATATTCTTTGGATGTCTACCTGAGCAATCCATACTCATATGTTTATCCCTTGTGCCAACATTTGAGGCAGGAGTCCCAAAGTTCTAATTCAGTTAAAGACATTGAATCTGCTCTCCCTCATGATAGTTTTTGTTTATTTCCTGCCTTGCCAACTAATTGAACTTTCTTATCTCTCTGCCTGGTTTCTGTGTACATAAGAAAATAACATTAAATTTAGATCATTAAGGGTAGCATCGTTAAATGGAGATGCCTTAAAGAGAAGAAAAGCTCCTGAATTAGAAATGGAGAATGGAAATAAGGGTTTGCCTTCAGAGATAAAGAGGAGGAAAACTGATGAGGAGCCAGCCTCTAAAACTGCTCTGTTAACTATATCGCATCAGGTGTCAAAGTGAGATAAAAACTAAAAGATAAATAAAAGCTTAACAAATCAGTAGACTGCTGCTTAGGCTGTCTTTGATTAAGATCCAGAATCAATATTTACAAAGATTTGTTTTTCACCGAGCAACAGTGACTTGGAGGGCTGGCAAGACAAAATACTAGCAGAAGAGAGACAATTTTAAAAGTAGAGGTGACAGAATAGGTGATAAGAAAAGGTGGTAGAAGTGTAGTAAAAGCAAAAAAAAAAAAAAAAAAAAAACGAGAAAAAAGTTAAGGTTAATCTAAAGATTTACCAGGGCAGTTGTGGTGAGAAAAACTATGAATGAAATTGTCAACAGCCACTTCAAATCCCTTGAAAAAGCAGATTCTGTTCAGGAAAGTGGACTTCTCATTAGTTAATGATTCCTCTGGTCAGAGTGTGTGAAAAATGCTAATAAGTTCTGCTAATAAAACACTAATTCATTTCCCAACTTAAATTCATATTTTAATAAAATGAGATCAAATTAAATATTTTTAATGAATTTAATTCATGTGGTTTCTCAACAAGCAGTCAAATTTAAGAACTCTTTAAGTGGTTTAGGGAATTCAAGACAAGTAAACAATGGACGTTTACCAGAGATGTTTAGACAAGAAGAATCTTTAACAAACCAGACAACTATTGAAAATACACAAACAAGGGAACTTAGTTATGTTGATGGAGGCATCAAGCCAAAGAAATGCTTGAAGAAAACTGAACATTTAAATAAAGAAAGTAACAGAAATTCCAGTGTGGGAAAACTGAAGACTTATTCTGAAGATGAGGAATAAAAAAACTACAAGAATGAACTATGTATGAAGAATGTATATTATGCATATATATATAATAAATGCAACATACGGATTTGAAGTCCGAGGAGGAGCAATAAATTACAGTTGGCCGTCCATGTCCGCGGATTCTGTACACATGGATTCAACCAACTACTATTTGAAAATATATTTTAAAAATCCAAAAAGCAAAATTTTGCCATTATATCTCAGGAATGCCATTTTACTACACCATTGTACATAATGGGACTTGAGCATACAAGAATTTTTGTGTCCATAGGGGGATCCTGAAACTAAATCCTGCTAGATATTGAGGGCCCACTATAATGAAATAGGAAATTGAGTTAATATGCAATAGAACGGTGAGTTTTATCAGTCCTCAGAAGAAGACATAAAAATAGACAATAGTTCAGACAGATTGTTTGAGACAGAGGGAGTTAAATGTTTATTGAAGAAAGTGTTGGTAACATTGGGTCTGGAAGACAAACTAAAATGAGACAGGAATCTATTAGAGCAGTGGTTCTCAACCTGTGGGTCCCCAGATGTTCGTGGACTTCAGCTCCCAGAAGCCCCAGCCACTATGGTCAATGCTCAGGGCTTCTGGGAGCTGAAGTCCATGAACATCTGGGGACCCACAGGTTGAGAACCACTGTATTAGAGGTTCAGATAAAAGGTATAATGGAGCAGGTAAGGTTTCAAATCTGTTAAAGGAAACTAATCCCAAAAGGTTTGGAATTGCCAATACTAGAGTTGTTTAAACATTTAATAAATTTAGAATTTAATGAATACAGAAAGACTTTTAGGTTACGCCCAGAAACTGCACGTGCTCTGAAAAGGAAATTATGGATATTTTGTTATTATCTCTTATTGAGGCACCAGTTTCAGCACTGATTTCACAATCAGTTTTCCCTAAGGAGGGTGACACAGTGCTGAAGGAGACAGAGGAAAGAAGGGCAGTTTCTGCATTAAGGAAATATCATGAGCTGATTGACCTGGGAGTTAGATATTTGGTAGCTGCTTCATTGTTTTCTAGAGCACCACTACTCTAGATAGAAGAGATTTTGGAAGCAGAGAATTCCACAGCCTGCACATTGCAACAAGTATTATTCCAGACTCCAAAAGTGTTATAATATATGGTGGGTATGAGTCTTGACGTGACTGTATTGACAGCAAGGTCAGTTATAGCTACAGTAGTGGGAGGAAGATTATTTTGGCTTAACCACTGGGAGGCAGACCAGAAGTCTAGTGTCAACTTTGCAGTTAGCCCATTTAGCGGGCCTTCACCTACCATACACAGATTCCCATCACAGGATTTAAATCTGGTACTAAACACACTGACAAATTATCTCTTTGAACCACTTAGGCAGACTTCACTTAGAATTCTGTCCTTCAAAGTAGTTTCTGGTGGCAAGTATATCAACCAGAAGAGTGTCAGAGCTAGCCACTCTGTCAGTCAATTCTAATTTATGTATGTTTGAGAAAGACAGAGTAACATTAACATTGGACCCAACATTTATTGCAAAGAATGTAGCCATGATAGCATATGAAAAAGTGGTATATTTACCAGCCTTCTGTCCAGATCCATCACATACACAGAAGAGGAAATTACACACTTTGATTGTTAAGAGAAATCTTAAAAGTTTGTGTTAAAAGGATGAAGGCACATAGAGGCCTTGTTTGTTTCCTTTCAACCAAAGACTTTTGGATATAAAGCTGTAAGAACAATGTTGTCTAAATGAATTAAAGTGTGCATCTTATGTTACAACTGCTAACGAATTCTGAGGCCTAAGTATGTATGGATGCATTCTACTAGGTTTATGGTGACATAAAGAGCTTATGAAGTTATGATATAATTGAAGGGAATATATAAATCATATGACCAATTCTTGTTGGACAAGAGGAAGGTCTTTGTTGGCAAGTTGCCTGACAACCAGAGGAAAGTGGCTGAGGTTTTTCTTCAAGAGGCAAAGCATCTGACTAATCAACAGATTACAACAGCCAGACACATTTTCGACTGCATGTCGAAAGCTTTTACCTCTTCTGTGGCACTTTGTCGGTATTTTTGGCTGCATTCATCTGATCTGTCACAGTCCTCCCAATCCCTGGTCAAGGACTTACCCTTTGATTTTGCTGGACTGTTTAACACTTCCATAGATGAGAAGCTGGAGCATACCCATAAAATATGATCCAGTGTAAAGAAATATGGAATGCAACCTCAGCAGTCTGCATACAAGTACAAATATAGCCGATACCGCTCCACTCCTCAACAACAATACAGTCCCTGTGCATCACAGTGTTTTTCTCAGGCTCCCTCCTCCCATCAGCAGTCCCGGAGGCTACCCATACAACAGCCGAAGACCCAATTCAAAAAGAAGTTGGATTCATCCAAATGGTGAGTTTGATTCCTTCCAGGACGATCCTGCGACCTCGCTCAATGTTGCTACAAGATTCTTTCCATTTCATCCAGACAATATTGCCATCATTGTGTCCATCAATATCAACATCAACACCAACACAACCTTGATGTTGACATTGACAACCAGGCCCTCAATGTCAATGTTGAAGAGAATACCATCACCAGACCCTTTCTTCAGCTTGAAACTGAAAGATCATCTGAGCGCTTGGGCCTCGATCAGGATGGACTTGTGGGTGCTTGATATCACAGTGAAGGGCTACGCAATCAAGTTTGCCAAACTTCCACCATTGGGCAGGGTTCGTGTGACTTGACCATGGAGTCCTCTTCACGACGAAATACACATCCTTCTCGACAAAAGTGTGATAGAGGAAATTCTGTTCCAAGCTCTCTGCAACAGTTTGACCTCCCATTGCTTTCTAGTATCTAAAAAAGATGGAGGTGTCCGACCTGTTCTGGATGTTCAACGCATCAATCACTAAATTTGACCACGTTAGTTCTGGATGGTCACTCTGAAGTGTGTTCTCCCATTCCTACAGAAAGGACATTGGTTCGTGACTCTCTATTTGAAAGACATGTATTTCCACAATTTGCCCCGATCACAGACACATCCTTGCCTTTGCCATCAGGAAACATGCATACCTGTTTTGTGTTCTTCCCTTTGGCCTCAGCATGGCCCCCCCAAGTCTTCACCAAATGCATGGCGGTTGTAGCAGCAGCCTTTTGATGTCACAGAATTGTCCTCTTCCTCTACATCAATGACTGGGTGGTTGTTGCCTGATCCTGTCGTCGACTTCTTTGGAATGTCGATATTGCCTTGCATCTCCTTTGAGACCTGGGTCTAACTGTCAACTTCAACAAGTCTCATCTGCAACCTGTCCAAAGATTTCAGTTCATTGGAGCAGTTCTAGATTCCATCCATCAGAAGGCTTTCCTGCCAAAGGACAGGGTGCTTCGCATTCGAAGGAGAGTGACATCACAGCAGAGGAACTGCAGGGCTACCGCCTAGTCGATCCAGGTGCTTCTAGGCTTGATGGCCTCAACAACAATGATGGTCCCCTTTTCCAAGCTCCATATGAGGCTGCTTCAGTGGTTCCTGAATTCTTTCAGCTCATTCGTCAACAGCCCTCGATGTTGATTCTTGATGCTGAGACAAATCCTTCAAGTCTTAACATGGTGGAAGGAAGATCGGCATCTACTGGCAAGTTCAGCATTCCACCAACCCACCTCTTTGTTGTCAGTAATGACGGATGCTTCACTAGAGGGCCGGGGAGTCCACACTCGACACCTCTCAGTCAGAGGCACTTGGTCGAGGACAGAGAAGCTGCTTCACATAAATGTCTTGGAGCTCCTAGCAGTCATTGAGCTTTTGAAGATGTCTTGACAGGTTGCACCATCTGGATCCTCGCAGATAATACCACCATTGCATACTACTTCAACAAGCAAGATGGTACAAAATTGAGGACTCTGTTGGATCTGATTTTTCGACTGTGGAATTGGTGTCTTTCTTGAGGCATCACTCCAATTGCCCTTCACCTGCCAGAAAAGCAGAATATAGTAGCAGATGCCTTGAGCAGAACTCCTCTGTCGTGTCACGAATGGCAATTGGATAAGAAAGTACAGCAGACCGTCTTGGCAGCTTGGACTACACCAACAATAGATATGTCCGTGTTGACATTGAACAGACAGTGTTGTTTGTTTTGCTCAAGAGACCCAACGAAGAAATACTCCCTTGGAGACACATTCACTTTCAGTTGGACAGGACCAAATCTCTATTTGTTTCCACTGTTTCCGATGATCACCAGGGTGCTCGAAAAGATGCAACAGGATTCTAATAATGCTATGGTGACTTCCACAACAATGGTTTGCCCCATTGTTGATAATGTCAAGGCACCGGTATTTGAGGCTGCCACACAAACCAAACCTTTTGACTTTGAATGGTGGCAGGATTCATCGCCCAGACATTGACAGTCTCAGATTAACAGCATAGAATCTACTTTGCTGGCTTCCTTGCCACCTTCTGTGTGACATGTGATCGATTCTGCCTATAAACCATTGACGGTTCGCTCATACTACAAATATAGAAAATTCTTGGACTTTCTTTGACATTGAGGCCTCGACATTGATGCCTTCGATATTGTCCACCTCCTCAAGTTCCTCTCTTCTCTTTCCAAGATCGGCCTTTCTCTGGCTTTGATCCAATGTTATCTGGCAGCAATCTCTTCATGACTTCAGTGAAAGGGAAGATCATCATGTTTCACAGACCCACTGGTACGCAAGTATCTACAGGGATACAAGCACCTCCATCCTCCCATCTACTCACTGACGCCAGACTGGAACTTACCTCTTGTTTTGTCCCAATTATCTAAATGTCCCTTCGAACCCATGGTTGACTGTGCTATCAAGACTGCTTTCCTGGAAGACTGCATTTCTGGTTGCCATAATGGCAGCCAGGAGGGCCTCCAAGCTTTGTGCTCTGAGTGGACCATCCCTACTTGATTTTTCATTGAGATTGAGTAATCCTCCGGCCTGACATATCCTTCTTACCTAAGGTTGTGCCAGCCTTTCATCTCAACCAGGACATTGTTCTCCCTGCCTTTTTTCAAGACTCTGCTTTGGACTTAGAATGAATTTTGCATACCCTGGATGTCAGACGTGTGCTTGCTTTCTGTGTTCAGTGAACTGCTGAATACAGGAACTCTCAGAGACTTTTCCCTTATTATTCTTCAACTAAGAAAGGACTCCTTGTTTCTTCCCAAAGACTCTCTAAGTGGGTAGCTTCTACAATAAGACTTTGTTATGAACTTGCTGGGAAGGATCTTCCAGTTCAGTTAAGAAGCCATGCCACCAGAACTTTATCAGTTTCTGCAGCATCCCTTAAGAGAGTTCCCCTTCAGGACATTTGTACAGCTGCTACTTGGTCACAGCCCACTACATTTATATCTTAATACAGAGTTGACCAAAGTTTTTCTAATGAGACAAAGTTTGGTAGAGCTGTACTATTTTCTGTGGTTCAGTGAATTCACGTAACTGATTTACTGTATGACCAGTTTGACTTTTGTGCAAGTAAACTACTATGTTTTTTGCACCTCTGCCTAGCTTGTGTTCTTGAATCACTTTGTTAGATTTCTGCTGGGTTCTTTTTAATGTGCATGACAGTCCCTCCTTCTGATCACAGCTTGCTAGTGTCCCATTTGTGTGAGTCACAGAGACCACGAAGAAGAAGGATAGGTTACTTACTTGTAACTGGAGTTCTTCAAGCGGTCATCTGTGCACTCACACAACCCCGCCCTTCCTCCCCACTGTATGTCATGTCATGTGCATTGTTCCAAGGATGGTGGTCCGAAGAACAAATGGCAGTGGTGCCAGGGGCCTTATATAGCCTCAGGGGAAGGGGCAAGGTTCCCACCAAAAACCTAGGCCTAGAGCTCTAGAATGTTCCAAAGGCTGCTCTGTGCAGGCGCAGACAACCCATTTGTGTGAGTGCACAGATAACCATTCGAAGAACTCCAGTTACAGATAAGCAACCTGTCCTTCACCGGGGTAATGTTTTCCTTTGAGAAGAAGACAGAGCTATATAAAAGTATTATGCAGTTACACTTTCTCCATATAGCATTCTCTGTCTTTTTGGTGCAGTAGATCTACTGTTTCTTTGTTCTTGCTGTTCTTCCTTCTCTATGTATAGCCGCCCAAAATTTCTCTTGGAAGTCTGAACCTATGACACTGAGTATTTTACTCTATTGTGCTGAAACTATAATGTCCTGTTGTTTCTTTCAATAGTAAACCTTATAAATATACTAATATTTCATCACACAAAACACTGTTTAGATAACCAGCCTATTGGTACATGTCGTATGTCAATAAATCATTATCTCAATTCGTATTTTTGGTGACAGACTAGAATTTTGAATGGATTCCAATTCATCATGTGTTCCATTGAAATGCCTTTATTTCACTGTATGGTTCCACAAATCAATATTGCTTCACTGATTTGAGATAAGTAATAATGTTCCTGGGAGACAGAAGTGTCCTAACTAGATATGGAAGGGCTTGGGGGGAAAAAATAGGAAAAAATGCTTTTTGTCCATTTTTTCTGAAGTCTGTTTTTCTTGGGGAAAAAATGAATTTAACAAAAATGAAAAATGATTGTTGAGTATTTTCTTTAAAAATGTTAAAATAAAATGTTTAAGGTATTTATATATGTACCTCCTTCAAAGTTATTTCTAAAATCTGTATAACAGAAAAATATAGTTGGCTGCAGATTCTGTATCCACTGATTCATCCAACCATGGCTTGAAAATATTCAGGAAAAAAAATCCAAAAAGCCAACTGTATGTCTTACATAAAAAAAATTCTGTTATATAGATTTTAGAAATAACTTTGGAGAGGGTAAATATATGAATATGTTAAACATTTTATTGTAACATTTTTAAAGAAGATATTCAATAAACATTTTTCATTTGCTTTTGGATTTTTCCATTCTATATAAGGGACTACACCATTGTACATAATAGGACTTGAGCATCCACAAATTTTGGTATCCATGTGTAGGGGGGAAGGGGTCCAGGAGCAAAATGCTGGCAGAGAGTAAAGGCCCACTGTATGTTTATGTTCATTACAATTCTTGGTCTTTGTTTCATTTTCTCACTTCTTTTTATGGGAATGAATGCTTTATGTCTGCTTCACACTGTGGAAAACTAGAACTTTCTGTGTTTTACTGGTAATAGTTTCTTCTGTTTTCATTGTTTGTTTGTTTTTTCCTGCTCCTAATAAATTGACAAAACCAAGAAGTTCTTTACGGATCTGGACCGTGAAGCTATACTTGTAGCAAAAATTTTTTTAGAAAAAGTATATTCAGTTTGTAATTATTGTTTGGTCAAATTGTACTTTTAATATGCCAAACATGTTATAATTTTATAAGAAACAAAATTGTATAATTGTATTATATTTTAGATATAATACATTTTGTATTCTTAAAGTGACAAAGTGACTTTCAATCTGTAAGGCTGTTAAGGTTCCTTTTTTTTCAGAATCTCCAAAAATTTTCATTTTTTTTCCATGTTGCCCCCTTCCAAAAATTGTTCCTGAGGCCTCAACATTTCTGGAAATCTCTAGTTCTGACACTCCTTTTTCTGTATTACTATTGCTGATGTCAGATATGTGCATCTATATTCTTCTTCATATGCCCTATGTAGAATGCAGAGATGCATTGCTAAGACAGCATTGTGCATGCCATATTAGAACATGAGCAAATGAATGGACCTCTATTATGAGTGACATTGCTTAGTCTAGCATTTACTTCTGATGTTGCCAGAGCAGATGTAGGGTCAGAGATGGCATCTGAGTTTCTGAAAGACAACACTGTCACTCACAAGATCAGGTAACATTTTAATTCTAGTCAGAATAACAATTTCTCTGCCTTCCCAGAAATGAGACAACAGGCAACTTTTCTTTTGTAATCATTCTGTGCCATTGTTCCAATTCAACCAATAGATGACAGCAGTTTTTACAAAAAGTGAGCTAAAATGCAAAGTGTCTGTAGTATATAAACATGAAATTTCCTATAGATGCAATAGATGAGTTAGTGAACAAATAAAGGACAGACTATTTGTGAGATTAAGATTTGAGTATGTAGATGCGATATCATGTGGGGATGCTCTTTTGAGCCAAATTCTGTATGTCGTCAGCACTGTTTTTGGGTACCACTTTTGAGTACTGAAGGGCTACAGTAAATCAAAATGTTCCAGTGATGTTTTTTGTCTTCATCTCTTAGGTAAAATCAGTTAAAACAGTTCCAATATACCATGGGAGTATAAGAAATTTTTTTCTATATGGAGATGTTGATGGAGATGTATATGCTCCTGGAGGATTTGTTCAGTTAGCTTTGGTAAGTGAATAGTTCAAACTTTAAACAGGGGTAGGCAAATGCAAGATAGCTGCATCACCACGCATGGGATCTTGGAGCCTCCCCTCCACCACATTTTCACCACTCAATATATACTAATAAAATGAGGTATAACACGTTCTCTCCCCCTTAGTCTATGGTGCCCCCAAAATCTCTGGTGTACTACTACTGACTATTTTTTTGCATTTGAGAGCTTCATCCAAATCTGTTCCAGTGTGTGTCTAGTTTGAAGAAAGCCCCCTCTGGACTCTAATACTCCAAAGCCCCTGAAACACAGCAAAATGCCAGTAGCGCTGTACCAAAGTTGCTGTTAGCTATTTTAAGAATGAAAGAAGCTTACTCCAAAATGTGGGGATGGGGGCATGCCTATTCTTAGGAGGGGTCATAAAAACAGCCTTGGGGTCTACACAGCCTGCAGGTCATTCTTTCCTCAACACTGTTTTAGCTAAATGCAGTATAGTTTTCATATGCAACTCTTTGTTTCCTGTCTGTAAAATCTTTTTTAAAAAGTACTTATTGAAAAAATAAGCTCATTTTAATTATCCAGTGTATCTTATGTCATGATTTCAGAGCAGGTTGGGTGACATGCCCATCTTTGTGTCACTTATCACCGAATTAATCAGCAACAATAAAAAAAAACTTGCTTGTTTTACTTTAAAATTAGATGCATGGAAGTAGACATCTTGTTTATAAGAAGAGTAGCTTCCCAAGAGCATGATTCTTCTCTAGAACAAGATATGTGCTCCCCTGCCTGGCTTAATTTTAAGTGAACAAAAATGGATTTACTACTGCCACTGAACTGTGGCAACAGACTGGGGATGATGGTGGAATTGGCCTTGGACCTACTGATATTGCAAACATTTTAGAGATCCTTTCTTACAGACCTCCCTGAGTATGTCTTATCTTCAACCGTAATTAGAAGATACTTTGTTTTTAGATAATGTGCACATATATTATTTGAGAAGGAACATTTTCTTGCATGAGAGGAAAAAAATAGAAAGGTGTCTTATAATAATGCTTGTTATCTGCAGTCTTTATAATTGTAACAAAATGAATCTAATGCGAAATTAATGGAGAGATGTTTTTATTTGATTAACGAACTAATATTTAAACCCTCATTTGAATTATACAGGTCTAAAAGCTATAAACGTAAGAGATGTGCTAACCAATCAGAAATTTTTGTTTTAATAGCATATCTTTTCAGGATTGTTGACAACCAGGGGATGGTTTACTTCAGTGGGTAAATTTTATTTGTTTATCATACTTCATAATAATTCATATTTGATTTAATTATATTGATGTAAAGATACCCAGTCAGAGACAGATTCATGTTTCCTTTCTTCCATTTTAAACATGAGCAGGAACCACAAGCACTATATGATGAAATAAAGGTTATTCCAATACACAAACTTGATCGTTCAGCATCTGACAAAGCAGTGAAAAAATACATTGAAGAAGAAATGGCCAGGTAAATTTCTATAGACCAGTGACAAGCTAATTCAGAAATCGGCTTTTTTGTTGATTTTTAAAGAAATTCTGCTTTTGAAAGGAAATGGCATTATTAGTGAATTAATTTTATGAGTTTAAAATGATTTATCAATCAGTTGATGGAGTGCAGTCGTAATTAGTAAGATGGCCATTAGTTGCTGTTCTAAATCCAAATCTCTCCGAACTAGGGCAAACCTCACTTGAGCCTAATGTTGTGCTGGCATTGAGACTATGTCCCTAGGCTAGAAAATAATTTATCATGATACAACTCAGATCTTTCCTTAGCTTCAGTTTCTCACACCCTTCTTCAACCTTTTTTGTGGAGGAGGAGTCTCTTATGCCAGCAGAAATGTTCTGGCATGAAATTGCTCTTTAACCAGGTATCTGAGATGAACCAGAATAAAGGCATATATTTTGCCAGAAGGGGATTTCTGATATTAGAGGAAACTTCTGCCACATTCTATATTCTTACAGCCAATGCATCTTTGAGCCAGGATTCATCAGAATATGTATTAAATTTTTTCTTTTACAAAGAAACTCCTTCATTTTATCAGATGATATATCTTCCATTCATTGGAGAAAGGACTGTCTAAGGAGCAGCTTTTCCTCTTTTTTGAGAGTGAAAAGAGAATTCCTCTAAAAAGATGGCAACTACCACCTGCAATTTTGAAAGTATACTTACATTAAAATGAATTAAGTTTTTTTTTTAAAAAAGTTACCTGATTCATCAAGGATGTGTTTTACTTCATTGAACTGAATTAATATAATTGATTGACTTGATGACACTTTCTATTTCTTATTAGGCTTCCTGATAGGTTGTTGGTAACATGGCCTGAAGGAGATGAATTGTTACCCGATGAAACAAAACTTGCTGGAGCTACTATAGGTATTTGTTAATTCTAGACGTGGTTTAATTTAAGTGTTACTTTACTTATCCAGACATGTAAGCAAAGAGCAGGGTTGGGCTGATTAGTTCTTACCATGGCATTGTGCATTGCATTGTGCGTCATACAGTGCCTTTCTCCTGATCACTATAGTACAGCACAAAAGTCTGCAGAGAGGAAGACTTAACATATGCAATTTTATGTATGGAGGCCTTCACACAATCTAAAATCGCAGAATTCTGGGACATGTAGAAACCTCAACTGATACAAGCATATCTCATTTAACCTCTGAGAAAGAAGTTTCTTTTTATAAAATATTTTTATACCTGCTCCCTCCCCCCACTTTTCCTCATCATCCTCTGTCCTTTGAAAGGATGGTGAAGAAGAACTGGAGAAATGCAGATGTTTGGTGCTGGATTGCAGTAACTTGTTTCCAGTTGGAATGCAGTAAAGCTGAATTTGGGAATGAATGGGATTCTCCTTTAATTGATTTTACTGCAGCTGTGTGTGCCTGCCTGTAACAGGCAAGGTAAACATAAGCTGCCTCCAGAACAGCAAACAGAGGGAAAGGGGGGAAGAACAAATTAGTTGGCTAACCTTCAGCAAGTTTAAAGAAGCATATGTCCATGTGTTTGTTCATCAAAATGGAAATCTTAAGAAAAGTGGAGGCTGCTGAAAGAAGAACACTCATTCTTCAGTGCATTTTAAAAGAATCCTTCAAGTGGGCTCTAGAGGGTTCAAAATGTTTTTGTTAATGTATGAGAGTCTTGCCTGGCCTGGTAATTTTGTTTCACATGTGCATAGTGTATGGTTTTGATTTACTGAAATTTACTGAAACACATTGAACTAGTCTTCGTTTTTGTGGTATTGGAACTTATCCCCAATCTTTCCATGTTATTTCTGCGTCTGGTACCATATTTTCTGAAGTAATGCTCAGGAATGCATTTACTTCCTTAACTGAGGGATGCCTGTACTGTTAATTGGAAGTATTATGGTGTATTGGTTTGAATATTGGATTAAGACTCGAGAGCAGTATTTGAATCTCCACCCACTGGGTGACCTTGGGTGAGTCACACCCGCTCAGTCTCAGAAGAAGGCAAAGGCACGCCCCTCCCACCTGATCAAACCTATGATAGGGTTGCCATAAATTGGAAGCAGCTTGAAGGCACACAACAGTTGTACTGCTATTAATGTGAAGACCTCCATATATAGGCACTTGTATTTTATGCACAGATATTGGGGCTACGTGACATGGAGGCAGAGCCACTCAGCACAGCCATGCTGTTTCTCAAAAAAAAAAATTTTTTTTTTGATAAATAGTACTTATACCATCTGCACTGAACTTCTGTATTGCTTCTTAAAAATATTGCCTGATTGGTGATGACACAGCTTTCTCAGTGGCTGCTCATGGACTGTGTGATTCTATCCCACAAGAGACTAGGTTGGCCTCCTTTCTACCATTTTTTGCTGGCAAATTTTTTTTTATTTACACAAGCCTTTTATTGTTAACTGGTTTTAGGGTCTTTTAATGGGGGAGATGCTATATTTCTATCTTAATTATTATGCTTTAAATGTTTTCAAACTGTTTTAAAAGTAAGTGTTTGGGACATGGATTGTAAAATGCATTAAACTGTGAATGTTTTAGTGAGTTACTATCACTTTGCCTTTTTGCAGGTGCACTAAAAGTTGAAATACTGAATAAAAAGGGAGAAGCTATGCAAAAACTTCCTGGTTCAAGGCATGGAGGATCAAAGAAATTGCTTGTCGAACTAAAGGTTATTTTGCATGGTAAGAATGCAAATAATTTCTCCCTAGCTTATTTTAAAGCTTTATTAATATGCATCAAAATTGTATTCTGCAGAATGCACTGAAAATTTACAATCCTAACCATTGTAAATTCTTTGACATATTGCCTTGCTTTTGAGAAGTGTTAAGGTCTGGACTTACTGTGGAAAATGGTGAAAAGTATATGGAATCACAGAATAAAAGAACTATATAGGGCCCAAAGAACCTCTGGTCCAACACCCTGCTATGCAAGAACCAAGAAGTAAAGCACGTCTGAGACATGGCCGTCCAAATTCAGTTTAAAACTTGCCAAAGAGGAGCCCGCTTTTTTCTGACATACCCTTTTCCACAGTTGAGCAGCTCTTACTCGCATGAAGTTCTTCCTAAAGTTTAAGTGGAATCTCTTTTCTTGTGATTTGAGTCCATTGATTCTTGTCCTAGGCTCTGGAGCAGCAGAAAACAAACTTGCTTCATCTTCTACGTGATATCCCTTCAGATATTTAAAGATGGCTGTTGTGTCATTTCACTTGAGAGCCAGTGTAGTGTAATTGTTTGAGCATTGGTCTATGATACTGGAGACCTTGGGTCGCCTTGGGTGCATTATATGCTCTCAACCTCTAGAAAACCTCATGATAAGTTCCTTAGGGGGTCACATAAGCCAGCAATGACTTGAAAGCATACAACAACATGTCAGTTGCCAGTCTTCCCTCCTCCAATCTATACCTATCCCCTCTTTAGGCATTCCTCTTAGTGTTTTGATTCCAAATCTTTTACCCATCTCCAGATGTGTATATCTTGTGCATGTACACAGTATGCTATGTGAGGTCTGATCTAAGCAGAATTTGTATTATTTCTTTCCTTGACTCTCACATTATACTCTTTTTGATGCAGGCTAGAAATATGTTGACTTTTCTGACCACTATTTTTTGTTGCACTGTTAAATCGTGTTTAGCTTGTATTCTGCTGAGGCCCTTAGATGCTTTTCATGTGCGTTGATGTTAAGCCAAATTTCATCAAAGCGATATTTGTGTATTTCATTCTTCCTGCCTCAATGTACTGCCTTATGCTTCTCTCTGTTGATATTCATTTTATTAGTTTTGGATGAGAAAACATGATATAAATGATATCCAGAGTGGACTGTGGAAGCCAAGCATAGTTTTAGGGACAGTCTGCGCTGCCTTGCTCCTATTCCAAAGCTGGACTTGGGGATGGAAATAGTAAATTTTGTTTCTGACCTTCTGTGGACATATATAGCACAAGATCAAGGACAAGAAGAAGGCAGGTTCTGGCAACCTCCTTTTTTTATTAGGGTATTGAGGAGAGGCAAAAATAATGAATCCATATATTTTTTTCAAGGTGCCTGCTTATAAAGATATAACTTTGTTGGCTTAATTTTTTTTTAAATTGCTCAGGAAGCTTAAAACTGTTTTGTAATTATTTTATTCACTGTACTGCACCCAGAGTTACTCAGATATAGGATGATAGATAAATATTAAAATAAATAAATAAATGTAAATTTTCATTGCTAAAGGATAGCATTAGCCCAATTGGCTCTCTAGCCCAATTTACCTAGAGAAAAAAGAAGGCCAGGCTATAATGGCAAAATTGACAAAAGTTTAACAAGAAAAATAAATTGTGCGTTTTAAAACAGTTATAAAATACAGACTGTCAACCTATTCGGTAATTACAATGTTGTCAGTATATCATGAGAGCCAGTGTGGTTGTAGTGGTTTGAGCATAGGATTATGATCCTGGAGACCAGGGTTCCATTCTCCACTCAGCCATGAAAACTCACTGTCACACACATATACACGCTCAGCCCCGGAAAACCCAGTGATAGGTTTACCTTAGGGTCTCCATAAGTCAGAAAAGACTTGAAGGCATACGACAAAAACAGTTCTGTCACAGCACACCCTGATAACTGGAAGAGAACTGGATGCATCATCACTTACTCTCCTACTCTCCAATACCTTGGAAATTCCTCTCTTGGTGGGTAGCTATATGGCTTTAAAAAGAAGGTTTTTGTGGAGATAGCTGCTACCCTGTGACTTGGGGGTTCTGGGAGGAGCGCCCAAATAACCAAACACCAACAAGCAAAGATGGGGAAAATTAGCTGGAGCACTCTCTTGGCTAACGAGAGGCAGGGCAACGCAGCAGGATCTTTTACCCTATGTCTACAGTGTCAGGTCAGTGAGGAGGCAAATGGTTTAAACAACAATTAAGATTTATTAAACAATTATTAAAGAAAAGCACAAACATACTCCTAACTAGAAAGGAAAAGAGAATTTCAAGGGGAATGGGTGATACGCCACCTGTCCTGCAGTCCTGGAGAAGCCTGATTGAAGAAGTGGAAACCTGGTATGGCAGCCGAGGGGAATCTGCTGAACCAAGCGGCAGCAAGGCAAAGTGAAGTTCGGGCGATCCGGCGAGAGTTCCCAAAGAGCTCTCAGAGCAGGGGATTTTTATAGGGGAAAGAACAACCGCAGGCTAGTCTGGTCTGGGGTGAAAACAATGAGTTTTAGGTTGGAGACAAAGCCTCCGAAAGGTCAGAATTTGCATGATTGAGTTAGAGTCCGAATTGACAATAGTATGGCTGGTATGTAGATGCAGCTAGCTCGGCAGTTAAGTACCTAGCTCACCAGGGTGTCTTCTCAGGGCAGAGGATCTCTTTGTGGTAGCGTGCATATGTAATGAAGGTGTTTGTTTCGGGAGGTCCCCTAAAGCAGATCTGGCAACATCTGGCTTGGTTTGGTGGGAGCAGCAAGTAGTAGCCATGCCTAGCTTCGCGCTTGTTCAGCGGGCCTCACAAACACTTGGCTGGTGGCAGAGTAGGACCAAATTGTGATATCAAAATGATATATTTGGTTCACCAAAGGTCAGGCCAGAACACAGTGGTAACATAGCATTGAGACATGTGGTCATGTTACTTGATGCAAGATCTCAGCCACAGTATTTAGATTTTTGCATATCTTTTATATGCTCATTTATGTGGTGCCATTTTGGACATGATCCTCACAAGGCAGCTCACTTTTTAAAAAAAAAAAAGATACAGTATAAAAAGACAAAGTCCCATGAATAAATTAACAGAATGAAAATAATTAAAATTAGATAATTAAATTACTTAGGCAATAACTTTCTATGATAGGTCAGTTAAATAGAAGAATACAAAGAAGGAAGACTTTCACGCAATATGATCCTGGACATCAGAGCCTTAAATATAATGGATGTTTATCATTCGGATATTTTCATTGTTTACAGTAAAAGGAAATCTTGTAATTTTAAAAATAAAAATCTACTGACTTTGGAACTAAGGGATAACTGTGATTAAATGTCTAATTTATTCTTTCCACTGCCTTTATAGTTTTTAGCACAGTGTTATATTTTTCTCTGCTCCATTGAAAATGTTATGCAAAAGACTCTTATAGCACCTTGAAATTGAGAGAAGTTTCTTGAATACATTCTATCTGTATTTTATATAATTGCTCTCTCTTCTCCCCCCTACCCCTTTAAGCCCCTAGTGGAAATAAGGAGATCATCTCTCATATCAGTCAACATGGTGGGAGTAAATGGCCTTTTTGGTTCAAGAAAATGGGTGAGTGTTTTATCTCTAAATGTGTATACTAAAATTCATCATTATTTTGATTACCTCATTTTAAACTTTGTATTTGATTATATGCAGAAAATATTAATAAACTTGGGGCCTACACACTGAAACTTCAAGTGGTGTTGAATGAAAGCAATGCAGACACTTATGCAGGAAGATCTCTTCCATCTAAAACTTTTAAATTTAACATAATAGGTAAGGTTGGTTCTACTCTAATCACTCAGTGCCTGTTGTTTGCCTACACAACTTAACTGCGATAGATTCAATAAAAGACTGTTTTTCTAATTGAAATTGGCTTCTGTCTGAAAGCATTCTTGAACATATTAAGATAATATAAATGGGTTCAAATGTTTATGCTTCATTCAGGTGGTCTTTCAAGCTGCAGCCATAAGCACTTCCTTTTCTGTTCATGTGCAAAGCTTTAATCATTATGGTCTAGTCTTATCAATCTATAATACACCTTGTAACCTAATCTGATTGAGGTTGGTATATAAATGATTTACATTAAAGCATAGTAATGCATTTACAATCCTTGTAAGATGAGGAGGAAAAAATCTGGGGATAAGAAGAGAGTCATAAAGCTTATTATTCATTCTTGGTCCTCTTAATTCAGAGGCCCATGTGCAAGTCAGAATCTGGCCCACTGGAAGCCATCTACTTTGATAGAGGAAGGAATTTATTGATTATCTTTTGATCACTCCTTTATGTGCTGCTCTCACACCCAATAAAGGGGATGGACAGCATGCTGTGCTGGTATTTGATCAGTGTTGAATCCTGATCGAGAACTCTGATGTGATTCTCTCCGACACTCTTAATTCATTATTTGGAGAAGACTGATTCAATAAAGATTTTTGATACTGTGGATTTGGAGAATGATCTGAATGAGGTTGCAGGAGAAAAAAAATTGTGACAGACAAATTTTGTTACACTTTTTTGTCCAAAACAAGTAAGTGAGTTTGATATGTTTATGATTTTCGAAATTAGGAACAGGTGGGAAGAAATACCTAAATCACAAAATCACACAAATTAGTCAGTGTATGACACTAGCTTTTGATATACCAGTCAACTCTTTTGCCACAACATGAAACATGTGCAGATGAAGCAGAAAAGTGAGGTTATTATATGTCAAGAGTGAAGTTACCATATGTCTCTCTTATGTAAGAAAACAAAAATAACGTTGGTCTTGTGCAAATTGAGAATTTTGTTTTATTTTACAAACAAGCAGATACTTAAACTGAATACTTAAAATCAGTATTTTTTAAAAAATATAAATGCAAAAATGTTTCTTATTGAAGATGTGTATAACTTCTTTTTCTCTGCTTCAGAGGGTAGGCCTCAGAAGTTTTCAATAGGTCTTCTGGATCCTCCATTTAGGGTTGGGCTTCCATTCAGTATTCCTCTAGACGTGCAGGATGAATTTGGTCATTCTACTTATCTGACTGGAGAAGTTACACCAATCCTAGAGGCCAGGTAACTGTCCACTTTATATTTTGCTTTCATATTGCTTTTAAAGAAAAAGTTATGGCCCTAATCCAATGAATCTGTAGTTCACTTAAAGATGTACAGATAGAACTGGGTGATCTTACTTAATAAATTAGGTAATTGCACCCTGTGTTATGCTCATTAAGATGCTTTCGTTTAAATCATTACAATTTGGTAGTTAGATGATGCTGTTGGGAAAGAAATGGGACTGGTTGTTGCTGGTTGAATGCTTGTTGTTTTTAATCTTTCACAGTAAATAGAGTTGTTAAATTGTCAGATTTTGAGCAAGTTTTTTTATTTTCTATTTTATTTTATTTCTTTATTTATTAATTTTTTTTATCTATGGAATATCATATTATGTTATGAAGGTTAATTCCTCCCATCTATTTAAAAAGACTTCTAGGGTTTTCTGGAAAAACCACTGGGAAGAGAAAAGTGGTCCTATTTTTTCTTTCTTCATTTTACTGAGCAGATTTCCTTTTTGCCTCCCTTTGTGATTAGGAAATCAGATTTTGTATTGGTTTTAGTCATAGAAGATTCCAGGGAAAATGAATTTGAAACCTATGTTAAACAGGTTATTAAAAGATGTGTTTTGGTAGCTTATTGAAGTTTATATACCTCACCACCAAGAAGTGTTTTAGTACAGCAATTCAGACACATGCTCATGTAAGAAATATGTGCAGAGGCTGTTCCCCCTGCCCCCTGTACTGTCATTGCACAAGGGCAGCCTATTCTGCAGAGTTCCATACTGTTGCACAATGGCCACATTGCTCACTCCTCTTGTGAGGTGGTCCTGATGCCATAGTTGCAACAACTCTCCCTTCTTGGAAATACAGCTGGTACACAGTGCCATACTTCTCAACTGTGGTGTTGTAGGTTGGTGTGCCATATTTTAAATTCCCAACAGGATGCCAGTCAAATGTTGGATTTACTTGCGAGCCATTTTTTTTTTAAATCATGGAAGCAGTAGCATTCCAGCTTACCTTTGCTTAGTCCTTTACTGAGGTTCTCTGAAATCTTTTAAAAAATCCTCTAATCTAAAAAATTCTCTAAATCCTCTAAAAAAAATAAGGAACAATTTAAGAAGCTGGATATGTTTAGTTTAGAAAAGAGAAGACTGAGAGATGACACAATAGCCATCTTTAAATAGCTGAAAGGATGTCACATAGAGGATGGGGCCAGCTTGTTTTCTGCTGCTTTAGAGACTAGAACATGAACCAATGGATTCAATTTACTAGAAAAGAGATTCCACCTAAACATTAGGAAGAATTCTTTTTACTGTAGCAGCAGTTTGACAGTGGAATAGATTGCTTCAATGGGTAGTGGACTCTCCATCTTTGGAGCTTTTTAAACAGAAGTTGGATGGATGTCTTTCAGGAGTGCTTTAGTTGTGTATTTATGTATGGCAGGGAACTGGACTGAGTGGTCCGTGTGGTCCCTTCCAACTCAATATTCAGTTATTGTGTTTCTATGAAAAACCACAATTGCAGGTAAACAACCTATTCTTCCTGATGTCCTCAAAGGCAGGTCTAGTGTTCATTTCTACACATTTGTTTCATAAAACACTTTGTATATCTTTCAGTTGAAGTTGAAGGTGATCAGATTAGTTCCTAAATTTTATTTTTAATCTTGCAGTGGTTTAACATTACACTATGAAGAAATAGAAAGAAAACCAAATTGTGCCATTAAAGGAATAACAGCCAGAGGCCTTGTAAATAGTTTGCAGGGCAAGGTGAGTTGAATCTGTTCCATTATGGAAATAATACGGTATTTTTAATTATACTATAAATGCAGGGTTGTATATATGTAGTCCTAGTATAAGATCCATTGCAACACATTTATTGTTTCATAATAATTGATGCCTTTAAAGACAGCTGTGTACCTACTCAGTTCAATATGGTCTTTGATAGTTATTAATTATTGTACTGTAGCAGTTGATCAAGTACCACCACTAATGAATGAATGTTTGAGAAGTCACAGAATGTTCAGATAGCTGCTATAGAAGTAAATAGATAAACCTGAACATTTAAAACCCTTTTGCAGAAGAAGAAACTTCTAAATAATTTTATTGCTTATCTAAGTAATTGTTTCCACTCCAAAAACTAAATATCTAGTGCAGTGATCATTGTTCATAATTAACCTTTAAAATTATTATTGATAGAACTTTACTTTGAAGATCACTCTGCCTGGTCTGAAGGAAGAATCCCAGGTTCTGAAATTAAACTTCTCCCAGGTAAGAGAAGTATTTGAATCATATGAAAGTGTTTTACGAAAAGAGTATTATAAATAGTTGAATATTTTTTTAAAAAAAGTGTACAATTCTTAAGTAGTAATAGAATACGATGTAGTAGTGCATGAATTTTCATTCTCATGCCAGGAGAAGTGGTTCACGATGTTCATGGTTGATGTCTCTTAGACTGACAGTGTCACAAACAGGAATCCACACACAAAGTATAAAGGCATATAAAGATGGTTTATTTTCACTGTGTAGTACATGTAATGCCTTTAGTGTGGAGACTAAGGGTTGCAAAAGCAACCTAGCTTAAGATCCTCCTGAGCCCCTCCCTCATCTAGAACTCTTGGGAACCAGACGTTATTATCAGTGCATTCCATTCCTTGTGCCAGGTCACACTATTTACCTAACAGTTCTCAGTTTTAAGCTAAAACAACCACAAACTACATATTCCATACTTTTATCATGGAAGGTATCCCGACATCCTGCCTCCTCTCGAGAAAAAAAGAGACACAAATTGAGGTGAGAGAAGCTAAGAGGGTAGGTTAGTACTAAGGCAAAAAAGGTTTGCGGGGGGGTGAGATTTATGAAAGGAAGTAACATGGTCAGGAGCAAAGACATCAGTTGCATAGACCCACTCAGTAAACTGAGCGGAAAGTCTTTCCAGAGAATCAGGTACTAGAGGCAATTGTTGTGGATTCTGGAGTTGAGAATCGAAGATACTTCAGAGATGGACAGGTCAGGCAGAGAAGAACCCAAGGAAAGTGCTGGCTTCAGCAAGCTGTAATGAAAAACAGGGTGAATGAGTTTCAATTTAGGAGGGAGAGAGAGTTCGAAAGTCACTTCATTAGCTGCTTTCTTGATTGGAAAAGGGCCAACAAATTTAGGGGCAAGTTTTTTAGAGGGGCCATTGAAACTCAAAATTTTTGTGGAAAGGTAAACGAGGTCCCCAGGTTTATAGAGAGGGTTCTGTTGGCATTTAGTGTCAGCAAAGCATTTATGAGAAGTTTTGGAGGCTTGAATCACCAAGTGCACAGAGTCTCACGTTTCGGAAACATGTTGGATCCACTTGTTGAGAGAAGGCAGGTGGGCGTCTGAGGGAAGCAGTGGAGGGAATTGTTTGGGAGTAGTGCTGTAGGCAACTTCAAAGGGTGCTTTTCCTGTGGACGGCTGAGTTGTAAGCAAATTCGGCAAAAGAAAGGAGGGACACCCAGTTCTTCGTGGTCTCTGGCTCACACAGTGGGTATCTTCGTGCATGGCGCAGTAGCGTTTCGGAAAGTTCCAGAGCTGAGCAGCTTGGCAGGAACCCCTCCCCCACTCGGTACTGAGCATGCTCAGTCCCGCCAAACTAACGATCTCTTCTCAGTTTCTTTTTGTCCGCCAATCAGTTAGCAGCTCAGAAGGTTTCCTCGCTGAGCATTTTCTGTTCTTCAAATTTTCTCTGGATTTCTGGCTATTTTCTTCCAGGACAAAAGACTGTAAGAGCTCTTCCCCCCTCTTATGTCTTCTCTTTCAAATTGTTCATTACCTGCAGCCGCAAGGTTTCGCTGTCCAACACCCACTCCGAGTGCTTGTTCTGCCTCGGAGAGGGCCATAACTTTCTGGCCTATTCTATTTGAAAAGAGTTTACCTTGCAGAGGCTTAAGAACAGAGCTTCCCGTTTGAAATCTCACCATTGGGAGCAAGCTCTTTGGTTAAAGGATCAGGCGGCTTCCAATATGGCTCTCTTTACTGCCTCTGTATCGATGCAGCCTTCGCGAGGTCCTTTTATGTCAAAGTCTTCAGCCATGACCTTGACGGTATCAAAATCTTCAACTACGACCTCGATGGTATCAGCTCCCTCCTCGGTACTGACAACATCAGTATTGACATCGACATCGACTGTCGACTTTGCCACCAATCTTCTCTTTGCCGAGGATTCCAAAGCTCTCGAAGATGCATGTCGTCCCACCTTCTAGTTCTGGGGATGCTTCTTCCAGCTCACAGCAGACTTCAATCCAGCAGGCTCGCAAGGTACCTACCTTGGCAGAGCGTAAGTGGGTTTCCTTGCATCACTCTTCTGTGCTCCCGAAGGAGAAGCACCATTCTCCCTTGCTCATTACCTGTCTGTCGGCCACTCAACCGACTTCTCTTGGTCCTCTACTGACGCCTCCACCGACACAGCCTCAGGCTTCCACCATAGATGAGGCTGAGACTCCCACTCTTTCGCCAGTGCGTGATTCAAACCAGCTTCTGGTGCTCTCTGTCCCAGCAACCATCGACCTTGTATCCAATCTGGACCATCGGCCTATGCCGACCGCTTCTCCACTTGTTACTTTGGGTCAGCCTGGAGAGGGATCTTCCCAGACTCCACTTTCTCCACCTATCTCTTCTGGCCGCCCTGAGATGCCCATATCGGATGCTTCTCAGGCTTCATGCCGAGACTGGCCTCAAACCAGTGTGGCCCGCTCTCCGGGACATGGTGAAAGAGGTAGATCGCCTTGTCATCAGGATCATGACTACCATGGTGCTCATGATGTTGCACCGGCTAGGGTGGATTTGCCCTTCTCATCAGCATTCTATATAGCTCATTACGGCCACGAGCATCTTTGGAGAGAGCAGCCCAGCTCATATTGCTCTTATTCACCTGCATATTGTGACTGATACTATCTCAGTGTACATTGCTGATCCCCATATGGGCCTCGGCGCTCTCACTCTCCGTTGCGCTCTCCCTCAGATTCACGCTACCATCGTTCACTTCAGTACCATCACTCTCAGTACCGCTGTCGGTCAGTCTACTACCAATGCTCTCCATCTCGTCCTCGTCTTCAGTCCCATGATCGATCCCCTTGTTACCGGGCTGTCTTGACTCCACCTTGAGTGACAGCAACAATGTCTCAGCCTCCACCAGACAGTCAGGTGCCAACTCTCCCTCCATCTACTTCGTTGGCCCCATTACCAATGCAGTCCATCGTTGCACCAATCCAAACTGTTCTACCGATATCATCGGCACTGGCTCCATTACGGACTTCGGTACCAACCTCCATACCGACTCTATCATACTGGTCTCAGTCTATGTGGTTCCCGGCACGTCTTTGGTTACTCGAGCCCGTAGGTCTCAATCGCCTCCGTCTTCTCCATCCTCTAGCTCTTTTGATTCCATGGACTCCACACCACAGTCTCACACCTCCCCTCCACTTGCATTTGGGAAACTGACCCCTGACTCAGCTCCAGAGGATGTAAAGCAGTTTTTGGACATCCTTGTAAGAATGGCCAATGCTTTGGGCCTTGACATCTCTGGCCCTGCTCCAAAGGTGCAGGACCCGGTCTTCCTTTACATTGACACGTGTCCTGCATCAACTGCTCTGATTCCTTTTCTGCGAGTACTCCAGGAGGTGCTTAAGCACCTGTGGTCCCAGCTGGCCTCCTTCCAGCCGATCCCTCATCACTGGGAGCATCTATACCAAATTCAAGGGAAGGATGTTGACTTTCTTTTCAATCATCCGACTCCAAACTCGATCATTGTTGACAAAAGGGGGCAAGAGGGCCCATACTACTTCTGCTGATTGTGAGGGTCATCACCTGGATATTTTTGGTCATTGGTTTTATTCACCTTCTTCACTGATCGCCAGGATCTCCAACACTCAGGCTTACCTGGCAGCCTATCAACAAAACATATGGGATAGGTTTTTCCCTCTGATATCCCACTTGCCAGATGACCACCAGGCTACTGCCATCCAGTTTTATAATGAGTCCATGGCGTTCTCAAACCAGGAAATCCTATCTTCCCGACATGCTGTTGAGGGTGCAGCACAGGTGATGGTGGGTACAATCGCCCTTTGCCAGTTTGCGTGGCTTCAGTCTGCTGGCTTGACCGAGGACAGCGGGAAATGATTGAAGATCTCCCCTTCGATGGTCAGGGCCTCTTCCATGCGACCACGGATGAAGCTATGGACCATCTGATCAAAGCTTGTTTGACGGCAAAGAAGATGGGTCTTCATCCATTGGCCCAGCCTACGAGACCCTCCTCATTCCGCTCCTTGTGGAAACACTCTTCCTACTCTTACAGGTTGTGTTCTCCACGTCACTCATCTCATCAATCTTCTTTGCTGGCTTCTTCATCTCGTTGCTCCTTCAGGTGTCGCCAACCATCTTCAAAAAAAATCTTCTTTGGCTACCAAGTCCTGTTTTTGACTTCCCTTGCAGGTCGCCACCTCTACCATTCTTCCATCTTCCAAGCCACCTTTCCAAGACCCCAGGACTGGCTCGCCACTTCAACACCTAGTGCACCATCACTTCGGACTCCTTGGTATTGACCATCGTCTGTCTTGGATACACTATTGAGTTTCAAAATACGCCTCCTCTTGGTGTCTTCTACTCCATACCTTCCGTCCCTGCTCTTCTCGAGGAGATCGATACCCTCCTTTGCAAAGGAGCCATAGAATGACTACTGTCTTCGGCCAAATCCAATGACTTCTTCTCCTGGTACTTCACCGTACCAAAGTCAGACTGCACTTTCCAACCATTCTGGACCTCTGGGTGGTCAACTCCTTCATCCCCCCCCCAAAGCTCAAGATGGTCACTCTGTCATCCATCCTGCCTCTCCTCAAACGTTGGGACTGGTTCACATCCATAGATCTGCAAGACACCTACTTCCATATCGCCATTCGCCCCCAACACAGGAGGTATTTGCAGTCGAGGGTGTGTGTTACCAATACAAGGTCCTTCCATTCAGCCTGTCCACTGCTCCTAGGGTCTTCACCAAATACCTAGCCCATGTGGAGTCTTACCTCTGCATGAAACACGTCATGGTGTACCTGGGCGATTGGTTACTACTGGCACCCTGCAAACAGAAGTTATACGAGGACATTCATGTTGCCCTCTCCCTTCTCACCAATCTCAGCCTCAGGGTGAATCCCAAGAAGTCCTGCTTGGAACCTACATGCACCCTAGATTTCATCAGGGCCACTCTAGATTCTACTTCCGCCATGGCGTTCCTACCAATGAAACGTGTACAGATATTGTGCTAGGCTACAGCAGCCGTCATGTGCAGTCCATCCGTTTCCACTTGTCAGATTCAACAACTCCTTGGCTACATGTCAACCATGACCACGGTCACTTACCTGTCTCGCCTCCATGCCCGCCCTCTTCAACACTGGTTCCTCAGGCATTTCTATCCTCTTCTTGATGATCAGTGTCAGATTATTTGGATCCCTCATCCAGTCAGGGATTCTCTCTGCTGGTGGCTTTCCTTGCACCATCTGCTGTCTGGAATGCCCTTTGCCGAACACCGTCTGTCCCTTACCATCACCACTGATGCATCTCTTCTCGGTTGGGGAGCCCACTGTGGTTGTCTCTCTGTTCAGGACCACTGGACCGATCTAGAGAGACATCTACATATCGACACATTGGAACTCCTAGCAATCCTCAAGGCCCTTTGGGCCTTCTGGAACCTCATTGTTGGATGGCCCATCCAGATCCTGTCCAACAATATGACAGCTGTCTGTTATGTGAACCAGCAGGGGTGCACCCACTCTTCCATCTTGCTCCATCTGGCTCTGTGCATGTGAGATTGGTGCATCCTCCTGCGGATACATCCCATTGCAGTTCATCTAGCAAGATGGGACAACACTACAGCGGACACGCTGAGAAGAGACACAGCGTGCCACCACAAGTGGTCCCTCTCCAACGCTGCTTTTCGCCAGATAGTGTCCTGATGGGGCATTCCATCTGTCGACCTCTTTGTGACCAACCAGAACAAGAAGTGTCCCTACTATTGCTCCAGAGCCGGCATGGGACACCACTCTCTCGGGACCGCATTCTAGTTTCCTTGGGATGGGGGATTCCTTTATATTTTTCCCCCATTTCCTCTCCTGGGCCGAGCGGTGGCCAAGATTGCTGCAGACAGGGCAGATGCCGTCCTTGTAGCCCCTTATTGGCTGAGACAACATTGGTTCAGTCCCCTTCTCACCATCTCCCGGGGGCACAGGCTGCAACATCCATGCACACCCAACCTCTTCTCGCATTCGGACGGCCGCATGCTTCACCTGGACCTCCCTCTCTGCCACCTGCACACATGGAGGATAACCTTCTAGACTCTCCTGCTATCCAGTCAGTCCTCGCAGCCCTCTGTTAGCTTGGGAGGACTGAGCATGCTCAGTACTTGGTGGGGTAGGGGTTCCCACCAAGCTGCTCAGCTGTGGAACTTTCTGAAATGCTACTGTGCATGCACGAAATTCCCATTGTGTGAGGGCACAGATGACCACTCGAAGAACCACAGTTAAAGATAAGCAACCTGTTCTTCAATTGATTAGAGTTAATAAAACAACAAAGATATTGCTCAAGGGATTGATTAACTCTTTCAGTCTGTCCATTGGTTTGGGGATGATGGCTGCTTCCAAGCTTTTGCTGTACCCCAAGAGATTTATGGGGGGAGGTCCAGAATTTCGATGTAAAGATTGGTTCTCTCTCAAAGGTGATGCAGGAAGGTGTGTTGTGCAATCTCCAAATGTGGGAGATAAATAGCTGAGCCAGTTTTTCTGCAGTGAGTACCTTCTTTAAAGGTACAAAGTGAGATTGTTTGGAGAATTGTTCAGTGACCCCCCAGATAATGTGCCAAGTTTGGCTGGCAGGAAGACCGATGATGAAGTCCCAGGAAATTGTGTCCCATGGCTGAGAATGAGTAGGAAATGGCTTCAAAAGTCCATGCAGTTTTGAATTGGTAGGCTTGCAGGTGTTATGACTAGGGCAATTTTTGGTGTGTGCTTGAACATCTTTTTGAAAGGCAGGCCAGTAGAAATGATGTCTAATGGCATGCAGAGTTTTGAGGAAACAGAAATGGCCAGCAGATTTAAGATCATGATGACAATGAAGGACCACTTGCCTGCACAGGGATGGTGTGTATAGCTTGAGTCCGATGTAGGTGAGTTCGTCTGCCCAGGCGATTGAGTCAGGGTGGTTTTCCAGCCGTTCGTCATAGCTATGTGCAGTTTGCAGAATGGAATGCAGAAAGTCAGTGTTGAAGAGTTTGAGAGACTGTAGAGTGGAACTTTGCTTGGGCTCGCATAGTGGCTCCTAGTCCAAGTGTGTCTGCTGAGAATAGAGACTGTAGTTTGGGAACAGTGTTGATGTCTGCTTTGGTGTGACTGGGAAGCCATGAAAGTGGGTCCTCAAGAGTATTAGAATCATAGAATCATAGAAATGTAGAGTTGGAAGAGACCACAAGGGCCATCCAGTCCAACCCCCTGCCATGCAGGAAAACCCTCAAAGCACTCCCGACAAGTGGCCATCCAGCCTCCGCTTAAAAACCTCCAAAGAAGGAGACTCCACCACACTCTGTGGCAGCACATTCCACTGTCGGACAGCCCTGACTGTCAGGAAATTCCTCCTGAGGTTCAGGCGGAATCTCCCCTCCTGCAGCTTGAATCCATTGCTCCTTGTCCTGGTCTCAAGAGCAGGAGAAAACAAGCCCACTCCCTCCTCGACATGACACCCCTTCAAATATTTAAACATGGCTATCATGTCCCCTCTCAACCTTCTCTTCTGCAGACTAAACATACCCAGCTCTCTAAGTCTGTCCTCATAGGGCATGGCTTCCAGGCCCCTCACCATTTTGGTTGCCCTCCTCTGGACCTGCTCCAGCTTATCCATATCCTTCTTGAATTGGGGTGCCCAGAACTGGACACAGTATTCAAGATGAGGTCTAACCAATGCAGAATAAAGTGGTACCAATACCCCTCGATCTAGACACCATACTCCTATTGATGCAACCAAGAATTGCGTTGGCCTTCTTGGCTGCCGCATCACACTGCTGACTCTTGTTCAGCTAGTGGTCTATGAAGACTCCTAAATCCCTTTCACATCTACTGTTAGCCAGCTACGTGTCCCCCATCCTATATTTCTGCATACCATTTTTTCTGCCTAAGTGTAGGACCTTACATTTCTCTCTGTTGAAATTCATTTTGTTAGCCTTGGCCCAGCTCTCCAATCTGTCCAGGTCCTTTTGAATTTTGATCCTGTCCTCTGGCGTATTAGCAACCCCTCCCAATTTGGTGTCATCTGCAAATTTGATCAGCGTGCCCTCTATTCCTTCATCCAAGTCATTAATGAAGATATTGAACAGCACCGGGCCCAGGACAGAACCCTGTGGCACCCCGCTAGTCACTTCTCTCCAGGATGAGAATCTGCCATTGGAGACCACCCTTTGGGTACGGTCAGTCAACCAGTTACAAATCCACCTGACAGTAGCCCTGTCCAGTCCACATCTTACTAGCTTCTTTGCAAGAATGTCATGGGGAACTTTGTCAAAGGCCTTACTGAAATCAAGATATACTATGTCCACAGCATTCCCTTCATCTATCCAGCAAGTAACTCTATCATAAAAAGAGATAAGATTAGTCTGGCATGACCTATTTTTGAGAAATCCATGTTGACTTTTCGCAATTACGGCATTGTTTTCTAAGTAATTAGAAACTGACTGTTTGATGATCCGCTCCAGGATCTTTCCAGGTACTGATGTCAGGCTGACTGGGCGATAATTATTTGGGTCCTCTTTTTTCCCTTCTTGACGATGGGGACAACATTTGCCCTCCTCCAGTCTGCCGGAACTTCTCCTGTCCTCCAAGAGTTTTCAAAGATTATAGCAAGAGGTTCCGCAATGACCTCTGCTAGTTCTTTTAAAATCCTAGGATGCAATTCATCTGGCCCTGATATTAGACATACTTGGTTTGAAAATGATTTTGAAGTTGAAGCATTGGAAAAATTCAGCCCACTGTGCATGTTTGGGGCTTAGTTTTCTAGGTGTTTTTAGAGTCTCGAAGTTTCGGTGGTCGCAACAGACCTCAAAAGGCAAGGGTGCTCCTTCAAGTAAATGTCTCCATGTGGTGAGGGCAAAATGAATAGCTGCTGCTTCTTTTCCCCATGTGAGCCAGTTGCACCGGACAGGGCTAAATTTGTGTGATATGAAAGCGCAAGACATTAAGCAGCCATCCGTGTCATATTGTAACAGTATGGCCCGCATGGCAAAATTTGAAGCATCTGTCTGGACAATGAATTTTTTATCAGTATCAGAAAAAGGGAGCAAGGGTTTTGAGGAGAACATTCCGTTTAGTTCATCAAAGGCTTTCTGGCATTCATTCAGGGTAAGCGGTGGGGTCTTTGACATAGGGCTTTCAGGCAGAAGATGTTTTGAAGAGGTCTGTCAAAGGCAACACGATGGTAGCAAAGTTGTCAATGAAGTTTCTGTAAAAGTTGGCAAACCTCCAAAATTGCTGCAGTTGTTTGCGCATGCAGGGGGCTGGCCATTTTAAGATAGCTTCAGTTTTCGAAGGATCCATATTCAGGGTGTTGTTTGAGATCCTGTAGCCTAAGTAATCAAAAGTCTGAGTGTGGAACTCACATTTGGACAGTTTAATGAAAAGTTCATTGCCAGTAAGTCTTCACAGCACTTTCCAGATGAGTTGGATGTGTTCAGGTAGCAATCTAGAGTAGATCAGGATGTCGTCCAAGTACACTACAACTCCGTCATAAAGAAGATCTTGCAGGACAGAGTTTAGGAACATCTGGAACACCATGGACCCCGCCTGCAAGCCAAAAGGGAGGACAGTCCACTCATAGTTACCAAGGGGCATGGAGAAAGTGGTGAGCCATTCACTGCCAGGTGCAATACCGTGAAAAGCTGTGAAATACTGTGAAATACTGCCAGGTGCAATACTGTGAAATACTGCCAGGTGCAATACTGTGAAAAGCCTCTCGAAGATCCAATTTTGTAAAATAGTTCCCCTTCACCAATTGAGCTAGAATGCTTGCTGTGAGAGGAATCGGGTAGGCGTTGTGGACGATGACTTTATTGGTTTCATTCTAATTAACAATATGGCAGGCCCCCCCCATTTTTGTTGAAAGAACACAGGGCTGGCAGTTGGGGAGGAGGAGGATTTTATGAAGCCACATTGCAAGTTCTTATTGAGGAATTCACACAGTGCCAACAGTTCCTGCTTAGACATGGGGTAGATCTTACCCTTAGGGAGTTTTGCCCGTTTCAGCAGCCTTAGTTTACAGTCATAGTCTCTGGGGATGGGGGAGTCCGTCGGCTTTACAAACCTTGAAAACTTTTTGCAAGTCCCAGTACTCCTGGAGGATTTTTTGCAGTTCTTCAACGGTCAGCCGCAGCGCTTGCAAGCGAGCTGGAGACTCTGGAGAATGCTTCCCCTGAGTCCTACTGCTCGCCTGTCTGGGCCTCACGGCACATTTGGACCAGTCAATCTTGGGGTTGTGCTGCTTCAGCCAATCAGATCCAAGCACAACCTGGAACCCAACTTGCCTAGGCACTAGGAAGCGTAATGTACCTTGAATGTCACCTACCCTGACTGATATGGGTCTAGTTCTGTGACACAGAGGACCACCTGGCATGGGAAGGCCGTCCGTCTGCATAAGGTTAATGGACCTCTTCAAGGGGTCTAAGCCAACTCTCAGTTCTTTGGCCACTAGGGAGTGTAAAGGGCTGGTAGTGCGACCCGAATCAACCAGTGAGGTATAGTTTTTGAAAGTCCCTTCACACCCTCGCAACTGCACAGTCACATAAATATATGTCAAGAGTTCGCGGTAGTTACATTTGCAGATTGGTCTAGGGTCCATTCATCACTGTCAGTGTTGGTGGATGGAGGGGGACTGTCATCATCTTTGCAGGCTCGGACAAAGGCCTCCTCTCTGGACCGTCTCGCTTGTTTCGGTGTCTCGCTTCGGCGGGGTGCTGGCTTAGGGGTGGTTATCTTTTTAGTGTCAGCCAGTTTGCTTTTACCAGGGCACTCGGAAGCCAGGTGGCCACGTTTCTTGCAGTTGAAGCAGACTCCCTCCTCATTAGCTGTCTCCTCTCCTCCAAGTGAGGCCCAGTGGCCTTTTTGCTGCCAGTGGGCTTGCATCCCGCTTCTTGGGCTTGCCTTAAGTGAGAAAGTTGTACACTCTTGAGCAGGCTCTCTGCCTCACCGGCGAGCCTCATCCAACCAAGCAGACTCGTGGGGTTCCCTTACAAAAGGGATCTATCAAGAACTGAAGGGTTCAGGCCATCCTGAAAAAATTGTTTCAGGATTTCGTTGTTCCATTCAGGGACTTCAGAGGTGAGTCTCCTGAATTCCCGTGCATATTCAGCCACACTTCATTTCCCTTGACGCATATTCTTAGTTGAAATCTGGCCTGGTCACGTAAGAAAGGGTCCTCAAACCTCTCTCTGAAGCAATTCATTAACAATTGCAGGTCCACAGTTTTTTTAGCCCTCGCATCAAATAGGGACACTACCCATTTGGAAGCCTCCCCCTGAAGAAATTGTACCATACTGTGTCTTTTGTAGTTTTCATTGTTGTCTTAGTAGCTGTCTGTATTTTCACCACAACTAAAGTCCAGTTTCTAAACTGAACAGGCCCCCCTCGGCGATTAAATGTCAAACCAGATTCTGACATCTTGAAAATTGAGAATGGAACAGCATTCCCTTTTCATGTTGAAGTTCTGGATGAAGTAGGAAACCTAACAGCACAGCCCAGACTAATTGTTCATTGCAAGGTAAGTCAATGACTTCTGTTACTTTTCTTTAAAAATATGGCAGGAACCTGTTGGGGCATGTTGTTTTATTACCATATTACTGAAAATGATAGTGAAGAACGTTGTTCTGCTTTTCCAGCCTAGAAAACAAACTGCAGTATTTTAGTCTACAAGCTTGGAATTACTGCTGTATGTTAAGCAGACCATGGCCTATAAAACATTATATTTTTATTTAGATAATTTAAAAAGCCAATTGATTTTAAAACATTTTAATCCCTGTCACAGGGTATCTCCTATGCTGTAAGAAGGAGGGGAGGAAGGCAACCCAGGGCTTTGGTGATTATGGCTGCCTCTAAGGAAACATCTTTGTTTCCTATCTGTATCTGCTAAGGTGTCCCCTTTTAATCCAGGGTTGACAGCTGAAGAGTGGGGGGGGGGTTTACTCCCATACCTATCTGAAGGGCTTTATCACCACAGCCAACATGACTGGAAATGGCATCACATAACTTCCAGATTCATTTTCAGCTCTGAGGGAGGGGTTCACTGAAGCAGGTATGTACAGAGCCCTACCATTGTGCTTAGCAGCATTTTTAAGCCATGGAGAGGGTGACAAATTATCCAATTTTTTAAAAAAAATAAGTTATAGGATTGTGAGGCTTTGGGATGCTTCAGGATTGCAGTTTGAGGTCCCATGTGGCTCAGGTTCACCACTCCTGTTTTAATTCTCTAACATACTGACCTAGCCAATGTGCTATACAATGTGGTATTATAAGGTGATTATGTACCTGGTGAAAATCAAAACAGTAGAACAAGTTTAATGCACATTTGTTGAGATGTTATTAAACATTTTGAAAAGCAGCAGTTTAAGGTTTGGTTTGGTTTTATGTTTGTGAATTTAAGGTTTGAAAACAGTTACAGCAATTAACTATAAAAGCAATTGGGAATTAAAAGAATATAAGACTATTTCTTTATGCATACTTAGAAGTATTTCCCTTATGAGAAATTTTTCCTCAAAAACTGTATTTTATCAGCCCTAATCTGGGTGTTTAACTTAGAATGTTGGAATCTCTCATTATCAAATGTCACAACTGGACAAACACTATGGTCTAGCAGAGTATAGACATACAAAAATTATTTCTTGGTATCATTCTTGAAACCATATGTAATTACATTCTTTACTGCAAACTATCTTATGGTATAAAACAGAACTTAACACATCTACAAGGCAGAGATTCAATCATAGCTCAATAAGAGAAATCAGAGTTAAAAACATAAGTCCTTGCTACGAGATGTAATAGGACAGGCAGTTTGGTTCAGAAGACTCTAGTTTAGTCTGTCTTTTTCAGCCTTTATACATGATTTTTTTGTCTAAAAAAAGGGCCTCCAAGAACCTTTCATCTTTTGATATTCTTTGAAATTATTATTGAAATTATTATTATTCATAGTGTTCTCTTGTATCACATGGCACAAAATTTGGATAGGTACAATACAGATGTTTCTTTGATCCTAGGTTAGTAGGCTCCTGGCTTTCTGCATTGTCTGATAGGTGTTTGTTTAGCTGGCATTAAAGGATGATTGTGCAAGTCTCACTTTTTTATTTCTTTGTAGTGTCTATTATGTGTTTTGCTATCTTCAGTAGAGGCTCTGTGTAGGGTTATTATTGCTGTAACTACCTGTGTCTTACTAGAGTGACCCACTGTTTCTGCCTTATGAGGCAGTACACCTTCAGTTCCCTGTACAATTCCACTCTTAGGGCTTTTCTGCACTACACTGTTATTGTGCTATTATTCCACTTTCAACATCCTATGGAATCCTGGGGTTTGCAGTTTAGGGAGGGTCCTTTAGAATTCTCAGCCAGAGAGCTCTTTGGCCTCAGTAAACGATGAACCCCAAAATTCCACAGGATGTTGAAAGTGGAATAACAGCACCATAACAGTGTAGTGCAGAAAGGCCCTTAGAGCAGTGGCAACGTCTATGGCTGTGCCAAAAGGGCTGTCACTGACTGAACTCTGAACAGCAGCCATCTAATTTCAAAATGTACTTTTGAAGCTAGGAGGCAGAAATGATGCAGCTTTTGGAAGGTTTTTCTTTTATATCTTTGTTGGCATGATGTTGCTCAGCACTTGCAAGTTACCTAATAAATCATTCAATTGTGTGACTCACAGAACCCACAAAAGGAGAACATGCTACTTAATTATAACCATAGTCCTTCAAGTAGTCATTTGTGAACTCATACAACCTGCCTCTCTCTCCACTTCAACATCCTGTCTGATATTTTTGCAGTGGGTTTCCCACTGATGATGATGATGATGATGATGATGATTACTGCTGCTGCTGCTATATTTATTTCTATCCAATCTTTCTCCCAAAATTGGGACTCAAGGCGGCTTACAATTTTAAAAGAACAAAACAGCTAAAAACATACAAAATATAAACATTAAAATGGAATTAAATTAATCACTGTATTAAAACAGTTCAGATCCACATATAAAAGAATGAAATATAATTAAAAAGATAAAAAGCTGTTAAGAACACTTGAGTTTAAAACAATACAGCACCCCATTGCTGTTCTTTAAAAACTTTCTGTACTAAAGGCGTGTTGAAATAAAAACGTTTTTGCCTGTTGATATAAAGACAGCACCGAGGGGGCTATTCCGCCCTCCCTTGGAAGGGAATACCAGAGTCTAAGAGCAACCAATGTGAAGGTCCTATATCATATCCCCACCAACTGTGTTTTTGGTGATGGTTGGACTTAGAGGAGAGCCTCTCTTGATGATCTCAAGGTCTGGGCAAGCTCATATAGGGTGATAGTCTGCCAGATAGCCTGGATCTAAACCATATAGGGCTTTATAGTCATAACCAGCACTTTGAATTGTGCCCAGAAACAAACTGGCAACCAGTAGAGCTGTTGTAGTAGGGGAGAAGTATGGTCTCTGTAACCTGCTGTAGTTAACATTGTGTCTACAGCTCTTTGTACTAGCTGAAGTTTCCAAACACTCTTCAAAGGCATACCATGTAGAGTGTGTTACAGTGTTGCAAACAGGATGTAACTAATGCATGTACCACTGTGGCCAAATCCAGCATCTCAAGGAACAGGTGGAGTTGGTGCACAAGCTAAATATTAACAAAAGCACTCCTGGTCACAGCAGAAACCTGGGACTCCAAGTTCAAAACTGAGTCCGGAAATACACCCAAAACGTGAATCTGCATCTTCAGAGAGAGTGTAACTCCCTCTAAGACAGACTGAATCCCTATTCCCTGACCTGCCTTTCAACTGACCAGAAGCACCTTTGTCTTGTCTGGATTAAGTTTCAGTTTGTTTGCCCTCATTCAGTCCATTATTGATGACAGACAGTGGTTTAGAACCAAGAGAGAATCAGAATCATAGATTTGAAAGGGGCCTCATGGGCCATTGAGCCCTGTCCCCTGCTCAGTGCATGATCTCCAACTAAAGCATCCCCAGCAGGTAATTGTCCAACTTCTTTTGAGAAGAGAAGAGAAGAAAACCCCACCATCTCTCTAGGAATTTGGTTCCATTGCTGAATCATTCTTACTGTCAAAAAGTTTCTTCTAATGTTCTGTTGAAATCTGCTGTCCTGTAACTTCAAATCATTAAAACTACTCCTATCCTCTGGGGCAGCAGAGAACTGGCCTGCCCCCTCCTCTCTATGACAGCCTGTGAGATATTTAAAGAGTACAATCATGTCATCCCTCAATCTTCTTTTCACTAAGCTGAAGATGCCCAGCTCCAATTTGTCTATATATTTCTTAAAATGTGGGGCCCAGAATTGAACACAACCTTACCAGCACAGAATATAGTGGAACTAGAAGAAGTGAAGGTTGTGGTCCCAGAAACCAAACCTTTCACAGCTACACCATTTACATAACTAGTCATTCACTTTTAGTGTCTTCCTGTCCCCATGTAGTCCTCTATCTTTCATTGGCAGAATTGCAAGAATATCACCTATGCCTCAAACTGCTTCAGATTCTTGCCCAAAGCTACATAGTCAGAGGTGATATGAAAGGTGTTCTTGGCAGTGTTGTTGGTATCCATACGAATAGGGAGAAAGGGGTACTAATCTGTGTTGGTGATGAGTTTTGGCAAATTATCACTAACATCCTGGATACATGCACCAAGAAGGCAACACATGTCCTAATTCATGTTGTCAGACTGGCACTCTGTTCTCCTGAGCAGTGAGTCCCCAGCTACCAGCACTTTCTTTTCATCTGGTCATGGTTGGCAGTTACCTTGACTCCTTCCTTGGCATGTGGTATCTCTTGTTGCTGGTTTCCTATTTGAGTATCTTTAGTGCTGCTGTTCTCCTGAAATGTAGGAAGTGATTGCATACTTGGAGAGGTTCTGAATCTGTTCTGTGCAATCTACAGTGACTGTTCTCCAGGGTGTTTCCTTGTTGTTATAGGGCTCTCCATTTTCCTTTGCAGTTTCTTCCTGTTTGTACTGTAGGATCTCTTCTCACTGTATTCTATCCAGGAAGTCTTTCTGTTCTCTGATGCACTGAAGAGACCCACCATGTAGCTGTAGTATGCTGATTTTCTTTTCCAAGATAGTTACCAATTTGCACATACTGTGGGTATAGTTAGGTTCTCCCAGAATGGCCTTTTGGCAATCTACTCAGAGAAGGGGATTTTTTTTAATATAAAGTTAATACTGTACCTAAAATGTTTATAAAAAAAAAATCCCATTCTCTGAGTAGAGTGGTGAAAGGCCTTTTTGAATGCCTGAGTAGGAAAATGGTGGCAACCAGGGCAACTGACCTCTTGAGTTGGCTCTGGCACTTTCCCCTCTCAGGGGATGACCTTCAGGCTATCCACAGGTAATATCAAAATTCATAATTTTGGCTCTCAAACCTTTCGTCTATTTGTACATGAGGTTGAGTTATAAACAAGTATACATGGTCTATTTTAAACAACAATTAATTGTCCTGTCCAAAATATTTTTACTAGATATAGTATAATTCATATTCTTCTTCATGGTCTCTGTGCCTCACACACTAGGAGCTTTCGCGCATGCGCGGTACCGTTCGGAAAATTCTAGAGCTTAATAGCTTAGCAGAAACCCCTCCCCTCATGCCTCTACTGGGCATGTTCAGCCCGCCGAGCAACAGTCTCCCTTCAGTTCTTTCTTGTCCGGCGTCGCGTACGGAGGTTCAGAGCTTGGTTGCTGTCTTTCTTGGCTTTTTTGCAAGTCTCTTTCTGGTTTTCGAATTTGGATTTTGAATATTGGACTTGTCTTTGGATTTCGGAATGGCTTTGTCGTTTTCGTGATTTGTCCCCACTTTTCCTGGGACTTCTAATCCCCTACTTGCTACTCCCCCATTCGTCTTCGTCTCCGTCTCTTCAACTTGTCATTTTTCTTCTCTTCTCCGTTTTTCCAAACTTCTATGTCGGCTCCTTTCAAGCCTTGCAAGAAGTGTGATTGCAAGGTCGCTCTTTCTGACGGACACAGCCAGTGTCTCCTCTGTTTGGGCGAGGCCCACAACACCAAAGCCTGCCCAATCTGCAGAGACTTCACTTCCCAGACCCTGAGGAACCGTCTGGCCCGCCTCAAGTTGTTCTGCTGGGAGCAGTCTCTGTCAACACAGGAGTCAGCCCCATCCATCCCAAGGATGTCGAAATCTACCTCGAGTCGTCCTGCGACCACGCTTCCATCGGAATCGGCAGCTGCCGACCCGACCACGTCGACGGTACCGGGCCCGGTACCGTCGCATAGGGCTTCTTCATCTGCCCTGCCGAGGATCTCTAAGATCTCGTCGGCCCCATCAACTTCAGCTTTGAGGGAGGCCCCTGCGGGCTTGCAGGGTGCCAAGCCATCAAAGACACTGACAGCGGCTCAGTGTAAGTGTCCTGCACCCATGGAGCAGGAAGAAGGAGAAGCGTGGCTCTCCGGCTAGAGCGGCTTCTCCCACTCCTCCTCCAACCCAACTCCTCGACGACCCTGAGGAGGAATCAGAACCTCAGGAGGTTCTCGAGGCCTCTGATATTGAAGAGACTGCTGGCTCAGCGGGATGTCTACATCCACCTGTACTCACAGCCGCGGTACCTCCACCCAGACGCCCTGAAATGGCAGCCCCCCCGGAGGCTGTTCCAGTATCTCCCCAGACCTCGCACCACCGACTATCTTGTTTGCCTACAAGATGGCCAAGCAGCCTCCACCAGCCCTGCTTCGGCCCCACTCCACCAGAACTGTGGCATCCTCAGCAGCCCTCCTGTGAGGCGTGGACCTGCAAGAATTTTGTTGAGTGGCGACCTGGTCCAGGCCATTGACCTTCGTGTGCCACTATCAACTGGACTGCTGGTCCTGGAGAGATGCCCGGTTTGGACAAGCGGTGCTGGCCTCCGTACTCTAGGACCTGACCCACTGTCCTTCTGGTAAGCTACAAAATCTCCTAGTGTGTGGGGCACAGAGACCACAAAGAAGAAGAACAGGTTGCTTACCTGTAACTGTGGTTCTTCGAGTGGCCATCTGTGCCCTCACACACACCTGCCCAGCCGTCCCCTCTTTCTCAGGTCCCTTATCTGTAGACTTTAGAACTGAAGGGAGACCGTTGCTCGGTGGGCTGAGCATGCCCAGTAGAGGCATGGAGGAGGGGTTCCCGCCAAGCTACTAAGCTCTAGAATTTTCCGAACGGTACCGCACATGCGCGAAAGCTCCTATTGTGTGAGGACACAGATGACCACTCGAAGAACCACAGTTACAGTTAAGCAACCTGTTCTTAACAGTTTTACATGTTCATAGTTTAACCTTTGAACATATCTTTTTACTTCAGTGGTTGCTAGTTTCTTTCCAGGCTGAATTCAGGGTATTGATGGATTTGTGACATTCAGACTGCTAAATGACTGGTCCCTGGTTGTCTCAGAGACTGCCTGTCTCATGTGGCCAGATATTCAGAGGCTCTCTTGAAAATGTTGCTAACTGCAGAGACCCACATGACTGGCATGCAGGAGAGACCTTACTCCTGTATTGCCTCCAAATTGTGGATGGCACTACCTGTACCATTGTTATAAGTGCTCACTCTTGCTGCTTTTAGGAAGGACATAAAGACATATTTTCAGTCTGGCCTTCTAAAGTGGTTTGATAAAGATTTTAATAGTTTTTACTGTTTTAATTGTAAGTTTTAGTTGTATGCCAGCATCCTGGGTACTTTTGTTGCTACTTTTGTTGCTGTTTGATGGAGAGGCAGCTTTAGTAGTAAATAAATAATTACTATTGTGCTTCTTCATATTAGTTTTCTGGAGCTCCAGACCTTCCTATGTATGCTGTGGACTGCAGCAGTACAGGATCAAATATCTTAACTGGACCAGTTTTGCATGTCCAGAATATAAAGAATGACCAGATGCTTAAAGCAAGGATTGAAATACCTGTAAGTAAATTACATATTTACAGTTCTATCTTGTTTTTCCATCTAGAGGTGTGGGACATTTGGATATTGCATTGTAGCAGCCAGTGTTTTTGTCAAAGAAGGATGAGTTGCAAACGAACCGTGTCTAGAATTATCCACAATTAGTGTGGATGCTGATGCAGTTTATATTCTGTAGAAGCATGTTTCTGCAAATTTCAATAATGTATCCTTTTATGATAGGGTGTAATGAAAGGCATATTAGATAGAGCTCTCTTCACTGGCAGTAAAAGTGAATCAGACAGATTTGTGACAACTGTATGAGCACTTGCTTGCACTGGATTCATTGCCTAGCATAATAGATATTTATATGAATAAACTGGGATCTATAAAACAAATTGACCTTTGCAAATGTGACAAATATAGTTTAGAAACTGGAAACCTCTATAAAATCTTAAAAAACTAGAGTTGCCATTTTTTTAATAAATCTGACTTGGAGAAAATTTTGAGGAGCAAGTGTGATTGATACCTTTTAAATCTTTACATTTCAAGAGCAAGGCATTAGCTTTTCTCTCAGATAACATCACCTCTGCAAGATTTCTTACTTTTCTATTTATCTTCTTTGTTTTTAAACAATTTAAAAGTATATATGGCAAAGACGGAAATAAAAGAATGCACAATTGGCTGATTTAAATTGTCTTTGGTGCTTCTGACTGATCTCTTTTTGTTGATAAAAAAGACACTGATAATGATTGATCAATATAAATTTAAATGTTTATGAAACTGGATATTCAATTCTTTAATGTGAATATTATATGTGAGTTAAGAGTTTCATTGTTAATACTTTCACTTGTTATTTTTTTCTCCTAATTTTTATGATTAGAGTTGTAAATATGTGCCACCACTGGAGAGGACTATTAAAATGCTTCCCAGTAGCCGTGTTGCAAGACTACAGATATTTAGTGTTGAGGGAGAAAAAGCTATTCAGATCAAGCACCAGGATGAAATTAACTGGGTTGCAGGTGATGTGATGCAAAATCTTATTTTCCGAATGTACGATGAAGGGGAAAGAGAAATCAGAGTAACTCCAATTCTGGCTGAAAAAATTAAAGTAAGTATTTTCAGTAAACCGAAACTTTGATTTAAATGAAAGGGGCAATATTAACACCAAGATGTTAGTGTGTGTGTGTGTGTGTGTAAAAACAAGTACATAATTAAAGGTTGCTTTAATTCCATTGGTGACTGAATAATTTCAACCTACATTGCTTGCAAAATTACTTGCAGAAGTAATTTAGTAATTATTAATTTGGTAATAAGGAATTTACATTCATAGGCTTTTCCAGAGGAGGTAATACAAGACCATGGGATACTGACCAAGTTATCCTAGGGTACAGAAATTTCAGAATAGGCATAATGCATAAAATTCCAAAACAGAATCCTGTAACAAGCTAAGCTTTACTCTCATTTCCAGTCTTTATTCAGTATGTATTTTGCTCAAGCTCTCTAGAACTTACAGCATTGGGATGAGGTGGGCTAGCCAGAAATTATGAAGAAACTTGAAGAAGGTTTTAAAGGTCATGATGGGACATAAAGTAGTCTGTAATGCATGTCAGGCTTATGACTGGTAAAGGTTGCATTAACAACAGCAGTTTCATTCAGCTGGGATGGTGGGCTTCTAAGTATGGTCTCACCCTAGAGATTCATGGAGTCCAGTGACTTCTTGAATATTTTGGAGGATGTTCCAATGGATATTGCAAAATACTTTATTGAGGGCCTTGTCTCACTGTGGAAAGGTGAAATGTAAAACCACCATGAACAGGGTCATTCTTGGGGACACTTTGGGTCTATGGGGATGACTTGCCTCCCTAGTAGTCTGTAGACTATGAAAGAGCTCAAGTTTATATTTAAAAATTTTTCTAGTATTTCAAGGGATCCAGAATTGAGACACTGTATTGGGGAGACAGTCAAACCCAACGTACTTGAAAAGGTTCTGTATTGGTCTCTATGTCTAAAATGTAATACAAATAAAATCTGTCTAAGCTAGAAATCCACAATCGAAATCAATAATTAATTTCGAGCTAGGACTTTAAAGAGGTCTTTAATAGATCAAAAGGCAGTGAATAGAAGAAGGGTTATTTTAAATTGCATCTGACATAATTGAAAATATTTTATTTCTTAGGTAAATTGGACCCCAAAGATTAATAGAGAACAATTGCTTAATGGTTACTTGCCTGATGTGACAGTGCCAACATCTGTAAAAGATCTGCGTTATTGCCAAGTTACATTCCATGTTGAACATATCTCTTTGGAAAGTGGTTTTACAGTCAGGTTTGTCCTTCTTTATTCATAGTTCTTTTATTTTTACTTGTTCAGTAGCTGTTTTCCTTGATTATATCAGACAAGTACACATTTTTATTGTCATTTGTAGCTGAACATTTTAAGGAGGTAAATCTTTGCTTCTTCTTTGTGGTCTCTGTGACTCACACAAATGGGTTTTGTGCCTGTGCAGAAACAGCATTCGGAACCTTCTACAGCCTACCGTTGACGTTTTGGCAGTTGACCCATCCTCCATCCCCTTAGGGTATATAAGCCTCCACCTCCTGTAATGGTCAGTTCCTTTTTATCTGCCGTGTGAGCAGCGTATAGGAGCCTTTTGCTATTTTGTGGATGGGGTTTTTACCCTATTTTCTGGCATTTTGGTCTGGTTGTTTCGGCTTTGGATTGGATTGGATTTGGTTTATTCTTTTGGATTGTGTTGTTTGGGCATGTTGTATGGCAACAGCTGTATTTAAGCATTGCGTGACCTGTGGAGGAAAGATACTGGATAAGGACAGACACTCAGAGTGCCTCCTTTGTTTAGGTGAGGGCCACAACGTAGGAGCTTGTCATCATTGTCAGCTGTTTACTCCCCACACTTGTCAAAACAGGGCTGCTCGGCTGAAAGCCCTATTGTGGGAGAATGTACTGACTGCTTCAGAACCGTCCAAGCGGACTGAATCTACTCCTTTACCATCTAGAATGGCCCATTCTACTTCTTCCTCCACTTCTCGATGGAACGTGTCAGTACTATCGTCGAGACCGAGATCTTGCTCAACGTCGAGATCTCGAGACCAGGCACCTCCAGCATCGTCGAGTAATACTGATGATGGTCGGGACCGTCCTTCTCCTCCACCTATTACCGAACTGCCTAGGAAGGAGAAGGATCGGAAGAGGAAAAGTAAGGAGGTTGTTTCGACAGAATTGTCTAAGAAGCATAGGAGGAAGGATAAGCCTAAGACACATCCTTCATCTCTGGCAAAGAAGATGACTCCTCAAGGGTCTGCCTCAGAGGACGTACAGGCCCCTCAATATCGGGGATCCCAAGACATCATACCTTCTGAGGAGATCGAGGAAGTGTGTATTGGTTCAGAGGGAAGATACTGGAAACCTCCCCTCAGATCTCTGTCAGGTCAGCTTCATGCCACCGAATGCTGTCCCCCACAGTAAGACCTTCTGGGCACAGAAGATCTTCAACCGAACAGGCCAGGGTACATCGGTGTACTCCACCTTCACCGCCAAGATCTGGATATCGAGACTGTCAGTTGGTCAGCAGTTCCTCATATCGGTATCAACATTATAGAGAAAGATCTCTGTGCTGATACCATGACAATGTTTCTTATGCTTAAAGGGATATGTCCCCTTATACAAATGACCTGGAGCAATATGAATGATGCTGTCGGTAACGAGATGATCCTGATGATGATTGATACCGTTATGTCACTCATCATTCTCGCTCTCTGTCAAAGACCCCTCTGTGTTAGTGGGTGATAGCGTCCTCTGGCCACACATTTAAATCCTCCAGGCAGGATCGAACTATGGATGATAGGCATCAAGAATGCCTCTCAGAAGGACAGAGGAAAGAGTCTGTTGTTATATCCCCTCGACGTCATCAGATCCAATCCCCATAGGTACCATCCTCTGTATCCTCAGCAATGTCTCATGGGATAGACAACATCGAGTCCAACTTTGTTTCCACTGCTGAGAGAATATCACCTACTGATTATGTTCGATCGTTTTCAGATCTTGTTCTTCGAATGGCCAGGTCATTGAATTTGCAGACAGAAGATCACAAGGAGGATCTGAAAGACCTGATTTTTCAAGATTTGCAGGACTGTGCTCCGGTACTGTCTATAATTACACTGCTTCTATATCTGTCGCAAACAGTGAAGAAGTCATGGTCGACACCATCTTCAGTACCGTCTTATGTCTAAGAAGCTGGAGTCTCTGTATCATCTTGTTGAGACTGAGAATGACTGGTAGGCTCAGCAAACTAAACCAAACTCCATTGTGGTGGATGCGGTCCAATCAAAGCAATCGCAAAGGCTGCATGCTGTTTCTGCTGATCGAGAAGGGAAGAAAATGGACAATATTGGTAGGAAATCCTATTCAAATGCAGCCTTGTTGTTTAGGATTTCAAATTATGCCACTTGTATGGGCACATACCAGCAATTTCTGTGGACCAGAATCAAATCTTATCTGGAAATGCTTCCTGACACTGAAAAGAAGACTGCTACTGCGTTATATGGTGAGGCTTACCATTTGTCATCTCAGCAGATCACTACAGCGAAACACATCACTGACTATAGCAGTAAGGCTGTAGCAGGTGCCATAGCCATTCGACAGCATGCATGGCTTCGCTCATCTGGTTTGTCTCAGCAAGCTAAAATGATGATTGAGGATTTGCCTTTTGATTCCCTAGGACTGTCCAGTGCTGGTACTGACAAAAACTGGAACATGCCCAGAAGATGCGATTGATAGCCAAAAAGTATGGTTTTCTGGCATCAACATACCAGCAGAAATATCAGTATCGGCAATACCAGCCGTTTATGAGGAGAACATTGAGTCCAACCCCACCTCAACATAGACACAACACACCTAAACAACTTTCAACAAGAAAGTTTCCGGCTTCAAAATACAAGCAGCCTCAATACAAGAAGGACAGTCAGACCAGAGCAAATGTAGGGTTTGACAACCAACATCACGAGACCTTTCTGACAAATACCGGCCGCCAACAAGGACAAAGCATCTTTTCTGTTGTAGACTTGCATACAGACAAGCAACCAAGTCTCCTTTCCAAACCACCATTTGGAGAAAGACTAAGCTATCATGCTAATGTTCAGTCAATGATCACCTCGGATTCCTGGGTTCTAGACATCGTAAAGTTTGGTTGCGCCATAGAGTTTCACCATTTACCACCAACAGGTCAAATTTGGAGAACTATGTCCTCTTCAGAGCTTGAAGAAGAGATTTCAACACTGCTCCGAAAAGAGACAATAGGAAGAATCACTACAACTCAATTGAAAAAAAAGCTTTTCTTCTAGATACTTTCTGGTGAAGAAAAAAGATGGAGGTCTTTGACCAATATTAGACCTAAGAGGTGTCAACCATTATATCCAACCAAATAGATTCAGAATGGTGACATTGACTGCCATTCTTCCACTCTTAAAAAAGGATGATTGGTTTGCAACCTAAGATCTAAAAGATGCATATTTCCATATAGCCATAAGACCAGAGCACAAACGGTTTCTTGCATTCACTGTTGGCAGACAGCCCTATCGTTCTCATGTTCTTCCTTTTGGCATAAGTACAGCTCTGAGAGTTTTCACAAAATGTATGTCCGTTGTGGCTTTTCTTCATCAGAAAGATATCGTGGTGTTCCCGTATATAGATGACTGGTTAACAGGGGCACCCTCTCGAAACCAACTATCCATGCATCTCAGGACCACCATTTGTCTTCTACAGAAGTTAGGTTTAATGATAAATTACAAAAAGTCAACCTTGGTACCGTCAAGAAAGATCAAATACATTGGAGTGATATTGGACTCAAGACTGCAAAGAGCCTTTCTTCCACAGGACAGATGGGAAAAGATTCTGGGATGTCTGACAAAGATGCAACTTCAGAGAATGTGAGCGAAGGTGGTATAGGTTGTGCTAGGACTGATGGTGTCAACTACGCTTGTCATACCATATGTAAAACTACCAATGAGACCGTTGCAGCAGTGGTTTATACCATCATCTCTAGTACCTGACAGTACCAAGGAATATTCTCGTGTCTCTGGATTGGTGGACAAAGCCAGAGAACATGTTGAAGGGAATGCCATTTCTTCCTCGGCTGCCATTGCTTTCAGTGACAATAGATGTGTCAATGAAAGGCTGGGGTGCTCACCTCAGAACACTCATGATACGAGGTCTGTGGACATCTCAGGAAAGCAACTTCCATATAAACATCTTGGAATTTCTGTCAGTACTGAAGGTGTTTCAAGCATTTCAGCACTACCTGTGTGGAGAGTCAGTTCAAATTGTGACGGACAACACAACAGTAATGTATTACATAAACAAACAAGGAGAAACTCGGTTGCGTGTGTTGTTGAACCCTATCAGTACAATTAGGAGAGTGGTGTCTAGCACGACAGAGTCTTCCATCAGCTGTCCATCTGGCAGGGGAGCAGAATGTCCTGGCAGACTCACTCAGCAGAACACCATGGTCTTGCAATGAATGGATGATCAACAAGGAAGTGATCCACAACATGTTTGCGAAATGGGATTTTCCTCACATAGACCTCTTTGCATCGAGACTGAACAACCAATGCAGACTGTACTGTTCCCAACACTCGAAGGAGCATCGAACTCTGAGAGATGCTTTTCTCTTCAGTTGGATGAGACCAAGGTCTGTGCATTTCCAGCATTTCCCTTGATAACGATTATTGCCAAAATTCACCAGGACAGAGCGAAGGCGATATTAGTAACACCGTGGTGGCCAAGGCAACCATGGTTTGCCACTCCTCTTCAGCCATCTCAAGGACAGTACCAGGTACTGCTGTGCAGGCAAGATCTGCTCAGCATTCACAACAGTACCGTTTTCCACCCCGATGTTCATACACTGCGTTTGGCCGCATGGAACCTATTGTAGCGGAAAACTTGCCTCAGGCTGTGAGAAAGATTGTATTGGCTGCGCATAAGCTTCCAACATTTTTTTTTTATAGAATCATAGAAATGTAGAGTTGGAAGAGACCACACGGGCCATGCAGTCCAACCCCCTGCTATGCAGGAACACCTTCAAAGCACTCCCGACAGATGGCCATCCAGCCTCTGCTTAAAAACCTCCAAGGAAGGAGACTCCACTACACTCTGAGGCAGCAGATTCCACTGCCGGACAGCCCTGACTGTCAGGAAGTTCTTCCTGAGGTTCAGGTGGAATCCCCTTTCCTGCAGCTTGAATCCATTGCTCCTTGTCCTGGTCTCTGGAGCAGCAGAAAACAAGCCATCTCCTTCCTCTACATGGCATCCCTTCAAATTTTTAAACACGGCTATCATGTCCCCTCTTAATCTTCTCTTCTGCAGACTAAACATACCCAGCTCTCTAAGTCTATCCTCATAGGGCATGGCTTCCAGGCCCCTCACCATTTTGGTCGCCTTCCTCTGGACTTGCTCCAGCTTGACCATGTCCTTCTTGAATTGGGGTGACCAGAACTGGACACAGTATTCAAGATGAGGTCTAACCAAGGCAGAGTAGAGTGGTACCAGTACCTCCCTCGATCTAGACACCATACTCCTGTTGATGCAGCCGAGAATTGCATTGGCTTTCTTGGCTGCCGCATCACACTGCTGACTCATGTTCAGCTTGTGGTCTATGAAGACTCCTAGATCCCTTTCACATGTACTGCTATCCAGCCACTTGTCCCCCATCCTATATTTCTGTATTCCATTTTTTCTACCTAAGTGTAGGACCTTATACTTCTCTCTGTTGAATTTCATTTTGTTAACCTTGGCCCAGCTCTCCAATCTATCCAGGTCATTTTGAAATTTGATCCTGTCCTCTGGCGTATTAGCAACCCCTCCCAATTTGGTGTCATCTGCAAATTTGATGAGCATGCCCTCTATTCCTTCATCCAAGTCGTTGATAAAAATATTGAATAGCACTGGGCCCAGGACAGAACCCTGTGGCACCCCACTAGTCACTTCTCTCCAGGATGAAAAGCAGCCATTCGTGATCACTCTTTGGGTTCGGTCGGTCAACCAATTGCAAATCCAACTTACAGTAGCCCTGTCCAGCCCGCATTTTACTAGTTTCTTTGCAAGAATGTCATGGGGTACTTCTTCAAAGGCCTTACTGAAATCGAGATATGCTACATCCACAGCATTCCCTTCATCTATCAAGCTAGTAACTCTATCATAAAAAGAGATAAGATTAGTCTGGCATGACTTATTTTTGAGGAATCCATGCTGACTTCTTGTGATTACCGCCTTGCTTTCTAAGTGATTAGAAACCGACTGCTTAATGATCTACTCCAGGATCTTTCCGGGTACTGATGTCAGGCTGACTGGGTGATAATTATTTGGGTCCTCTTTTTTCCCTTCCTGAAGATGGGGACAACATTTGCTCTCTTCCAGTCTGCTGGAACTCCTCCTGTCCTCCAAGATTTCTCAAAGATTATAGCAAGCAGTTCCGAAATGACCTCTGCCAGTTCTTTTAATATCCTAGGATGCAATTCATCTGGCCCTGGAGACTCGAATTCATCCAGTGTGGCCAGGTATTCTTGTACCACCTCTCTACCTATTACGTGCCTCATTTCCCCTGCTCCCTCACCTGCTCCCCAACTGCCAAGTTGAGTGCTTGTATACTTTTGGGAAAAAACTGAGGCAAAGAAGGTGTTAAGTAGTTCTACCTTTTCTCTTCCCCCTGTGAGTAATTCACCATCTTCTCTGTGCAGCGACCCTATCGTCTTCTTCTTTTTCCTTTTGCTGCGGACGTATTTAAAAAAGCCCTTTTTATTGTTTTTAATGTCTCTGGCCAGCCTAAGTTCGTTCTGTGCTTTAGCCTTTCTGACCTCCTCCCTACATCTCCGGGCTACTTGCTTAAATTCTTCTTTGGTGGTTTCCCCCTCTTCCATTTCCTATACATGTTTCTCTTAACACTTAGCTCAGCTGAGAGTTCTTTAGTCAACCATTCCGGTTTGTTCAGATGCCTTCCATTTTTCCTCCTTATTGGCACAGTTTTAGACTGTGCCTTCAATATCTCCTTTTTAAGGAACTCCCATGCCTCCTGTACTCCTTTCCCTTTCACTATTCTTGACCACGGAATTCCAGCCAGGAGCTCCCTAAGTTTACAGAAGTCCGCTTTTTTAAAATCTAAGATGAGTGTTTGGCTACCCTTATCTTCTCCTTCCCACTGAATGCCAAATTCCAATAGGGCATGGTCACTCCCCCTTAAAGATCCAACCACTTCTACCTCATTAACAAGGTCATCCCTGTTGGTCAGGATCAGATCTAGAATATTTGATCCCCTTGTGGCCTCTTCCGCTTTCTGGACCATGAAGTTGTCTGCAAGACAAGCAAGAAACTTGCTGGACCTTGCTGTCTTGGCAGAGTTTGACTACCAGCATATATCCGGGTAATTGAAATCTCCTATTATTACTGTATCTCTTCTCCTTGAATATGCAGTCATTTGAACATTGAACATTTGAACATTGAAGTCTTATGCATACAAATAGGATAAATTTTGTGATTATTTAAGATGAAAGGGTGTTTCCTCTACATCTTGTAATGAGGTATATGTTTTGTCCTTTCTTGCAGAGCTATCAGCTCAGGGTTTGTCATTGTCTTCAGTAAAATGTTATATAGCTGCAATTTCTTGTAATTTTCAAAGACAGGGTAAACCATCTTGGTTTTTGGATCCTTTGATAAAGAGGTTTATCCAAGGTTATAAAAAGTTATATCCTCCAATTCAACCACCTCTTCTGGGATGGAATTTGAATTTGGTGCTGAAATAACTGGCTGCTAGGCCCTTTGAGCCTATGGCCACTTGTGACATGTGCTTACTCTCATGGAAAACTGCCTTTTTGGTTGCGATAACATTGGCAAGGAGGGCTAGTGAGCTATGTGCACTCATGGGTGATCCTCCTTATTTGAGATTTCACAAAGATAGGGTAGTGTTAAGACCTGACATAACACTCCTGCCGAAAGTAGTGTCATACTTCCATCTGAATCAAGATATAGTATTGCCAGCTTTCTTGCAGAATCCTGCTTCAGACTTGAAGAAAACTCTGCATTGTTTGGATGTTAGAAGAGCATTGGCATTTTGTGTTCAATGCACTTCTTCAATTAGGAAGTCAAATAAGTTTGTTTGTTATTCAATATCCAAACAAGGCAACCCAGTTTCGCCTCAAAGGCTATCTAAATGGGTGGTGTTCACTATTAAGCTGTCCTATGAATTAGCAAAAAAGAAACTCCCTGATTCCATACAAGCTCATTCCACAAGATCTATGGCAGCTTCTGCAGCCTTCTTGCATGGAGTATTTCTCCATGAGGTTTGCAAAGCAGCCACCTGGTCCCAACCTCTTACGTTTATTAGTCATTATAGAGTTGATAACCAGTCTAGGAATGATGCAAGTTTTGGAAGAGCTGTGTTGTTTTCCTCTGTTGCGTACAGACACAATATTGTCTGTTTTACTAATAAATGTTATTTATTATCTTATTATCTTACATGTTGGTGATGACTGGGGGGGAGGGAAAAGAGGAAGGAGAAAGTGAAAGTGAAAGAAAATGGGAAAACCGGAAGTTGACACGCGTGCTTTTTCCAGCAGCATGACGTACGCACCTCCTTTCTTATCAGCTTGCTAGTCTCCCATCTGTGTGAGTCACAGAGACCATGAAGAAGAAGAACAGGTTGCTTGCCTGTAACTGTGGTTCTTCAAGTGCTCATCTGTGAACTCACGCAGCCCCTCCTTCCTCCCCACATATGTCCTGCTGCACGATGGCTCTGTTGCTGCTGCACATGTGGGGACGGAACTGACCATTACAGTAGATGGAGGTTTATATACCCTAAGGGGATGGGGGATGGGTCAACCACCAAAACGCCAGTGGTAGGCTCTAGAAGGTTCCGAAAGCTGTTTCGGCACAGGCACGAAACCCATTTGTGTGAGTTCACAGATGACCACTCGAAGAACCACAGTTACAGGTAAGCAACCTGTTCTTCTTTAATCCAGCGCACATTTTCAGGATGTCATGGAGGAGCAATCCACTACAGTTGGATTATTCCTTGCATGCCAGCATATGTTGCAGGAGCCTCAAAGTCCTAAATTCTGTTTCAGTTAATGTTGTTGATTCCTCCTGCCTTTCACTTTCAGTTTTTAAAATTCCTGCCAAGCCAGCTATACATATTTAAAGCCTTCAGCACAACCTAGGTCTAAATATAATAGTTTTATTAACAGAAATTGTGCAGGAGAATAGAAAGAAATTGGAGAGGAGGATTCTTTAAGGTCTTGCCTGGAAAAATTAAAAGGGATGGCTGAGAGAAGTGGCATCAGATCATAGCCGTGGAAATAAAAATGAAAATTGTACCCAGATGACAACAAATCATTGTGTCTCTGAGGTAACGTGTCCGAAGAACAGAAAAAAACATTTAAAATATATTTTTGTGGTCACTCGTGACAGTGATTCCAAGTGCTGTATTCAAATGCCCCTGAAGAAGGCAAAGAGCCAAGTGAAAGGCAAAAAAAGCCAGTCATGATGGTAATAATTCTAAAAAGGTGAAAAAAAAATTAAAAATAGGGGTTAAGGTAAGGAGGTGGTGTTTCCAGCACAAAAAGGCAATGGAACTCACTGCTCTCAGGCAGAGAAATCCCCTCAACTTTACTTCAAACCACCATATTGCGAATGAGTGTTCCACAGCAGAAAGTGGGGCCAAATTGTGGAGTGTTTTCAGTCAACAGGAACAGCAAAAAGAGCATGCAACTCAGATCCAGATTCTAAATGACAAGCCCTTTGTAAACAGAGAAGAAGCTGACCTGTGGAAGAATAGTGATACCCAGGCTTCCTTCCTGTCTTATTTAAGAAACATGTTGGCAGAGAACCAAGGGCAAATATATGATTCAGCAGAATCTAACTCATGTGCTTGATCTTCAGTGGTGGAGAATACAATGAACTCACAAGAGTACATTAAAAAGAATTAAATAATTTAACAAATTCAAGGGCAACAACACCATTAGTTTTAGAAGTAAATTTAAAGAATTATAATAATATAATTAATTTATATACTCAAATGAATTTAATGAATTTGAGACAAAGGCATGATATTAATGTATCGAATTTTTAGGTAGTGATTGGCAAGAGTTAAACAATACAATTAATTCAGGAGGTGATAAGGTGGAACAAATAAATGCAAGTAATAAAAATAAATCAAAGCAAAACAAAGATCAGGACATTAATAAGGAGAATAAAACAACACATAGGAAGGAGAATATAGGAATTAAATGTATCTCAAAAACACAGCAGTAGCAAAAAAAAAATCTGATTCAGATACAGAGACTGAGATTAATTCAGAAGTGCCTGAGGGTGAGGTAGATGATGAAATTTACACTGACAGTGAAATAGACTCGGATAGTGATGTTCATAGAAAGGTGGCTTTTAAACAGGCTGTTTAATGTGGATAATTTCAAGCACACACTGAGTCATGTTAAATACATTGGAATTGAAGGGTAGTCAGGAGAAAGAGCAAGGTGGGAAAGGGGAAGGAAAGAAGGATATTAGAGTAGCACCTGTAACGGAAAAGAAGTCAGTTCCAAGGAAATTGAAATTCCTTCTCCTGACATATTTAAAGAGTTAATAGACTTAGAGTGGAAGGCTCCTCTCGCTCTGAGGTGAGAGGTCACAAAGAGACTTCTATGGTACAATCAAAAGTTGTGCATATTTAGGAAAATGGACATGAAGTACCTTACCCCGTTGCCTAATTCTCCAATTTCTTCATTCTCCAAACAAGCGTAACACAACCGTTAGGAATGTTAAGGACAGAAGGATTGAGTCAGCTTTAAAGAAGCTTCCACACTGGGAAATGGATCTTCCATTGTGGCTTCCATGTTTGGCAGAGCGTCACTTTGTGTTCATAGAAAATTTTGGAGACTCAGGATTTGAGCTTGTAAACATTATTTAAGACTATAGAAAGACTACAGAAGGCTCTATAGTATATTATAGATGTGAGCCATGATTCTGCTGCTTTGTTGCTACAAATATAATGCAGGCTTCACCACTGGGAGACTGACCAGAAGGCAAAAGCAAATTTGGCATATCTGCCATTTACTGGTCAGCTTCTATTAAGAAGGAAGGCTTTACAGGAAGAGTTGGTAGAATGTAAAGACAAGAAACAAGATCAGAAAGAAGACAATTTAGAAGTACATTTTACCCCTTTTGAGGAGAAAGAAATGATGGAAGACAAGGTGATTTCACATCAAATAGATCACAGTGGAACAGAGAGGACTTCACCCAGAAAAGGAAAACTTTTCCAACAGAACAGTAGAGGGACGATCCAACTGAGTAGTGGAGGCTGCTGACAATACTGACAGACAAGATATTGCTGTAGGAGGAAGACTTCTGTGTTTGAAGACATTAGGTTCAAAAATAACAATAGATTTGTTGGGCCAATCAACAAAGGGTACAAAATTTTGTTTGCAGATGTCCCAATATGCAGATATTTTTCTTCACCTGTACCAAGGAATCCAGAAAAAGGAGGGAATAGTTCAAAAAGAGATAGATTATCTTATGCAGGGTGGGGCCATAGAGGAGGTGACTCACACCCAGGTATTCAAAGGGATATATTTGATTCTGTTCATGATGCCCAAGAGTAACAGTTCTCATCATCTTGTTAGGACTTCAGATATTTAAGCAGCATTGTTTTGTACTAGAGATTCAAGATGGAGACACTTCACACCATCAAAAAGAATTTAAAGATCAATGATTGGCTGATGTTTGAAAGAAGCTTATTTTCTTATTCCTATAGCTTTAATCTGTAAGAAATATTTTAAGGCTTCAGTTCCAACAAAAACATGATCAATTCAGGGCTCTTCCTTTGGTCTTGCCATCAACTCCCAAGGTGTTCACCAAGGTATTGGTACCATTGGTGGCACATCTTTGGAAACGGGATATACAAATATTCCTGTGCTTAGACAATATCCTCTTGAAAACGGTGCAGACTCAAGATGGATAGGAATCTGGAAAAGAGAGTACAGAGAGTTTAGAAATATGGTTTCCTGATGTGTTTGAGAACGAGCCACTTGGAACCAACAAAAATATTAACACACCAGGGACTCAGATAGATACAGCTAGAGGCTGCATGTTTTTCTACCACAAGAAAAGAAACAAGAGATCAGGAAAGAATTACAGACTTTGATGACAAAGAACTCGATGGATCTGATGCAGTTGCCAAATATCATGGGACTGCTGATCTCAGCAATTCAACTGGTCCCATGGGTGAGGCTGTATACCAGAATGTTAATGTGTCCTGAGACCATATCAGTGGTCCATTACAAGCAAGCAACCACCATTATCTGGTGAGAGTTCCAGAGGCATTAAAAGATGCAAGAAGATCACCTAAAGAAAGGGGTTCCTTTTGCTCCTCAATAAAGTTTCTCCCTTTGGGGAGCACAGTGCAGAGGGGATCAGTGCAGGGCATATGGACTCGACTGGACTGGACTTCAACCAAAATATACATAATTTGTAATTGAAGACAGTAAGGTTCTTTTTCAGTGTATCTATGACTCACACAAATGAGATTACTGTGCATGCATCATTCAGAATCGTCTAGAGGTGTTATGCAAGTGTTCTGGCAGCAGCCTCTTCTCCACTGGTACAAATGACCAGCCATGTTCCCACTCAAACCCTCAGTTTCTTTTTGTCTGCCACAGCAGTGGCATTGAAAGGAAAATTTGGCTGTGCATTTTGGTGTAGATTATAGGATTTTTACTCAGACTGTTTACATTTCTCGGCTTTTGGACCTCGTTCAGCTTTGTTGTTATGGTTTAACATTGTTCTTGTGGCCTAACTTGGACTGTTTTTCTGCTTCTCACTTGTTTTCCTCTTGCTTCCCTCTTGTGGTTATGATCCCTGTGTGTTTTGGCTTCATTGATTGCTGGGCTTTGACTTGGGCTCCTTACTCCTTTTGGCTTTCTTCTGTGATTTGACTCAGTAACTTTGATCACTTGATTTGACTTGGACTGTTTTTTGGCTTCTCTCTCAGTTTACCTTCTCATGGCTACCCTGTCTGCCTCCAATTCTCCACTCCTTTAGTGTCCAGTAGATCTTTGGTTCCACATGCTTCATAGGTACCAACTGCTCCTTCTTTTGCCTCACAAGTTGTGTCCAAACAATGTTCTAGTGAAACTCCTACAGCCAAAAGTGCCAAGTATCCCACATCGAACCTTGGAGTCAGCAGGTCAAAAGGTGATGCCACTTGTGCAAGGGTTCCTTCTCCACAAGGGTGCTCTCTTAATCTTGAGTCTGCTTCTCAGCATGCTGAATGCAGGTGCCATAAGAAGAAAAAGAGATCCAAAGATTCCTCCTAGTCTCAGTTGCCATCCTTGGTGATCTCCGGCACTTCCAGACCAGCATCGCCAGGGCATTTGCCACCTCATTCTTCTCTGGCTCAGACTCTTCACCTTCAGCTCCACGCCACTCTCCAGAGATCATCCAAGCCTCAGCCATGTCAGAAGGTGAGATAGTTGACTCTCCCTCTTATGACCCTCAGCGTTCTCCAGGTCTTCCTTCTCATGCTGAGCCACAGCCATCCTGGTTCCAGGAGCTCGCCTTCCAAAGGATGCCTGACTCCTCCTTTCACCTCCTGCTCGGCATGGGCCTACAACTCAGGACTCATCTTTGGATTCATTCTGAATTTCTGTTTCATCAGTTTCAAGGGGTCAGGACTGACTTTCTCTGGTTCATCATAGACCAAGATGACTCAGTCACCCTTCTCCTGAGGTCAACTAATCAGGGCAGTTTGGCATTGTGCTCCATCCGCTTGACACGGTCAGTATTCTCCTTGCCCCTCTGAAAGTGATTCTCTCTCTCAGGAGTTTAGGGAGTAATATGATCCTGATTATGACTACTCAGGACACCATGGTCTGCTCCGTCACGGGTACACTATTATCAATGGGATTTTTCTCCTTACCACTATACAGTGAGGCATGGAGAATCTCCAGATCGGAGCAGGCCCTCTTGCTGTTCTAAGCACTGTCTACATTCCCCATCTCCTACATGCACACCTCCTGGTTGCAAGGTAGTGTTATCTACCTACAGAAGTACAGGTGTGTCCTGCAACCATGTCTGTCATCAGTGAGCCTCAGGTATTCACTTCAACCATCAACGTACCTCTTCTCTCCACTGCTTCCACTGATGCACTTCAAACCACTGTTTCCACCAATGCTCTGACAGTTGTGGTGTCTGTACACCATTGCTCTTCAGTATCTACTACTCTTCCAGCTGTGACTTCACCACAGATTGCACTGCCACTATTCCGAATCCATTGTGTCATATAATACTGAATCCAGTTTGACTTCGTCTTCTTCTGTTGTGTAGCAGCACTCATCTCCTGATATTCTGGATGAGCACAAATCTGTTTCTTCTATGAATGATATCCACACTTTTCCAGAGCTGATGGTTCGTATGGCCAAGTCCCTCCAGCTCAACACTAGGTCATATGAACCAAAACCTGAGGACCCAACATTCAGAAGACTTCAAGCCAAAATCCCTACGCCTTTTTATATACCTCTTTTCCAGCTGTCCTCAAGATTGTGAGGAGATCTTGAAGCAACCCATCTTCTGTAAGACCTGTGCCTAAGAAGGTGGACGCTTTATGTAGGATCTTTGATTCAAATACTGATTGGCTTTCTCAATACCCAGAGCCCAACTCTATTGTTGTTGAGGCTGCACAGACCAAGACAACTACACTATGCTTGATCTTAGCCAAAAGGCCAAGAAGTGATGGTATCCTAATTGGCATCGCCCTAATTGGAACTCAGTCTCTAGAGCCAATAATGGGTGATGTCCTAATTGGGTCTCTAGAGCCAATAAACATCTCAAACAGATTTTAAAAATAAGATTTCAAAATTTATCCTCAGTGGGACTGCTTTTTTCATCGGCTTTTCATTAGAAAGGCACTTTTTTTCTTGCAGTATAAATAACATTCAGATGAATGTTGAGGGAAAGATTATACCTGAAAATTTTTGGCATCTTCCCAGCCCGCCTTTTTAAAAATCTATCCATTAAACCTCTACTTCCAGTGATGGAGAGTTCTGCATCACCTTCCTATTCACCTAATGGAACTGATCTAAGGGCTAAATTGGACAAACTCTGAATCCAAAGCACAAATAAAGGAAGATTCTGATATTGAGGAACTCATTGTTGAAAAATTTTCAAAGCTACCTCAAAATGCTCAAAGCAACATATGGAGGAGAGTGGGCCAAACAATGTCAAATTCAGTTAGAATGTCAGCTACACATCTAGAGCTGTTTAAAATGAAATATCAAGCTAACAATGCTTTGTCAGAGACAGGCAACCCCGCAGAGTATAGATTGAAAGCAACCCCAGCTTCTACTGTATGAGGCCACACAGGAAAACTAATTTCCCCCTTGCCCAGAATACAAGTTGTAGAAGCCAAAATAAACCCAGTTCCTCTCAGCAAGCTAACATTAGTCCCATCTGATCCAGTCAAAAAAATTGACTCACGTAACTTCTTGGAACCCAGACCAAAACCGTCTGTAAATTGATGTGTTCAATCAGATGTTGAAAGCACTATTGATTTGATTAATTTTGATAGCTGACAGACAGTTCCCCAGGAGACTTCCAGTTGTAGGATATCACCAAGACAACTCAAAAGAAGGTGACCACTCCTACTGACAAAGAGGGTTAGAAGCTCAAAACCTTTGCTAAAAAATTATACTCTACTGCAGTGTTATCCTTCCACATCTCTAACTACAAAGCGTATATGTCAGTATACCAGCAGCATCTATGAGAGTGTATGACATCTATTCTAGCAAAACTCTCAGATGACAACTGAAGTTTAACAGCTGGTCTTCAATCTGAGGCTTATGCCTTAGTGTTGCAGCAACTTTCTACAGCAAGGCATGACTGCAATGCAAAGTCTCTTGCATTGACCATAGCCTTACATCATCACTCCAGGTTGCACTCCTTGGGTTTGTCTTACCAGGCTAGGAGTATAATTGAGGACTTGCCATTTGATGAGTCTGGGTTGTTCCAGAAAGACACTGATGACACCTTGAAACATATCCAGAAAATATGGATCATTGCCTGTAAGTTTGCCTTGCCTTCTCAGTCTTCTTGATCCTCTAGACCTAGATACTCTTGGTTGAGCCACCCATCTAGTCCCAAACAAGTCTACAGTCTGGTTCCACCAAAGTGCTCCAGAACCTCCTTTCCTTCCCTACCATTATCAAAAATGTCCTCCATTATAGGTCACAATCTTACAAAAAGAAACCACTGGAGAGCAAGCATCACCTTTGACTTTCTCCAGGGCCTTCTTCTGTCTACTCTTCCTTTCAGCAACAGGCTCCATCCTTATCTGCACATGTGGTCTACCATCACCACTGACTACTGAACACCTCCACGTTATTGATAGGGGCTACATGATCAAATACATTGAATATTCACCTACTGGTGTAGTTTACATTACTACTCATTCTGTTCCACAGCTTGAGGGGATAGATACTCTTCGCCACAAAAGAGCCATTGATCACAAATCAGTTTTGAATCAGCATCCTTCTTCTTTTTTCCCCATCCCAGGCTATAAATCCCCTTTCACAAGCCAAAGCTTCTTGGTCATGCGTCACCCAAAACTCAGTGGTTTCCTCCATTAGCTCAACTTGGATTTGTCACTCCATATGATTTCATCTTTCTTCACTTCTGCATTGCTAATTCTCCTTCTAGTCTTGTATTTTCCTTGATCTTGTTCTTTGCAGCCTCTGTCATATTCCTCTTCAAGTTTAAAAGTTGCATATGTAGCATCTCCAACATCCATTGTAAAAAGTCCTGAAAATATTCCTGGGAAGATTCCATCTTTCATTCAATCCAGCAGTTTCAGAATTAACAACTCACTTTTCTGGTATCTAGCCAAAAGCCAGCAACAGGGTAGCTCTATCAACATCAACTAGATAATGTCAATACTTTCTCACATTGTAGTTTCTCTCATAAAATTACAAACCAATTCTATCTTGCAAATAAAGTACAGCTCTGGTTATTCACAAAGTATATGCTTTTAAATCCTTATTTTCTTTCAAAGATGTCAATCCACAATTTTCTAATTTATTTGTCCCAATCCTGTTGGACAAATGAACACATTTAATCAGCTCTTAATTGTAGAAAGAATCTGGATGTGGGGGCTTTGTTCCATTTTAATCAGAATGATTCTTCACCTTTTAAACTCCAAATGTTCAAGTCAGAATTTTTTATTTTAAAAATCAGGTTGCTGGCATGGGGCCACCAGATCCTCAGATCTAAACAGCTGTGTTTCTGGGCAAGGGCAAGATGTCATTCCCTCAGTCCTCCCCGTTCATAGTTTGTTTACTCACAAGTAAGTGTAATTAGTGGAAATTCCAAACCCTGATAAGTAATCCTCTCCCCCTTTCATCCAGGAGGAGTTTCCCCTGCAGAGATTTCTCTCGCTAGCACTTTTACCATAAACACTCTTGGGAGATTTTGCCTGTTGGGCTGCTGGAATGCAAGTCGCCCCAACGTAGCAATTTCGTGATGCATTACGCTACAAATAATACAATTCATCTGCTGGCTGAGGCTAGTGAGATTTGTTGTCCAGCACACCTGGAAAATGTCAGATTGAGGAAGGCTACTCTAAACCAAGAAATCTAGCAACCTATCAATTAACATTTTACCACTAATATGCATCTCCTTTTTTATACCCCTTCCACCAGAACTGCAATATATCTACTGTTCTTTTTCTCATCAAACACCATGAATTGTTTGTCTGGATTAGAGCAGTGTAATAAGGAATTACGCACTAAATCCAGTTACTGGCCCTTGGTGGGTAGACCCGTTGAAGTGAGTGAGACTTAGCAGGGCCACGTTAACATTTTCATAGGCACTTTTGTGCTTAACTGCCTGCCTCGCATTGACATACCACTAGGGATGTTTTCATAGGCCCTAAAATCCTGTTTTCATAAGCCTAACATTTTTGTAGTCCCTAGGCACTGTGCCTAAAGGGCCTAATGGATGAGGCAGCCCTGGGACTCAGTAAATCTATACTAAATTAAGTCCCATTGATTCAATTGGTCTACAGTGCACCTTCTTCTGGTGCGATCTCATGCATGAATGCAAGCTCATGTGAAGCGTCCCATTATAGTCAAGTGCACGCACATTGACTACAGTGGGACACAACGGTCACATTTTTTGTTTTACATAGAGGTTCCTGACGTGGAACCCCTGCATATACAACGGGTGCACTGTACAATAGTTACAAATAGCACTTACATTGAGCCTAACATTTTATTTCAGCTGGTAAAACTCTGGTACAGTGCAACACTAAAAAGCTTCCTGCTCTATTAAATTCCTACATTTCATTAGGCTTTGCTTTGGGATGGACATGTTACATTGTATTAGTTTTTGTCTTTGATATACCAACCATAAGGAGGTATAAATGCAACTTGTTTATGTCATAAATTTTCCAGGTTAGCAGGAAAAAAATGTCAGAAATAGGTAAAATTAATGTTTTAAATGACAGATTTGAGCCAAAGCAACATCAAAAATTGCCCCTCCAGTATTCCTTGAAAGAGTCTGATTGGGAGGGGTCTGGGACAAGGTGGCTGGAATTAAAGTGAAATCCTTTCCTGCCCTACACATTGATCTTCTCTCTTAATCTGCTCTTTGAAGGAGAGCTAATGCAATGGCTACATGGGCCTATGAAATTAAAATACTGTTTTATTCTGCCTTCCCATGTTGATCTTATTCCTGTTCCCCCAACATTTCCAGACTTGGCACAGATTTAGGAAAGTTAGTAGAAAGGAGTGAGCATGTTCAGTTAGTTTTTAGTTGCATTTACATTGAAAGGGGGAAAAACTGTTAAGTTTATATAAAATTGCTATTTTCATTTAAATTAACTGGCTACACTTAAAAGCCTTACTGAGAATGAAGTTCAAATATGCCATCCTTGATTTTGCACTTCATCTCAGCTCCGCTTCTCCCTATTCTGAAATTTGTAGAAAAGCAAAGACTTGCTTAGAATCTTGAAAATTCTATTTCTTATCCATCAGAAGCTTTTTGGTCTCCCTTCCTCCCTCCTTTTCAGTCTTATCTCTTTACTTCTACAATTTCTCTAGCTTACTGATTCCCTCTGGTATCCCAGCAAAATTCGCAGGGTTAAAAGTTTCAAAATTTCAGTTTCCTGGGATGGATGACAGTCTCTTTGCAGTATCTGATGTAGAACATCTAGATGAAAAGAAGACCGCTTAAGCTACCTTCATTAGTTGTTTTTAAATCTTTCAACCTTGGAATTAATTTTAATAATAAACTAAAATAAGTAGACTGGGTCTTCTAACCTAAACATTATAATGCCATAACCCTGAAAGACTAACAAAAAACAAGTAATTTTGCAAAAATTAAAGAGAACTAGCCTTTGGGTCATTTCCTAACTAGAAAATGTGAAATTTGACAGCTTTTTACCACTCTTTCCTTTAATTCCTTTGGAATTAAGTTAATGCTGAAATTCTAATTTAAGTCAATCAATTACATTTTAAAAATAAATTTTATGAATTTTTGTTAAATAACTTCATTGATTTTTGGTAGTTAGTTACTAAGCCTGGACAGGCCTTAATAAGCTGCTTTATAAGTAACCTGTTTTGGTCTCTGTTTCTTTCAGTCTCATTATTGTGTGAGTCTGTCATGGCAAACTATCTCCTCACTCCTCTTCACTTTTCAGCTCTGCTTATTTCAGCCTCATTACCAGTAATTATTTGTAATTCATTCTTTTTCCAGGAGCCAAAATATAAAGATATTACGCTGCAATGATAACTTAACAGGGATAACTTCAACTCCATTCCTTTTTAGGTGTAACTCTTACTTTTAGAAGCCAGTTGTATAAATGTGGAGGACAACCGCACTAAATGATGAAGGATGTTTCAACTGCTAGCTTATTCTGTGCCTTTTTGCTGGGTGCCTGATGCTCTGCTGTGGATCATGAGGTAGTAACAGTGGATGCAAGAAGAATACATATGTATCACAGACCAGTACTTGCAGCATTCAGATTTTTTTAAAAAGAGGATATGAAAAATAACTATTTTATTTTTATAGAAATTAGAAGGTATCAATTTATAAAACTATAACTACAAAAGGCTCTATTTATAGAGATTGGATCTATGATGGTGTCATTATATTTTGGAAGTCATCTTCCACATTCTGAATCAACATTTCATACACTATAATGGATAAAAAAAATCAGCCTAAATGGTCCAGCAGAATCACTAATTACCTCCAAATATGTTAAATTGTTTAAGACTTCAACAGTGGTACCCATTGTCCACAGAAGGAAATTTCTTGGTATTGTAACGCTTATCCTTCATGCAATCTTGCTATATCTTCCATTAATCTATTCTGGGAATCTGTAGGAGCCAGATTCTTTCCCTCTACTAGGTGTCTGCTGAATCTAAGTGATGATTTCATATTGAAATGAAGCAAATATTTCACTGTATTTTACACATTCATATTGAATATTGCTTCAGGAATTGCATTTTTAAATGTATCAAGTGACTAAAGTGTTCACTGCTTGATTGGATGACAACAGAGCTTGGTCTGATGACTCCAAAGCAGGTAACTGTTAAGTAGTCACTGTTTTTTTCCCCTTCAGACCACTTGCTGATGAGCCAAAACATATAAAATGCAAAATAAAAGGATCAGACATATTACAAATGGGTGAAACACTACAAAGTGAAATAGGTAAGCAATTGTACAGGAAGATGAATCTATCATTGTTTTTTATCTTTCTATCTTTCATTTTATTCCAGTTTGTTAATCTTCATGAAAAAATATATAATAAATATTTCCATGTTCATTAATCTTAATGTGCATATTTTTACATTCTTTTGGCAAATGATAAATCATTTTATGCACTTTTTCTCTATTATATCTATGTTATACTGATTTGGAAACTATATTGTAAAATTCTCAGAGGTATGAATATCTTCATATGATTAAATCCCAGTTTATATAGATTTCAGGAAATACAAATTTGTTAACTTAAGAACTAAATAAGTTCCTTATTCATCCCTTTGTGCAACTCTTAATATTTTTGTATTGTGCTTTCCAGTTCTGGAAAATATTCATATCTTTGATAGAACATTGAATAGTTTATAGTATAGCAGCAGTTTATGGTCAATAAGTAGAACAGGTTGAAACCTTCCTGCCTTTCTGTACTCATCAAAATTTGAGACAAATGTATTTATATCAGCTTAGAATGAATTACCATATTTGCCAGCATATAAGATGCACCCCATTTGCATGCCAGCAAATACTATTTGTGGGCATATAAGATGCACTGCCATATGACACATCCTATTTTCAAATAGTATTTTTCAGGGGAAAAAGTGAATCTTATATGCCAACAAATAGGGTATATTGCCATCACCATAGTGTGCTCATAATTTGGTAGATATGGAAAGTCAGTAGTATTTCAGATCCTGGTGACAGCTACAATTTTAAGATACTAGTGTAGATGGGACATCTCTGAGTATACATCCTGTTCAACCCAGTTCTGTGTAACAGTCATATATGTGCTTTATATCACTTGTCATCACTGATATTGCTGCATGTTATGTTTTTGGGAGTGAACTGGCATTTATATGGATAGTTACGGTAGTATTTATTTCAAAATGTACTGTATGACAAAGTGGTATAAAGTAAAACATAAACTGCTTGAAAGCAAGAGGAATGGACTGCTGTTTGGAAGTAACTATAACTAAGAAAGGAAGAAAGAATGATTGCATTACTGACTTTAAGACCCTGCTTGCCAAGAATCTAGACATTTTTAGATAATAGTAGCCTTGACAGATGCCACATAAGATATCATTTGATAATTTTTAATATTTTTTAATGATAAGATATATATACAAATCATCATATGATACTAAAACTAATCCTATAACACATAAGTTACAACAATATAAAAGGAAAAAATATAGAGAAGGTGGGGAGAATAGGAGGGATAAATAGGAAAGGGACCACAACAACAAAGACAATTGAACAAAGTGATTTACACAAATAATTACAAACACTTGGATGCTTCCATCTGGAATGCCAATACTGCCTTAGTAAAATCTGACAATCAGAGAAAATAGTTACCTCTCCACCCTAGGAAAAGGGAGAATCTTACTTAGCTGCAATAAAATACCCTTAAAAAAACATCAACAGCCTCAAGGAGTCAATACCCATCATTCAGTCACTACCTTCTATTAGAATACAGATAATTGATTTTAAAACTGTTACCAGTTACCAGAATTACTAATTCATCATCTTTATCATATATGATCGAATGGTAACCATGTAAAACATATTTCCCTTAACATTCCAAATTCAAAACAAGCAGTGACTTATCTTGTACTATTTTTACCCTCCACTGCCTTAATCACCAGTGAGAATAAATACAATAAATAACTATAATAATAATACTCTGATCTACTCCATCACGGAAGAAAAGAAACAGTTAAAAAATTGGATTTCAATTATGGTTCTACACAAATGGTTAATTGGGAACACAGATCAACAATGAAAAGATATCATTTGATAATTAAGGCTTCAGTCCTATACTCATTTGCCTGGAAGTAAGCCACACCGTGGGACCTATCTATGAGAGAGTCATAAAATTAGAAGGAACTATAAGGAACTTCTTGTTTACACCCCTGTTGTGCAGATAAGTTAATATTGTAACAATATAATGTCAAGGAGGGCTATGAGTGTGTGCTAATGTTCTGTGTAGATTGCAATGCTGTAATCTATAGCATAAATCAGGGATGGTTGACCTCTGTCAGTAGGCACCCTGGACCTATCAGGTGCTGCATCCTATTTCTTCTGCCACTGCATCCCCAATACTCTTCCACGTTTCACTTTAACACAAGTTGTACTGTTACCTTATACCTTTGTTTTTAATCTGTATCATGCTATATCATGCTTCTATGTGCCTTCTTTTAAAGTGAAACTACAGGTTCAGTGAATCATTGTCTTGGGAGAGTTGGGTCCAAACCTGTTGTCCTTTGCTATAAGATTATATTTTAAATATTATTTTATTTTACAAGTAAGTTATACATTCCACATTCTCAGAATGTTTAATTCTTTTTTTTTAAGAGGTAATGATTACAGATCAGCATGGAAATAACATTCAAAACCTGACATCATCTTGTGTTACTTCATTGGGAATTTCTGGAAATAATCTGGACAAGTCAGATCTGAAAACTATTTGGCAGGTATTCCCTAATATCTCACTATATTGTGTTTACACCAGTAAGAGGGTTCCTGTTACTTTAGACAAAGTGACAAGGAATGTATGCATGTGTCTCATAACATTCATATAAATATGCAGAGTTTGTGCCTTAGATCAGGGTTTCTCAGCCAAGGTTCCCCAGAACCCTAGGCTTCTGCAAGAGATTGCAATTGAAACAAAAATAAACATTCTTTGAGCTGTAGATATAATAATTTTTATACAGGGATTTCATGAGACCAGAAAATTATTTCAAGAGTTCATCTTGGGTAAAAAGCTTGAGTTAAGCCTACCTATCTGTAAGGACTTTTTTAAATGCTTAACTTCTTTTATTTTCATGAAAGTTAAATAATAATATAGTAATAATTTAATTGTTTAAGTCTCCAGTAAAAGAAGAAAATGAACATTCAAAGCTGAGCAACAAATATAGTTTTCCATCATTACAAATAGGAAACACATTAACACTGCTTGATAATCAAGCAGTAACACAAGTGAATTCAGCAGAGGTAGTAAAATTCTTCCTGAACCTGAAATTAGACAAATGTTTTTCACCTGGATTCTTATAAAAAGTCTCCTAATAACATAATAAACAATATCCATAGTCATAGATTTACAAAACTCACCACAGTGTGGTTTGAACAATAATTTCTTAGACTAGCCTTTAAAGAAAATAGTTAATTTTATAAAGACATTCCTACATGAGCTGAGTTGGATTTTTAAATAGAAACATGTGTTTTTCAGCAATCAGTCATCTTTCTGGTGTCTTGAAGTTTTCCTATTGGCACCAGCTTTTGTCAGCTTTCTGGATGATCATGGTGGTAATGATGATGATCAGGGTAGCTTTACTTAGTATCAAATTCATTTTTTGCTTTTGACTCATGCTTTTCCAGTTCACATTTTCTCAGGAACTATGTGACATTCATGATAGCTAACCCTTTCAAAAATACCATTAATGTCATCTTCTTTTCCAAGAGACTAATTACCATACAATGTCTTTTTTCTTTGTCTCTTCAACTCTTGCCTCCACTGTTTGCCCTCTGCTCAAGCATTGTTGCTTTCCCTTCTTCTGTTATGTCCAGCTGTAATGATTGTGGTATTGTTGGCTCTTCTTTTGCTAGACTGTTCCAGCTGTTGTCTCTATTCACTGCTTCTCAACGATTAGAGTTATGGGTCCTGAGAAAGTTTGTATGCATAAATGCCTACACACAAAGGTGTCCCAGCCTGCAATATCTACATTCATTCATTCATTCATGGAAATGAGGATTGAAGGCATTTTCAGCATGCTTTGCCATTGTCTGAATGTTAAGATATTTGTCCAGTTTTCCTCTGACTTCCAGGCAGCTTTCTAAACCTTTTAGGAAACTCCCTCCATTTTTGCTGGAAGCAGGGTTCCATTTTGAGAACAGTGGGCTTCTTCTCTTCCCAGTTAACCCTTACTTTAGTGACAAAAGATGTGTAATACATATAAACATTTGAACTCCGTGTGTTTTAATAGATATATATGTTTATTCTTCCAAGGTCTCTGTTGTTAGGTTTTTTAAAAATCATATTTTTACTGAGAAGAAACTTCTTTGGTATTTTTTTGCTTATCTTTATTATATGTTCCTTTGTAGGAAGATACTCAAACTGTTTGTGTCACAGGCATCAAATTTAAGCCATGTCCACCGGGAATCAAAGAACTGTGCTTTGCTTGGCGTGAGTTTTCTCAGTTCGTGAAATTAAATTTGAAGGCAGGACCTCCAGCTAAATTAGTGCTTGTAGACTGGACAGAGTTAGAGGAGGTAAGTCTGTGTCATGTGATACTAACTAAAGCATGCCATGCTGATAGTTCTTTCTGTAACTCCATGATGAATATCAGTTATTAAGTTTTATTAATATGAAATACTTAATATATTCTCCAGCATGAAAAGAAACATTGAAACAAAAGGAACAATTTATATCAAAATATACCCAGTAGGATTATAGGAAGTATATGTTCTGTTTTCTCAGTTCTTTGCTGGAGGTCAGCAGTAGATGACATAGTTAATGAATATTGTGCATGTTTAGCAAGCTGCTTAGTTTCTTGTTTATTTATTATATTATTAAAATATGCCCAAGTATACATAAACATGTACCAATTTCATTTTTTTTACAAACGTTCCCAATTTAAAATATATAAATCATTTCCCTTTCCCTCTCCTCACCTATCTTCCATTTGATTGCTTTTTACTTGTATTCATAGCTTATATCGAATATCATTTATTCCTACATAACTGTTCTCCTTAGGTTACTCTCACCAATTTTCAATTACTTAGTGAATATATTACTAAAGTCTTATAGTACTTCAGGTATCTTTTGAACAAATTAATCTTTGGATAGCTTCATTCCCCCCCCCCGCTTTTTTTAATATAGTCCAAAAATCAGTTCCATTCTCTCTCAAATTGTTGTATTGATTTCTCTTGTATCAATATTGTCAGCTTTTCCACCTCCATCGTATCCATCATTAGCCAATCTATTTACATTTTTGCACAAAATATAGTCTAGCTGAAGTTACTAAATATAACATCAATTTGGAATTCTTTTTGATCACAGGATGATAATCAATCATATTTAACAAATATAGGTCTGGCTTCAGTTCAAATTGAGTAGCTAGGATTTTAGATATTTTCATGTGTATCTGTTTCCAGTTTTTTTTTTTTTTTTTTTTTGCATCAGGGCATAGCCACCACATGTGAAAAAAAGGTCACTTGGTTGCTTAGTTTCAAATAGTTTCTTTTTTCTTTTTCTTTTTTTTGCTTTGCTTTTAGCCTGTGCCAGTGATTAATGGCAAAGAACTACACAAACCTCTTACAGTCCAGGTCTGCGATCAGTGGAATAATCCATCTTTCGAACATAATGTCAAAATCAACCTTTTAAAAGCTTCCAGTTTAAAGGTACTTTGGATCTGATAGTCACTCCCCATTACATCTTATATTCTGAAATGCTTTGTAGTTATATTATTATATTATTGTTCAAGCAATTCAAAATACGGAATTTTTAGAAATATTTATTTATACATATAGTACCATTAGTGTTTTTCATTTTTACAGAATGCTGTTTCAGTTTACAGTCTAAACTTTGACACAGGAAAACAGAAGGAGGGAAGTCGTGGCTAGGAATAAACAGGAAGAGTTTATGAGACTGTCATAACACAAGACTTAGTTATAGTAGAGGTTGAAAAGAAGGGGTTTTTGCTAAAGTACTCATGGGGAGGTGGTTTTTGAAGGACTTGAAAAAGGTAAGGGAAGAGGCATCATGAAGCATTTTGAGAGGCAGTTTCAAACATACAAGGAACAAAGGACAGGTTGAGAGAGCAGGACATCTTCAGATGGGAGAGAATGAACAAACTAAGTTCATGGGCAAGATGTATTTGGATATAAGTTGAGAGAGGTAAGAAGGGTAAAACATGGAGGACTTTGAAAATAGGGATGAAGAGCTTATGTTGGAAATGGAACTGGAGCTTATTTTTAAATACTGAAGAATTTTAAATATAGTTTTAAAATTTACATTTCACTTTTTTGAATATTCTGGAGTCCTACTATATATAATCGTACAATGTAGCTGAAGTACTGATGCATGAGAATACATGAATAACAATGCAAGTATGATCAAAGTACAGTCATCCCTCCACATTTGCTAGGGTTAGGGGCACTGGACCCTCGTGAAAGTGAAAAAACTGTGAATAACTCTAGGCCTTCCCAAACCACATGTAACACACAAAAAAAGTATGATCACCATGTTCAATCCACCACGGATTCCTTTGAGGCATCAAAGTTCCTTCACAAGGCAGAAGTGGCTGGCTGGTGGGGCCTTCTGCCACCTCCCCTGCTGCCCCACACCATTTTTAATAAGGACTTACAGGCCCTGTTTGCAGTTTCTGTCCCATGAGGCTTGCAGTCCCTATTAAAATGGCATAGGGAGGCAGAAGAGGTGACAGCAAATAATCTGTGAATGATCAGATCCGCAAAAGTGAAACCTGCAAATGTGGAGGGCTAACTGTATACATTTTAAAGATCTACAAACAACCCCTAGGACTACATATTGGGATTATTATAGAACAGAGGGAATTCAATCTCAGGTTCTTCAAATGATGCAGACCAAGTCCATCCAATAGTCACCCTTTAGTTGTTCCTCTGTTTGCTTATGTTCATCTAATAGACCCAACCACCATCAGTTTACCTTCAGCAATAAAAAGAACTGAAGGTATTTGTTTTTTATATATTCTGTAGCATTTCCTTTCTAAGATAAGTACCATATTAATGTTGAATGTTGCAACTTTACCAGTTCAGTGTACATAGGCTAGATAGGCAAAACATTTAACTTGAGAAAACATAGAAAATTAAATGGAAAGCCTGCTTTTCAGTGGATATTACCCATGCTTCTTTTATTGACAGATTACACCTTTAAATCTGCTTCTTAAAACAGATGAAAATGGTAGAGCAAATTTTGGAGTTGTTACTATTCGTGCTCCTAGGTAAGTGATTAAAGCATTTCAAGTTAATTCAAATTAGAGATAAAAATTTAAATTTCTATCACTGCCTGAGACAAAACAGGAAATATTTGTGTATATTTACTTTAGAAATAGCTATCTTACCACTGACACAAACACCCTAATACAAAAGTGATCTGCTAGGTTTCGAAGCTGTCTGTGAAGAGTGAGGCTCCCTCCTCCATGTTAGTTTCAGGGTGGTGAGACCTGTAAGACAGACGTACTGGCGGTTGGGATTTGTCATTTGAAAGTGAGACTTCAATACAGTGTAGTTAGGGTCTGTAAGAATTGATTAGAGTTGGTACTGAGATATCACATTGCTCTTGCTTACATGTTCTGTTTGTGGATTCTTGTTTTCCATCTGTAAAACCTGACTTTTTACTCTTGAATAAGTAAGCTTCATTTTGTTTGTTCAGTGAATTCTGAAGCCTGAATTTAGAGATTTAGTTCTTGCGGTTCTCCCAGTGGCACCATATCTCAAGCTGTTTCATCTGGGTAAAGCTCAGCCCAGGAAATTTACCTAATAAGGAATGGTGGGAGTGAAACTATATGAATAGTGGACATAGTGAATTAGTTATTAGTATTGAAGAAATTTTTAGGATATAGGAAGGTGGTATATACCGCTGTCAAGAAGACAAACAGTTGAACCTTCAAAAATTTTAATTAATGGCAATTTACAATGTTAATCTTCGAGATGCCCCCATCCCAAGCCATTTAGGGTTGTAAAGTCTAAGAATGCAACTTTAATTTTTATTTGATAAACAAACTGAGAGGCAGTGAAGATCTTTTGACAGTGGCATAATGCACGTCAGATAGTCAGTTTCAGCTAGAAACTTGACTACCATATTCTGAGCCAGTTGTAGCTTCCATGTGCTCTTCACAGACAGGCCCCTGTACAATACATTATCCAGGGCTGGATAGCAGTGGACAGTTCATCTCTTCAGGAAAGGGTACAATTATTTCTCTAGTCAAAGCTAGTGAAAAGTAATGCCAGCTACTGCTGAAGTATGAGCATACAACAGCAGTAGTGTATCTATCAGGCAGCACCCCTTCCCCAAACCTTAGTAGGGTTGGGGAAACTGAATGCATCCAGAACAGACTGAATACCATTTCCATGTTTAATTGCCCATTCACTAGCAGCACCTCTGACTTTCTGGACTGAGTTTCAACCATCTAACCTTTTACTGATTCTTGCAACCCGTTCATGATGTCTCCAGACACATCTGGGGGAAGAGCTAGTTTGCCATCCACATGTTGATGGCAGCTCTAAAACTTGGGACTACTTCTTCTAGTGGTTTCACAAGTAACAGTGTTTCCCAGGCTATCTGATGTGGGGAACTGGCAATTTCTTTTTCCAACATGCTATACACTAGCACTATATGTGTGCCTATTGGATAAAATGGTTTCTTTCTTTCCTGGAGACTTGCCAGGGATTGACGTTGGTGCAGGGGCCACCACTTTGAGTAACACTGATACACATGACTTCGTATTGTTATTATTTCTATTTGAATATGTAGAAAGTTTGGGAAGGGCATATTAAGGTTTAGCTACTATCCTATGTTTCAGGGGAGAGTATATGTTGCAGTTTAAAGCCTCATACAACAAAAACATATTGAACTACCCAGTAATTAAATTAAATGTTCTGCCTGACCCTGAGAAACCTATAAGTTTGAATGTCAAGTATGACAAGGATGCTACCTTCACAGCTGGAAGCATGTTTCCTGGTAAGTACTTTTCTGACATTTTAATGTACCATTTAGAAGATCTTTAATGGTTTTCATTGTCTAATCTACTGGTTCCCAAACTTGGGTCCTGAAAGGTTGTGGGTCTTCATCTCCCCAGTGTTCTATCCAGTATGTCCAGTAGTTAAGGATTCTTGAAGTTTTAATCCAATTAACATTTAGGTATTCATCCTTAATAACCACTTGTCTAACCCTAAACATCAGTCAATTGGAATGCTACCATTGCTATCTGTTGTCATTTGTTTTTCAAGCAAGAACTGCTCATTCCCATTTGAAGACAGGTAGAATAGATAATTCATGATGATATTAAATAGCCTCCTCTGTACCACCAAATCATAAATGTAACTTTTGTTCAAGTGTCCTTTACCTAAGGCAGGGAACCACTCACTTGGCTCATTTGGCTCTTTATCATTCTGGTGGAAGACACATGTGCACAATAGCATAGTATGGGCTGATCTATACCTGTAGAGCTGACAATCACTAGCAATACCTGAATAGGACAAAAATGTTGAGAAAAGTGGTTTAAAGTTTTTGCACTCAGAAAAAGGGCGAAACTGAAGAGGTAATTGGTCCAAAACCAGGTCAAAACATTATCACAAGTGATATGGAAAAGGAGCAATGTTCCACAGGGTGAGGTGAATTCTCTGGATAGCACAGAAGAGCAATTCAGTCACTCATGAGTTATTCCCCACGTGCCAGCCTGCAGTTCTTTTCTGTTTTTCCTTTGACTCCACTCGCTTCACTGACAATTTTAATTTTTCTGCCTTGCTAGCAAGATGTGTTCTTCCTTCACTCACACATTTAATAGCTTACAGAGGTAGGAAGTAATAGAGGGAGCTCAGAAATAGAGAAACGCAATAGATGAGAGTGAGAAAAATAAAGCAGCTTTGCCTTCAGAGAAAAAGAAACAAACCACTCAGAATACATTGGCTAAGTCCATCTCTCTGACTGTAAGTCAGCAGATCAGAGGTCATGATAATGACAAAACCAGGCCTTTTCAAATGACTAATGTCCAGCATGTCTCTGAAATGACTTAGAACACAGAATTGAAAAAAATATCTATTTCTAATAGTGAAAGTGCTGATCTGCTGACTTACTCTGAGGGGCCCCCTAGTGCCACCTTAGTCATTGCAGAAGAAACCTAAGCAAAAAGATGGTTTGCAGGATAAAAAGGCAGTTAAGAAGGTAAAGGAACATAAAATAGTAGTTAAAAATAAAAATCTGGAATTACTGAGAGGTATAGAACCATTTTTCTCAGGTGAGTCAACATAGAAAACTTAAAATGTTGCTCTGTGCTACCATACTAGATTTGTTAGATTTAAGGGAGAGAATGGAGCTGACTTGCACTCAGCGACTAGGTAGGCAAAGCAGGCAAAGGAAATAACTGACCAGCCACAGAAACTAAATGCCATCTTGGGGGATGTAAGCAAGCCATCAGTTGAAAGAAAGAAAGTTAGTTAAGTTGCCAGCACTTTGGAAAAGGACACTTCAATTGTAGCTATTTTAAAAGCAATATTAGTGAATACATCAGAAGCGGAAGTCTCCCGATTGTGTTTACAGCAGCCCAAACCAAGCATAGTATCAGGGTGTTAATATGGATCTGCTGGTTCACAGAGTATCTTTAGAGAAATAGTAAATAGAAAAATTAATTCTTTGTTTAACAAGCTAAATACAATGTAAATGGGTAACTTTCAAGCCTCAGGCAGCAATACAATGAATTTAATGGATACAGATGTAATGAATTGCTTTAATCAAATGGATTTAATGAATCTTCTTCAAAGAAATGATTGTAATTGACTTGGATGATGCTTATCAAGCTTTCAAATGACACCAAATTAGGAGGGGTAGCTAATACCCCGGAGAACAGGATCAGAATTCAAATTGACCTTAACAGATGAGAGAGCTGGGCCAAAACTAACAAAATGAATTGCAACAGAGAGAAATGTAAGGTTCTACACTAAGACAGAAAAAAAAATATGAGTGACACCTGGCTTGATCACAGTATGGAGTTTTCTGGAGCTGAGGATATTTGATACCCCCAAAGTCACCCAGTGGGTTTCCATAACCAAGTGGGGAATCAAAACCTGGTCTCTAGAGTTGTAGATCAACTACTTCATCAATAAAACTAATAATTCTTTTGATCACAAAAATGCAGTTGATGCGTTTGGCACATGCAAAATAGGCTTTGAATTGGCTGATACACACCTGTCTACAGATCCTGCATAGTAATTGGTAAAGTTAGTGTGATGTCATTCATTTTTTATGAATATTCTAAATGCTTTTAATTTTATTCTGAGTTATAGCAGCTATTGTATGTGACAATTACTTTCATGTAATTCCCTCCCATTTCATTTAGTCCTTTAAAATCTTAAGAAAAGCTCCATCTCATTACTGTGGCATGACTTTAGGATTTTAATAATTTTAAAATTTCTCTTCTTCTTGTCAACTGTGTTGCAACTGAATTCTGCTAGTGATTTTAGGGATCCAATATGAGTTGAAAATGAGGTTTATATTTATTTTATAAATAAATATGTTTTGACACAAAGGAAGGGGGGATTAAGTACCATCAGTGAAGAAATACATTATGCATTTATGAAATACAGTTGCATATAGTTTTGCAGTCAAAGAGCTCATTCACTATACTAAACTTATTATGATTCCAAATCAAAATGCTCCCTTTATTCACACATTTGATTTATGTTAATTAATGTATTTGTTTGATCTCTAGTTAAACAGTTTTGGTGTTTCTTATTTTGTAATCTTACTGTGATTTATTTTAACAGCTTTATTTATTTAATCTATATCCTACCTTTTTCCCAAATGGGACCTTCTTTCTCCAGAATGGTATCCAAACACTGCTGTGGAATCCCTTTTTGATTAAGGATGGTTTATAAAGATGTAAAATAAAAGTACAGTAGGCCTTCCACATTTGCAAGGGTTAGGGGCACAGAAACCTCACAAAAGTAAAAAAAATCACAAATAATTTGCCCCCAGTGAGCACTCATCCCTCCCTCATTCTTTCTGCTGCTGCAGGCTGAGGGAAAGGCAGAAGAGTGCAGGAAGAAAGATCTTCCCCCCCTCCAGTCTTCTGCCCGTTGCCCCCACGCCCTGCCTTATTTTTGCACTCCCACATGGGCAACAAGCAAGAGAGTGAAAGAGAAGGAAGGTTTTGCCCGTTGCGCTCTCCTGCCTGCTGCCCACACACCCTTCCTTTTTTCCGCACACCCGCATGGGCGACAGACAAGAAAGTGCAGGAGAGCAAAGATATTTTCCCCTACACTCTCCTACCTGCCACTGCCTGTGCGCCCGCATGGGCGATCGGCAGGGGAGTGCAAAGAAGAGATCTTTCTCCCTATGCCCTTCTGCTGGCCACTGCAAACGCACCCACATGGGCAACTGGCAGGGGAGTGCAAGGGAGTGAAGATCTTTCCCCTTCCCTGCACCTGGGCAAAAGGCCAGGGAATGGGAGGGGGAGAATGAGGGGGGGACAAGTGGGCACCTTGTGAATAATCAAATTCACAAAAGTCAAACTCGAGAATGTAGGGGGAGGACTGTAAATACATTTAATTTTATAAACTCCTTACAGTTTTCTGCTTGTATGTTTGTCTAGGTAAGATTTTACTTCCACATTTGTGTATGAAATTTTTTTTTCCCATGCAGATTTCAGAGTTAGTGTTATTTCTGAAGATGACAACATTATTGTAAACATAAATCCAGGAAGAATTTGCATGAAGATGTGGGAAGGACACAGTAGTGGAACTTTAGCACAAAATGTAAGTTAGAGGAAACATCAGTATTTGAGAGAGTGGGAAAATAGTTTACATGTGATCGCTACATTTGTCTCGCTTTTTTTATATAATTTTTATTATATTCAAAGTACATAAAAGCATATATTGACACAAATATGTATATCATTATTATAGTTCTTCTATTCCCCCCACCCTGCTTCTGTATATCAAAGGTTTCCGGTTGAATCTATCTTCCCTTTATACATATCTTATCAAATATCAATATAGTCAATCCACAGACATTTACAGATTTAGCCAAAGCATTACCCTTTTCCATTCTCTTTCAAAATTTTGAACCATTTTGTTCTTAAGGGAGTTAGCTAATTTTTCAGTCTCTACCATATCTAACATTTTTATTTTCCATTCATCTAATTGAATATCTGTTTTATTTTTCCAATGTTGTGCATACATCAGCCATGCTGCTGTGATCAAATACAATAATATCTTCTGTTGTTTTCTAATCCCCTGGTTCTGGCCTAATATATTCAATAAATAAAATTCTGGTACCATTTAAAAATTAACTTTGGAAATTTTTTGAATTTCATCATGAATTCCCTTCCAAAATTTCTTAGCCTTGAAACAAGTCCACCGCATATGAAAAAAAGTCCCCACCTTTGCCCCACATTTCCAGCACTTTGCATCTCCATTTTTGATTGTTTTTTGAAGTCTTTCTGGAGTCAAATATCACCTGTGTAACATTTTATAATAATTTTCTCTTAAATTTAAATTTGGAGTGAATTTTATGTCCGTTTTCCATACTTTTTCCCATGCCTCTAACTCCATTGGATGACCTATATTTTGGGCCCGCTTAATCATTGAGTCTTTTATTGACTCAGATTCAAAGTCCATTTTTAATAATAATTGTAAACTTTCGAGATTCTCTTCTTTTGATGTTCTTTCAACACTTGATCAGGTTCATTTTCTTGTCTTTCAAAACCATATAATTTTTGGTCCATTTTGTACCTTTCTTTCAGCTGGCACCAAGGGAACCAGTTTAGCTCATGATCTTCAGCTTTTAAAAACTCTTCTATCGACTTCACTTTTGGCTTGTCTCTTTCCCATTTTATTATATCTTGATAAGTCAAAAGCTTTCCTTGCTTTGTCGGTGCAATCTTCTTGAGGGGATGAGCTTCTTGAGGGGATGTCCAAATTGGGAGTTTTATATAATATTTCTGCTTTATTTGAAGCCAGATCTTTAATAAAGTTTTCTGAATGCAATGATTATTAAAATCTGTGTTCGCTGCTATTTTATTATAGCATAAGTAACCATGCCATCCAAATCTGTTATCAGTTTCTTCCAGATCTATTAAAGTAGATTTCTCTAATATAATCCGATCTTTAATGCAATCTAAACAACTTGCATAATAATACGTCTTTAAGGATGGCAGTTCCAACCCTGCTTGGTCTTTTGCATCCTGTAATGCTTGCAATCTTATTGTTGGGTTTTTGCCTAACCAAATAAATTTTTGAAGCTCCTTTTCCCATTCTTTAAACACTCTCCTATTTCCAAGTATTGGTAGATTTTGGAAAAGAAACATTAGTTTAGGTAGTAGAGACATTTTAAAAGCATTAATTCTTCCTAAAAATGATAAGTTTAATTTAGTCCATTTTTGCATGTCCCTTCTAATATCCTTCCATATTCTTTGATAGTAATTTCCAAATACTTCTTGATTTTTCTTTGTAATAATTATTCCCAAATATTTAATTTTGTTAGTTAATTGACATTCTGATATTTTTTTCCAATTCCATTTGCTGCTATTTCATCATATTCATTGTCATTATTACTGTCTTTTCTTTATTGATTCTGTATCCTGCCAACTGACCAAATCTTTGTAAGATTTTCAACAATTTTGAGATTGAATCCTTCGGGTCTTCTAGAAAGATGACCACATCGTTGGCGAAGGCTCTTAATTTCAGTTCTCTTAACTCTCAAACCTTGTATCTCTGAGTCCTCATTTATCTTATTTAACAAAATTTCCAAAACCACAATAAAAATTAGTGGAGACAGTGGACATCCTTGTCTCCCCCCTTTTGTTTTGGGGAAGCTTACTGATGTATCCCCATTTATTAACAGTTTTGCAGATTGGTTCTCATAAATCTTATCAATCCGTTTACAAAAATCCTCCCCTAAATTATATTCATTCAATATCCACTGTATAAATAACTGGGAACCATTATCAAAAGCCTTTTCTGCATCCAGAAAAATCAATACAGCTTTCTTTCCAGGATTTTTATCATAATACTTGATTACATCAAGTATTCTGGACCGGAGAACTTGATTACATCAAGTATTGTTTTCACATTATTCCTCATATACCTCCCGGGTAAAAAGCCTGTCTTTTATCTTATACATTTGTTTCACTTTAGATTATGTTTCATGGAAGTTATTTAAGCTTACCATGTGCAATTAGGTGATTTTCCATATGTTACTGTATCTACTTGAAAGGAAAAGTATATGGTTGTATGGCAAGCTATTCCATAAAAAAAAAATGGTTTAACACATGTTAGAATTGCATATTAAAACAATTCAGTGCTGCCTCCATGTAGCAGCCATAGTGTGATCACTCTGAGGAGGGCTTGCCCAACTCATTAGCTGAGGTCAGTGAAACAACATGGGACATACCTAAAGTGTATATTGAGGAAGATCTAGTTTAAGTCAGGCCAAACCCTATCAGGAGCCCATTGGGGATACTCAGCCTGAGACAACATCTCCTACTCTTCCATCCCAGGAGAACTCACCTGTTCCAGCCCACTGCCAGGAGCCCTCTAGATCCCTGACCCGTTCTCGGTTTCGAAGGTGTCCCTCTCACTCTTCCTCGAGATCAACTCCAGACCAGCAATGTCGCTACCATGGGGATTCTCATTGATGTCAATCCTGAACACCCTCCTCTGACCAATCTCACCGTTCTCGGTACCGGAAATGTGCACCATACGACCACCATCTTTTTCAGTACCATACTTACCTTTATTACTCTCCATCAGAGTACTCTGTGGATTTTTGATTGGAGGAGATCTACATTCCCTGTCACCACTGTAGAAGCCACAGATACTGTGACGAGGTACCATCCTGTTGATGTCCTGAGTCTCCCACACCTACTGGCACTTGACCATCTTCTCTCCCTAAGAGACCTCGACTACAACTAGAGTCTAACCCACCCGCTGATAACCATCCACCTTCAGCCTCTGTGATGACAACTGACAGACCTTCCTCTGTAACTCATCATGAGTCCAAGGAACCTACCCCAGAACTCCGTGTCCCTCAATCTCCATCCAGGTCCTCTTCTATCTCCTCTGACTCAGCCAGCCAGCCACCAGACAAGCCTTCTGAGACATTGGTCTCCCAAGGGGAACCCATCTCTCCATCCGATGATATCAAGGCCTTCTCTGACTTGATCTCAAGAATGGCCAAGAACCTGGGCCTCCAAACTGAGGACTCTAAAGAAACTATCAATGACCCACTTTACCGTCAACTTCAGAAAAATGCTCCATGTCTAGTAGCAATTCCATTATTGCGGTATCTCTTGCATGTTTTCAAGAAACCGTGGTCATCTCCCGCCTCCACCCCTGCTATGTCAAAAGAGTTGGACTCGTTCTATAAGGTCATCGACTCCAACAAGGCCTGGCTCCAAACTCATCCAAAAGCAAACTCCATTATTGTAGATGCAGCCCAAACAAAGATCTCACAGTCTCTTCACCTCACACCATCCAACAAGGAGGGCAGGAGGATGGATGTGATAGGTCGGAAAAACTATTCCAATGCCACTCTCATATTCAAAACGTCAAACTATGCAGCTTGGATGGTGGCCTACAATCAATGGCTATGGAAGAAAATTAAGGTCTTCATCAACAGACAGATGAACAGATGAAGAAAGGTGCATGGCAATTGCCTTCATCATTGAGGCCCGCCGTCTCACTAACCAGCAAATAACAACGGTGAAACATACAGTAGACTGTGCCTCGAAGGCCTTCACCTTCTCTATAATCCTCTGCCACCACTCTTGGCTCTGATCCTCCGGCCTTTCACCATCCTCCGAAACACTGGTTGAGGACCTACCCTTCAACTCTGCAGGCCTCTTCAATGAGGCTGCTGATGACAAGCTGGAGCACATGCACAAGATGTGATCCTCAGTAAGAAAGTACGGTATGCAACCTACTCATCAATCATCTCGCTACCATTACCATCACTACTGGCCAGTCTCTCGCACATGTACCTCGCAACAACTTTCCCAGGCCACTCGTCACCTATAGGAAAAAGTTTGACGCAGCCAAATGCCGAGTTTGACATCTTGCGGGATGACCCCTTTCTTACAGACACCACTGCCTCAGAATTGCCCGCCTGAGCTCGCTCTTCCCCACGAGCACCAATGAACACAAACCATCTGTATTCCTCTCCTGCCGTCTTCCAGACCCATATTTTGGGTCCATTCTCAGAAACCACTGTCACACGTGGTCCTCCATCACCACAGACTCTTGAGTTCTGGACATTGTTGCTGACAGCTACACAGTCGAGTTCTCAGTCCCTCCTATGGGCCAGATCTGAAACACTTCACCATCGCCCACTCTTCTGAAGGAGATCCGCACCCTTCAATCGAAGGGCACAATAGAGATGATTCCACGCTTGGCTCTAAAGATGAGCTTCTCCTCCAGATATTTCCTGGTTTCCAAAAAGGACAAAGGCGTTCAAACCATCCTAGACCTTCATGGTATAAATCGTTACATCAAATCATGCAAGTTCAGAATGGTGTCCCTGAAATTCATCCTTCCCCTTCTCCACCAAGAGGATTGGTTTGCACCCTGGACCTCAAGGATGCTTACTTTCATATAGCCATTCGTCAGGACCACAGGAGGTTCCTCACCTTCGTGATCGGCCATTGACCCTTTAGATTCTGAGTGCTTCTCTTCGGCCTCAGTACAGCACCCAGAGGGTCACCAAATGCATGGCGGTGTAGCAACAGCCCTCAGACAGTGCAAGGTCGTCCTCTTCCCGTATATCGATGACTGGCTGATCATCTCCCACTCCCAAATCAAGTTGCAGAGGGACCTTGAAGTAACTTGCCAACTCCCCCACAACCTAGGTCTTACCATCAACATCACCAACATCAACATTTCACCTCCGCCCAACCCACTGTATAAAATTCATCAGAGCAATCCTAGATTCCACATCCCAGCTGGCCTTTCCTCCACGGGAGTGCCTACATTGGATTTCCATGGCAGTTTGGCTCTTACAGCAGAATTGCTGTACAACTGCCTATGCCGTACAGGTCCTGTTAGGTCTAATGGCCTCAATCACATCTGTGATTCCCCTTGCCAGACTCCACATGAGGCCTTTACAGAGTTGGTTCCTTGGCATCTTCGACGCCCTCACCGACGATCCCCATTGACACCTCTTGGTGCCGAGGCATCTCCTCCACTCCCTTTTGTGGTGGAAAGACCCTCACAACATTCAGACAGGCATGCCCTTCCACCTCCTGGAGCCCTTAATATCCATCACAACCGATGCCTCTCTCGACGTCACCTCTCGGTGCGGTGCTGATGGTTGAAGTCCTCTAAAACCCTCCACATCAATGCCCTCGAGATGCTAACTGTTCTCAAAGCCCTCAAGGCCTTCAAAGATGTAGTCTCAGGTCGCACTGTACAGATCCTGACAGACAACACCACAGTAACATATTATATAAACAAGCAAGGAGGTACTCGATCACCAACACTCCTCTCCCTAACCCTCCGACTCTGGCGTTGGTGTCTCCCTCGACAGATTCTTCCAAGAGCTGTCCACCTTCCTGGTACTGAAAATGCTGTGGCAGATCACCTCAGTCAGACACTGCTGGTCTCCCATGAGTGGAAGCTTGACGAGTCAGTATTCCAAGATGTGTTTGCCTCATGGACAACGTCCCTCATTGACCTTTCCGTGTCCCCAATGAACAAACAGTGTCTCCTCTTCTGTTTAAGGACTGCGGCAGACAGGGAATCCCTGGGCAATGCCTTCCTATACCACTAGGCAGGAACAACAGTGTACATCTTTCCCCATTCCCTCTGATCACTTGGGTCATTGAGAAGATCCGCCATGACGGAGCCTTGGCAATCATTATCACTCCTTGGTGGCCACACCAGCCCTGGTTCGCTCCACTTCTTCTGCTCTCAGGGTCTTTTTATTGGAGGTTGCCACCCAAACCAGACCTGCTGACCATCGACAAAGATCGACCCAGAGATCAACAGTCTCAGACTCACGGCATGGAACCTCCTTCGGTAACGACCCTCCCAAACTCCGTCCATCAAGTCCTCAACGCTGCATTAAAGCTCTCCACACTATGTTCCTAGTCAAACAGGTTTTCAAAGTTCACTGTTTTTCTGTGACGTCGAGGCCTCGGTATCGACTCCTTCAATACTGTACACCTCTTAGAGTTCCTCTTCTCTCTGCCGGATAAAAGACTTTCCCTTTCCTCAATCTACTGCCACCTCTCTGCCATCTCCTCTTGCCTTCAGTTCCTCAGGAAACCCTCCTGTTTCCAGGAACCCTTAGTTCGAGATTATCTTAGGGAGTACAAACACCTCCATCCTCTGGTTGTACCACCTGTTCCAGCCTGGAACTTGTCTTTGGTTCTTTCACAACTTTCCAGGAGACCCTTCAAACCCATGGTCACATGTGACCTCAGACTCCTTTCCTGGAAGATAGCCTTGCTGGTCGCTATCGCCTCAGCCAGGAGGGCCTCTGAACTCTGTGCTTTTAGAGTCGACAGGCCGTACCTTCGCTTTCACCAGAATAAGGTGGTTCTCCAGCCTGACATCACCTTTCTCCCAAAGGTGGTTTCAGCTTTTCACCTCAACCAAGACATTGTCCTCCCTGTCTTTTCTCTGAACCCCTCTACAAACCTGGAACAGACCCTTCAATCCTTGTATGTCAGGAGAGCCCTGGCATTTTACACCCAAAGAACTTCAGAGCATAGAAAGTCCCAGAGACTATTTCTGTTACTTCTCCTCAAAGAAGGGACTTCCAGTCTCCTCTCAGAGAGTTTCCAAGTGGGTGGCTTCTACTATGAGACTGGCATACGAACTCGCAGGGAAGGACCCTCCCTCACAGATATGAAGCCACGCCAGTAGGGCTCTCACTGCCTCTGCCAGCTTCTTGAAAGGTGTTCCCTTTCATGAGATTTGCAAGGCAGCTATGTGTTCACAGCCAACAACTTTTATTTTGCACTATCACATTGACCAGAGATCCGCTAGTGATGCTGCTTTTGGCAGGGCAGTGTTATTTTCTGCCATCCAGTAAGGATTCCAGAATACTAAATGGTAATTTTCTGTTCTATGTTGCACGTACTGGTTCTATTTCTTGAATTAAATACTACAATTTTCAACTAGGCCTTTGTTCACTTTGGTGGGCTTCTGGTGGCTGCCATTCTTATGATTGCATGACACTCCCACTTCCTTTATATCAGCTTGCTAATCTCCCATTTGTGTGAGTCACAGAGACCACAAAGAAGGAGGACAGGTTGCCTACCTGTAACTGGAATTCTTCGAGAGGTCATCTGTGAACTCAATCCCACCCTACCTCCCCTCTATGCATGTCCTGCCTTCCTTATACCAGGACTGCTGCAGCAGTCAAGGAACTGAGTATGAAGCCCACAGGGCGCATTATATACCCTCAGGGCAAGGGGCAGAGTTCGCACCAAAATCTTAGGCCTAGAGCTCTGGAAACTTCCATGGCCGGTACTGCACAGGCGCAGACACCCCATTTGTGTGAGTTCACAGATGACCACTCAAAGAACTCCAGTTACAGGTAGGCAACCTGTCCATCTTTATTTCACTATACTTTGGGGTTCTTCCCTGTTTCCTCCTTCTTGTTAAACGTTTCACCTGTGGGCACAATATTTCTCTGACACCCACTTGAAGTGTCTCTTTCATTTCGACAAAGGGCACAAGTTGAGCAGTGCTCTGTCTGTTGAGGTTTTACTTCACAAGCACTGAAAAACCAGGCTTCTCAGTTCAAATCTTATTGTTAGGAGCAGTCTCTCAAGGTATCTGAACAAGGAGCCCCTAACCTAACCCACACTGTTTACTACTTTGACTGCTGCCACTAAGCCAAAGAAGCATGTCAGCAAAAGGTGAAACCAGCATCAGAATCATCAGTCTCAATTCCAGTTCAGACACTTTGGTACCGATGAATCTATCCTTGGTATTGACTACAGTGTGAATGGTTCACCTGTTTCTACTGCTCTGCTGATATACAGAAAGGTTTCCCATGTACTACTGTTGTTCCAGCAACAGGGGATTTGACATCATTGGTTGTCTCGACCAAACCTACCAAGCCAAAGATGGGTCTTAATAGGGCTACATCACCTCTAGCCCCGGATCCAAAGGAGGAAAAGAAAAGACCATACATGATTACCATTCTTTGGAATCAGTACCAACTCCTTTATCATTGGCACAGACAGGTGAACTAGATGCTCCAACCCCAAGACCTGCTTTTTCGTGTAAAAAAGATCTAGGCATCTTAGTAAACTACAAACTGAACATGAGTCAGCAGTGTGATGTGGCAGCTAAAAAAGCCAATGAAGTTCTGGGCTGCATCAATAAGAGTAGTGTTTAGGTCAACGAAAGTGATAGCACCACTCCTGCTTTGGTCAGATCCCAGCTGCAATCCTATGTCCAGTTCTGGACACCACAGCTCAGAAAGAATATTTACAAGCTGGAACATGTCCAGAGGAGGACCACCGAAATTATAGACGCCCTGGAAACAGCGGCAGCAAGGCGGGATGCAAATTGGGAGCGATCCGAAGAAGCTCACCAAGTCAGGGGTTTTTAAAGAGGGAAATGTAGCCACAGGCTAGTCCGCACTTGGGGAAAACAATGAGTTTCGGGCTGGAGACAAAAGCCTCTGAAAGGTCAGAATTAGCATGATTGAGTTAGTTCTGAATTGACAGTGGAATAGACAGTATAGACAGTGGAATAGACAGTATGCAAACGCAGAGTGCTTGACAGGTGAGGATTCTTCTAATCAAGCTGCCTGCTCGGGGCAGGGAGGTCTTTGTATGTGGCATGCATACGTAATGAGGGTACTTGCCTTGAGGTCCTGAAGTGGCAGTTTGGCTATTTCTGGCCAGCCTGTATTTGTTTTGAATATTCCAGCAATTAGTGACCGAGCTTGTTTGCGTGCTTGTCTGGGGGCTTCTCAAGCACATGGAGAACAGAGGGGTATAGTAGACCAAATTTTTGATATCAAAATGATATCTAATGTCCCCTCAAGCGCGGCCCGGGGAAGGAGTCCTACATCCCATTCTGGACCTTCTCTGTGTCAACAAACACATTTGACTGAGAAAGTTCACAATGGTGACCCTGCATTCCATCTTGTAGTTCTTCCACAAGGGAAATTGGTTCACTTCCATAGATCTCTATGGTGAGTGCTTCCGTATTGGAATAAGGCCTCAATAACTGCAAGTTCTTTTAGTTTTCCATGTGGACAAATCTTTACTAGTACAGAGACCGTCCCTTTTGGCCTCCCAGTGGTGCTGAGGGTCTTCACCAAGTGCATGGCAGTAGTAGTCTCCTTCCTCAGGATTTGGAGAGTTCATATTTATCTGTACCTGAATGACTGGCTATTGGTGGCATCCCACAGAACCAAGCTGTATCAAGATATTTGCCTGACACTGGTATTACTTCAGGATCTAGGCCTCAGCATCAATACCAAAAAGTATTCTGTGACCTACCAGGATCATAGACTTCATAGGGGCCACTCTAGATTCTACCAAGGGAAAAGCCCATGTTCCATATAATTCATACTGAGAGATAGGGTATACACATTGATCAGCACACACCACACAGGGCTTTTTTATCTGATGGCAGTAACAACAGCAGTGACCTACTTCTCTCATCTGTGATTCTGGCTTCTTCAGCATTGGTTCTTCTGACACTAGTCCATTATGGGATCACAATGCAAGAAGTTATTTGTGCCTTGCAAGGTTCTGTGTTCACTCCTCTGATGGACCAGTCTAATGAACCTGCAATCTGAGATGCTATTGTGCCTTTCAAATCCATCTTGTATAGTCACCACTGATGCCTCCCTCAAAGGATAGGGTGCACACTGTGTGGGCATGACTATGCAAAGACATTGGATACAGAGCAAATCTTATCTCCACATCAGTGCTTTAGAACTCTTGGCTGTGATCAAGACTTTCTGTGACTTCAAATGTCATCTTCAGAACAGGGTAGTACAAGTCATCTCAGCAACAACACCACTGTGTGCTGTGTAAACAGAAAAGGTGGCACATTCATCCATGCTTCTTGCTCTTGCAGTCATGTTCAGAAATTGGTGTATCAGGAAGCACATCTATCCTGTCGCTGTTCATCTGGCAGAGACGGACATGTTGACAGATGCAGTAAGCCAGACTTGTATTGGCTTTCCAACTCATAACTTTGGCTTGGGAATTGCCTCTTATGAAATTATTTGCAACTGTGACCAACAGGAAGTCCTCCCAATACTGTTCTAGGGCAGCAAAAGGAAAAGGGTTATTAGAAGAAGCATCTCTTGAGAAGTGGTGTATGTGTCTCCCGTATGTGTTTCTGCCATTTCCCCTGCTAGGGAAAGTGGTGGTGAAATGCAGCAGAAACAGGACAGATTGAATTGTCATAACTCTATATTAGCCCAGGCAACTATGGTTTGTCACTCTTCTTCATCTTTCTTGGGACTGTCATATCAAGCTCCATCTGTCTCTCAATCTGCTGTTGCACTGCAACAACCATGTTCTCCATCCAAACCTCAAGATGTTGAATTTGACATCATGGTGGATAACTCCATAACTTCACCATGGTTGGCTTCTATTCTTGTGTCCTCTAGGAAGCCATTTCCTAGATAGTTGTTTGATTATAAATGGAAGAGGTTTTGCTCCTTTACAACATCTAGAGCAGAGTAGTATCTTCCTGGGTTGGTGTCCACTGTCTTGTATTACCTTGTTTAATTTGCATGAGTGAGGGCTCTTGTTTGCATCACTTAACATAGACTTGGCTGCTACTGTACCCCTGTCCTATAACAAACTGAATAGCTCCTGGCTCGTTAATTACTTTAATGCAGTAAACACAAGGTCATAAATAAAGTCCAACAGAATTCTAAGGCAAGTGAGTCCAAAGTCAGTCAGGGTAATCCAGAGTCAGGTGCAGAGTTCTGAAAGATATCCAGCAGGGAGGAAGGTCAGATAAACTCTGACAAATCCTGGGAAGGAAGGGTGACAGCTATATAGGTCAGCAGCCTAATACAGCTGTTGCTTAGTTGTTGCCAGTTAGAAATTCTCTGGGATCAAAGTAGGCCCTCTCTTTGTCTGCATTCACCAAAGGTGGATATTGGTGAGTTATCACCTTCTGTGTCTGAAGGGGCAGGACTCTCTGCTGGAGCTAGCACCATCCCCTATTATGTTTGTGGGACTGTAACCTCTTCCTGTACAGTAAGTCCTGGCATGCCCTCTGTTTCAGCCTCTGGCATGTCTCCTGTTTCAGACTCTGAGTCAGAGTCCATGTTCTGGAAGCAGGGCATGGCAGCTCCATCAGCCAGACTCCTCATTGTCTACCACTTTGTTTTCTAACCCTGTAGTGAAGAAGTTCTTTAAGGGCTTGCAACACCTCTATCCTCCAGTTAGTGTCGACATAATGTGGCCTCTCTAGCTGGTTCTGTTACAGTGGATGTCCCAACCTTTCAGCCTTCTTGCTACAGTGGACGACAGGATTCTCACAATCAAGGTTGTATTCCTTGTGGCAGTCACATCATCTAGGCAGTCAAGTGAACTTGGTCATGCTTATGTGCAATGAATCTTACCTTCCATCACAATAAGATCATGCTGCAGCCAGATGTCTCCTACCCACCAAAAGTAGTATCTCAATTCCTTCTGAGTCAAGATATCATACTACCTACCTTCTACCCACAATCCTTGTCTCCTCTAGAAAAGTCATCCATTGTTTGTTAAGCTTTGATATACTATGTAATACATACTACAACCTTCCACTCTACCAATAGGCTGTGCTCTCACACAAATCCACCTACCTGTACACTTTCAGGTCCATGTAGATTTCATGGTGGATTTGGAAACTGAGTGAACAGTAGTTTGGTAGGCTAGGGCATGTACAATAGATAGAGAGGAGGTGGGGCTCCTGCCAAGCTATTCAGCTTTAGAATATTCTGAATGAAGTCTCTGCACAGGCCTTCATTCTGCATGAAGGCACAAATGACCACTCAGACCACAGTTAGAGGAAAGCAACCTGTGCTTTTAATATTTCAAAATAATCAAAGATTTTTTTATAACTTGGCTTAGTCCTCAATCAAAATGGAGACAGTCAAAGACTCAGAAGACTAGGACTTAGAAAGGCAGCTATTAAGGAACTAGATAAGATCCTTCAGTGTAAAAATATATAATTGAAAGGTCAGGGCTGTCCATGCCATCATATTTCTGATTTCTATGTATGGTTGTGAAAACTGGACAGTGAAGGAAGCTGAAAGGAGGAGAATACAGTCATTTAGAATATGGTGGTAGAGAAGAGTTCTGTGGACTTCAAAAAAAGACAATAAATGAGCAATTCAAGTTTGAACTCCCCTTAGAAGCCAAGATAACTAAACTGAGGCTGTTGTACTTTGGCCATATCATGAGAAGATGTGACTTACTAGAAGAAATGGTAATGTTTGGCCAGGTAGAAGGGCAGCAGAAAAAGAGGAAGATGGCATTGCAGATGGATAAACTCAGTCAAGGAAGCCACAGCCTTCAGTTTGCAGAACCTGGCCATGTCTGTGGATGACAGGGTACCTTCGAGGTCTCTCATTCATAGGGTCACCATAAGTCAAAATCATCCTGACAGCTATTTACAACAACAGAATTTGATACGTATAAATAAATACATAAAGTTGGGAGATCATCTGCTAAAAGACTGCATTGTTTTGACTTTTGAGTTAAAGGCCAAAAAAAAACAACCCTTTAAAGATAGGAATAGAATGATATCCAACAATCTTTGCTACATTGTTAAATAATGAAATGCTTTTCTCTGCTACTGAATTTTATTTATTTATCTTGTTGCTCTCTCAGCCAGTGGATTTAACAAAACTGTTTTAAAACATTTTCATATGTAAGACTCTCTCTTTTTCTCAAGGTTACAACATTTGGCTGTACCAAAACAAAAGATGACAAGGGCTTTTTCTATTTCGGGTAAGAAATATTTTTAAGGTGTAATATTTCAGACATATTTTTAAATGCCTGATCTCTGAGAAGAAAAAGAATTGTACGGGGCAAAGAGACAACTTCTGTTTCTCAAGATACCTCGGTAACGGATCCTTTACTAAGCTAAAATAATCTTTTAAATTTTAGTCTTGTACAAATGAAAAATATGACATTACTGTTTAAAGCATTTCCAAATAAAGGATTAAAGGAGATGACAAAGTCAATATCAGGCAATAGTATAATATTTAGTAAATGACTTGTGAGATAGTCTTTGATAGTCATGTAAAATTTGAGATACAGAAATTCTAAGTAGCTACTGTAAGATATCTGCTCATTGCTTTTGTCTAAATCAGAACTATCCAAACTTTTCATGTTGGTGACACACTTTTTAGAGATGCATCATTTTGCAACACAGTAATTCAGTTTTACTAGCAAACCAGATGTTAAACTAACCCGTTATAAGAGATACAGACACATATATAAAGTATAATAACAAAATGCATGGGGACACAACATATGAAAACCTTTTATGTATTTTTAAAAATATATGACTTATAAATAATAATACACTTTTCCAAGATTGTAGGCGACCCACCTACACACTTCAGGTGACACACTAATGTGTCACGGCACACTGTTTGAAAAGTCCTGGTCTAGGTTAATGTGTCAGAATATTGCATACAAAGTAATCTTCAATTTAAAGGGAACCAAGTAAACATTTAGGCTATAAGTCATATAATGGAAGGTGAAGGAACTGGGTATATTTAACTGGGGGGGAATGTTCATAAAGCGTCTGATGGGGACAAGGATGTGAATAAAAATTATCGCCTTTTATCAGTCAGAATTTTATGTGTGTATGTGTGTGTATATGAGATATATATATAGCGAAAATCTTCATATGGAAGAAACTTTGAATTAGAGCTAAAGCTTCTCTTCCTGTGCCAGAAAAACATCTTCTGTTAGAAGACGGGAACATTTCAGTCCAATCCATAAAATGCTAGCACATCTAAGAGGAAAAAATCTGCTAGAGAAGATAAATGCTATATGTTTTCATTTATTACTAAAACTATGTGTTCCTGTAATTTAGGGACAAAATTGTTCCAGAGAAAGTGGGCACATACAGCATCCAGTTTGTGTTTGCCATCGACAAAATAAATGTTCTTAACAGCGAACAGGTTTGTTTTTGAAGTAACATAAGCAAAGAAATGTTTCTAAATATTTTGCTGTAATTTTTGTTTTTATAGTTATTCTGAGATGACTTGGACTAGTTAGCTACGGGCTAATATGTTAAATTTTGAGTAGTCTGCTCAGTTCAAGTCTGACCTTTATTAGATGCTGAAGGCTAAATCCAGTTTGTGATGGAATTTCCCATCCCCTCTGTAGCCCTAGAAACTACCTGAAAACTGCTTCCAGAGGGTTTCCCAGACCACCAGAGCAGATCAGTGCATGTGCATATGTGCATCAAGAGGCAGCAGTCAAAAGGGGAGATTCCCCACCTTTTCCCCATGCTGGATTTTGCCAGCAAATGTTCAACATTGGATACAGTCTTTAGAAGCAAAAGGGTTGATTTCTCTCAAACATCTGCAGTAAAATAAGATACGGGTTACAGGCCTATGTTTCTAAAGATTCTTTTCTTTTCTTTTCTTTTCTTTTCTTTTCTTTTCTTTTCTTTTCTTTTCTTTTCTTTTCTTTTCTTTAAAGAGGGTGTTAGTGGTGACCAAGGATTGGCAGTTGATGCTGTCCTGATGTTTTTTGTTTTGCTTTATTTTTGGCTTACAGCTTCATTCAATCCCAGCCATCACAGGACTAGAATTAAGAAAACATTCAATGAGCCAGAGTTGCCCGTACTGATGTAGATAGTACTAACCTAGACCACAATATTCTGTTTGGTAAAATGCAAAAACGTTTGATGTTTTCTTTACTATCTTTCAGAAATTACTAAAGTCCATAGTCTTGGTCTCACCATGATATTGAGTAGTCCTTGTCACTCATTTAAATTATTATTTATTTTTAAAGTTTTTACTTACTGATTTGCTTTTCTTGTTACTCATATAATTGTTTTTAACATTTTATCTGTTGCTCTGGGATTTTATTATTGGTTGTTAATTAATTCTTAACCACACAAGTTGTACAAAAGGAATATTTGAGGACTAGCTAATGTTAAATATGTCTCTGCCCCTAATGTACAGGCTTTTTAAAATGAAAATTGGGTAAGCTGATGGGGGAGGGGCTGACAATTAAGACTATCAAAGCAGCCATGGAGGGAGGGAGGGAGGAAGATAATATAACCATTTCCTCCCTATTAAATTCTAAAGAAAACTTTTACTCCTAACAGTGCAAAAAAAAATAAAAAAATTTTATATATTGGTGCATTTCTGTGCTATTTTCAAAGCTCCCCAAAGACCTTGTTTCAATATCTTTAACAGATTTTTAAAACAAAGCCAGTATCTAATATGTTAAAACTGGACAAGCAGCATATGATCCAGATGAAGCATTTAAACAGAATCGCAAGTTAAAACAGAAGTTGTTGACAATTGAAAAAATCATTTTAACCTAAGGTATATTAAAATAGAAAGGTAAAAATGGGTCAGTTTGGCCCAAGATTAGTTTCTGTCTTTGTTTGGATTCCAGTGATGTGGGTAAAGAAGACACACACAAATTGCCAGTTATAAATACAGCATGGCTCTCCACTACATAGAAGGAGAACATGGCAACAAGAATCTTCAGAAATCAATGATCTCTCTAATTTTGAATTTAAAACTACTTTTGATCACATTCCAATCTGTAAATCTAATCTGTATGTATTGTCATGATCTTTTACTAAGATTATAATTGAAGTGATGCCTAATGAACCGGTACAGCTGATGCCAAGAACTTTGCCAAATACTCCTGCTGTTTGTAATGTGCGAGCTGTTGGCAGTCGGACTCTTGTCAAGAACTTGACCCTCATTGTAACGGTAATTAAGTTGAATTGTATGTAATAGCTGATTTAAAAAGGGGTGGGAATCATGTTTCAAATATATTGTATCTTGAAGTTGGATAAATGGACCATTGACTCTCTTTGAAAGCAAGTGCTGACTACTTAATAGATTTTGAAAAGAAAATGGGGTTTAGGGGCCACCCAGTTGTTAGCTGTTTTGTTTTTACTAAAGATGCAAAATTTGTTACTGTAAATAGTCAAATTATGTTTGATTTACCATTTCCCTGAAAGTGGAGAAATGATTGCTTCCTTTTCATTTTTTAAAAAAGCATAAACTTCCTATTTCCCCCACAGTAACTCTTTAAAAGGATCTTTCTGCATATGATTTCTAAACTCTTAATGCAGAAATCCACATCTTCTGTCTATGCCAGAATATCCATTACAAAATATTCTGTTAAGGTAGTGTACTTACTGAAACAAATCTATGGCAACCAGAACATTTACTTGTGTAAGAAAAAGAAATAACATGGAAATGTAAAAAACAGAACAAATGTTAATACTGAAAGTGCTTCACTTCAGGCCAGCATTGACAATGGAAACAAAAAGAAGTTTAGAGTTTAATTCCCACATTTTTAGAAATTGCAGCAGGGATTTTGGACTGCTACTGAGAAGGTGGTGACATTGATTGTAATTGACTTAATATGATATTCCAACAAAACATAATAATGTGTTTTGGTAGAAGATCATATTCTGTTGGATGGAGGAAAGGATGCTTAAAGGTCATTAAAGCTGTCCAGCATTGTCAGGATCAGCCTAAGGAAAGAGACCTGAGAGACTGAAGTTAGGTTGGCTGCATTCTCTTCTTGAGGCAGCCAACTGCCTAAGAAGTACTGTTTTTGAAAACATAGATTGGATGAATTCACAGCCAATTTGATCTGCATGTTTTTGTCTGTCCTTCAAGCAGAAATGGTAGCCAGAAGTGTGAACTTTCTCTACTTGAGAAAGGGAAACTTGCAAGATGTGGCAAAGCTCTACTTTTGTCTATCAATTTTCTGAAAGATTATAGAATATAGAATAGAATATTATACAATATTTTCCAGGGCTTTTACTTTATCATGGTTGGTGCTCTTTAACTGTGTATCTATTCTCCCCACTTAGAAATTCCATTGTTAAAATTTTGCCTTTGGGTACCAGTACAGAAATGCAGTATATAATTACATTTTAACAATTACTTTTTCTATATATGTTCTTGTATGTACTTTTGTGAGTGGTGGTGCTTCACTTTTTCTAAGCTGCCTTGGGTCCCAATTTACGGAAAGGGAAGGGGAGAATAATAATAATAGCAGCATCAACAGCAGTAACATTGCTGTGAACAGAACATGAAATGAATCAGCTGCCATGGTATTTGGAAACTCAAAAATTCATTGCAAATTTCATTCGGGTTGGTTTCTTGTTATTAGACATCAGTATAGGCGTTTCCCATTACTGTGGCTATATACAAATACCCTTAATTATTGCAATGACAAAAAAAAAAAGAATGTAAGTAAGAATTTTTTGGCACAAATGAAACAGTCAAATTGGAATATTTGGCATAGACAAAAATTCAAATCTAATTTTGCAAATTAATTGATATTAATAGTGACGAGGATATTTAACCTTTTTAAAAGTTGCTTTTTTTCAGCAGTTACTCTTCAAGAACTTTCCAAGTTAACACAGAATTTTGATGATAATATTAAAAAGTTTTTCTGAGAGAAAAAGGCCCTTAGTCTGAGAACTGTATGACCTCCGTATTTTATTTTATTTTATTTTATTGCAAACATCTTATGCCCAGTTGTTCAAATACATTTTAAACAATCCGCTGTGTATTTTGCCAAAAAATGTTCCTGTAAATTTTCAGATTATTTTAGAAATACACAAAAAAGCACCCTTTGGTCCCTGCATGAGAGTGTGATGAGCAAGTGTTACTCCACTAATTTTGCTATCTTCTTGACTTAAGGATGCATACAAAAACTGTACTGGAAATGATTTAGATGGGAAAATCATAGCTAAAATTAAAAGTTCAACTGAGAAAGATACAGACATACCCCTGTTCCAGGGAGGAACAAGTACAGTTGAGTTTCCTTTTCACAGAGGAATTGTTGAAATTGAGGTGAGTTTTTTTAAAAAAATAATTCTAATAACTGTAGGTTTTCTGAATTGAAAACTAGTAGTGTATCACAGCCAACAGTAGTTTATTATGATGTTGTGATTGCGGGGTTGTGATTTCCAGTGAAAACAAGAAGATTCAGAAAAAATAGAGGAAATACACCGTTGGATCATCATTTACATTCATATATACTTTATAGAGCTTTTCTGATCATGATGATGATATAAGTGATCATGATCCCACAGAATTAAGTACATTTAATTTGAGAGTGGAAATCATATAGCCCTGCAGATATTGTTGGACTGTTACTCCCAGCAGCCTTAGCCAGTACTGAGAAATTCTTGAAGATGAAGTCCAACAAAATCTGAAAGGCTGCATGATTCCCAACCATGATGATTCTGATTTTGATTCTGATTTGTTCTTGATGATTTCAGTGGAAGAATTAATCCCATTAAAATATTAAATTCAGTAGGCCTTAAATGGTTTATATTTATATGGGATCATATTAATTGAGTAGATCATACTCAGTATATGTCAGTGGTTCTTGACCTTTTCTATACAAGGGACCCTTTGTAAATATCATTTGTTGCTGGGAACCCCTAGAACTTAACTGGACTTATTCAAATTTGTATTTATTTATTATAGGCTTCTTAAGACTAGGTTCTTCTTCATGGTCTCTGTGCCTCACACATTGGGAATCTTTGCATATGCACAGTAGCTTTTTGGAAAGTTCCAGAGCTGAGCAGCTTGGCGGGAACGCCTCCCTCACCTGGTATTGAGCATGCTCAGTCCCGCCAAGCTAACGGTCTCTCCTCAGTTTCTTTTCGTCTGCCAACCTGTTAGCATCTTGGAAGGCTTCCTCGCTGAGCAGTTTGCTTTACTTCATTCTTCGACTATCTTTGTGTTTTTTCCAACAAAAAGACTGTAAAAACTCTTCCCCCTTTCTTGTTTAAGTTGTGTGTGTCTTGTGGTCGCAAGGTCTCCCTGTCTGACGGCCACTCCAAGTGCCTGTTCTGCCTCAAAGAGGCCCATAACATTCGGGCATGTTCTATCTGTAAAGACTTCACCTCTCAAACCCTGAAAAACAGAGCTTCGTGGTTGAAGTCTTATTGTTGGGAGCAAGCCCTTCGGATAAAGGAGCAGGCAGCTTCAAATACTGCCATTTTCACCTCCTCCATGGCTCAGCATTCTCCTCGGGGCCTCTCAATTTCAAGGCCTTTGTCAATGCCCTCTTCCACGATGCCGATTTTGCCACTGGTATCGACCTCATTGGTACCGACCGCTTCGGTACTGATACCAATATCATCCTCAACAGCTTTGCCTCCAATCTCCTCATTACCAAGGATTCCGAAGCTCTCCAGGATGCCAGTTATCACCTCCTCCTCTGGAGAAGCTTCTTCTAGCTCGCAACTGGCTTCCATTCAACCTCGCAAGGTTCCCACTGTGGCTAAGTGTAAGCGAGCTTCGTCCCACCTTGCTGCGTCCTCCACTAAGGAAGAGAAGAAAAAGGAGAAGCGCTGCTCTCCTTCTCCTGTAGGCTGTCAGTCGGCTCCTTTACCGACGTCCCGTCCGACACAGCCTTTGATGGCTACTATGGAGGAGGAAGACGCTCCTGACCCTTCCTCGGAGCGTGACAATGTCCAGCTCCCGGTGCTTTCGGTCCCAGTGGCTGTCGACTTGACTTCATACTTGGAGCGTCGATCCTCACCGCCTGTGTCTCCACCAATCACGTCAGCCCAGACCAGAGAAGCAGGCATACAAACCCCGCTCCCTCCGACTCTCACTCCTGCTGGCCCCGAGTTGGACCGTCCATCCTATCCAGACGCTCCTCGGGCTCCTTCCCGAGATCACCCTCGATCTAGCATGGCGCGCTGTCCGGGACATGGCGATAGAGGTAGATCCCCGCATCATTGGGGTTACGGTTACCGTGGAGCCTGTGAGCCTTCACAGGTGAGGCTCAACTCACCTTTCACTTCAGCCTCTTACATCACTCGATATGTCCACGAGCACCTCTGGAGAGAACAATCTGGCTCCTATTATTCTTACTCACCAGCCTATCATGATTGATATCATCCTGACGTCTGTCGTTGGTCTCCCTACCATCCACAGCATTCCCGCTCTCCATCGCACTCTTCCGCGTCTCGCTACTGAGGCTCTTCCCCATACCAATACTCAAGGACCCATTCTTGGTCCCGTTCTCCATATTACTGGTACTCTCCAGCCCACCACTGGTCCCATGACCGATCGCCTCATTGAAGGCTGATCTCACCACCTCCTCAGGTGACAGCAATGGTGTCTCGGCCTCTGCTGGATACCCACCCTGTGTCTATGCTACCAACATCTGTAACGGCTTCGGTACCAACACAATCCATCGTTGCCCCAATCCCAGCCGTTCTCCTGATGTTCTCAGCACCGATGTCAGTAACGGCATCGATACTGCCTCCAGTACTGGCTATGATACCAGGCCAGGCGCATTCCCGGTCTCCGCTACTGCTCTGCCAGCTATTCCCTCCGCACCAGTACCAGATTGACCCTGATCACATCGGTCTCCATCTTGGTCCTCTGCCTCTTATGATTCCAACAGTGATTCAGCAGATTCCACGCCTGACTCCCACACCTCTCTGCCATTGGCCTTTGGGGACCCCTGATTCAGCTCCTGAGGATGTCAAGCAATTTTCAGACATCCTGGTCAGGGTGGCCAATGCGCTTGGTCTGGACATTTCTGGACCCACTCTGATGGTACAGAACATGGTGTTCCATTACGTCAACACTCGGTCTTCTTCCACGGCTCCGATTCCATTCCTCCTTGTGTTGCAGGAAGTGTTGAAACATCCCTGGGCCCAGCCAGCTTCGCTCCAGCCGATCCCTCACCACCTGGAGCATCTTTACTGGACCCAAAAGAAGGATGTCAACTCTCTATTTAATCACTCCACCCCGAACTCGATAGTTGTTGAGTCCTCTAAGACAAAGGAAGGCAAGAGGGCTCACACGGCACCTCCAGACCATGAGGGCCGCTGTTTCGACACCTTCAGTCATCACTTCTACTCTGCTTCCTCGCTAATTGTCAGGGTCTCGAACTCTCAGGCTTGCCTGGCTGCCTATTAGAGGAACATCTGGGCCAGATTCTTTGCTCTGCTCTCTCATCTGCCGAACTGGTGCCATCCAGTTCTATAATGAGTCGGTGGCTCTCTCTAAGCAGCAGATCCTGTCCTCTCGGCATGCTGTCGAAGGTGCAGCGTGGGTGATGGTGGGGGCCACCACCCTTCGCCGTTTTGCATGGCTTCGCTCTGCTGGGCTTGCAGAGGACAGCAGGAAGAGGATCGAGGACCTGCCTTTTGATTGCCAAGGGCTCTTCCATGTGACCACAGATGAGATCATGGACCACCTAGTGAAGGCTCTCCTCACGGCTAAGTTGGGTCTCCATCCCACTCCTCAGTCCAGCAGACCATCTTCGTAATGCTCCTCATGGAGGCGCTCTGCCTATTCTTATAGGTCACGGTCCCCTCGCCATGCATCTCTTCAGACTCCTCTTCCAGCTTCATCCCAACAGTCCTTCAGACGGCGCCAACCGTCCTCCAAGAAGTCCTCCTCTACTCCTAAGTCCCGCTTTTGACTTCCCTTGCAGGTCACCACCTCCAATGTTGTTCCATCTGCCCATCCATCTTTCTAGAACCCCTGGTCTGGCTCGCCACTTCAACATCTGGCGCAAGCTCGCTTCGGATTTCTGGGTTCTTTCTATTGTCTGTCTTGGTTACACCATCGAGTTTCAAAGTATTCCACCTCTAGGCATCTTCTACTCCACCCCCGCCAGTCCAGTCCTCCTCAAGGAGATCAAGTCCCTCCCCCTCAAAGGGGCCATAGAGCAGGTGCCACCCTCAGCCAGTTCCACTGGCTTCTTCTCCTGGTACTTCACTGTGCCCAAGTCAGATGGCACCCTCCGACCTATCCTGGACCTCGGGGGTGTGTGAATTCCTACATCCTCCCCCAGATGTTCAAGATGGTCACTCTTCCATCCTGCCTTTCCTGCGGTGTTGGGATTGGTTCACCTCCATTGACCTACAAGACGCCTATTTCCATATCGCAATTTGACCCCAACACAGGAGGTACCTCCGGTTTGCAGTCGACGGTGTCTGCTACCAATACAAGGTCCTGCCATTCAGCCTGTCCACCACCCGCAGGGCCTTCACCAAATGCCTAGCCCCTGTGATATCCTACCTCCGCATGAAACGTGTTATGGTGTTTCCCTATCTGGACAACTGGTTACTGGTGGTGTCCTGCAAGCAAAAGTTGTACAAAGACATTCACCTCGCCCTCTCCCTCCTCTCAGATCTCGGCCTCAGGGTGGACCCCAAGAAGTCCCACTTGGAGCTTTCACGCACCCTGGACTTCATCGGAGCCACCCTGGACTCTGCTTCCACCAGGGCTTTCCTGCTGGTAAAGCATGCTCTGACACTGCGCCAGGCCACCATCGCTGTCCTGCGCGGCCCATCCATTTCTGCCCAAAGGATTCAACATCTCTTGGGCCACATGGCAACCATGATGGCGATCACCTATTTGTCCCACCTCCATGCTCACCCTCTACAGCATTGGTTTCGCCAAGCTTTCGACTCTCTTGTCGGCAACCAATGTCGCCTTCTACAGGTTCCCCTCCTTGTCAGAGATTTCCTCCACTGGTGGCTTTCTCCACACCACCTACTATTGGGAATGCCATTTGTCAAACACCACCCAACATTCACTATCATGACCAACGCCTCCCTGCTCGGCTGGAGAGCCCACTGCAGCCGTTTTGCCATGCAGGGACTTTGGGCAGGCCTGGAGATGCGTCTTCATATCAAAGCGTTGGAGCTCCTAGCTATCCTGAAAGCCCTGCGGTCCTTCTGGAACCTGATCATCGGGCAGACAATCCAGATCTTGTCAGACAATACGACAGCTGTCTGTTACATGAATAGGCAAGGAGGCACCTCCACTCTGCTCCACCTGGCTCTGTGCCTCTGGGACTGGTGTGTCCTGCTGCATGTGCACCCCGTGGCAGTTCACCTAGCGGGACAGGACAATTTGACAGCGGACACGCTGAGCAGGGACATAGCGTGTCACCACGAATGGTCCCTCTTGGATGCCGCTTTCCAGCAGATAGTGTCTCATTGGGGCACTCCATCCTTCAATCTCTTTGCGAGTGATCAGAACAAGAAGTGTCTCCGTTATTGCTTGAGAGCTGGCCTGGGCCCCGGCTCTCTTGGCAATGCATTCCAATTCCCTTGGGACAGGGAGTTTCTTTACATCTTTCCTCCATTTCCACTCCTGGACCAAATGGTAGCCAAGCTCCTGTCGGACAAGGCAAATGCCATCCTCGTAGCCCCATCCTGGCCAAGGCAGCACTGGTGCAGTCCCCTCCTCACCGCTGCTCAGGGCTGCAAGATGCGACTACGTTGCACGCCAGACCTCCTCTCCCATTCAGATGGTCACGTGCTTCACCCGGACCTTCCTCTCCTGCATCTTCCTGCTTGGAGGATAACCTTCTAGACTCTTCTGCCATCCAAGCTGTCCTCACAGCTGCCAGGAAGGAATCCACTTGTAGATTGTACGAGTACAAGTGGTAGAAATTTGCGTCTTTCGTGGATACCCGAAGTGAGGCATCCTCTCCGGCTTCGTTGTCAACAATGCTATATTTCCTGTTGCAGCTGAGGGAACAGGGCTCACCTTCACCTCTCTGATGGTCTACCTCTCGGCCATCATAGCCTGCCAGCTATGTGGTACTCCTTCCACAGCCATCTTTTGGAACGTTGCTATCAATCAATTCCTTAAAGGGCTTCAACACCTCTACCCTCCTGTCTCCCCACCACTCCCACCTTGGTCGTTGTTGCTTGTTCTGTCTCAGCTTATGCGCCATCCTTTTGAACCAATGGCTGCGTCTGATGACTGTCTCCTTACCATAAAGATGGCCTTTCTGGTGGCTGTCACTTTGGCCAGGCGGTCAGGAGAATTGACCTCGCTACAGTCCGATGAACTCTTCCTGGTGTTCCATCGAGACAAAGTGGTTTTGCATCCAGATCTGTCCTTCCTTCCCAAGGTCATGTCTGACTTCCATCTGAATCAAGACGTCATCTTACTTAACTTTTATCCTGATCCAGCTTCACCTCTCGAGCGCTCGCTCCATTCGCTCAACATGTGTCGGGCTCTAGCCTTCTACCTACAACGGACCTTGACCTTTCAACAGACTCCACACCTTTTCGTCTGTTACGGTGGCTGCCGGAAGGGTCACAAGGTGTCCACTCAGCGGTTCTTCAAGTTGGTTGTCCAGACAATTCACCTAGCCTACGAACTTGCAGGACAACCCCTGCCAGCCCCTCCGCTCCACGCCCACTCCTCAAGGGCCATGGCTTCATCAGCAGCTCTTCTCCGTGGGGTTGATCTACAGGAGTTTTGTCATGTGGCTACCTGGTCGCAGCCCTCAACCTTCTTTCGCCACTACGACCTTGACTGCTGGGCCTGGCGTGACACTTGCTTTGGTCGTGCGGTGCTGTCTTCGATCCTTTAGGACCTGACCCACCATCCAAAGGTAAGCTACTCAATCTCCCATTGTGTGAGGCACAGAGACCATGAAGAAGAAGAACAGGTTGCTTATCTGTAACTGTGGTTCTTTGAGTGGTCATCTTTGCCCTCACACACACCCGCCCAGCCTCCCCTCTTTCAGGTCCTTGCCTTGGCAGACTTCAAAACTGAGGAGAGACCGTTGGCTTGGTGGGACTGAGCATGCTTAGTACCAGATGCGGGAAGGGTTCCCGCCAAGCTGTTCAGCTCTGGAACTTTCTGAAAAGGTACTGCGCATGCGCGAAGATTCCCATTGTGTGAGGGTGCAGATGACCACTCGAAGAACCACAGTTACAGGTAAGCAACCTGTTCATTCAAATCCTTGCAAAGGCATACCCCATCTAAACAAATATTACCAAACTCCCCCCCAAAACCTAGTGATAGATTCATTTTAGAACTGCCTTAAGTCAGAAGTAACTTGAGAGCACGCAACAACAAAGTGCCACTGAAAGGGGAGGTTCTTTCTAGCCATCATGTCTCTCCCCTTTGACAACTGATTTATGGCAAACCTAAGACAAACCTATTATGGGGGTTTTCTTGGCAAGATTTGTTGCCTTTGCCTTTCTGTGAGGCTAGGAGAATGTGATTTGCCTGAGGTCACCCAGTGGGTCTCCATGGCTGAGTGGAGATTCAAACTCTAGTCTCCAGAGTCATAGTTTGTGTGCATAGACAAGATGCTGCCATGTACTTTTCATCAGGGATACAACAGGGTGGTGTGTGCATGTGCCAAAACTGCTCGTTTTCAAACAAGGCTTGCACACACTTCTGCCACTGTGTCTCTCAGCACCCAAATCCCCTGTTACCACATCCCTGATGTTCTGTTTTTAAATAAATAAAAATAAGGAATACAAATTAACATCTAAACAAGAGAAAGCATACATGATATGACTAAGTTGTGCTTTTACATATGGTACTGAAGATGTAGTTAAAACCTGTCATTGACTTCTGGGTTTAATGGCGGACTGAAAGGCAGGATAGCGGCACCACTTGCCACTGTCACTCCGCACGGTGGAGCTGGCTTGTATTGAAAAATCAGAGCTGGCCAACCCTCCCCCCTGGTAAAGGGGGTTCAGAGGGACTCAAAAGGGACCCAGATTTGCTCGGTGGTCTTCAAGATCCAGCAAAGCTGGCCCGAAGAAGACGAAGACAAGACAGGTGTCGGAGAGTCGCCACAACCACGCTGGAGCAGAAGGGACGCCGAAACCTTTTTTAATAAGTTAAGTAAGTAAGCATTTGTGATTAAAAAAAACTTTGAGAACAGACTCTTGTACAGGCTTTTGAATCCTCAACAGTTAAAGACTTAGCCATTGGTTAAACAAGAAGCTTCAGGATTAAAGAACTTTAGGGCTTTTTAGAACAGTAAGCAGAGGGGAAAGGAAAAAAAACGACATCTCAGGACTTTGAATTTTTACAGTTTAAATCATTTAATGGACCTGGACAGAGTTGGGGAGAACTTTAAATACTAAATAACTTGCATCAAAATAAATGGACTTAAATAAACTTTGAAGGAGATCATTTAAGGGAAAGAACAGAGGACAGAGGAAGACGGAGTGTAAAGTAGAAGACCAGAAAGAAAGAAGCGAAGACAAGATAAAGACTTAAAAATGGACTCTTAAGACGTAACAAGAAGGTAGAGAGACGACAGAGACGCGACTGTAGAGGACTGTTTAGTAAGAAAAGACAGAAAGGGATCAAAGGCTCTACAAATAGAAATAAATGGACTTAACTAGAGACGAAAGGATAGAAAGAAACAAGTGGGAGAAGAGACAACAAGAAAGAGGACAAGGAAAGAAAGCAATGGTGGGCGAAATCCGAAACGACTAAGACAACGAGAACGAAGGGCATTTGACGTGAGCTGTTAAGAGGCTGAATTAAATATGTTCAATGCTTTATTTGCATTTTTAGTTTGAATTTATAGCTTACATAATCAATTGAACATTAACACTGAACATAAATTAATTAATTGTATATTTATATTTAATATTGGTTTTGATTATCTGATTGTTGATTACTATTTTAATAATATTGAATACATTTAACACTGAATATTGAATATTGAATATATGATACTTAGATAAAGTTTAAGTTGAGGAAAAGGGGAAGGAAGGGTTAATTATTTACTGGAACGCAGCTGTCTTTATGTTGACCTTGAAAAAGGATTAAACATAAATGAACTTCGCAGACATTCCTAAACTGACAAGGAAATAGGATTAGTGTGGGTGGAGATTGAGCTACAAAAATAGGCTAAGAGCTCCACCAAGTGGTGAAGGTTATATACAAAAAATAAATAAATTAAAAAAAAGAATTAAAACAAAAAAATTCAAATAAATTGAGGGGAAAAAAATCAAAAAGCGGATTTTATAAAAGGAAAGTAAAACTAATCTGAAAACAAAACTCTTTGGAAAATTGAAAGAACTGAAAATTGAAAGAAAATGACAAGCAGAAAGAAAACAACATCCTACGTACAATCCCAAATAACAGTAGAAAGAAGACCTTCCAGGGAACAACCAGTACAGATTCCAGAGTTATGTCAACAAATATTAGAAGAACTAGGAAATTTTAAACAAGAAATTAGGCAAGAACTAAAAGAAACAAGAGCAGAGATCAAGATGGATATAAAAAAAGAATTAGAAACATTTAATAAAAGAATAGAAAAGATAAATAAGGACATGAAGACAATGAAATCAGACATAAAAGACCTGGAAGAAAAAACACAAAAAACTGAAATGGAGATGACGACAGTGAATGAGGAACATAAATGAAAGGGGCAGAGATAGAGATACAAGCAATGAGATATCAAGACCAATGTATTAAACTAAGAGGGATAGTGGAAAAGACAGGGGAAGATCTTTACAAAAGACTAATTCTGGTTATGGCGGCATATATTGAGATTTCTGAAGATAAAATGGAGATGGAAATAGATAGAATTTTTCGATTGAATTCAAAGATGGCAAAAGAAAGAAATTGGCCGAGAGACATAATTGTTTGTTTTGTAAGAACAAGAATGAAGTAAAAATTCTTACAGAAGAACTATGAGGAAAAACTAATGATGGATGGAAAAGAAGTGAATGTGTTCAAAGACATACCATTTCAAATACTTAAGAGAAGACAAGAATACAGAAATCTAACACAGTTACTGCAGAAACATAAAATTAGATATAAATGGGAAAGAATCGAAGGGGTTTTCTTTACCTATAAACTAAAAAAATATAAAACCACTACTCCCTCACAAGCAACGGAATTACAGGAGAAACTAAGAGAAGCATTGGAGAACAAGAAAAAATAGAAAGACAAAGAAAGGAGAGAAGACACAGAAGGACAAGATAAGTCGGAAGGAGAGATAGACAAAGAAGAAGAAGAAGAACAGGAAGAGGAACAGGTTAACTCAGACGAAGAAGAGAAGTTAACAGAAGAAGAGACATAAAGGAAATGTTCATAAAGTGTATATCATGGAACGTTAAAGGACTGAACTCCAATTACAAATGCAGACAAGTATTTCATTATCTAGAAAAAAAACAAACCAGACGTCATACGCTTGCAAGAAATGAAGATTCAGGAATCAGATGAAAAATATTTAAGAAACCCCAGACTTGGAAAAAGCTACATTTCAGCATATCAAAAGAAGAAAAGAGGAGTGGTGATATATGTAAATTCAAAATTTCCCTCAGAAGAAGTATTTTGGGATGAGCAAGGTTATTATATTAATGTGCAAGTACGATTCCCAAAGCTTACATTATTGTTGGTCGGAATCTACTTTCCACTAGAAAACAAAAGCAAGTGTTATAGAAAAATAGAGGAGGAATTACAGAGATATACTTCTGAGACGAAGCAAGAAAATATCCGAATCATGGGGGACATGAATGGAGTGTTAGATCCTGAGAAAGACAGAACTACAAAGAAAACTCAAAAGAAAAAACAAGGAAAATTGCCGAAAAGCTTCTTTAAATTAATGGAAGATATGTCACTGATTGACATTTGGAGATTAAAACATGGAAATGACAAAGGATTCACTTATTATTCAGACAGTCACCAGACTATGTCATGGATAGATATGATCCTAATCTCAAAGGTGCTACATACAAAAATACATGACATGGAAATAATTCAAAGAATAACATCTGACCACAACCCGATTCAAATAAAATTGAACATGAGAAAGAAAAACCAAAATGGAAATTGGAGACTAAATGATCAGTTACTATCGAATGAAGAATACTTAAAAAAAGCAAAAGAAGAGTTGAAGCATTACTTTAAAGAAAACATGACAGAGGATGTAACAATGAAAACAACATGGGACACTGGTAAAACAGTGATGAGAGCGTTATTCATTAAATGGAATACAGAATCAAAAGAAGAAGATGCAGGATTACTTAGAAGAGCAGATCATTCCTAAACTGGCTAAAGATCAAAAAAACAGTCTGAATGATTCGATAACTATAATGGAGATAATGGAGGCGATTAAAAAACTGAAAACAGCAAAATCTCCCGGTCCAGATGGATTTTCTGCTCTATACTCTAAAATCTGTCAAGATTTTTTGCCTATGCAAAAAATGTTTAATGAAATTGTGAATAAGGGCAAGCCACAATTTTGGAATGATGCAAACATAACTTTAATATTAAAAGAAGAAAAAGATCCTTGAGAACCGAGCAACTACCGGCCAATTTCATTGCTAAACGTTGATTATAAGATCTTTGCCCATATAATAGCTGAAAGGCTAAAGAAAATATCACAGACAATAATTCATGAAGATCAGAGCAGTTTCTTACCTAGAGGACATATAAAAGACAACATAAGAACAGTGATAGATATGATTATATACAGTGAAAAACAATGAAAAAAATTCGGGATGATCTTTGTAGATGCAGAAAAGGCTTTTGACAATGTGGATCATGAATTTATGATGGCATTATTAAATAAAATGAACAGCGGCCAAAATTTCACTACATGGATTGGAGAAATTTATGAAAATTGTAAAGCCCAAATTATAATAAATGGAGAAAAGACAAAGCCTGTTGATATTAAAAAGGGCACTAGACAAGGCTGTCCCTTGTCACCATTGCTGTTTATAATGACTTTAGAGGTTCTTCTGAGAACAATTAGATCTGAAACAGAAATTAAAGGAACAAAGATAAAAGGTCAAGAGTACAAATTAAGATCTTATGCAAATGACTTAGTAATTTTTCCAGAAGACCCTAAACAAAGTGTGATGAAATTGATGGAAATATGCAAAAAGATTGGAGTGATTGCCAGGTTTAAAATCAAAAAGGACAAAACAAAGATGTTAAGTAAAAACATGATGAAGGAAGAGACGGAAGAACTGCTACGATTAATGGGCTTTAAGACAGAAAAGAAGGTAAAATATCTGGGGATCACAATCACAAAGCAAAATAATGAATTATATGAAAATAATTATGTAAAATTGTGGAAGGGGATTAAAAAAGAAATACAAAATTGAATGAATTAGAAATTATTCCTGATGGGAAGAATGGCAGCAGTAAAGATGAACATATTCCCCAAGATAAACTTTCTATTTCAGAATCTACTGATAATTACAAGCGACAGATGCTTTTGAGAATGGCAGAAAGACTTATCTAACTTCATATAGGGAAGAAAGAAACCAAGAATAAAATGGAAGATTCTAACGGATAGAAAGGAAAGAGGGGGTTGTGGACTCCCAGATCTAAAATTATATTACTTTGCGAATGTATTAACACGGATAAAAGAGTGGATCACACTAAAAAATGAAAGAATATTGAAATTAGAAGATTCGGATCTGAGATTTGGATGGCATGAGCACTTGTGGTACAACAAAGCAAAAGTAGACAAAGATTTCCTGAATCATTATTTAAGACGCTCCTTGTTAGAAGTTTAGAAGAAAGTTAAACAGAAGATTTACACAAGAATTCCATTATGGATATCAGTGCATGAGGCTTTATTTGGGAGATGGAAAGATGCCAAAGAAGGATGGCTTAGATATAAAGACATAATAATAGAAGAAAAGAAGATGTCTTAAGAATAAAATCAAGAGAAGAATTAGAAAAAGAGGGAATATATTGTCAATGGTTTCTTCATCTCCAACTGAAAGAAAGATTTAAAATGGACCTAAAATTGGATGGTTTTGAAATAAATAAAAATTTGAATGAATTCGAGAAGATTATCTTCCAAAAATCAGAACATTTAACATCTGAATTGTATAGAATTCTATTAGACCATGAATTAGAAACTGAAGTGATAAAAGAGTCCATGGTCGTATGGGCTCATAATATAGTACATGAAATCAAATTAGAATATTGTGGAAAAAGTTGGAAAAATACTCAAAAATTTACGCTAGCACAAAACTTGAAAGAAAATTATTTTAAGATAATGTACAGATGGTACTTAGACCCGGCGAAGATGAGTAAAATGTATAAAACACAAAAAGATAAATATTGGAAATGTAATAAAGAAGAAGGCACTTTTTTTCATATGTGCTGGTCATGTCCGAAAGCAAAAAAATACTGGAAAAATGTACATAAAAGAATAATAGAAATTTTACAAATAAATATCCCACTGTCCCCTGAGATTTTCTTATTAAATATGCTGTATCAAATAGACAAAGACTCAATGAAGTATTGGAGAGCTATACTTTATATGGTAACAGCGGCAAGAATAATATACTCCAAGTACTGGAAAAATAGTGACACTCCTGAAACAGAGGAATGGTTGCTTAAAACAATGGAATTTGTATCACTAGATGATTTAACCCTCGGAATGAGGGGTGAGATTCAGGGAAAGAATGAAAGAAAAATGGCACCAATTAAAAATGATATGAAGCTAAATGGGGCATTATAAGGTTAAACTTTTTTAAGAGGAAAAAAAGTGAAATATAAGAGAAATAAAAGATGGAAATTTAAGCAGAATGTATAAAAAATTGATGGGAAAAAAATATCCTTAAGAGGCGGGCAAGTCATCGGGTATAGAACAATTATAGAGGATATTTATGGATATAAAGTTAATCATCCAAACAAGAGTGTGTGGGAAGTAGAAAATATGTACCTTGAAATGTAATTAAGGATTGTTTAAAGAAAATAGAAAATTTATGTAAGGTTAAATCTTTAAATTTATGTAAAGATAAATAGAAGATCCTTATTATAACAGTATGAAAAAAAGTAAGAATGATACGTATTTTATGTAATTGACAATCAAATATGGTATGTTAGATGATGTACTTGGAAAGATTTAATGATTTTAATAAAAATATATTAAAAAAACTTGTCATTGTTTAGAAAGATAAAGCTGATTTTTATATTGCACAAAAGGTAATTTTTTAAAAAACAATGTGTTTTCAAAATTACCTTTAAAGGCTCTTTAGGAAATGTCAACATCGGTGTGGAATGAAGGTACAGCTAAACATTTTTGTACAAGTATAATTAGGAAAAGCATTCTTAGATGATATATATAACAAATATATTTTGTTTTTTCAGGATCTTGTGCTAGCAGAAAATAGTCCAGGCAAAGATAAAACTGAATATATTCTTGAATTTGAACCAGTAATACCAACTTTGAAAAGACATTTGAACCCTTATTGTCTCTCCTTTTTTTTTTACAATGGTAAGATTCAATGTTTGTCTTTTCCCCTAAAATCTAACTTATATTCCCCATCTAACATTTAAATCTACTTTACTTGTATTCTTTTCATTAAATATTAGTGCACTATTTCACTCTGTAATTTTCTTATGTTTTTGGGAAAGACTGAATGAAGGTAACTGGACTAAAATATATTAATTTTTCTCTAGACTATAAAAGGCAGCAGCAGATGGCAACACTTACTAAAAAGAGAGACAACCTATCTCAGTCAATAGATGCATACAGAAAAATATTTGACACCAATAACCGGCTTTTCAATGAACTAAAGTGTAAGTAATATAAGAATTCTATCCATACACATACACATACACATATGGATTGTAGACTACATAATTTTCTCCAACAGAATTAATTTTCAGTTCTTCCTTGCAAAATTATCTGCTGATTTTAAATGCACTGTTCTTTTCCAATAATGGTCAGTTGTAATTTTGGTAATTAGAATATGTACAATTGTTGAAGTCTTATGGATACTAAGAAAAGCGTGCAGCTCCAATTGGGAGTTTTCAGTCATCTTACTATGTGTATTGCCAATCTTTCTCTGTATAGTCCTGTGGAAAAAATTCTAACATAAACTGGCCCAGAATTATTTGATGAGTCTTAACTGAAGTATGAAATACTCCCATTAGAAGTATTTGGTTTAAGTTGAGAATAAAAGATTTGTCTGACTTGAGGCACTTATTAAAATATTAACTATCAGTTGATGTTTCATTGAATAATGAACATGCCATCTGAATTCACTGTCAATCAAGGTTTAACTGATTTCTACTAATTCATTAAATTGTTTTAGGTCAAGTCCAAGAAGCTGAAGTAAAGGAGGCTCAGCTGAAGAATGATCTGAAAAGAAATCAGATTGAGATACCGCAGATTAATGGCGTATGGCCTTAATTCTCTTTTGTTGTCATGAAGATGCCTAACATGCTACATTAAATACTTAGATAAAATATCTTAAAATGAGTGTACATTTTCTTTTCTCTTGCCTTGGTAGTGATCTGATCATTTTTATGGGATCTAGAAGTAAGGTTAGCAATTTGATTAACAGTCTTGTTCCCAGAAAAGAGCGCTTCTTCTTAAAATGATCTTAAAACTATTGTGCAGCATTGCATGCATTTTTGTAAATATCCAGCAGGCATAGAAAATCTCCAGCTACACGTAGAGGCTTTTTAGAATGCCAAAATTCTCTTTTTACTTCAGATTCAAAGCATAAAATTATTGTATTTGAAAACTGCATTGTAACAAAATATATCTGTGCCTTTTTTATTATTGTGTCAATTGATTTCTTTCTGAGTGATTTTTTTTATACAGTACACAATCAGTATTGCATTTTCAAGATATTCTTTTTTGTAGCTGTTTGTTAGCTGATTTGACCTGCACATTTACATTTCATTTTCTGGTGTAGTAACTGGTAGAAATCCCATTGCTTGTAGATAAAATCATAGCAGCGTTTGTGTTTGATTTCAGTGTAAAAAGAGAGAGAGAAAAGTGTATGTCTGTAATAAACAGTGGTGATGCTGCTTTTTCTTCATTTTCAGTGGCAGTATGTTGATTCTCTAATAAAGCAGAAAAGGTCTGAGCAGGAAGAAATCATAAACAACCTAGAAGAACATGCACACTTAGTAAATGCCCAAAGGCAGTCAAGATGTGTTGGGCAAGGTGAGTCTATTCTGTATGGAACAATTGACTTGTAGAAAAAAAGATAAGTCCCTTATAGTATTATTAGCACCTAAAGGCAATATTGGCAAGTATCCTTGTGCGTGTTTTGATTCATAGTCATCTTTCTCTTCTTCTTTATAGAGGCATGTATCACTCATTTTTAGTGATGGTAATGTTAAAAAGCACTGCAAAAAGATCCTAAATAACAGCTCATATACTGAACAGCCTTACAAACTGTAGTCATGTAAGGATAATAAAATAAAACAGACAAAAGCATATAAACAAGGGGGAAATGGTTAAGCAAACATATTATTTTGTCGCATTGCTCTACCCAGCTATGTTTGTTTGCACAACCACTTTTTCTCAGCCCATCACTAAAGCATGCAAAAGTTAAAATATAATTGAACTATCAATGGAGTTAAAAGCCATTTTAAAGTATATCCATTAAAAAGTGACAACACCACATTGTTAGAATAGTCCTTTTCCATGAATAGTCATTTCCCAACTGCTTGTTGTAAAACAAAAGCATTTTCACCTGTCACTGAAAGGACAGTATGGAGGAAGCGAGCATAGCCTCTCTTGGAAGCGGGGGATTCCAAAGCCTGGAAGAAGTTCCACTCATATGTTCCTAGCAAACTTGCCTGAAAATATGGTAGGGCCAAAAGAAAGGCAAGCTGAGATGGGGTTTTGTCTCAAATTTCCTGTCTGTAATAGCCTAAAAATGAAATTTTCTAAGGGACATTAGCTGTGCTTCACGATTAGAAGAGTTGAGTTGTACTTCTAGCTCAGCTAACGAAGGGGGATATTAAATTCTTCCTTACTCCTAATAGGCCAAAAACTCATCCTTTGAATTTTGTGTCAGATCTCACACTCTGGACAGATTGAAGATAATGAAGCTGCAAAGGTTATCTCTTGGCATCTGGCAAGTGATATGGACTGTGTAGTCACTCTAACAATCTCTGCTGCCCGTCGTATCTTTGATGAAACCCAAGGACGGCAGCAAGTATTGCCTCTTGATTCTATTTACAAGAAAAGTCTACCAGACTGGAACAGGTAAATTTATGTGTTTGTTCTTAATTTCAAAAATATTTCATTTTCAAATTATATTTCTGGTATTTTCCATCCTTTTCTTAAATATTTTTATGAGTTCCTGGAAAGTCAAATGCACTTGTTTGTTTTACCATATTGGCAGTCCAACCCTATCAGGCTGTTAACAGCATGCCAAATTTATTTCCCACACAACTGTGCATAGGATTGCAACCTTATTTTTTATCCAAGGTCTTTGTGACTCACACAAATAGGTTTCTTCTTATGTCTCCACAGACCTATTAGAAACATCTGAAGGTGAGAATAGTGCTCTTTTTCCTCTGTTCTTTTTTATCCACTGCAGGTGCAGCAGCAATCAGGAACTTCTCTTGTCAATTTGACTTTGATGCTTCTTGCTGAGATTTATTTCTTAAATTTCTCTTGGTTTTCTGTGGGTGCTTCAGCCCATGGCATTAGACTGCTATTTTCACAGCTCCTAAACAACTGTTCTAAATGTGCATTGATTGTAGAGAGAAAAACATCTCGATTTTGATAGGCACCCTAATCACCTTCTCTGTCTGGAACAAAGTCATGTAGCTAGAAAACATAAATGTTGTCTGTTGTACCATCAGGCATCCAACAAGGAAAAATCTCTTCAAGCCTCGGGTTTTTCATTTGTTACAGCAGAGTTACCTCTGTCCCATAAAAATATGATTCCATCACTGGTAGCAGATGGCTCAACCTCGTAAGAGAACAAACAAATTGGTTCCACAGACTTTGACCATTTGATAGATTCAACTGTAAAGCCTTCAACAACTACTCAGTCAACATCAAATGAAGATCTAAGGTCACTCCATGGAGAAAATGAAATCAGGACAAGCAACACCACAAGCAAGGAGAGGACTTGCTTCAGCAAATTTCAACTCTCCCACCTCACTGGGACCAGAGATCCTCTACCTTGGAATAATCCTTTCGAGACTCCAGAAATGCCTCAACTGCCACTGGCAGATTTGACAAAAATTAAAAATATTTTAAAAAAATTAAAAGGATCCATATTTAAAATTCAGAAATCCCTGGCAGTTCTTCATTCATATTCTGGAATATTCAGTTTGTTGACACCTGTTCAAAAGAGAGAGCCAGCATGGTGTAGTGTTTTAAGCATTGGACTACAACCCTGGAGACCAGGGTTCAATTCCCTGCTCAGCCACGCAAACCCACTGGGTGGCTTTGGGCACATCACACCTTCTCAGGCCCAGAAAACCCTGTGATAGTTTCACCTTTGTTGATTGTATTTGCAAGGCAGAATTTGATTTTAACAGCATGAGAGAAATTGCAGCATTGGAAAGTACAGTGTTTATATATTTGATGTTGATAAAACTGGGTGCCTGTGCAGCTTTTTGCTAGACACAAGAGAAGTGAGTTAACTCTGAAATTGCTGGATTGAATGAAATATGAAACCTTTCCAGGAATATTCTCAGGACTTTTTACAACGGATGCCTGGGGAGCTACATGTAGAACTCCTAAACTTGAAGAGGAATATGATAGGGGCTCTGAGGAGTGAGATCTGTGAGAACAAGGAACTGTGGGGAGATGTAAGACAAAAGGGGCACACAGAAGTTAGCAATATGGAAGTGAAGAAGGATGAAAATCATATGGAGAGACAGATTCAAGCCAAGATAAATTGAGGAAGCTGCTCAGTTGGGGGAAGTATGTATGACCAAAGAGCTTTAGTTTGTGAAAGGAGGGATTACAGTCCAAGGGGGCAATGGAGAGTCTAATCTAAAATTGATTTGATATCAAATTACTTAGATGGTTGAATGAAACCAAATTGACGTAGCCTGTATGATTGAAGAGGATGAGAGAATGATTTTAAAAAGGGTGGTGTTTCAGGACATTCTCAGGCTGACAGGAGGATCAATCCACAACACCTGGTTTGATCCTCGTACCAGCCTGACGCAGTAGTCGTTCTCGAGCTTGATGTTAAAAACCGTTCAACTGACTCCTGTCCCTCTCCCGGCAGTTTTTTATTTCTCCTGCATGGCAGTAAGATGCGTTTAGGTCCCTCTCCAGCAACTAGAAAAAGACAGAAATAGTTAAGTAGAGAGTCAGTAGGGCGATTCAGAGTCTGGATGCAACTTAAAAAAAATGGCTTCTGAAAAAATTTCTACAGCAAAAGTGGCCCTGGCAGACGAAGTGATCAGTAGCACCAATGAGCTTGGGCTCAGACACTATAAAGCAGAGTTCCGTCCAGAAGACCATCGTAAGGCGGATCTTGGACGAGGTAGTCAGAGCGAAGACACAAAAAACAAATACGCAGCGATATATGAATACAGTGCGCTGCAGAGCTCCGAGATTTTCTCCTGTCCTCCAGCGAGAGTGAGGCGGATGACTTGAAACACACTGCCAACAAAGGGCCTTCAGACGTAAAAAAAGTAGCAGAGAAGAGATCGGAAAAGAAGGATAGGAAACAGGACAAGAAAGCAGGTAAAAAGCTCCCAAAAACAACAGTAGGTGCGACGGGACTTACCAGCGAGAGTTCCAGGCGCCATCTTGGAAATAAAGTTCTAAGATGGCTCGTTCACTGTGACACAGCAAGTCTCCCAAAGGCTGACGACACCATTTTGAGTGTGGCGCCGTGCGTGTCCACTAGCTCGGCCTCAAATGTAGATGCCACTTTGAGTGTGGCGCTGCGTGTGCCCACTAGCTCTGCCTTAAACATAGACGCAGCTGCGGACGTGCATAAAACCGCAGTTGCAGCAAGGCCTGAGAGTAGCACAGCGGAACCGTCCACCCAGATATTTGATGTCGTGGTTGCTGAGTAGAGATGAGGCAATTCTTACAAGGATGGCTGGGCAAGTGCCCCACAGCACAGGCCTGAGTACCGGCAGGAACCCATGGAGGTATGGAGTGGTGGCCTGGGGGCGCAGAGGCAGCAGTCACTGGATAATTTCAGGAGTGAGATGCAACAAATGGTGAAGGAGGCTGTGGCTGCACAGCTTCAGTCAGTACAGGATATCCCATAGGCCAATGAATTTACAAACAAATGATTTTAATGAACAAAGGGCCATGCACGGATTGGCCAATTCTTTAAATCATAATGAATTTCAGAAGAATATGGAACAATAGCCAATCAGTTAACAAACAAATGAATTTCCAACAGCAGGTAGCCACGATAGGTCAGAGGCCAGTGAACAGCATCAGGACAGGCAGACAAAAGGAAGGAGAGTGGAACGTGATGAGAGACCAAGTACGAGTAGTGGGACAGACAGGTTCAATAAGGACAAGTCTGGTTCCTATAAGGAAAACCAGATAACAAAAAGAGCCATTTCTCCTTGGCATAGAGGGTATGGCAAGACAGAGAGAGGAAGAAGAGGTCAGTGAAGGGGACATAGATCAAGAAGAGGTGATGCTGATAGAAGAGAATGATGAGCAATACTCAGATATTGAGGAAGATGGAGAGCCAGAAACGGATAAAATGTTCGAAGCAGACTCAGGGAACTTTGAGAAGTGTGCTTCAAACATTAGGATTGAATGGTGATAAGAAAGGTCTAGGAAAGGGAGAGAAGAACTGCAAACTAGCATCAGTGATCAGGAGAAAGGAAGCGAGAAACATGGAGTTTCCTCTGACTGAAATATTTAAGGATGTTATACTGGCAGAGTGGAATACCAGGGAATATGCGGCAAGGGTTTGACATCTAATTACAAGTTGTATTCCTTTCTGAAAGAAGATGTGGAGTTCTTAAAAGTTCCTCCTGTGGATGCTCCAATTGCAGGATTAATTTCGGGGCCATTGTCCCCAGAAGGGGACACCCAGCTGAAAGAAATGAATGCGCGTAGGGTAAAGTCATCCCTGAGAAAGGCACACGAAGCAGCATCTGCAACAATTATTAGCTTCAGCTGCCACTTCCATATTTGCAAGAGCAGCGGTACTGTGGTCTCAGGACATACTGGAGGCCCAGGATCTCAGTATACAGGAACTGATGAAGGCAGTTGAGTGGATTCAGAGAGTGCTAAAGTACGTAGCAGATGCTGGATTAGATGCTATAACGTACACAGCAAGGAACATAAATATGTTGACGGTAGCAAGGTGGTCTTTATGGCTCCGCCATCTGGAAGCAGACCAAAATTCACGTAGACTGGCTTATGTCCCTTTCCAGGGTGACCTGCCGTCGGGATCAAAGCCTTGGAAAAAGGTGTTGGTCGAAACTAGAGAGAAAAAAACAAGTTATGCCCACTCTTCAGAAGAGGAGGGTAGACAAGAGGAATTACAGAACTTTGAATTATTCCTTTCAAGGAGGCAGGTCTTACGGTTATGCAGGAAGGAATTCTGAGTACAGAGCAGGTCGTTACCAATGGAACAGATCTAGATCTCAGTTCTCCAGACAATACCAATATAACAAACAAGTCCAAGGAAAGCTTGGTATATTCTAAGCAAAGGAAACACAGTATTGATGGCAAACATCAAAAGGTGGGGGGAAGACTTCTGTCTTTCGGGTACAAATCGGTCTCAAGTAACAACAGACCGTTGGGTATTAGATGTGATAACTCAAGGTTACAAATAATTTTTCCACAAGACACCCAAGACAGATTTCTTCACTCACCAGTTCCGAAGAGCAGGCCAAAAGGCAAGTGGTTCTTCAAGAGATAACACATCTATTGAACATGGGTGATAGAAGACGTTCCAAGAGACCAGAGGGACATGGGAGTGTACTCGGTGTTCTTTGCAGTTCCCAAGCCAAATGGCAAGCACAGGCCGGTATTGTACCTGCCAAGTACCTCAACAAGTTCGTCGAGTATCAAAAATTCAAATGGAGACATTACAGATGATCAGGAAATCTGGTGTTAGGAAATTACATGGCGTCGATAGACCTGAAGAAGCAAATATTTACACATACCAATGCGGGAGGACGACAGGAGGTACTTGGAGTTCAATTACCAGGACAAGCATTATCAATTCAAGGCCTTGCCATTTGGCCTGGCGTCAGCACCAAGAGTTTTCACAAAGGTTCTGGTGCCACTGATAGCCTTTCTAAGACTGCAAGGGGTACAGTTGTACCCCACTTGGACGGCATCTTGCTAAAGGCACAATCGAAGGCCAAGTTGTAACAGGACTTGAAAATGACTATACAGGTGTTGTCAAAATATGGGTTCCTGCTTAACCTCGAAAAGAGTATGTTGAGCCCAAAATTGGACTTGAATCATTTAGGGGCACGAATAAATACAGTAAAAGGAAGGATGTACCTCTCTTCCGAAAGGGTGGAGAAGGTGCGCCAAGCAGTCCGCATGCTAATGAAGAGCAGCTCCATGGACTTAATGCAGTTAGCAAAAGTGCTGGGCCTGCTAGTGTCAACAACGCAGTTGGTCCAGTGGAGCAGTTTTCATTTGAAACCTTTACAGCGATTGCTAAGTCATCAGTTAGCAATTGCAAGGAGGAAACATTACAAAGTGGAGCTGCCGCAGCACATCCCAACAGGCATGTCCTGGTGGCTGCAAATAAAGAACGTGGCCTGAGGAATACCATTACAGGTGCAGATCAGTGCACATAACAACAGATGCGAGCCTTTTGGTTTGGGGAGCCCACTGCAGAGGTCATTCGGTGCAGGGCCAGTGGTCTGCAGCCAACAGACGATTCAATATCAACTATTTGGAGCTGAAAGCTGTCCGCATAGCTTTGCAAAAATGCATGCACCTGGTGAGGGGCAAGCATGTAAAGGTGTTCACAGACAACATGACAGCCAAAGCCTATATATACAAACAAGGGGGGTTACATTTGGTGTCCCCGTTGTGAATGGAGTCCACTCATCTATTGAGATGGTCAGACGAATGTGCTGTCGCTTATAGCAGTGCACCTGAAAGGAGACTTAAATATTCAGGGAGACTACCTGAGCAGAATGCTCTGCATACAGGAACGGCACCCTGAACGTGGAGTTTTCCAACAGATAGACAACATTTTTGGGCCTTTACTAGTAGATTTATTTGCTACTGGAGAGAATACCAAGTTAAGCAGGTATTTCTCCATGTGTGGCGACAGAGGAGACGAGGCGTACGATGCGCTTTCGGCGCCGTGGCCCCCAGGGACGCATTACGCATTTCCCCCAATAAGTATTGTTCGAAAGTACTGGCAAAGATTCGATTGGAGAAGGCCTCTGTGATATTGATAGCTCCATTCTGGCCAAGGAGACCATGGTTCCCACTGCTTCTGCGATTGACTTGGGTTCTCCTCTGAGATTACCTCTGAGGTCGGATTTGTTGAGCCAAGGGCCAGTGTACCATCCAGACCCAAAGTGGTTGAGTCTGGCAGCTTGGAGATTGAGAGGCGATTCCTGAACAACATGGATACACGGAGAGTGTAGTGAAAACTATCCTGGGTTCCCGTAGAGAGTCAACGCAGAAAATATATGATAGAATGTTAAATACTTTCAGAAAATGATTTGTAGAGAAAGGCTTCTCATCAACAGAAGTGACTGTGACACACCGTTAGTCCTACAGGATTGTCTGGATAAGGGTCTTAGACCGAATACCTTGAAGAGACAGGTGGCAGCGTTGTCAGCGGTTCTAACGAAAGATGGAGACTCCTTTACAAGACATCTGCACGTTAAGCATTTCCTAAGGGGGGCGACATTGTCGTCATTCCCAACAGTACATACGTTCCCGTCTTGGGGACTTGAATCTAGTGCTAAATGCTCTACAACAGCGCCACCATTCGAACCTCTGAGAGAGGCATCGTTGAGACTGTTATCTTTAAAGACTGTTTTCCTCCTAGGCATTACATCTGCTAGGAGAGTATTAGAATTAGCTGCGTTATCAATCAATGCAAACATGTGTGCTTTTGAACAGGACAAGTTGACATTGGGGTTTGACCCTTCCTTCAAACTCAAAAGTTTGTCTTCTTTCACACACACAACTTATTCATTTACCAACATTCTGCCCAAAGCCGGTTTATCCTCTTGAGAAGAAGTGGCATACATTAGATGTCAGAAGAGCAGTAAAGGCTTACATACGCAGAACAAAGGAGTTCAGGAAATCAGAGGCCTTGTTATTATCATACCAACCTAAGTCGCTAGGTCAGCAAGCAAGTAAAATGGTCATCGCAGCATAGATAAAGAATTGCATTTCCCAGATGTCACAATTATTCCAAACAGCCGCGTCCAGCTAATGTGCGGCCACATTCAACTCGGTCTATGGCCACGTTGGTGGCATATGATTCAACATGCTCGCTGGAGGATGTGTATGTATGCAGCTGGGTGGAAGGAAGGTTCCACCTTCGTTAAGCACTATAAGCTGGATAAATATAAGTCTTCCCAGGCGGCGTTTGGCCGTCGGGTGCTGCAGGCGGTGGTTTAGTGACGATGCCCACCCAGGCTGTTTCGTGGATTGATCCTCCTGTCAGCCTGAGAATGAAGAGTGGGTACTTACATGAACAATCATTCTGGGATGACAGGAGGAGCAATCCACACCCACCACTAGAACAAAGACTAGAAGATGTAGGGGGCCTAATAAGGTGTGTAGGTACGCTGGAGAAGTGAACTGCCAGGAGAGGGACAGGAGTCAGTTGAACGGTTTTTAACATCAAGCTCGAGCACGGCTTGCATCAGGCTGGCACGAGATCAAACCCAGGCATTGCGGGTTGCTGCTCCTGTCATCCCAGAATGATTGTTCACGTAAGTACCAACTCCTCAGTTCTAAAATACCAAGTGGGAAAGGACTCTTGAAATAGTGAATCTGAGAAGATGGGAAGGACGAAGTCCATAGATAGAATGGTTACAAAGGAAGAGGAGATTTAAATTCAAAATGAAATAACAGATACAAGACAATGAAAACTGGATTGGCTAAATGAATGCTGTAAAGGATTTTGGAATATAAAATGGTATAGCAATATTTGAATTTAGAGATGCCATATACAGTTGTCCCTCCACTTTCACAGGGGTTGGGGCACAGTAACCCCAAAATGTTTCATGCCCCCTTGTGACTAGTTTTGCAGGTCCTGACACTAAAACTTAGCCCTAATTCCACTCTTTAGACACAACCTTTGCGCAAAAGACCTAGAGTCCTAAATGTTCCCTCAGAACCAGTTAGTTATTTAAGGTAGCTTGTCTATTTTTGTAACAAGTGACTTTAAATAATGCAGTGTGACTCTGTAGTTATAAAACAAACTGTATCCTTTATTGTAGTGACTTTAGAAATAAAGTATCTTGTCAAGGTTAATGTGAAATGCAGTGTTTTTACATTAACCAGTTCAAACTTCTGACAGTCTATGCCAGTTATTCCCAGCCTTAGACGCCATTTCTCTTTGTCTTTTTCTTAGCTGCTTAAACACAACTCAGCTTCCTGCTCTGGCCACGATCTTAGTGAAGATTTTACTTTAGAAATGGACTCTCTGCCTTATATATAATTTCTCTCATCCATAAGCCCCTCCCACACACACCCGTGTGCTGGATTTCACTTTTAAGATATTTCTACCTTAAGTTGCACTTGCATTCCAAACAGCTGACCCCAAAGCACATTTCCTCACATCCTCAAACCATATTAACACACACAAGAAAGTATTGGTACTGGTGGAGTGGCTGGGCCCAACCATACAGGCATGGGAGGGGGAGGGAGATGGGAGGGGGGAGGGGAGGAGGGAGAAAGACACCCATCCGCATCCCATTTCTGCCCTCATGAGTGATTGAATGCACGTGCCCTCCCACTTCCCATCCCCTTCCTCCCTCCTGCCCACAAGAGTGAATGAGCATATGTGCCCTTCTCTCCATCCCATCCCCTTCCCCCATCTGTACAAGTGTACAAATTCATGTATGTGGCCTCTTCCCCCACCCCCAGTAATCTATGAACAATCAAATCCAGAAATGCTTGACTTGCCAAGGTGGAAAGCAGACTATACTATGTAATAAACTTGCAGTTTTAACAAGAGAAAATATTTTATAATCGAGTCAGCAAGTAGCATTTAGTATTAATGTCATTTATTATGTAATGTCATCTATCATATAAACATAATACGTCATGGCATGTAGTAGAACATAATGTTGAGATAATATGCTAGATATCTTAACCTTGACAGAAGAAAGTTCATTTTCTCCCCCCACCCATCCCAGCTTTTTGGAAAACATGAATTGGTGAGGGTAAGAAGAGAAAAGTTGGCTAATATCTTTGAGAAGCTTAAATCAATTAGACTGCTATAATCCATTTAAAGCTTTTTTTTCTCTACTTTTTTTCTGTTTTTAATATTTTAATTCATATGTTTCTTGTATTCTTTGTGTTGTCTTTTCTTTGTGGTACTTGTAAAATTTTAGTTTTTGAAAATCATTAATAAAGGTATTTTAATTTTAAAAAACCCAAAAGAATAATAGCTGGTCAAGAATAGTTTGCCATGGACTGCATCCCCATGATCCTGACAGTGATTTTATTTGCCAGTTTCTGCATATGCCTTTGTTTTTGTATGCTTTATGTTGTAATTCTGGTTGCTCATGGGAATCTAACATCCAGCAACCGTATGTCCACATGTTGACCACATGTTATGTAATTTTTCTTATTTAAAGCTAATAACAAATGTTGGAAAAGAAAATAATTTTTTTAATCTTTTGACCAGGCCGTTACCTCACCTGCGAAATGGAAAAAACTGTTTCAAGCCTATGGGAAATCCTGTATTTGCCAGGGAATTGCTAACATTTCCAGAACACACAGAGAACTGCCAGACAGGTAAATGGCATTATGTGAGCAAAATGAAGAGCTGCATTATTCTAAAATAAGCTTAGTGGGTTGAACTCTTGTCATATCAAGAGAAAAAGCAAGAAAATTCTCTGGCAATTGCTGTATGGGTTTTTGACAATTAGGGGAAAGTACCTCCTCCAGTTGCCAGACAGAGCTGCAGGAAGGAGACACCTTGACAGGAAGGACTTTTTCTCAACTGTATCCATACTAGAAGTAAGCAGGCCTCATCTCCAGACCCTTTTGTGACAAATATATATACATATATCTTTTTTCAAGTTATTTCTCTCCTTTTTCCCATATATGTACTGTGTGTATAGTTGTCAATTGGAGCAGTCATGATTGCTGCATTTCCTGCAATGTAAAATGCCACTTGAATGGATTGCTCTCCCCGTCCTTCCAACAGGCAAAATATATAAAGTGTTTGGGCACGTAGTGTCTTCCTGGTAGAGGACCAACCTACTTGCAATTCCACTCCTGCCTGGCTCTGACACAAATGACCACCAGTTAGGCCTGATGCTTTTCCCTGCCTGACTCCCAGTTGGAAGAGACAGTGCCAGGTTTGTCATGCATTTCTCTTCAAGGGCTTGCCAGAAGCTTGCTGGTAACCTCAGTGGATAAAAACAAGCAAGTGAGCAACCATTCTAAGAATGAAATCCACTTGTCTATAACCCCGTTCCAAGATTGGCAGGCTGTTGAATGCATTGCCCCCTCTCACATCTGTCTAAAGAAAGAAGGCAGGCAAGTGAATGGTCCCTATAGGGCAACACTCCAGAAGCAGCAATCCAGAGAATCTCGCTGGAATGGGGAAAACTAAATATTCTCCTCTTTCAGTGACCCAGACACTCCCTATCAGATCCTCAATACCCCGGTGATTTTGACTAGACTTTCTGAGATACATACATACATACATTTGGAAGTCCTGGATTTTTTTATGACAGCTGGTGTAGCCACTGAGGCCAGAAAGACTGTGCACCCCAAATTCAGTGGTGATAACTATTCAAATTGTACCAAGGGAACTTCAGACCTAGGGAGATATCAGAACTTTTTTTCCCTCCTAGGAAAAATTCTTCCCAATATGACACCCATCTAGCACCTTCCAAATTTCCTTTATCATCCCTAGCCACCATCTGGAGGACAGTACATTGGGAAAAATGTACCAGACCACACTACTGATAATAGTGGCTAATAGAAGTTCTTCCATTCAGTTTGACTATAAAACCTGTATTTTCCTGCAGTGTGGAGAGGGAATCCTTCATGCTGGGTCTGGCTCCTCCCTCATGCTTCATAGGTAGGACTTTCAATCTGTCAGTCATCCTTACCATCCTAAGTAGGAAGATCAGTCCCACCTTCCCAGTTCCATCCTGCCTCAGCTCAGATGAAGATAGGACTTTAGCATTCTGACTAAAATGTGACTTTGTTACTGAATTTGAGGACTTCATTGATTGAATTGAGCGGCTGCTATCTGCCTGAACACCATCCTTACAGGATTGGTCTGATTCAGCACTTCTAGCCTTTGTTACCCTATCAGGGTTAATCCATTTCACTTGTCTTGATTCGTTACCACCCGAATGGGGACAGTTGAGGTCAAGGTGATGGCTATTTCTGAGGAGCTTTGTGAAGAGATTTTTACCCTTTTTTAAGAGAAATCTGTTTCCCAACTTGCTACTCTAATGTGAATGGTCTGCTCTAGGATGGCCATTTCTGAGATCTCTGAGGAAATTAGTGGATTTTTCTCCTTTCTCTTTTAGAGGAGAAATCTATTTTATTACTCTTCTGATTCTTCATCCATTTCTAAAGAGAAGGAGGGGGAGCATGCTAGAAGAACTCTGATGGTGGTTTCTCCCCTCACAAGGTTAAAAAGAAGAAAAGGCATTTTTCTCCTATGTCTATGAGGAACTCTGAGTCTTCAGTTTCTCTGGTGGCTTCAGATAAGAAAGAGAGAGAGTGATATCCAGATGAGGGAGAATTTCTCCAGAGCATTCAAATTGAGTGAGTTTCCAATCCTTCTCAGAAAGGTGGAGAAAACTGTGGATTTTATTTATTAGAGCCAGATGTCTGCTGGTATGACTGAAAGGTTATAAGAAATCAGATATCCGGCTAAGCAAGAGTCTTGTATTATACCCTTTCCAGCTGTTAATGCTTATATTATGGAAGGTGGAGGTAATAACTCCAAAAATCCTGAAGATAGGAGGTTGGAGGCTTTTGTGCTCAAGTCTCATGAAGCAAATGCTCTGGCTATCAGAGCTGCTTTGGTTACCTCATTACTAGCCAGAGCCACTGTTATATGGGCTAAGAACCTGCTCCTGCTGATCCCCAGAGAAGAAACTAAACTCAAAGAGCAAATTAATAAGTTGGCAAAGGCTTCTGCCTTTGTGGCTAATGCCAGTCTGGATTCAGTAATTGGCTAAGGAGGAAGAAAAGAAACTGTTTTATTCTGGAGCGCAGTTCTTTCAGCTCTTTCAGACACTAGGAGTTTAGATCTTGCAGAATTTTCCCAGACTTCAGGTTAGACAGCAACAGTCCTCAGGGTTGCCAGAGCTGCCATTTCTCCTCTCCACTGCATTTATTATTCTGAACAGAGACCCTTTAGTCCAGTTGGGAAGGGGTGCAAGAGATAGAGTATCTGGTGGCCCTCAATTTCCAGGAGATGTACATGCACATCCTGGCTCACCCTGATCACAGGAAGTACCTCAGATTTGCTTATGTGGAGGATCACTAGGAGTACATGGCTCTGCCCTTCAGTCCTTTAGCTCTTCCTCAGGTATTTACAAAAATGATGGTGTCTCGTGTGACTCATCTGAGATTGAACAGGGTGCATGTTCAACCAAATCTTGGCAATCTACAAGTTCATTTACCATCCCTGAACAAGGCCAGGGAAGATGTGTAATCCACCATGGATCATGTAAAGGGGTGTGTGCTCAGTCAGCTTCAGTAGAATCAGTTTTGGCCTTCTTGCAGGTGGGATCGAATAAGGACTGCTGTACCAACATCCCTCAGGAGATATGTGTCTGCTTTACGTTCCATCTCAAAATGGAAGTTGGGAAGTACAGCTTGCATTCCACCCTCATGTGAGGATGGGATGCAAGTTAATGAGTGGCCTTGCTTTGGCTGGGAACAGTGAGTCTTCTTTATCAGAATCCACATATAAAATTGCAGATTTTGTTGAGCACTCATTTTGAACCTTTGAAGTTGATGAACTTGAAATTCCTTACTTTGAAAGTTTTGTTTTAGATTGCTATTATGTCTGCTCAAAGAGAGTCTGAGGCCCTTTCCACACGGGGTAAAAGAAACAGCTTAGGGCGACCTCATCTGGAGGTCGTCCACACCGTGGGGTGCGCTAGAGCGGTTTGAAAAGTAGAGGTTCCACACCTCAAACCGCCCTAGCGTGGCCGCAAGGGGTGGCGCGGTGCGTTTTTTAAAAACCACATTTTATGTGGTTTTTAAAAACGCAAGCGCACTAACCCGTTGCAGCGCCCCGTTTGAAACTGCAGAGATGCCCGGGGGCGAGCTTCCTGCTGGCGCGCTGCCCTGATTGGCGGAGCGCCGCCGGAAGTCGCCGGCCGCCATTTTGGGCGCTGCCGAAATTCGCCAGCGTGTGGAGCAGCGAACGTGCGCTCCCCGCAGGGACGGAGCAACCCGTTTTCAGGTAAGATCCGTCCCTGCGTGCGCTGCCCCGTTTCCCCGTCCCCCGTGTGGAAAGGGCCTGAGATAAGGGTGTTGTTAGTTCATAAGGAGTTGTATATTTTTATAAGGATTAATTTGTTCTCTGTTTAGATCCCTCTTTTGTTCCTAAAGTGAATTCAGTATTCCATAAAAGAAAGAGTGGCACAGATTAAACGTGTGTAGAGCTCTTAAATTCTACTTAAAGGGAACAAGAGTTTTGAAAAACTGAATTTTTAATTATCTTTTTTCAAGAGATACTAAAGGTCAGCTGGTGTCCTCTTCCATTTGTCCTGTTGGTTAAGGCCTTATACTGAATTGGCCTAGATTGTGTCATTATAATTGGAGAGTCACCCAGACAGATGGTAAGGTGATTGCTTGTATAGGTCCCAGCATGAAGGATTGCCTTCCCACACTGCAGGAAAACAGAACATTGGTAATCTCCATGAAGATTTCTTTCCTTCAGCTGTGAGGAAGGGATCCTTTCCACTCTGCTTGGTGGCTGTTTTATGCGTTAGGCCAGTGGTAGTATGCTTGTTCCCCTCCAGAGCTCTGCCATATCATTACTGAGAAGGTGGGACTGGTCCTCCCTGTTAGGGTGGTAAGGACGATTGAGAGATTGAAAACTCTGCCTGTGAAGCATGGGGAGCAGCCAGACCCAGCATGAGGGATTCTCTTTCCACAACTGCAGGAAAAGAACCTCCATGGTGAGTACCACTGTTCAGTTTAGTCACCAGAATGATTTTTTTTAACATATAGTCTAGGAGCTATTGCATACTCACCTTTCCATTATAGACGTTTGAAAAAAATGTAAGGTGTAGAATTAATACCACAACATGAGCATATTCCACGTTAAAAGCATACTTAAAAGAGAGTCAGAATTCAAGAGTATTCCCACTTTGTTTATAATGGTCTATGATAGATTCAGAATTAAGGATTGATTGTGCTTATTTCACTTGATCTTGTCTTCTGTTATATTCTCATTTAAAGTTATTTTTAACTTCTGCCGGATTTCAGCATTTTATTTTCAAGATAGCATGTAGGAGCAATGTATTTACTTATAAATTATTCCCGATGTGCCAGCTGACAATGTGGAAGTCCAGAGATCTTTTTAGTTGGATTGTTGACTCCTCTCACACAGTTTTTAATTCTCAAGTTGGCTGAAGGAGCAATCCATGACTAATGGATTATTCCCTCATGCTGGCTGCTCAAGGCAGTAAACCCAAAGTTCTGATTCCTCGACAGTTTTAATTTTCCTTGCTAACTGATCAGATTTTTCTATCTCTTTTCCTCCTTGTTAAAATCTTTCTCTAAAGTTAAATATAAAATATGGCTAGTGAATTGGCAAAGAAAAGGCAAATATTACAAATTTATATAGCAATAGAAAAGACTCGCATTTGCCTTCTGAGAAAAAGAAACAGCAACTGGAGGATGAAGCAATGTCAAAAACCTCATCCTAGATTACAAGTATGCAGGTTGTAGAGAACAAGGAAGACAACCAAGATAGTGAAAATGTTCAGTTGGCCATTGAAAATGGCATATCTGAACCCCTGACAGAAAAAAACAATTAGAGAAAATATTCGTTTCCTTCAGCAACAGTAAACCAGAAAGACCTTCACAGCCCCAACAAGGTGCAGTAAGACCCAGAGATATCGATTTGGAAAAGGGAATGAAACCTAAAAAAAGATAAAGGAGAAAAAAAGTAAGTCAAAAGACTGAAAAAAGAATCTAAAGGGAGTAAAGGGACACACAAGGATCCTTAGGACAATTGTGACTCCCATACACCATCCTGAATCTGCCAATTCTAAGCATGAGGCAGAGTAGAGACAAGAAAATTGGCAAAGCAATCAGAAGGGGCCAGGCAATCAAACACATAGTTGTATGTAATGATTGGAGTACAGAAAAGCCCTGTTAGTCAAATCAATATAGCTCAGAGGAAAAGGGAGCATTTTAAACTGAAGCCATTACACAAGCAAACATTATCTTATGTCTATGTTTGCCACAGATTGGGTACACAAAAATAGATTCAGGCATAGTGAGACTTATGCAGCAGTGCAGGCTCCACAATCCAGCTTCTCATCAGAATACAGCAAAAGGCATAGTAAATTTAGAACTCCAAGCATACATGCAAAATTGTTTTATAATTAAAATATTTAAAATACAATAAATTTGAATAATTTTCTTAATTCAATGAATTTCATTATTCAACATGATTTAGCAATAATGAATTTAAGTGAAAGTAGATTTGGATGAATTCTACACAATTACATAGCACAGAAGCTTTAGAAGGGAGAAGAAACATATCAGGGGCAAATAATTTGTTCCAAGTCACAAAACAATGAGCTTGTTATTAATTCAAATCCAGAAAAACCTAAGAAATGTATGCAAAAATCTAGACATATGGCTAATTCAATAAACATGAGAAATAAACATACCTTAGTTGACAGAAAGGAAATTTCAGATTTAGATGCAAGTTCTGAAGGTGAAATAGTCAGCTGAGAGAGTGACAGTGATGAATCTTCAAACATAGATTCACTGAAAGAGAGTGGCAAAAGTAGATTACATGAAGCAGAGCATTTTAAAGATCCATTTTAAAAAGTCCTGTTAATTTTAGCTTTAGACTCAGATCAAATCTTAGGTAAGGAAGAAAATTAAGAACCATAAAAATTAAATAAAGTTGCTTCAGTGATACAGAAAATTCCATCACAGACCATACAACTTCCAATACCTGAGATGTTTAAGAACTTATTGAATCTGAAAGGGGAACATCTTTTAATTCAAAGAGAGGGGTTTTTTGAATACATAATTTATTATATACGTATGAAAAGGAATTAAATGACCAGTTATCTGTGCCACTTGTCAGTGGTCCTGTTTAGCATTAATTTTTCATGCAGCCCTTCCATAGGAAGAAGACACAGCACTGAAGGATATGGATGAAAAAAAGGATAGATGCTACACTTAAAAAAACACATGTAGCTTCATCATTGTCTATTAGAACATCATTCGAAACTTCAGTATTTACAAAGATTGGAATATTGTGGGTCCAGTTGGTGTTAGAATCAGAGGACATAAGTGCATGCAGTCTACAGCATGCACTAAGCAAATTAGATAAAATACGACATATTATAGAAGAGGCTGCTTATGATACTACAACATTTGCAGCCAGATCTATAACAGCAACAACAGTAGCCGAAAGATCATTGTGGTTAAAACACTGGGAGGTCAACAAGAAATGAAGAGACAATTTCATAAATACTCCATTTCACCAATAATCCAAAAGAAAAAGTTGGACAGAAGGAACTCTATAAATGAAAAATTATTCTTTTCAAAGAGGAGGGAGATTTTTGACACAGATTTTAGAAACTTTAGGCCACATTGGAACAAATCAAGGTTCCAATTTAGACAGCAAGAACCACAACAAAATGGGGAGCTAGACATTCTAATGTAGCGGGAACATAGAGGCAGAGAGACCAATGAAGGTAAGGAAAAAGAGTTTTATTAAAAGAAACGGCCAGGCTGCTTGACTGGAAAGTGTCAAGAGCCATGAGCACAATTAACAGAGCGATTTTATAGCATTTCCGACACACAAACACATTTCCTCTTGCCCTTCCTTTGCAGAGGTTTTGCTGTAGCTTTCACTCCCCAGTTGTTTACATTCCAGAAAAAGCAAAGATGCACACTGTGACCTAACCTTGTAATGGAGACAGGAACTCTGCTGAGCCTTCACCGTTATCTTACTAGCAGAGCACAGCATCTTGCAAGAGAAACATACTCTGACTTGCCACACACTTTTGGAGGATTTCTTTTAACAGTTTTATAGAGTCTTAAGGCTACCTAGACTGACCCCCCTTCAAAGTCCACTTCACTAATAGGGGTAGAAGAGCTCAATACTGACAGTAAAGGAATACTCATGAGAGAGGAATACTGCTTTTTGGTCATTTGTGGAAGTTGGTAGCATCAGACAGATTGGTTCTCAACATAATATCAGAGGGCCAGAACTTTCATTTTTCAAAAGAAAACAAGGGAAGGTATCTTCCCTCACCAGTTCCAAAAGACATCTTAAAAAGGGAAATAGTCCAGAAAGAAATACAACATTTCCTATAAACTGGAGCCATAAAACATATGCCTCAAAATTAGAAATATGAAGGCATTTCTTGTTGTTGTGTGCCTTCAAGTTGTTTCCAACTTATGGTGACCCCAAGGCGAACCTGTCAATGGGTTTTCTGTGACAGAGAATGAGTGACACACCCAAGGTCACCCAGTAGGTTTCCATGGCCAAGCCAGGAATCAAATCCTGTTCTCCAGGGTTGTAGCCCAGTGGTTAAATCACTGCACCGGCTCTTGTGAAAGCATTTACTTAGTTTTTTTTTCACAGTACCCAAACACATCGGGGGACACAGAGAGGTTCTAGATTGAAATACCTCAGTGTTCTCATTCAGTACCTCAGATTCAAAATGGAGACCTTAAAAACTGTTTTAGAAAATAGGGAATTACAGGATTATATCCTTTTGATAAATTTGAAGGAAGCTTGTTTAATGTTCTAATGAACCAATTTTCAGGAAGTACTTAAGACTCAACCATAATGGCCATCACTATCAATTCAGGGCGCTCCCATTCAGTTTTGCATCAGCTCCCAGCATTTTCACCAAGGTGTTAGTGGAGTTGCAGCATTCTGCAGCCTTCATTAGCTACAATATCAACCTTATTGGGCAACTCCCTGTAAACTTGCGATTAGAACATTACTAGTAAGTCCTCCAGAGCTTTAGAGACAAAACCTCATAACAGCTAAATAAAAATAAAACCAGATAAGAATTTAAAATAGAAAAAAGAACTTAAGCCAAGCTACTTTACATGCCCAAAAAGACAATAAAAAGGTAAACTGTTAGAGGAGCTTTTTTAAAACAGCTGCTGCCTCGTCACCATCTTGGCTCCTCCCCAAGGTATTAGTGCCAATAGTAGTCTTTCTGAGTCAGCAAAGGATACAATTATTCCCATATCTGGAAGACATCTTGGAAGCAGAAGGAAAGCCAGGTCAAATCACATGATAACACTGAAATAGCTACAAAATTATGGGTTTCTAATAACTTTCAAAAAGAGCTACCTGCTGGCTTCAAGAATGATGATGCATTTGGGGCAAAGATAAACATGGAACAGCGCTGTGTATTTCTTTCAAAAGAAAGAAAAGGAAAACAAGAGAAGTAGTGTTAGATTTGCTTCAAACAAATTCAACAGACTTAGTATATCTGGCAAAGATATCAGGAATATAATTTCCACAGTTCAAATAGTTCCCAGGGCAAGATTCCATACAAGAGCATTACAACTCTTCCTGAGACTTTTCCTAAAACTAACAAAGTCACAATGCTGTAGCAGTAACATGGGCAAAAGAGATGGTATCTGCTGCCCCTCACATACATACACCCTTTGCAAATAAGACAGTAAGTTCTTACAAAAATAAGATTTCAGGGAGTTCAAATGGTTTTGCTGGCTCAATATTGATCTTGCAGGCCATTGTTTCCTCTTCTGAAAATCATGTCAGCAGAGAAACCACATTGTTTACTTCAAAGGACAGATTTACTGCATCAAGGTCAGTCTAACCAACAACAGAAAGTCAAGGCCTCAACTTCTAATGCAAAGGACATACAAGATCATTGCATATTGGTTGTGTCAACCATGATTCCCATTACTTATTCAAATGTCTATCAAATCACTATGGCAGCTGCCAGACAGACCAGATTTCCTATTACAATCTCCAGTTCTCCATCTTTGGCTGAAGGTGACTACATGGTCATTGAGTGGCAACATCTAGAATTCCAAGGCTACTAGGATTCAGTAATAGACACCATTTTGGTATTCCAAAAGCCATCTACTTAGAGAATCTACAGTGTGACTTGGAAATTGATTAGGGCATGGTGCACTGTACATACAGTAGAGTTAGAACAGATAGACATTACACATGTGCTAGAATTCTTGCAGGAAGGAAGGACATCTTGCAGGAAGGAGTATCTAAACGTCTTAGACCAAACAGATTAAAAAGACAAGTGTCAGCATTAACGGTTATTAGACGAGAAGGGAGAACATCATCAGCCCATCTACACATAACAATACTTCTAGAAGAAGCTACTCTGATGGCTCCTTCAGCAATTTAGAGATTCTTTACAAGGTACTAGAATTTAGTTGGCAAAGGCACCATTTGGCAAATGTGTTGGCAAAGGCACCATTTGAGTCACTTGAAGAGACCTTGTTAAAGTTATTGACCTTTAAATTAATCCTAACTTGTCTAGATTTGATGAAGCCAACTTTAACATTAGACCCAACCTTCTGGCCAAGGTGTGGACAGATAGACAAGTTATACATTTGTCTGCCTTTTCCTACATCTGACATATCCTTTAAAAAGGAAGTGGCATATCTTGTGCGTGAAAAGGCAGTGAACAAATCATATTAGACATGTGGAAGTATTGTTCATTTCTTTTGATCCAAAAATAATAGGAAAGAGGGCAACAAAATGAATTACTGTTCAGCGATTGTGCATCACTACGCAAAGGCACCAAAACTACAGAATGCCTGGACACATTCTACTCATTCAGTGGCAACTATTTCAGCTTTCTTTTGTCAGCATCAGTAAAAGACGTCTGCAATGCAGCAGAGTAAAAATGACTCTCTGACTTTGTAAAACACTACAAAATAGACATAAATCAACACACATTGTTTTTGGTTGCATGTTATTGTTGCATGTTAAAGTAGGAAAGAGGCATCCACACCCACCTAGACAATTAAAGGCTTGTTTACATTCCATGAGTGCATGGATTACTTTTCCGTGCCAAGATGAGAATGAAAGATTGGTGCTCACTGTGGAAGATCATTCTTGAATTGCCAGAGTGGTGGTCCATCCCCACCTGGAGATACGGCAGCACATTAAACACACGTATGCAAGGGTCTTTCCTAGTTGTTTCTTTGTTAACAGAATTATAAGTGGTATTTATGGGTGAATAGAACAGGCAAGACTTTCTAATAAGGTGTTTGTGGAAGAAAGAGGAATCAACAATCATAATGGAAAAAAACTTTGGATTCCTGGATTGTCAGCTGGTATGAATGCATGGAAAGCTCCTCCAGGTGTCCAAGAATGATCTTTCATGGTAAGTACTAAGTTTTCATGCAGTATTTATGTTCAGCCTCAAGGTGCATTAATGTAAGTTGAAACTGCTTTCTGCAGTGGTTTATATTTTGAATTCTGTTTTGAAGTCTTTCTGTTTCATTAATTTTACAGTGTTTGGGCTCCTCTTAGGAGATACCATCATTGTTGACAATCTGGATGCTGCCAATCATTATAGAAAAGAGGTGCGTATTTGTAACGTATAATTTAATCTTACTTTCGACATACCAAGAAGCTTCATAATACTAGTTGTGCAGGCTTTTCTACCTGCAATCTGTAAGAAAAAAAATGTTGAATTTTACATTAACAAGGTGATCATTAAGCACCTTATGGTGGAAGAGTGCCAGAATGGATTATGGCCCAATGTGTAGGAGCAGGGAGATCGCCTCAGTGGTGTTATGGGGACAGTAACTTTCTTCAGTAAGAAATGAGTTGAATTCCTGTACTGTACAGATGCTGCTTTCATCAGGAAGATTCCACAAGCTGTAACAAATTATTATTCCTCTGTTATTGGGCTTCAAGAATGCTCAGCTAGCTACTTCTTAAGTCCCAGTCTTTTTTGGAATGATCTCCCAATTCTGACTGAAAAGTTCTGACTGAAAAATTGAAATGTTGCCCCTTACTTTTATGTCTCCATTCTGGTTAACACTTTGATCAGCAGTTACTTTTCTTCATAAAGTAGTGGTGGAAAAGGTAAGCGATAGATTCATTGAAAGCTGAGATTAAAATCATGCTTGACTTTCTCCAGACTGCCAATGAATAGGCCCATGCTTTAATACTCAGAAAAAGAACATTGGCTTTCCTCTTGGTCTCTCTGATGTGTCTGTAGGTGTATGGTTGTCCTTCTACAGGCCAAACTGTTGTGAGAGCGACGACTCTTTTGAACCCATTTGGAACATAGAATCTTAAAAGAGTCCTGGTCAATCTCTATTTGAGGCATTGTAGAAGGTTTTCTTCAGTTCCAGTCCTGGAAAGTTTCTTTCCAGGTAGCCATTACGCTTCCAGTCCAGATCAAATATTTCTTCCTACAAAAAGTCAGGATTATATCAATCAAAGGCAGCAGTTTTGATGGCCCACAGTTGTCTACAGGGACTACACTCCTGTTCTCTAGATGAGATTGAACTCCACCATGGTCAGATGTATTTATTGCACACTGCAAATGGCACCAACATAGAATTTAGGTAAATTCATCCATATTCTTCCCTTCACTGGGGTTATGTTCACCAGTCAAGATCATCTACAATACCTCCAACAGTTCAGCAACATTTG